>OY783196.1:19390326-19990326 GCA_963678675.1 Xiphydria camelus
CGTCTCTTTCCATTTTCGGTAAGTAAAATAGAACTCATTCCTCTTTTATTGCTTTAAACTTCGATGTAGGTATAGCGAATATCGAGTTCTCATTATGCAAGGAAAAATGTAGAAGAGAGGATATGAGAGAAAAAACCGCGCACACACACACACACACACAGATCTGGTATATTATAGAAAACGATAAATCAAATTTTTCTCTTTCTTGTATCTTTACCATTGTACAGCACGGATTTTAGAGTTTCCCCATTTCGATTTAATACGACGCAAAAATAATTAATGCTGTCGAAATGAATTTCAAGGAAACACAGCATGAAAATACGTAACGAGAAAAACATGCAATAATATCCAAACACCGAATGTTATCGCAGAGCCGAGTGCAATTCTGAAATTGCTTATCAGCGATACCAAGGCGCGTGGGTGTGTGCCCGAGATATCAGTTTCGTTTATGCACGAGCGGGCTCACGTAACATCCATCTGTTTGCGAATTTTTTGTTATCGGCGCGACGGGACCCGCCTAATTTTATAACGCGAACGCCAAACAGAGTCGCCATATCATCACTGTGAGTTCAAGTGTTGAAAACCTCACGACGACGATACCGATGCATTCTGCGAAATACCCAGTCGCGTTGTTAATTTTAATTTCAAAATTCTACGGATGTACAAGAGTAATGTTGAAAGTTTTTTTTCGTTCGCGAGGAATCGTTATTTCATCAAAATAATTATACAGTAGATTCCGTACTTGGAAGATATCCCCTAATTTCCTGCCCCCGTCTACTTCCTTCCTGGTAAGGGGAGTAAACGCACATTTGTATGTCTGACAATGTGTGGATGTGTGTGTATATCGCACAGTCCCACTTGCGAATGCAATTCTCTACTTGCGTTAAGCCGGGTTTTCACTGCGCGAAACTGTTTCGCGAAAAAGAGAGAGTGAGTAAGAAGAAGGAGCGCGAGAAAAGGAGGAGACGCGACTCGCGCAACGGTTTCGCGTGGATTTTCGCGCAGTGGAAACCCGGCTTTAGCGAGCACTCTTCCTGATAATGCCTTCCAAGTACAGAGCCTACTGTATGATTCCGATTGTGAGTGGCGTCCGATAGACGGCGGATTTAATCGAAGCTTATGCAGACATTTCCATTTACGTAATTTCGGTGGTCCGAATGTGCGAATTTTTGTTGATAACGTTCGTGAAAGTACAAATACACTGGTGATAAGGGGTTCGTTGTGCCCCGATAAACGATAACGCAGATTGTCGCTGCCAGGATGAAAATACACCGGATAATTTTTGCTTTTGCGCGACAAGTGAGTTCAAGCACCGAAGCACTGGCATACGCGGATCTCGAGCATTATTCAACGAGCGAGTTGGATAATAATTGAGCCTCCGCGCGTACGGTGGCTCGATGCGCGTCATTGAACTCACGACAAATCGTCTTGTGTCTACTTTAAGTAAATGTATAAAGCGCCGGTGAGAAGCGCAGCTATTTTGATCGTTAATTGACACCGATGAGGTCATTTGTAAAGTATTTTAAAGAAGTCAGAATATTCCAGGCAATGCGAAGTCTAGGTTAACGCTTCCGAATTTCTCGACTACGAAACGTTTCGCATACATTTACCGTGCAGCCTACTCTCAGTCCCAAAATGTCGACCCCTCGTTTGCCTTCTGGTCACATTGTGAGTCGTGCAAACGCGACGCAGTATTTATGCCTCCTAACCCACGTAGGTATTCTAGCAGCAGGCTCTCTGGCAACACACGATTCGCTGACCGAGACGTAGCCAGAACCCAAACAATGTAAGCGTTGGGTATTACTTACTAACAAAATTTACTAACAAAAAAGTTGCAGATAAGCGCAGAGTTCACATTCTCGAAATGATAACTTCCGAGAATTTGTCCAGCCTCTTTCATTGATCGGTTTGTTACTATGTTTATTAGGATTATAAAACTAAATTTTTGTATACTGCTCTAATAGGCATCTTATATATATTCTTGATATAATCGCACGATACTTTCACCAACATCGAATGTGTTGAACGGGATTTAATTAAAACCCATTCTTATTGAAAAAGTATCATAGATATTCATAGATTCTCATAGAAAGCCTGTAAAATCATAGAATTCCCATGGCAATTTGATGTGCTTCGGACACAGCAATTGAAGGGTTTCTTTCAAAAACGCCAATCCATGTAGTATTGGTAATAATGCCTACTCTTTTGTTGTATCTAGCCGTGTAGTGGTGCCTACTCTTTTATTATATTATAATGAAAGAGTAGGCACCACTACACGGCTAGATACAACAAAAGAGTAGGCATTATTACCAATACTACAGGGATTTGCGTTTTTGATAAATGTTGTTTTTGAAAGAAACCCTTCAATTCCAGATACCCTCCCATAAAAATCCGATTGTAAGAGAAATGAACGGTAACGTATTGGATTCTATATCTATTTGTTGAAAGAAATAAAATCTTGTAAGGTTCTATCAGTAATTACAAATAGAACGGCGTGTGTACAGGTCTTTATTATCTTTATGGGATTCAACTTGTTTTCACGAATACATATAAAATTCGGTAAATCCCTATTCATCATCTCCGATACACATAGAATCCAATGCATTTCTATTTGTTCTTCTCAAACTTTTTTAATGGATAGGGTCGAATTGCTGTGTCAAAATCACATCAGATTCCCAGAGAAATTGTCTATGGGAATCTGTGGGATCTTTTCAGTAGAAATAAGTGTACCTTTGCTAATAATATTCTGAAATAAGAATAAATGAACAAAGTACATGATTAACCTAAAGTAACCTAAAATAACGAGTCGTACTCACCTTTAATCGCTGCTCCGTGATCGGCGAGCCCTCGTACATTTTTAAGTCAACAGAGATTCATTTTCTCGACAAGTACGGATGACCTTAAACGCATACAAGATACTCGAAAGTCACGCAAAAGAAAGCAAAGATCGTCCGAACGATTTCACATAACCCCCATCATCTCCGGTCTTACGGCGTAATTGGAACGTTTCGAGCAGCGACGGCAATAAATCGTATTCGCGATTGGTTAAAATACTCGTTACACGTTCTTTCCATCGTGCAACGAGCCCGACGCTCGATGATCAACGCACTCGGTACGAATTACGCAGAGAGAACTCGCTCGCATAATAATGTATCCATAATCACCCGACATCACGTACACTCGCGAAACTATATAAATACAATGTACGTGTATAAACCCGAGCCCACGCGACGACTTTGTACGAAAACGCATACATGTGTACGTATCCCGGCGTACGGCCATTCCACATCGACGCACACCCGCATTTTCGCCAGTCGGCAACGACCGGCGTACCTCAAATTCTCAGTACGCATGCGATGCGAGCGGCCGTGTGTGCCAATTCACGGGCGTCAGAGAGTCGATGCTCGTTTCGACTCGGCAGAATCGCGTGATTCCATCGACACTCGGAAATCGAACGGTGAGAAGTTTCATCTTTTCCAAATAGAAAGAATCGCGCGCGCGAACAGCTTTTCGGGATACTTTCCGTTGGCGCGAAATCTGTTTTCATAAGCATCGAGACGTCCAATCATCACATCTCACGTGATCTTACCAACGCCTTGTTCCGCGCGTCAATCGACGCTCATGAAGAGGCACCTTCTCGCTCTCGGCGGTCCGTCGCACGGAGGGTCGCCGATGCCGCCAACGGCGCGCATCGATTGGCGCGCTAGCCGTGACCCCCACCACCCGCTTTCGCTTTCACCCAATGGGGCCTCACTTTCGCGCTCGCCCGCGTCGAGCTCCGAGCCGGCACGCTGCCACAGCTCAGTGACTGGTGCACCCTACGTGCGAGCGCTTTCGTTGTCGCTTGCCAGTGAGAACGGCCGACCTAGGCAGAGCGAAAACCCTACGAAAGGGCCCTCTTCGAGTTTCACACATATTATCGAATAACCCCGTTAACGATCCGCGCGTGTTGTTCGACAATCGTTTGCACCGTCACAACCCCCGATTGACAATCTGTCCCCCGAAACGAGATCAGTCTTGGACGTTCCCGTTCGTCGTTCGAACGTCTTTCCGAACATCGAGCTGCTGCACGGAACATTCCCTGTTCAAAACACCGAGGGAGACTCGTACGTGCAGTGTGCATCGAGCGCGACCTTGACTTTGATCGCGACCGCACCTAATTGAGAACTGTTTCTTTCCCATCGCCGATGCGCCACCGTGACTTCGCGATAGTTCTACGTCGTTCCGCCAAACGAGAACGTTTCCATCCGCGAATTTTCGAGACCGGCGTGGCCGAGTGACCTTGACTTTCGTACACATCCTGGCGTCCGAAAGAGCGCGAAAGGATCGGACGTGCCTCTCACGTCTCCTGCGCATTCGACGAGATATAAATGAGTGTCGCCAAGTGCCACCGGTGACACGATCGTTGTTTATCTCCTCTTCCGGACGCACGGGAGTGAGTCGTGATTTCGGTCACGTTCTCCTCCCCCGACGCGAGTTCAGGTTTTCGAGTGAATTCGGACGGTTTTTCTTTTGTGCTTCCGAGAAGAACTCTGAACATTCTCCCAGTTTTCTGCGATTTACGCGGACGACGGGATTTCCGCGCGGCGCTGCCGCAACACGAACCGGCGTCGGGGCGTGCTTCCATCAGGGACGCCGGTAAGCACGTGTCTCCTCGTTTTTGCGTTCGAGTTGAATGTGGGAGTCGTCGGAGACTCGCGATATCGAACGAAGAAGCAGCCGGCTCGTTCGGCGTAGTTTCTTCGCGTCGACCGGGCGAAAATGAAATAAGGATCCCCCGGTCGATCGAGCTAAAATGCGATCGTAGCACGACGAGAGGCGATCGACGACTTTCCGCAGAGTCGTCCCGGATTCCTCGGGCGATCCTTCGCGATTCTGACGGGAGCGAGAAGATTGTCCGATCGAAAGATCACCTCTCGCGAACAATCTCTTCGAGAATGCACACCGACTGAGCGGCGAAGCCGAACCTGCCGCCGCTGCATTATCGACCGGTACGCTTCCCCGCGGTTTCTCGATATTCGCGCGACGCGTTCGTGTGTAGTGCCGTCGAAGAATACCGCGCGGAGTGCCGCGAAGAGATTGAGGTCGCACCGGAACTTTGACATGGCGCCGAGACGTCACAACAGTCACGGAGGTGGCGGCGGCCTCCTCCTTGACATTGGCGCGAACGATTTAATGGAGAACTTCGCGAACAACGGTCAGATCTCGTCAAACGTCACGCGCTGCTGCGCCCCGAGCGGCGAGTGCCTGCGAAACGACTCTCCCATACGTCTGAACGCCCTTCACGACGCCGTGAAGGTGACGTGCAACAACGACAGCTGCCCCGTCGGTCAGTTCATGCATCGGGAGTGCTTCGACGCTTGGGAGCAGACGGTTTTGACGTACCTGAAGAGCTGCGGCAGGGCGCGCAGCTGGTCCGAGAGGCAGAGGCATCAGAATCTGTGGACGAAGAAGGGATACGACTTGGCGTTCAAGGCGTGCGGTTGCCGCTGCGGCCGGGGACACCTGAAGAAGGACCTGGACTGGATGCCGCCGGGACTGGGGAACGTCGTGGGCAACAGGCACGAGGAGGTCGAGGCGAAGAAGAAGAAGCGTCGTAACAGGCAGAACACGAGGCCCTCGTTGGCCGTTTCGGCGGGTCCTCCGGGACACACGGCCCACGGTGTCATCGGCGGGAACAGAGGCAGCGATGGACAGATCATCGAGTCCGTACGTGGCAGGGCTGGCTCCCTATCCTCCAGCACGGGTTCCAGCTCGCCGCCGGCGACCAGCGAGCCCAGCGTCAGCCCGGTGCATCAGCCCCAGGTGATCGCGAAGAAGAAGAGCAAGGTCGACTTCTTCAGTGATCGGGCTCGGTGAGTCTACGATGTTTATTTCCTTTTAGTTGACAATTCTCAGGGCGAAAGTTGGTCACTTTTTTCATCAAAAATCACTTTTACATCTTAATTTTGATACTTTGACTTTTCATTTGTGATTAAATTATATAATAGCAAAAGCTGCATAATACTTTTTTTCAATTTCACGTGTGCATTATTGTCGCAATGCTATATACATAATAATATGTTCAACCGAATGACAGCATCCCGCTGGTTGATTTTCATATACATATGCAACCGAGTGCATCTTTCTTTTAATACTAGGATGCACGGTCAGTCCATGCAAAAGCATGGGTTGCGTGGACTGACAGCCACCGTCGTGCATCCTAGTGTTTTAAATATTAGGTTGTTTGAAAAGTAATTTCGTTTTTTCCCAATAGAAGACATGGGAAGAAACGAAATTACTTTCCGAACAACCCAATAGAATTTTGAAATCATAAATATACACAATTGTGATACTTATTTATTCCTTTAAAATTAGTTACATTTAAATAAAAACCTAATTTTCTTGTAAATAAAAAAGAAATGTTATTTTGATCCCTTTTTTGTGCTCGTGGGGTTACTATTTCCTCTATTTTAGAGGTAGACCACTTTAAGCCTGATTTCTTTTCGACGCATCCGCAAATTCGGTTCACCTGGTAATCTGCGATTTCTTACTGAAATAAATGTCATTGCCGCAAAAAAGGAGTATTAAATTATTTCAGCGAGAATTCTCAAGCAAAACTATTTACCTGTAGGTACGGATAAATACGCTGCGCTATACATATACATAAATGCATGCACGATTGGGGGGAAAGAATGAGTTAATTTTAATCCATAGTTAGCTTTTGAGCTGACTTACACGTGGGTGTTTTACGATGCGTGGGATTTGGGAACCCCGCGCTAATAGAAGAAAGAGGTATTTTTAGTCGAACCAACCAGACACACACCACAAAATAATTACAAATATCAAGCAACGACATCCATATTAATCGCGATTACCTAGTTACCTATGAATTATTCACCCCACATTAACGTGGAACTTTTTTTATACATCGCAATCTAATCTTCGAGCAAACATTCGTCCAAGTTAAGCCGAAGCTTCATAAATATCGAGATAATCGCGATTGAAATAACCTCCAGAGATTCCGACGTTCGGTCGCTGCTGCTGCCCAACCGAGAAACCGATCCTTTCGACGCTCTATAGTCAAACCCATTCAACCCGTTTTTCCGCACGAATCGTTCCTCCTTTGTTCCGCTGCCTCGACGCGTTTCCTTGTCTCCAGCCGCGAACGACAAATCGCGCTGCAGGTACTTTTAGAACGGGCGATCGATATCGATTGTACAGGTACAGGGGAAGTACAGGTACGATCGAAATACGTCGGGAGTAACATCGCGGACTGAGAGTAGCCCGCGGGAATACAACTCGATCCGTGTGGTAAAGGTTAAAATCGATCACGTCGGTCGACCGCTCCGCAATAATAACCTCCGTCCGTCACGAAACGCCGCCGCGCCGTGGATGCCCGAAGGCACGCTGGAATATAATTGTTCCGCGGGGGCCTTGCGCTGGACGCCGCCGACGCGACGGTCACGATTCGCTCGACCGGTCCACCACCGCCGCGAAAATCGCAGTGTTCGCTTTTGGCGCATCTCTATAGGCGACTCGCTATAGCTTCCGCATTTGCGTAACAGGAATCCGTTTCTTCTCTCGCTGATCGACGAACGTATTATGTTGATTCTTCGATGCGGCGTCGCTCCTCGCGTCCTTCGAGCGTAAATTTGGTTTGTTACGTAATTCCGCATTCCAGGCTTCGGAGGACTGTATTTGTCTGCAGATTCGAACATCTTTTATCTTCAGAACATGATACCATGAAGAGTGTCTTCCGTTCGTTCCAAACTGAAGACTGTGTATAGAGATTTTTATCTCTACACGAAACGTAGAGTTACGTGCTGCTGCTGAATTCAATTCTATTCAATATCTTGCGGGGTAACGACGATTTATCGTTGTTTTGTTTGCTATCGTTAACATCTTGACTCGTTATGTTCGAGAAATCCTCGATTATTGCAGAAGAAAGAGTGGAGGCGGCTGTATTCATCTTTTACGCACGCCTACGCTCAAATGTAAATCGGTATTTCTTTCGATGCATACTTCTTCCGAATATTTTCATTTATATTTCATCATATTCCCCTGGAGCGAATTTCTGTTAATTCCGATCGAGACATCAGTGAATTTCGTCGGTGCCTTTTTAAAGCCATCGTTGCTGAACAAAGGGAATGTTCGATCGAATATTTTTTTCACGCTTCTTTCTTGGTCGTTGCAAATATTTTCCGAATTATTTCGTATAGCTACGTTAAATAACTCAATATATAACGGCAGAGATGTTTGCGAGCATTTCTCATTCGAAATTTAGCTTTATTCGCAATCTAAAAAATCTCCCGTTTCTCGATTACGGGATAAAGGGATTAGAAGAAGGGGGGGAAGATGGCGATTGTCCGCCGGCAGAGTCAATTAGAATTCAAAGGCTTAAAGTTCTAGAATTTACGAGAGGATTACTTGGGCGTCGCGTTTCGTTCCAGAATGAGCTATTCCACTAAATAGAAATTACACCGAAATTATATTGCATGTATCCGTGCTCGAGTATGTCGTATATACATATATATTCCCGTCCGCTCAATTTACATCAAGGTAGAACTTCATATTCGTAGAATTGGTATGATTTAATAAATTGGAATGCTTCTCATTTCGTAAAAAGGGATTACTCTATCGAGATAATTAGGAGCCGTAGCCGCTTCTACGAGCAAAAAAATATCTCCGCCCCACTGTATATTCAGCTTGTAACACAGATATACAAGCAAGCATGTATTCAATTTGCTTGCCAAGTTTTGTCCCGAAACGTTTTATTTTTCGCATAGATATTCCAAGCGACGGATTGGTAATTTTAGAAGAACGAGATATTTGCAGCGACACAATAAGCGCGCGACATCGTTTACCACGCAGCGTTTACGAAACCGTTTCTGTCTCGAAGTATTAAATTTATGTTATCGAACGGTCGAGCGATCCCAAAGGAAGCGTTCCCCTTTCGCGGAGAAGCGCGACGATGGCATAAAGATATAAGGTTACGGTATACACTCGCTATCCCGAAAAGCCAGTTTCTTCCGTTTGAGCAAATTCGCCCACCGCTTTCTGATCATAGATGATAGCTCAAAGGCAGCGCGTCCTATCAAGGTCGATACTAGGCTCTCCGATCTTGAAATTCGAGGCGAGTCGGCAGACTTGAAGAACGTCAATAATGTTTACGAAGAATGCCGGTCGCGTGCGTACGAAATTGTTTTTCTATGTACTTGAGAAATTCAATTTTCACAGTTGAATAAAGATTTCTGTTACTTTTTCCAGTAATTCGGAAATTTTAATCAATCATTTTATATCCTATAATCCGCGTAGAGTTCATTAAAAACTGCTGTAAGAGTTACATAGTGCATAACGTCTTCCGCCGCACGCGTTTCAAGTGTTGGTCGGACTGCATGAGCTCGGAGATGAGGAGAAAAGCCTTTCGTCGTGTCGTGAGGCACGGCGAAGCCCCACCCAAGGGCACGCACTATACACTATATTTAGACCTTGCCTGGAAACCTGTCCTATTTATATGTTTGTCCCACACTCGTCCAATCGAGCCAGATCACCGGCTCTCGTTCGATGTGCGTTCTCTACGAAACTTTTTCACGGCGAAGACTCGCGTCTTTCATATCCTACATCTGCGTCGTATACTTCTTCTGCTGCTTCTTCTTCATATCAGTTAGATAGCTTTTCTCAATGCCTCCTAGTCTGGTTATCCTTATCCCTTGAACGAATTTGACAAATTCGAGAAATAATTTGTTGAAATTTTAACCCCCCGTATCACAAAATACCACGTTAAAGAGAAATCGGTGTCCACAATTATTGCAAATGCGAAAACGTCGTACAACGTCATTTAGATTTCAATCGTCGATAATTTATCTTGGCAAATAGCAACGGAGCAATAATTATCTAACACTTGAAACTTGCTTACTCGGAGAGCTGAAGCAGTTTTATCAGTAAAAGTAAACTCTTTCCGGACGTCGATACAGAGATCGTTAATTGCAGTCCCTATTTTATAATCGAAGGAGCGATAGCGAAGTTCGACGATTACGTTGACCTAAGATTCCGTAATGATTCCATTAGCATGCGGTAGGCTTCGGTCTAATCAAATTTGGCCAATGGTTATTCACAAAGCCACCACGTCAAATGTTGTTGAAAGCAGTTCAGACGTAATTCGAAAGAGTAGTAAATAACGATAATGACTAGCGGCCGGTATTATATTGTTAAATTAGAGTCGAAATTACATGTAGAAGTATTACGTTTGCAGGCTGCTATAAGTCGGCGCCCAAGTTTCGCTCGGGGCGATCAATTCAGTCTCCAGAATGCTACTCCGCTACTGCCGCTGCGCGGGGTAAGGAGCGTGCGAGCCGAGTGCATGTGCAGCAGGCTGCAAGCGAGTTTAGGTTAGTCGAGGAGCGCGGTGCATCGTGCGAAGGGTGGCGGTGTAGCCTTGACCGTGGCCCCGCGTCAGGGCCATCGGGTAGGCAAACGCTTCAGCAGCGTCCAAGGCCAACTGCGTCGAACCGCTACGATGCGTTTAAAGCGCTGCGTCGTTGCGAGATAATGCGTGGAAAGAATGCATGCCGCGGGGGAGTCGCCATAGTAATATTCTTTAATGGAAACGACGCATGACCACACCTCATTGTATGTACTCGATTCACCATAAACATTAATTTCGAAAATAATTTTGAACTTTGTCCTCGAAACACATTTCGAGATACATTTCTCGAAATTGTTACTTTTAAAGGACGTTTATTCAAGATCGAATTTCAACCATTGAATTTTTTTTCACATTAAAATTGTGTTTACGTCAAAGGAAATCGTTCGCCGTGGGTGGCTAGTCATTATCCGAGTCTGACTGGTCTTTTATCAGTTGTTTTTAAATCGATTTATCTAGCGTCTATTTTGGTATCATTGGTGTTAAATTTAGAACACGCTGATTCGGCGTATCTCTAATGAATTCGACCAGAACTGACGGATCTTTATCGCCATAGATCGTAGACGAACGTGAATTGATACGTTTTCCATTCTCTGATCTACCCTAACGAAGATCGAAATTACATTTAATAGAAGGCAAATGAAATTACAAACATTTATCTATTTTTAAATTCCAATTTATATTCGTTACATATATTTCTTTTTCAATACCTTATCAATATGCGCAGCCGTCATTCGTTTCGAGATTATCGACAACGAATTTGAAACTTTCCAATTCCTCGCTCAAATTTCCAGCGAAATAACTCCACCTTTCCCCCGCATTGAAACCTCAAGGATCGATACGCTTTCGAGCGATCCCACTGTATAATGCATGCACGAGGATCTGCTCAGAGGTAATTCGTCGTCAAAGCACATCCCCTTGACACGTACTTTTAATATATTGAAACTGCGCGAGGATCCGAGCGACGCCGCATAAAAGAGATAAAATTGTCACCGACACAGTGATACAGGTCCGCGTTTTCCTTTGTCCTCCGCAGCGCCATCAATTTTTTCTGGAGCACAGCATCGTTGAAGCACATTCTTCGCTCTTTATAGCCTTCAATTAACGGGGGGCTCGAACGGCGCATTATCCCTAAATCTTGCGGGGAACCCCTTCGGAGAACGGCGGAGCCGATTACGAATTCTGAATATTATTATACGCGCCCGCGTGTAACCTCCCATGGGCGGCGCGGCGCGCTATTTTGGGGTTTGAATTTATTCCTCGTGTTTTTTTTTACGCCCCCGTCCCCGCGCGCTCGCCCGAGCGGCTATGGACATTTTTGGAGCCGCAATGCGACCGATAAATCCTCTTACTTGCGTACGACGAGGCAAGGGGTTGTTTCAACCCCACGTAACTACGAGCCTGCCCGCTTCGCGCGCTCTTCCTTTCTCTATCTGTGTTTTAACCAAAAATAAATTACACCGAAATAGTTCCCGACGCGTTCTGGGATGATTCGTGGCAAGCTCTTTCTTTCTCGTCGTGGAACTCCTAATGCAATGGGGACCACTCCCCCTTTCGTATTTCCGGTTTTTTTTAATTCGTTTTCTGTGGGCTGTGCTTATTCTAACTCGATCGCTATTCGCAGCAGCACTTGCTCTCCTCTTCCGCGTTTGTATAAAAAGATTTTTATTCAATTACGCTATCTCGTAAAATTTATTTTCTGTATTGCAAAGTGATCAAATAGTTCTTGTAAATTTTTGTAATATCGAACATGGTCTTGTTTATATATTTATCTAGGTACGTCTATTAATACACGAAACTAATATTTTTACCGAAGTTAGTTTTTGAAGAAAAGTACAACATTCGCCATATTACGCGCAAGAAATGCTTCGCCCGGATCGTGATGCAATATCAGTGTACAACAGTGTTATCTGTGTTTATTTCTTCGCTCCTATCACAAGTGGTATTATAATTAAGATAAATATGCCGATTGCAGAATCTCTAATTAGCGTACCAAAATTGCCGGAGCCAAATATAATTACTCCGTATGAATTCCTCTCTGTAACGACTTCTTCATAACAACTTTCTCCTTATATAGGCGTCCAGAATAATCGCGTTAGCTGCTGGGTGGCAAGTAACTTATACTCGGTAAAGATAAGCCTCGTCTCCTCTCAGGATTGCGCTAACAGAGGCACAATTGGAACTTGTGAGAAACGTAGAAAGATATTCGCGCCGAGGAATCAGGAAGTAGATGAGGTCATCGCGAATGAAGCCGGCGCGGCGCCCGCGTCGATTATTTGAACGCGAGGAAATAAAAAAAAAACCGCGTACCCGCTCAATTCGAGCTCTTGGCTGGTATCCCGCCTCGCTGAGAGATATTAATTCGAATTCGCCTCCTTTTTTTTCTCGATCTGTCGCGCGGTATGAAATTTCACGAAACACGTTCGCAATTATGTTCCGCAACTTTGGGATCGGTAGTAAAATTGACACTAGAGCTATAAAAAGAAGGCCCGTATGATCGACGTGGAGTATCATAAGGACCGTGTTCGGGGTTCATATTTTACGAGATGCCGTTCATTTTTTTATTACTCGGCAAACTTCACCTTGGTATACGCAATTAGTCGTACATCGACGATCATCGATTTCGTCCGCGTATGAAAGAATTAATTTTTAATTAAAATTCCACCGAATGAAAGTTCCGGATGAACTATAATCTTTGCTGTAAATTGACTGTTCATCATTTCCTCGCAAATCGCTGTACGAGGTTTAAAATCGCGGCAATTTCCCGTCTCGATTTTATCACCCCACATATATACGTACGCGTATATGTATTTTCCTCTCCGGACGACTAGCCAGTTTCTCTCGCCTTTCCGTAATCAGTTTATCCCCGCACGCTGCGGCAGCGTCGCGGGTACAAGTACGGCAGCGGCGTTCGATATCTGCTCGGTATCACTGGACCAGAGTGGGGTAAAAGCGAAGAGGTCTGTGGGTATGTTAATGGGGGACAACGAAGGCACTGTTATCTATCCGGTCAAGGCTAGCATTCCTTCTGCATGTGAATAAATATTTCTCAATCTCAATCGCGCCGGTGGTGACGGCACGGCGCGCTCGTTATTTTTATTTTTATCAGACGAACCTGATGTGTCGCACGTAGCCATGTGGCGGGGTTTTCATGGGCGGGGGAAAGGTAAACCTCGCGCGTCTGTCAAGGCCGCGCGATAAGAGCATCCGAGAAAGTTTGAGAGCGCGCCCATGCGCGAGGTACAACGTGAACACTCAAAACGATAGACCTACCGCGATACGATCGATGGATACGTACGTGGTTGATTTTCGGTCGGAAACTGCAGAGGCAACCTCTAGAACTCGATACATTGTAAACACCTCAATGCGGTAGTTTTGTCGAACGTTTGGTATCATTACACTGTATAAAAGATATAGTCTGTTGCGATCGTACCGTCTTACAAAAAGGAATCGATCCGTCTATCCGTATTATCGACTTCGCTGCCTACGCAACGACTAAACCGCCAATTAAATTCGGTCGACGATTACACGGATCCCGATTAATATACTCACTAACACGCGCGCGCACTGTATGTACCTGGCCGCTGTCATAAATCGCCCGGCAATTTCGATAAACATCGTCGTAACTTACGGGTGGCATCGGCATCGGCTAATTTTTTTTTCTTTTTTATACGTGGTGGTCTTTGTAAAGTCATCCACAGATTTTGATCTTGTAGCCATTTTTAAATGGTCTCTTCGGAAGAAACATCCTATAGCTTGCTTTTTGAAATGAAATATCGCGTCCGAGTAAAGGTGAAGTGATAAACTTCTTCGTCGTGTCACTGGCATTTTGACATTATTTTAGCTCATTATTTTTGTCATTCATTCAAAGCTATTTTGTCCAACTGCGAGAACTCGAACAATATATTGTACGGGAATCGTGAAAACTCTGTTTTAGAAACAGATATAATAACAAATCTAGGCATCCAAAATGTCAGGGTCACTTGGATTGTGCGTCGGAGAAGTCTGTATTTTGCTATTTGAATGCTCGCGCGATACAGGTCGCTCGTCGATTCGCGCGAGAATAACAGGATCGACTTTCAAAGTGGTGGCTCGTTAATCGAGATTTGTCATGTACGACATTTGTAGAACTAACATTTTTATTGCGAAGCTTCGCAAGGATGGCCGTGGTTTATTTCAGGGAGGACTGTACTCGCCCGACGATTGGTAATGCTGAACGGGGCAAAAAGTAAAAGTAAAGACTGTATTCCTCATTTAACTGTGCGGAGCTATTTTTAACTCTCTAGCGAAATCAGCGGAGCGATTGTATTGCCGCTGATTGACATGTAACCGGTAGAAATAAAAAGACGCTCGGGCTATGATTTTCGTGTCCGGTTTAAAGATATAGTATCGGAATTTAATTGCTCTCTTTTTTTTTTCTTTCCTCGATTTAACTCTGGTGCAGAATATTTTTTTCTTTTAAACGGTGATTACGAGCGTTATCCTCCTTTCTAAAGTATTACGGGGGAAGGGGAGAGGAGCTCTTTGATATACGACGACGTGCACTTCAATCGCGATTATTTTTTGCCCGCAAACTTTTAACTCGTTTTATTGCGGGAAACGCGCTTCATTGCGACGACAAGGAACAAACGTAAATAATACGAATACACGCGGTAGCTACGGTTGCAGGCATCATTTAGCGATTAAAAATGAAAGGGGAACGAGATTAGGCCAATACAACATTTAATTGCCTTTTTTCTTCCGTCATCAATTTAACTCCGACGCAGAACAGTTTCATCCGGTATCGAAATCACGGCTATCGCTTATCCTCCGGCTTCTACATCGCGATTATTCGCGTAACATCTGACGGGATTTCCCGGATCGTCGACGATGCTTCTCGATCGTGTTTATAATTGGATACGACACGCGTCACAAGGGAGAAAGAAAATATACACCGCGTCTTGTCCCAGGCCAGAAGCAAACATAAATAATACGAACGAGGGCGAGGTAGGGTCGTGTATGTGCAGAGCGGCGGAGGCTTGGGGTTGACCCTGAACTTCGACCCCCCAGTCGAAAACAGAAGGATACCTTAAAGACGAAGGGACGATATAGAACGCCTCTGCCGGTGTCGCTCCTGCAAAAGCGGCGCTGTCTGGTCGTCTTATACCTCGAAGAAGACCTCCTTAATTAAATTCTCGCTGATTTTTCCCCTCCGCATCCCCTCCCAACCCTTCCCACCTTCCTTTCCCAATAGAGGCTCTCGCTCGACGTCAAGGCGACCGCTTTATTATCGTCGTTTATCTCCTTCCAGCGATCTTCCGCAGAGGCATTTCTGCGTTCTCACGCCGATGATCGATTCGCGCGCGAGACGACATTGAAAGCGGCACGGAGATCGTTCCGACGCGCTACAGGAGTTTGCGGTTGAATCTCGGAGAGGGCACGAAACGAGAGAGAGAGAGAGAGAGAGAGAGAGCCGTCGCGCTGTTGTCGGAGCCGAGCGAGGTGCTGTAAAACGCCGATGTTCAGGAATTCGGGACTCCTGGAGAATCCGGGCTCGTCGGCAATTTTAGCAAGATGCGTAAAAGTTGGGAAATTGCCGTCAGAGTTTCGTTAAACGCGGCGCGCAGGAGTCTCGAGGCGTTCGGTTTCAAGCCTTCGCGTCGCGAGCGTCGCGGATGCTCGGCGTATTTGGCAAGTTTAGAAGCGGCGGAACGAGTCGAGCCTCGCTGCGCGGTTGGGAACGTGATAACGAACTTAATTGCACGGTTCTCCGCTCGCGCGCACAGCAGAACCGACACGGCGTGGCGCACAGCGGCGGCGCGCCTGTGTCCGTGTCTCGTGAGCGGGATTCGGCCTTCACACGATGACCCAAACTTTCAGGCGCGCGCGCGAGTGCACGTGCACGCGCGGTACATAGCCTCCTTTGCGCCCGCGAATCGATAACGAGTTGTTTGCCGAATTTATGCAAATGTCAAGATTGTATAAGAAGGTCGCGAATATAAAAGGAGGATATGTATTCGTCATGTCTCACGCGCGTCGTTAACATTCGTGAACCGTATATAAAGTGTTCTTTTTCTCTTCTCTCTCTTTCTCTCTCTCGCGTGGCTTCTACGCAGTGCATTTCGGCGTGCGCTTAAACCGTGTCGCGGTGGTTCGATTCGAGCGGAAAACTATCCGGAGGAAAGCGGCGACGGCGTCGATCGTCCGGATTGCGATTTCAGGGTTAAAGATCAGCGGAAAAGCGTGAGACGTGGATGCGCGCGGGGATAAATCTGGATCCTCTCTCTTCTCCGAGCGCCGGTGCTGAAGTCGTCGGGTTCGTTGATTGGACTGTACAGGAGTGCCGTCCGTGATGATACACCATTAGGAAAGCTTCCACTGATCAGCAGTATTGCGGTTCAGCTTCGGCGCTCGTCGCGAGGATGGAGACGAAGATTGTCCCATTGTGAGTTGGCAACCTACGTGCTGTAATTGGCAGGGGATTTTGGGGAAAACTCAAATGGGATATGGGTATCTTTTCGATTTATTAGTAATATGGTTGCATTCGACATCTTATACACTCCTTTATACATTACTGTAGCAGATAAATTATTTTTTTTGCAATGACGAGTAGATAAGGGACGCTAGAAGAATGGAGAACGAACGGAAAAATGAGTCGATTGTTCATTACGCAATGTCTGTAAGGGGAGTACTGAAAACTCTGGAATTGTCGGGGGATTTCGTCCGTTCTGGAAAATAATCGGTGAAATTGAAATATCTTCTGGGGATATTTCTAACCCAAAATTGTCAATATCTCGCTCTTCCTTTGAGAGCTCTCGTTAACAAATGCGTAAATACTTCAAGGGCGCGAAAAGAACATTATATTTACCCGATCCGAATTAAGGACTTAAAGCGATATAAAGAAGAGATTATCAAAAAACAGTACGCGAGACAGTATTTTCCCTCCCCCTCCCGATCGCCGAGGTTTTCGAGGTACTTATTAATTTGTCGTCTGCCGAACGGGAAGAAAGAGCGAGATAGGTGCGCGACAAAAAAATCAATAGTGGGCAAGTGGAGACGGGCAGGGGAGAATCAGGCTGCGCGGATTTGCGAGGAGAGACAGTTTTTTGTCGCGCTCAGACGAGGATTTAAAAAAACTGTGTCGAGGAACGTTTGCGCAGAGAGGGAAGACCTAGGGAAAAGGAGGTGGCAGAGGAGGCGGGCGAGGGATATGATTTGAACTTCGCTCTCCTTTATTTCTCGGGGAGTGCAGTTTTAAGGAGTCTGTGTCGTCAAGCAGAGTAACGGGCAGGGGGAGGGGGACGCCACGTAACAATTACCGAGACGGCCACCCCGGACACGTCCATCCCTCTCGGAAGGTCGTTTTCACGGATCCGCGGTTACTTAGGGTTATTGTTTAAATATTATTCGGGTGCTCCGCGCGGCAGGAGCGTGCATCGGTGCCGCCTAATTGCGTTACCCTCCGACGTGTGACGGCGTTAGTGTAAAAACGTCACGACTTCGGTACGAGCGCGGCGCCCTGAATGGCGGCAATTAGGGAGATTGCGTTGCTCTTAACGAAATGGACGTTGTCCGGGGGAGGCTCTCGGACGGGGCGTCGTGAGTTGGGTGTCGGATGAGACGGAGTGGTGGTGGCGGCGGCCGCCGTCTCTTGTCTCCTGTCCTCTTTCCGTAATCACGAGAGAAAAGCGAACGTTGCGTTACATCCGCGTGTCGTCTCGCGAAATTTTTTCGGCGGTCGTTGCGAAGGAGTGCTCTTCCTTCCGTTCCGTTCTCGTCTCGTCTCTACGCGATCGGGAGAATGACGCGTGCGTTATTCACGGCTGCTTCGCGAAATTGTCCCCCTCGAGCGTTTCCCACTTCTTTTCGTAATTACAGTAGATGCAATGCGTCAGTCGTCGGATTATTCACGAGCTCGGTTCACTTACATGGAGACAAAAAATAGCGATGGTCACTTTTTGGAAAGTAATTATCGCTGTCTCGCGACAGCGATGATAGAATTCTTACATAAAATCGACCATCGATTCGCATAGTAACCATCGGCTGTGCGAACACGATTTGCTCGCATCCCTATAGCGATCACCGCTATTCGTTATCGCTTTCGGTGCTAAATTCAACCAGCGCCGTTCGGAGAGCGATCATTGCTATTTTTTGTGCCCCATGTAGGGTAAAGCGTACAGTTATTGACAGTTTAAGTAGACGAAGTTATACAGTAATTGACCTATCGCTCTCTCTCTTTCTATCGAATGCATTTGTTATGAGAGGTGATCAATCACCGTTAAGGGGGGTCAACAACTGTATGCTCCACCTTATCTGGGGTTCGGGGAAAAAATGAAAATATGAAATATTCGCTCAGAACGGAGAATTGCATCGTTCCATCATTTATTTTGAACAAATCTACACGAATAAGCGTGCGTGTACATGCGTTTAACTTGACTCGTCGGAGGTCGACCATTGCGTATCACGGGTCGCTTATTGCCCGTGGAGTCACAGAGGTGTACGAGCACAGACTGGAATACGTAATTAGATACGAACGTGGAACATACCGTTGGCTCTGTACGATGGCTCATAATTTGATAAGGAACCCGCAGAGCATACATTGGGGGTTTGCAGGCGATATACCTATAACCCCCGGTCCTCCCTCTTTCTCTCTCTCTTCCTATCTTGCGTCACTACTCTCTTTCCATCCGCTTGCACCGGAGGGAATCGCGTAGTCTTTGTATTAGTTTCGGGTGGTATGGAATAACCCCCTGGAATATTCTAGAACCGCGACGAGAACAATGCCAACCGCTAAATGAATTATGCACGGCTCCTCCTCGCACGTCTTGAATCGAATCGAACCAGCCTCCCTCCCCTCGCTTCCCGTATATACTCGCACGTTCCCCGGCCAAGCGCGTAAGCCGAAATCTCGTCGTTGAGCGTGCTTTTCTTGCCCCGTGTTTTCCCTTCGTTGTGTCTGTCGTCGAGGAACACTTTTTGCTTCTTCCTTCTTTTGGTGTAACTTTTGAGTTTTTCGCTCGGAAAGTTCTGAGCTGTGAACAACGTTCGTGGGGGTTCTGATTGCACACATCGGTTGTAGTTCCTTTTTGCAACTCGGTGGATCCGCGTGGAAAAATATATCGTAATCAAGGATATTCAAATTACAACGTATAATCCTGATTAAAATCGTCGTTTCTCGAAAAACAGCAGCGAGAGAGAGAGGTGGAGGAGGATGAGATCGTTCATCTCCCGACTCTGTACACCCTTTTTTCCCAACCCTTCACCTCTATCCTTCTCCGAGGTGATGGTAGAGTGCGCTCTGTCGTTCTCCTCCCTCCTTTCCTCCCCCTCTCCCCTCTCTCATCATCCCTCTTCGTCTCTCTTCCTCCTTCTCTCTCTCCCTCTCCTCTCTCTCTCTCTCTCCCTCTCTCTTCGTCTTTCTCTTGACAATACAAACAAACAAACATATTCGACCCGTTTACGAGTCTCACCTGCAAGTAGCCCGTTGAATCACCGTCTAAGAAGCACTGCCAGCTCTAGATCTTTATTTACGCGATCCCGTTATCTTCCGGCGCCGCGTGCTGCGCCGGCTTCGCGTCGAAGTCAGCGGAGGTGAAGCGAAACGAGGAGGGCAGAGATAGGGCAAGGAACGGTGCGCGAAGGAAGGGCACACTGTACGGTGGGAGACGGGGAAGAGGGGTGCCCGGTCGCGGCGGTGTGGGATATTGCGTGTACGAGAGTGTAAATTATTGCGGAGGGTGGTTTACTGCTAATTGGTTTGTTAACGTCGTGTTTACTTCGCTCGGGTCTCAGCCAGAGCCAACGTATTCAACCCCTCCCCCTTCAAATTCCACCCACCGCGGTATTTTGGATGTACTTCGTCGTGTACAGAGTTTCGAACAAATCGTATCTGTGTAGATATAGGCTCGACTGGTTTGTTAAATTTGAGTTTACCTCGCCTGGATTTCGGCCCTGCTATCGCTCACCCCTTTTGATTTCAAACTTTGCGTTATTTTGAACGTACATCGATGTAGACATATGAGAGGGGAAGTTATCAATATATCATAAGGACATCTATAATGTGAGGCTAAACTTACTCACCGGGAAAGAAACTTCAATCACTGTTATCTTATTATTTATGAACTTTTGGCTTATACTGATATAAGACTTTATTGTAGATAAAAACGTAATCTTCCAAAAAGTATCGTACAAATATGAGCCAAAAGCTCATGGGTAATGAGATAGAAATTTATAATAGATAATAGAATAGATTTAGAATAGATAATAGTGATTGAAATTTCTTTCCTGGCGAGTAAGTTTAACCTCATATAGTATTATATACATATATTATACCATCCGCTAATTCTACTCATTGAGAAAATGTTGATTATACTACATATCAGATATACGAGTATCGGTTGAACGTCGATTATGATTTATCCAAGCTGTTGAAATTTTTTCCATGGAACGCAGAGGCCTTGAAAATTTTACTTCCAACCACGAAAGGGTCTCGCGCAAGGTAGTGATCATCGTGGAATCTTGGAAGATTTATATCGCGGCAGGTTGTTCCTTCTCCTGTTGTTATAGCGAACGTGAAACATTCGGCGGTTCCTATCTCGGGAAATCAACACCGGCTCCGTAGATAATAGCGCCGGTCGGCAGGTATAATTTCAGGGGAAATTTAATATTTGATGGAAATGGAAGGTATATATGCGAGCGGGAATCGGCCTAGGTGCTTGTAATAGTAAGCAGGCGTGGTTCACACATGCTTATGTAAGTGTGTAGGGTAATACGAATCGCGTAATGCGTTCGTGGAAACGTCTTCTGCAAATAGAATGTGAGATGATCTCGCGCGTCTTGAGTTATGAGTAGCAAGAGCTCCGATGTGATACGTAGCGACGGCATTGAATCTCTATTACATACACGACCCGCCGACGAATCTCGAGGTATGCGTCGAAGAAGCGCTGGCAGCGATCTTGCACAAAGGGACCAGCTCATTTCGGGTGACTAGACTTGTGTCGAGTGATCGCTACGGCAACTTCTTCGGGTGCACAGTGAGAAGAGAGTTTATTAACCCTTCGTTACTCACGTGGGTTTTTGAAACATAAGAGCTCACCTGTAGGTACATTCTGTACAGTCGTTCGTGGGCGCTCGTTCGTGGCGTTCGTGAAACCGCCTTGAATAACATGGGCGTTCGTCGGGCGGTCCCACGAACGCCTACGAACGACTGTACAGAATGTAGGCACTGGGGTGTACTCTACACCCCAGTTAAAAATTAACGTTTTCTTAGTGAAAAATTGAAATTTCTTAATACTTTTTTTTAATTTTAAAGCTTGAGATATTGCCTAATGATCTCAACATAAAAAAAAATAAATTTCGTAATTTTCTAATTGAAAATAAAACTCGAAGTCTCGGTACATGAGGTCTCGGTTTTCAGACGCTCAGATCTCCCTGCCGATTTTTATTAAAAAATAGTATAAATAATAGACTGAGGATAGTTATCATACTCTCGTTTTATTAATGAAGGACAAATTAACAAATTGGAACAAGTTTTATAGAAAAATATTAAATATTAAGTTAACTACAGATTGTTAAAAATCACTTTTTAACACTTTGCAGCGTTTCTGTCGGATAAACAAATCGGTTTTGTCTTGCGCTTTTGGTGTCAAATTCTTTAATGAAAAGAATTCTTTAATGTTCTCGAAAGGTACTGAAAGTGCCAACTTCGAAAAAAAAACTCTAGGCGTGGCATGCAAAAAAAGGAGGCTGGAGTGTCGCCTACACCCCACGTGAGCAACGAAGGGTTAATAATTAATAAATGTAATTTCAAATATGGCGAAATAAATATTTCGTTTGACAATAAAATATGTTAATTATTGAAATGTTTATTTCATCCAAATGATGGTTCCGAAGGATTAAATTGTGCCAAATAAATATAGCAATAATTAATGAATATTTATTTGATCCAATAAAATGTTTATATCGCTTCATTTAAACAAACATTTATTAACTACAAATAAACTGTTTTCTCGGTGCACTTTATAGACGGTGCCTAAGAAAAGAATCAATTAAGAGACCAGACCCTATGATATAAACAAATGCATATTCTATGTACAATCGTGATTACAAAAGAGGGAACAGAACGTTTACACATATTAATCACGCGCGCGCAATAGTTAAAAATTTTAAGGGCTCGTTGTTAAATCGTATCACGAGAATTTACACTCGCGTTACTTTACCGCCCGCGTTACAAGTCATTCGATGAAGAGAGAGACCCCCTCCGAATGACCTCTCCGCATCGGGATTCGACTCTACATAGATATTCCTCGGATAGCTAAAGTGCCCCATTATCTGAACGCATTTCGATAGGCGGACAATAGTCGTAGTTACCTACGGCGCGATACGGACTGGACGGCAGTTACGGCTTAACTCGCTCGGCTTTTTGCGCGTAATCCACCCTCGCCTCTGAAATTCGCCCGGGGTCCGTTAGAGAGATAAGATCCCGTCGGATAGGAAAGCATTCTTCGGAGCGTCGGAACAGACTCCTTTGTGTACCGTCGCGTAAGTGTGCGGAGAGAGTGTAAGGTGTTTCTCTCTCAAGGGCTCGTTTCGCCGCTCCGTTATTTCGGCTTCATCGAAATCCCTCTCTCGCGCTTGATCCTCCCCGCCAGCTCGTCCTCCCACGTTTCTATTATTCACTCTGTGGGAGAAGAGTACATTTCGAGAAGCCTCGTGCGGTTTCTGCCGTCTCGCCTGTATCCCCACTCCTTTCTTTCGCCCTCTTTCTCCTCTCACCGCTCGGTCTTGACGCGCTGCAATTCCGCAGTGCAATACCGTCGTCCTCTCGCAGCATCCGCAAGTACCACTATCCGCTGATCGTATAGAAGCAGACGCGCGAGATTCTCAGCCACGGTCTCGCGCCTTTTGTTTGCCGGGCAGCGCGATGACCACCCGACGGATCGACCCGTACACCGCGCAGAGAAATATGTATTTCAAACGGGAAGTTGACGGGAGCGAGAGTAACAATTAAGACGACGCGAGCAGCTCCGCCCGGATGAATCGAAACGACAGGGACGGAGCTCTGAATCTGACACGTCGCCTCTTCTGAAACAGCCCCGCGTATTCATATTTACGCCGATACGTTTTTAATGGATCCTTCGCCCTCCGGGGCTACGCGCGGGGCTGGTTCTCTCTTTCTCTCCGGATAAGTTGGCGCACCCACCCTCCCCATAATTCGATACCTTGCCGCTGGGTTAGAGCATTGTACAGGGTACATATTGACACGATATCGCCCAGTCTAAACAGACTGTAGGGTGGCACGGCGGGGCGAGGAGGGGGAGCTGTTAAATCTGCAGCCGTTACGGGACGTGGCGCTAGGGCTGCGAATACACGGCGTTCTTGTCAGCGGCAGACGCCGATGGCCGATTGAGAAAAACTCGCGTCGCGCGCGTGTCGACGCCTTTTCGCATTTCGAGTTTGACGAAGGTCGCGCGGGCGTACATTGGAGCGCGTTTTACGAGGGTGTGCTCGAAGGAGCTCCGCGAGACCGGGATTACGTGGTACGATACGCGTGCACAGGGGTGGAGAATCTTCGATTCGGTGTACGGGGTTTGATCTACTTGCGTGAGAAAGGCGCCGGCTCGAGGTGTCTTCTTTGGAGCGAGGAAGTTTTTTTTTGTAATCCGTGGGATGGGAGTCGAACCGCGTCCGACCGTGTGGTAGACGCAGCGAGTTAGCAAGGCTCGGAGGTAAACAAGCGAACGCTGCTCCTCCTGTGCAGCCGGTTAGGTTCCACGTGCCACATGTCGCCTTGCCGCCAGCAGCGAGATTTCGGGAATGACGGTAGTCGTGGGCAGAGAGTCCCGTAAATGGTCGGATCGTAGATACTTACGAGTATTCTCTCGGCAACCCGAGAGATAGTAAGCTTGAAAAACCTGCAACAGTGTATTCGCGAATTCTTGAAATCGGGAACCCACACTACGGAGTCCTTGGAAACGAACGCCATTGGTGACGGGTTAATTTGCGATATTGATTCTTCAGATTTATGTAGTGAGCCGTGCCGCACAGCGTCGTAATGAATGAAATTTACGACTGGGAAAGAGTCTGTTGAAATTTCGGCGAATAAAAGTTTGTATAGGAATGGACCAAGGAAATGTAAAGGTCGCGCCTTCGAATGAATATTCATGGGTGATATATCTATGTATTTGTAACGCCCCATCGGATTATCTGGTAGAGAAGGAGATGCGACACGATTATTTGTCATCTTTTTTTTTTTTTTCTAAGCGACGTTTAAGAGCTGGAGATTTTTTTCGTAGATTGAGAAACATCCGGCATCTCTATTTGACATCCTTGAATTAAATCGTACAAGTAATAACATACATAGCATACATTATCTTATGGTTCCACCATCTTCCAAAGAGTATATAATTATATATTGTTACACGAAATCACTAAAATAGCTAATCACGTCGGACACGTTTCATCAAACCTGCAATTTCCCAGCAAATGCTTTCAAAGTGGACGTCAACAACCACTTAAAATACACGGTTAAGCAGATTCTTCCCCCGAGACTCGACGCTTCCGCGTGAATCCCGCAGCTACGGGCAAAGGGAAAAAGAGAAGCCAGAAAGGGAAGACTTATACATTCTCGGGTACCGCGTTTCGCGCGCAGCATCGCGCTCGTCAGAGGCATCACTGAATTCCATCGGCGAAGGCTATACTCCCCTTCCTCTCCGGGGGAGAGCAGATCCGTATCTTTTCGCGCGCGTATACTTAATTAGTAGGTAAATTATGCGTTTCCCCGTTCGATGGTCGAACGAGCGTGAATTAGCATACAATTAGAGGTCTATAACGCGGAGGCGCTCGCAGTGCGCCTCCCGTATGCGAGTTTGAAATCAACGCACGTAACGGTGCGAAGAGGAGGAGGGGAGAGACCTCGCTGCACCGCAACAGCTCCCCTCTGTCGCTTCTTCTCTCCCCGCCGTTCGGTGTCGCTAACCGAATTTATTTAACCGATTAATATCGAGCCGCCATTTTACGCGATGCGTCGTTGTTGTCGGAAAGGTCGCTTTCCGCGAGAGAGATTAAATAAAGGCGCTCTCTCTATGGCCGAGTATATCGCGCTTTGGCTCATTCCATGCTAATCGCGAATAAAATAAAAAAAGTGAAAAGTGTAATTAAGTTTTATAACTGTCATATTTGGATAGCAAAACTATCCTATTTTAAGATATCGGCAATAAAATTCACAAATTTTAGCAAAAAAGATGGTAAAAATTATGTTTCATACATTCAATTTCATATTCCCACAATAGTAGTTTGAACATGCTGATACATGGCAACACTGTTTTCCGCCGTTTTGATTCGGCAACGTGTTCTTGCCTTGTGCAAGTGCTAGGACATTCAGTGCTAAGTATTTTGGTGTACTCTGGATACTGAGAATACAATCACCTAACCCAATTCATCAACTTCCTGTCCCAAGCACGAGCCGAAACAAGGAGGAGTGCGAAAATAAACTTGTACAGAGTGCCTATGTACTGTGTTTGAAAAATAATGCATTAATAACTATAATTTTATAACATTTGCTATATAAAAGTGAATATATAATTTTATAACATTTGCTATATAAAAGTGAATAAAAGTCTAATTTTTTTATATAATTTTTTCACTCGTAACACCCGTCACATATTTAACTGTAATTTAACACAATTAATTATTGCTGATTGTGTAATTTTTCTATGAAAACAAAATTGTTACACATTGGTTTTTAATAACATACTGCATTTTGTAAACAAAATAGCACAGTAGACCTAAACTTACTAGGCAAGAACCCCAGTACACCTTATGAGGAAGTAACACCCGTCACAGCATTAAAAATTATATTTACTACTATTAAACTTCATTTTTGTCAAATGTAAACTTCATTGAAATTTATTTAATTACCTAAAAGCGACTACGCTAATATATTTAGTTTATGATTTATACCAAATTGAATGAGTGAAAATGTAACACCCGTCACCGTGGAATGAGCCCTTTGCGGTATTAGTCTCGTTGGTACGCACCGAGGTGCGTTATATCTCATCTGCGGCGACAAGTAGAATTTACTCGTGCAAAAAATTCTGTATATTTTTGGGAGGTAATCTGATTTCTGTAGCGAGATTTGTTTCTTCGAGCTGTAAACGCTCGTGCAAACTTGAGAACGCGCGTACTTAGACTTGAGTATGCGTCGGTATAGGTACATCACGTGACTGACGAATGCTCTATCGTGAACGGTGGACCGAGCACAATTGCTCGTAGGTACAGTCGTCTACTGTATTTACTGGCGGCTCTCGACAGAAGTATTCTACGGTAAACCGAGCACGTATATCTGATTTTGTTTAACATCAGCTTCCAAGGAACGGACTTTTTCAAGAATTATGTAATGCGTTGTCGGACATGTGTATTTTTTTTCTAGACAATCCGGTTTTACTCGAGTGTGTGTTTTTCTATAGCGAAGTCTTCCGATTCGTAGCTACCTATTGCAAAACTATTTTCTGTTCTCCGTTTGCGAAGTAAGAATCTACGGGTGGGTTTAGATAGTATGACTTCGGATACAGCTACGCTACAGCGGTACGACTATAGGTAGTCAGCAACGAGAGGATATTCTCGCCCATTCATCAGTGCAGATGTACACCAAGAAAACAGTTTATCTGTACTTAATAAATGTTTGTATAAACATGGCGAAATAAACATTTTACTGGGTGAAATGAATATTCGTTAACTTTTACGATATTTATATGGCAGAATTAACATATCGTCGGCTTCACATGAAAAGTGCATAAGTCCAAAATGACTGTTTTCACAGTAGATTAAAGAAACTGTTTAAAATTAGTGTCTCTTATTCTAAGAAGTTCAGAAGCTATACATGGGATTATCAAGCAAAAGTTCAAACTTTTAGATAAATAACTTGACAATAAAATACTTCCAAAACCAGTTTAATTTGCAAGATGGCTTGTTTCTTACATAATCGACAGTCATTTTGGACTTATGCACTTTTCATGTGAAGCCGACGATATGCTTTATTGTCCTGACAAAATGTTTATTTCGCCGTATTTGAAATTACATTTATTAACCATTAATAAACTGTCTTCTCGGCGTACGCCTTACATCGCGAGTCGAACAAGTTGGAATTGAGTGACGTTATTAAATAGTCGTTCGCGTCGCGAGCAGATCTCAACCTCTCGATCGAGGATGCAAAACCTTCTCTATTCCGTCGGTGAAAACCGCCGACGGACGTATCCTCGTGAACGCGCAATTTCGCTCTCTCCCGCTCGTTGCGAGCCCTCCCAGCCCTTTCTCCACCTCTTATCTTCCCGATGCAGAGAGAGAGAGAGAGAGAGAGAGAGAGAGAAGAGAGAGAGAGAGAGAGAGAGAGAGAGAGAGAGAGAGAGAGAGAGGAGAGAGAGAGAGAGAGAGAGAGAGAGAGAGAGAGAGAGAGAGAGAGAGAGAGAGAAGAGAGAGAGAGTAGAGAGAGATGAGAGAGAGAGAGAGAGAGAGAGAGAGAGGAGAGAGAGAGGGAGAGGGAGTAGGGAGAGAGGGATGAGAGGGAGAGAGGAGAGAAGGGAGAGAGGGAGAGAGGGAGAGATGGGAGAGAGGGGAGAGAGGGAGAGAGGGAGAGAGGGAGAGAGGGAGAGAGGAGAGAGGGAGAGGCAGGGAGAGAGGGGGAGAGGGGGAGAGGGGAGAGAGGGAAGAGAGGGAGAGAGGGAGAGAGGGAGAGAGGGAGAGAGGGAGAGAGGGAGAGAGGGAGAGGAGAGAAGGAGAGAGGAGAGAGAGGGAGAGAGGGAGAGAGGGGAGAGAGGAGAGAGGAGGAGAGAGGGGAGAGAGGGAGAGAGGGAGAGAGAGGGTGAGAGAGGGAGAGAGGGAGAGAGGAGAGAGGGAGAGAGGGAGAGAGAGGGAGATGAGGGGAGAGAGGGAGAGAGGGAGAGAGGGAGAGAGGGAGAGAGGAGAGAGAGAGAGAGAGAGAGAGAGTAGAGAGAGAGAGAGAGAGAGAGAGAGAGAGAGAGAGAGAGAGAGAGAGAGAGAGAAATTCGCATTCATCCGCGAGACTATTAAAGTTCCCGTCGTACGTCCTTCGTCGAAAAACCCACCGGACGTCCTAGTCCATTGTGTCGCCTAGACATCGTTCTTTCGGTCCGTCGCTTCCATTATCATTATTTAACTCATTAGCGCACACCTGTGAGCTGTTTGCCAAGGATTTAAGCCCTCTCGGCCCTCTCGCTCTCTCCCCGGGCATGTACCGGGCGTGCACAATGCCCGGGGAATTGTACGAGGCAGCTGGGGTACCCGCTTCTTTAGCAGGAACCTCACGTTCCGCGTAAGTAATTCGTGAAGCGAATCCGGAATTTCATTCGCACCTCTCGACTCCGCTTCGTCTCGTTACCAACCGATTTCTCCGCGTCTGCCTCTCGTCTTTGTGACTTTTCATTTGTTTTTATTTCTTGCCTGACGATATCGACGGCTATTTCTTTTTTGGCCGTCGATATTTACTTTTTCTAATTGTTAAACTTATCTACATTTTTTTTCAATCGTCGATATGTGTAGATACACTGAGAAAAGAAATGCAGTATATTTTTAATTACATCGGCGGTTACGGGTGGGGGAATGCAGATCAAGTCACTTCGACTAATAATGATCACTGGTCAACAGTGATTTTGTCACACGAACCAGACCAGGTGATTCTTATGGATTTATATGCGCTAAAAACGAATCTGACTCTCAAATTTGCGACGTGGGTCAGCATTTCGAGATACTTGAGGTTAAATATACGAAAACGGACGATTTTGGCCATATTCACGGATCTATTACAATGAAACTAAAAACTTTTTCTTAATTGCACTTACAGCATTTGAAAGTGTCATTTTTTAACTTTTCAATACATTACTTGATTGTTCCTAAACGATTTTACAAAGCCAAATTTCAGTACAACAAGTCGATCATGGTGGTCCACCGCACCACGCGCCTGATACATTTAGGTGCGTAGTGCGGTGGACCTAAACGATACACTTGTCGTACTGAAATTTGCGTTTAGGAACAATCAAGTAATGTATTGAAAAGTTCAAAAACGACACTTTCAAATGCTGTAAGTGCAATTAAGAAAAAAGTTTTAGTTTCATTGTAATAGACCCGTGAATATGGCCAAAATCGCCCATTTTCGTATATTTAACCTCAAGTATTTCAAAATCCTGACGTGATACGCAAATTTGAGATTCGCAGATTCGTTTTTAGCACACATAAATCTATTAAGAATCACCTGGTCTGGTTCGTGTGACAGAAAAAAAATGTAATTTTGTTGACCGTGTAATTGACTCGAATGGGCTACAGCCTGTTTCCTTCAAACAGCCGTTAATCGCTATAACCAAATGTATTAGCCGAAGCAAATAATTTTGCATTCCCCCTACCCGTAAACGACGATTTAATTGAATATACAATTTTTTACTCAGTATAGAACTTCGTACTGAAGAGTACCACTAATGGAAAAACGCCTCATTTTATTCCCATGTAAAATGCAGCATCAGTTTTCCACTTTAACGTCTGCGGTACCAATGCGATGTAGAATCATCCTTCCCTCAACCTTATTACTTTATACCTCGCTCCGCCGAGCAAAGACACGCCGTACGTATGTACTCCAGCGACGCTATCCACGCTCTCGTCTCTTTTGAAGGTAACGAGATACCTAACGTCTCCGAGTCTCCGACGTATCTCCGCGCGTTAACGTAAAAGAGAGCCGAGACGTGCAGCTCCCGCTCGTAATGTACTTCGGTACCGCGCGGTCGTTGGTCAGAGTTGTGTTCTCGTGGAGTGGGGGAGTGAATGTTTTCAGGATCAAGGGTCGAACGAATTGGACGCGTTACGCGAGACCGACAGGAAGGAAACGAGGATCGTTCGTTCGTTCGTTCTGCGCGATTCGTATACGTGTGTTGTTCCTTCGCAGAGAGTGTAGGGATATCCGTACCGACGTACGTACGGTACCTAATCGCGTACGCGCGCTGTATACGCGGGGCATCCACCGGTTCCTTTTCCACGAGAAATATCCGCGCTCGACTCGATACAAAACCTCTCTCACCCCTTCCCCTCTTCTTCTTGCTCACATCTGTACACACGCCAAGTATATGTGCGCACGCGCGCCTACACGGTACGGCTGCCGAACGGCAGCGCGGGACCATGCATGGCCCCGACTCCTCTACTCGTCGCCGTTGCGGAGAATGGAACTAATGCTCAGCGTGCTGCGAACGGTGCGCGAGGCACTTCTGCCCCGACCTCTCCTCCTTCTCCCGCTGAAAATGTAGCGATGGTCGACGAAAAAAGAAGGAGAGGAAACAAAAAGGAATAGAAGCCCATAAAAACTCGAGAAAAATGCCCTCATATCTGCAGCTAGATTGGCCCTCTCGTTACCGGTCTCTCTTTATTTTTTTTACCTTCCGCCTCTGTACTTTTGTACCCGGGCCGCGCGCGTTGGTTACACCGGGCGGTCGCGTTTTCTTCTTCCCTCTTTCCGGATACGGGAGCGAGAGCCTGCACCGTCTCGGCTCGCGGGAGCGCTCGAGGGAACTGCACCAAATTTTTGTTCGCCTTTTTTTTTATTTCACGGTTTAACGTTCGGGAGGCCCAGACGGCACGCCGAGTGTACTGTGCAAATTCGCACAATATGAAGGAAATGAAGGGAGGAGCGGGAGAGAAGGAGCGGAATGCCGAGTGTAAGAAGAAGGGCGCGTGTGGCCGTTTCTCTCGAGGAAACGTTGAATCGCGTAGTTTTCTCTCGCTGCGCCTCGTTAGCGGAATACCATCGAGGACTGCGTTAATTAATTAACATTGTCGTCGGGTACCTATACCATAACGCCGGTGTTCTTACACGCGTCTTTGCTCGCCCGGGGTTTTACGTCACCGAATTTTTAATACGTGCGGGAGAGGAGGAAATGAGGGAGCGACTCTCTTTCTTTTTTAAGCTTCGCGAACTCTCGTTCTTGCCGTTTTATGCGCGTCGGCATGATTAATGCTCGCGGAATTTCTGGTGGATGCTTTGTTATGTACGGTTTTTTTTATACGAGGAATCAATACCGCTTGTTTGAAGAAGAAACAATCATAATTTTTCGTCCAGGAGAAAAAGCTCGTTCTTGATCTCGCTGCCTTTCAACTTACTCTGGAGTCAGAGTTGCATCTGACGCATCAAAGGCTTGATTAATTATCAAAGCCGATATCATTGGAATTATTAGATCATAACTGATAAATGCAGCATACCATTCAAGGCATCGGATTAGAAGGGTTCGTTCTCTTCTATTTAAACCGATTTTTATTTTAAAATGCGTCAGTAATCCATTAACCCTTTGAATTAAATTCTGCTTATACTTTGCTTCAGTTTTTTCCCACCGCGAAGAAAAAAATGAATAAGAAGCGAAAACTATTTACGCGCAAATTGCATAGAATCGCCTTGGACCAATCGAAGTTTCATTGGAGCAAATAGTGAAATATTTAACCGTCGCGGGTATCGCAGATAAGAGATCGCCTTGCTACATAAAGCTCTCAAAGCCGAGCGAGTTTCTCACGCGAAGTGAAAAAAGAAGACAATTTACGTTTCACGGAAATCTGAATCATCGATTTATTTTTAATATCAGGTCGGGTTTGCCACCAGTTTAATTATATTTTTAAACCTCGGTCGTGAGTCACTCTCACTCTCACAAGAGGAGTAGGTATTCTGCGGGTCGCGCGACAGAGGGGATGCGGAAAGCTTCGATGAGGCACGCGAGGGCGAGTAAAGGTTACCGCACACTAGGGCGTCGCGTCGCGGCGCGTCAAAATACCGACTGGATAAAATACATACAAAAATAAATGTACTACTAGAGCGGCGCGGCGCGTCGCGTCGCGTCGAGGACGGGGATTCTTCCCTTCGAATCCTTGGCGTCAAACGACGCGTCCCGACGGGACGGTCATAAAGACGGGTCGTCTTCGTCTGTCACACAATAGACGAAATTCGGAATATTGATTCTTACCACTCACTATCATCGCGATCGAAATACCTCGTGGTTAATATCGCGACCAGACGGACGAATTCTCCAAGACTGGCGCGTTTTTTATTGATAGGATGGATCCACATTCTCTTCTTTCTATTTCTTTCTGACATCAATGCTACCATAAAAGCAATTTCCTCATTAGAACTACTGCTGCCGTCGTACATCTTGTTGCACTGCTAGATACCGTCTGATTATAATATATTTTATAAAATTTACGGACATTCAAGTCCGAATCTGTCGGTTGCCGCCGGAAAAGTTGGCGATGCCACCATCCATCGCGGAGTGTCACCGAGCCGTGACGTAAAATTTACAGACATTCAGGTAAGAATCGCCGAGCATCGCCGGGCATGTCGTAAAATTTATGGACATTCAGGTAATAATCGCCGGGCTTAGACGCACCCCAACGCGACCTTACCAAGTGTGCGGTAACCTTAAAGCCCGCTACAGACTATGCGCGATGCGTGATGCGCGATGCGCGATGCGTGATTTCGTGCATAGTGTGTAGGGACTTATTCGTTAAAAATCGATTCGTAAACAACATGATTCGTGTGGTTCGCAGTGATTCGCAGTGGTTCGCAGTGGTTCGTTCTTGGCCAACTCGCTACAGACTATGCGCGATGCGTGATGCGCGATGCGCGATGCGTGATTCGCGGCAGTTCGTGAATAGTGTGTAGGGACTTGTTCGTTAAAAATCGATTCGTAAACAGCATGGTTCGTGTGGTTCGCAGTGATGCGCAGTGATTCGCTCTTGGAGGCGGTAAATGGACGAATATCAAAGGCTGCGCATCAACCGCTGTTTCTCGCCGAAGTACGGGCTGTGGTCATAGTTAATTTGTCCATTCTTTGTGCGCGCTATTTAGTTTACAGGAATTTTCCGGTGGTTGAGGGGCTGTAGGTAACCCTCCGCAAGTCACCTTCGGATGGCAGAGTCCGAGGCTCGTTTATGTTTCTGTTTTGAAAGTGACGGCTCTGACTTTCGAGAAAACATCACAATAAAATAATTCGCCGACGATTTGTCGTAGGCCGGCCGATTGGCGCCGTGGGAACATAATGCTCGCGGTAGACATATCGAAGATTCACGAAACACTTTGTATTGTTATTTTTGCCTGTCCGGAAGGGACAATTTCATGGCTCTTTCTCGAAAGTACAGAGAAAGGGGAAAAACGTTCTTACTGGTTTTTTTTTCCGAACATGTGATAACCAAACAGTCGATGTATATGAACCCGTGCCCTTCGGTGCGCACCCTGAATGCCTCCACCGATATCTTTTTTTTTTATTATGGAGCAGACTCCTACGCCAAAACACCCCTTTCAAGGACCCTTGTCTTTTTCCTATAGTGAAAACTTTCGAAGCTGTAAATCTCACTTCGTGCGTTGAAATGGATGTAAAAAAATGGAAGCGATATTGTGATTAATTACGATAAGGATGAAGCAATGGAAACAGAATTTGAAAACTATTATAAGGAGGTTCGACTATCAGACGAAAACCAATTTACAGCCCTAATTTTTTTATATGATATACACGAATATTTTACACAACTAATACGAAAATTTGAGCAATATAGACCGTCTATAGACTATAGTTTCTTCGTTATTTTATTCTAAAGTTGACCACTTTTAACATATCGCCTTATGGGAGACGATTGTACTAAGGTATATTATCACTGACTCTTTAACACACATTCCGCCAACTTTAGACTTTTTGAAAGACTAGTAATTTGACAGATGAAATATTAAGGATTATGTAAAAAATAAGTAAATTAGATTTTACCGTATGTTAGCGTGCCAACCTTACCGAAATTTCTGCAGCGATTTTTTCTATATGGTTGCAACGTAATATTATCATGAAATTCGTTTTTACTTCGCAAACCATTAGCACGCCGTATTAACGGTGAGAGACTTGGCAACACGGCAGCGAAACAGTTGTAAAGCTGAAAGACCGAACCTTACCTGGCATCTATTCAAACTGAGCGCGAAATTTGAAAGATTCGGAACGATAAAAAAAATATTGTCCCTAAAATCTTTATCCAAGTTGAATGATTGTTGAAACGAAATCATGTCTTTACTTATACAACTCTTTTTCTTTTTTGACAAAATTTGACTTTATACCGGCTTTGCTGCATGCTCGCGTCATCCGCCATAGCTGGCCACTGTAGTTCACGCCTCACTGCAGCCAATATAAAATATCGCGGAGTACAACGTTGCCAAGAATACAATGAAAATTGCAATGCACAATACAAAATGTTTAAACTATAATCATATATCCATGATACTAAATTATCAATCGAATAACTGTTTTATGTCTTCAGCATTCTCTTTGAGTTGTTTTTATAGGTTTTTATAGATTATTTGTAATTTTGTATTTTTCTTTAAAATGTTGGACAAAAAGCCTCTGACGACGATTCCGGAGTCATTGACGCTCTAATAGTTCGCCATAAATTTTCCAGTATTTTATTTACTAATGATTTTCGGCATGAGCGATGCATAAAATGGGTTCATAATTCATTTAATTATTATTCCATAACGTTTCAGATCGCTGTGAAAACCTTTTTTTCAAACACATTTTTGACTCCAAAGAAACAGTCGATCCTCCTTAATATGTATTTCAATCATAGTATTATGTTTTTCATTTTTTCATACATAATGTACATACATAATTAGCATTGTATTCGTGGGTAGATAATTTTAGAACTGTGGTAACTTTGAAACAATGCAAGCAGAATTGCTACGAACTGCAACGAACTGCCGCGAATCACGCACCGCGCATCGCGCATCACGCATCGCGCATAGTCTGTATGGCTCTGTTTACGAATTGCTACGAACTACAACGAACTGCCGCGAACCACGCATCGCGCATCGCGCATCACGCATCGCGCATAGTCTGTAGCGGGCTTAATGGAAACAGGGTTAGGTTGGACGATAGGGTGCATCGGGCGCATTTGCAAGCTCGTTGCGCGAGAACCCCCTCGAGTTCGGTGGACACGCCCATGGAATTGTTTTCGTTCGGGCACTCGATTGGCTGGGTGCCTCGCGGGTTGACATTGAAGTCTTGAATGGAAGGGCATCTGATTCAGCGCGTATCGCCTAACTGCGCAAAATATAAGCGAACAACATCCACAGTGTGTGAGCCGGGTGGCGGGGGCGTGTGGAGTGCTCGTGAGTCGTGCTCAGCTGCACGCGTTGGCTCACGCACGTTTGGCGCGAAACACGGCCGAGACTCGTAAACACCGTGAGGATCGTTTCTGCATCCCTACCTCACCGGGAATTTACGAACGAACCATAGACGACACGAATTCGAGCGTCTAAAGATCGCGCTGACACGTACTCTTTTGCGCAGCCGTCGTGTCATATGTGTGAAGTTAGCCCCTTCTTTTTTGAAAATTCAGTTTTGAAAATTTGTATTGTATTGTACTCAGTTTGTACTACATTGTACCGCAAAGAAAATCTCAATATATATACTCAATGAGAAAATTTGAAAAATCACTTTTTAGTACTACATAGGGCTCTTTTTTTAAAGTTGAATATTTTCACGTATTCCAAATTATACTATTTATATGGAATATTGTATCATTGAAATACTTCATACTCTAATGGATTATTTTCCACAGAAAATTAAAAAAAAACAGGAAAATCTCCAGCCCCCCCTTTTTTTTGGAAGTGATATTTTTTAAAGAAGCGTCCGACGTAAGCATCGTGTCGGGGCATTTCGCGTTGCCCAGATATTTCTCTAGTCTCCGGAAATAAAATCGGAAGAAGGGTCTAGCGGGTGGTCGATAGTCACTAGCCTTTAATTCGTCCAAAAACTTAATATCCCCAATTATACGATTCCATACTCGTTTATCTAATCGCAAGACATTATTCGTCACTCATAACGCGAGACACCATTCGTTACCGATAACGGAAGACACGGACGAGACACATTACCCCATACAGAACTAGATTCGAGTGTTGAATATGACGCATACGAGGAAATCCCGGAATTCAAGGCCAACCTGGCGTTGTCTGGAAATAGCCGAATTCGAGCGGGAAAGGGAATACGGCGAATAGTCCGTCTGTTTCGCGGAACGAGCATTGAGTAAACACTGTGCCAGTCATCGCGCATAATAAACTGTGGCGCCAGATAGAAAACACGTGTGCGAGAGGACGCGATTCGTCGAGCGTCCCTCCCTTCGATCGCTCGAACGCGTTCGCCGCCGAATTTGTATGTGGTCGTGGCGCGCGAAGATATCGTCACTTCGCACCGGTACGAGACGGACTTCGGGGGGCCGTGAAGGGGCGCGGGGTTCGTGGGATGTTTTGTCGAATTTATTAATATTAATGTTGACAGTTTTGCGATGCTAATAATAGTAGACTGCGTCGGCACAAGGCCGTCTCAGAGTCGATGCGTATTTCGTTATGTTTGACTGGGGCATGTGGGATTATTTGTTTTTGAGCGTGAGGTTGGCGCGAAAACGAATGTTCGAGTGAGTAAATTTCTCTCTTTCTATAATGAGAGAAGGAGAGAGAGAGAGATAATGCTTTCTCTCGAGTTGTAATCATTCTATTCTGCAGGATTAAAAGAACGTGAAAGTCGACAATTGACACTATCGAAAAAATAAGTATATTCATGTTTTTCGTGGAAGAGAGGGAGGGTGTTAAGAATGTAGTTTTAATAACAATATATCATCACTTCAAGTATGGAAATCGAAGGAACGTAAATTTTCCCCTCCAATTCGTTCCTCTCGCCATTTAAAGCGAACTATGAGACAAACAAATCTCGCTATTTTTAATACCGGTCAGTAATAAATTAAATTCTACATCAGTTTCACCAACGTCACAATGGTCCATTCGCGCGAGTAAATGACCGTGCGTATCTGCATCCTTGTACGATTTGCCGACGCGTCCCGCAGTCGTCAGTGAGATGATGCAATTGCCGCTCGCACGTGTGTGCGTCCCATTTCGAGCTACTACAATCTGACATTTCTGCAAGTCGTCGAGTCGGCTCATCGATTGGATAAATGTCATACGCTGAGCGGAAGGACGAGATACGCATGCACGAGCGGCTCGGTGATCGGTTGGCACGGTCGATCGATGCATTCGTTGATTGTGGGAGGGCGGAAGGGAGAGGGGAGTGTTATCGTCGACGTATCGCGCATCCAATTACGATCGCATAATTTCTTCGGTGCCTGATATGACAATTGAGGCAATTAAGATATTCGGCAGTCGTAATTGGATACCTACACGATAAATAACAGTGGTAGATTCCATATTTTTTTTTATCAATTCATAATTGGAGCTCGGACGAGAAGAACGTGAGTCGAGTAGTAGGTATGGTGGTGCGGAAGCATTTGCATATCGCCTCAACCGGAGTATCACGGCACCTTCCGGCGTATCTAATCAATTTCTAATTATTAACAGATGCGTAGGTACTTGGACATTTCTATCGGGTAAAATACAAAGCGTGTATCCGATGTAAATTTTGCAATATTTGCTTCGCGCAAATAGTACGGTATTTTTGCGTCGTTCACCGAAATGCGGAAGAAGCGTGTACGACGCGCTCAAGCAGCTCTCGAGATTTCGCCTAAGAATATGTCGGTCTAAGCTGAAGCGCCGGAGCGGTTGAACGTTGCGTAAATACAAAACTCGTTCGTCGAGGACTAGCCGCGGGCCGCGTCGCTTAGCTGACGATGTTGCGGTAGTGACCGATCGAATGATCGTGGGAGGGTTTTTCGAGGATCGCCTCGGCTCTCGAGAGACTCGGAAGTTCCCTCTCCAGAGGACGCGCCAAGGTTAGATAATCTTCCCCCCCTCGCTGCTCCCTCTCTTCTTCTTTCCTCCACAACGAGACACATAGGAACGCATACTTTATTATCCTGCGAACCTGTTTCCACCTCCTCTCTCTTCCACCCCTCGCTTCCCTCGTTGCTCGCCATGATAATAAAGCACGGCCTATCCTCGAAACCGGTTTGCGAATGTAAATTCGGTCGTAAAATATTTTTGACGCCGTCCTATCGGATAGGTAGGTAACTCGCCGGTTTCTTTCATTTCTTTTTGGTCGCGCATCACGGAGGGCCTCGTGTTCGGCGCTCTGTGGGCTGTCGAAAAGGGAAGGAAAGGGGGAGGAATACGTTTTCATTGTGGATTGGTAGAGAGAGGAAACGGATTAGAAGGGGAGAACGCCTCGCCCGTGAGTGCGAGACTATCGGTTTCGCATAGAGCATTGAGAACTGAGCAGGGGGTGCATCGACCAAAGTACGAAAGAAATTGGGTTCGCGAGGCATCGCTAAAAAAAAGTCAATTTACCGCATCGAATAAGCCGTATCGAAGGCGGGAATCGATGTTTCTTCCCTCGCCGACGGAACTCGCTTGTTTTTTTATTGTGTACGATTTTCAAACGCCCATTGTTGCGACGTAAGCATCGTGAATTAGCGGGAGGAAAAGAAAGGCGTGGCATGCATGTACACATGACGCGTCACACTGAAAATAAAACGGTACATCGTCGTCACGTCGAGTTCCGCGCGCTGCACGTACTGCCGTCCGCCGGCGAAGAGGAACGAACCTCGAAAAAAATTGAGCATTCTATTTCGACGAAGAAGCTCTTTGAAGCGACCGCCCCAGCGCCGCCTAATTTACGTTTACACACACGTGTGGTCTAAAAGTCAAAGCATCGTTTCGGCTTATCGCGAAATATTTGGATACTAAATTGTCAGGAACGTGCGTCGCAGTTTTTTGCCACGCGTATCGTATTTATAACAACAGAGGTGAGAGGGAGAAAGATAGCCAAGCTCGCCGGGGCGTTGCATAACGATTGTTTTTTCTCGGACGTAATGCCTACATTGAATACGGCGTAATACACGCGCAACTGGGCCCTATACTCGCGTGTTATTTTCGTGACCTTCGCGCGACATTGCTGAAAATAACTAATGCGGGCGGCGATAGGAACACTCCGCGCGACTCGAGGCCAAGGTGAAGGCCAGGCTCTCCCTCCTCCGCTCTACCCGCAGCGTCATTCGCGTAGCGATAACAATACCGTTCGTCCCCGCCTTCCCAACCCGTTTCTCTTCCGACACGACTCCCTTGCAGCCATTACCATTGTACCCGGCTCCCACCAGTGCGTGTCGCCTACATCGTCAAAACATTCGATTCCACGGTTCGTTATTTCGTGCAACGCGCGATGGTAATAGGCCGTGCCGTTGCTCGACTGAAAACTACCAGCAGACACGTTCCCGACGAGAGTCGAGAGCGGAATGAGACGCCCGGAGCCTCTGGCTCCGCGCGGCCAGTGCCGTTCGCATCCCGATGTTCGCCGACGAGTCCCGAAGAGATTACGGCAAACCTGTTACATATGGTTACCCTGCATACTCGAGCTGAGACTCTTCGGATCGGCTAGACCGAGACGTCACCGTGTGTTTAGGGGGGTGTATGGCGGCCTCTCGTGTGATTTGGAACTGGACTGTGCTTTCAGCACTTCTCGCAATATAAAATACACTCTCTGCTAATTGGGAATACCGGAAGTCACACTTCTTAACCGCGCTGCTAGGATAGGAGCGAATTTTTCAGTTTTTACGTCAATTTGGAAGGTCCGTCTTACACGTCGGATATAAAAAATGACGTAAAATTTTACTTCTGATGCAGCGATTCACCGGACCGCGAGTAGGTAAAACCTGATATCTCCGACGTAATATTTGCCAACAACATCGTACTGTCGGTCGTGGAACGAAACGCATAACGATCGCATCCGCGGGGCCACGCAACCGAGGCAAGGCCAAAGCGCGGGAAAATAACAAATCCATAAATGCGAGTCGGAGGGTTCGAGCGAGCGCGTCTCTTCCATATCGAGCCCAGGTCGGGCTGACGGTTTAATGGCAGACGTCAGCCACTGCCGACGTTTCAATTTTAGGCCCACTCCACCCTTTCGCCGTCTTTTCGTCTCGCCTGCGCGCATTCGCAAGTGCCGCAATATATACATATGCGTATCGACAAGTATTTTCCTCGGGAAATGCTTAGTCGAGCATGACTGCCACTGCCGAGTATCGTGGAATATATTGGGATTCAACGTATTTGGCGAGAAACCCTCTCCACTCTCCCTCCATTCCCCGAAATGCGTCGAGTGTCGAACCCTGGCGAATGACGTGCGCGCGGGCGGCGTATACGGATTTTTCTTGCAAAGCAAACATATTTCTGCTCTCGTGCAAAACACGTCGGGGGAGAAACTTTTCTTTTCTCCTCGCGCTATGTTTGCGCTTAGGGGTATCTCGGAGATTTCCGTGCGTTGCGCGAAGACGTATTTATTCGTGCCTTATTATTCCTCGTCGACTCGTAGGCGACGTTATACGGCGTTGGGAGTTATACGCGTATATGTAGATGCGTAACGGATTCGATCGCCTGCGGGAAATTTTTATGAGCGTCGGCGAAGAGGAAACGCGCAGCGATCGGTGCGAGATAAGCGCTTCGTCGCGGCGCGTGCAGTCGTAATCTATCGATATCAAATTTGTTCGGATGGCTTATAAAGTTTTTTTTTTATAGTGGATGCGGGATAAAATAGTCGTAATCGGACAGTTTCGCTCATGGGTTTTTCTAACGAGTAATGCCGCCCCGTCACGTGCGACTCGCTGCGTATGTGTGGGGCAGATGCGTATACACTGTGATCATGGTATAGAAATATATAGCACCACGTATCCTGGCGCGCGCGAGTTTCCCTCCCGCGAGGGAGGTTATCGAGCGGCGGGGACAGGAAACGAGAGGGGATATGAATCACGAGGAACTTACCGCGGCTTCTTTTTTTTTCCGTTCGCAACCCTTCCGTGGAAGTCCTTTAACAATGCCTCTTCTTTTTCCTCGTTACAGACAAAGCTGCGGCGCGAACGGCATCTTCTCTCGTCGACAGGACTTCAGCGCCTTCAACAGTCTGCCCAGGACCAAGCTGAATTCCTACCACATCAAGGTAAGTGACAACGCCCCATAAACGGTGAATATATTTTGCTGTATCGAAAAATGATTATGATTCTATGTACGTTACGATTCGCCAATACACTGAGAGAAAAATGTAGTAAAATCAACTAAACGTTTATTTGCATATTGCTGTCTAAATATTTTATTGGCTCAGTTAATATTTTTTGTTCCAATAAAATATTTTTCTCAAACAACTATATCAACTTGAGCCAATAAAATATTTAATTGGGACAAACAAGTATTACTTGAATGAGCCAATGAAATATTTAGCTAGTAATATACAGATAAAGTTTAGTTGAATCTATTACATTTTTCTCAGTATACCAATTTTCTGGTTAGCTTTCCAGACAAAACAATCCGAAAAGTTATCTTAAAGTCATCCCCCCGTAGGCAATCTGATGTCTCACTTTTTGTTAACTTAGATTTCATATTATCCGAAAGATGACTGTTGGATAACTCGGGATTTAAGTTACCATAAAGTCAGATATTAGACTGCCTATGGATAACTAAAGGACAGCTTTCTGGCTTGTGTTGTCTGGGTTATATAACGAATGTGGATAAATACCAACGCGTGTACCTATCTATGTACGTGGAAAAAACTAATAACTATCGATACGTCCCACGCACGTGATTACTTCAAATCGACAAATTACGATCCGACGCATGAGGTCTCTTTTTTCTTTTTCTTATACCGACGTCACACACATGAGCGTATTCGTAAAGCGCCTTTGCCACGACCGCCCATGGGCGTAGGTACGCGCATCCGCAGCCGATATCTCGCGCGTAAGAGCGTCGTAACATCTGAAAAAAGAACTACGCGTGGGCGTACGCATTACTCCGGTCGAGGAGTGTGTTTACATAAATTTTTTTTTATCCGCGACACGCCGTGCGCCACGTCGGTGATGCAATTGTCGAGTGCGGAGTCGTGTCAACATGTTTGCGACGGGTCGCCGTCGCCGCCGCCGCCGCCGCCAACCAATCGCGTTGATTAGCGGCTCCGAAACGGGAGGGAGATGCGGTTATTTGGGAGAGGGTTCGCGGCCAATTGGTCCAATTTTTATAAGCGGGAACTTTTTCCCATCGCGGAACTTTTGTCAGCGGCGATATATCGCGCCGCGCGAGGTGACTGTGCGTCGCGGGCGTTGCGTGACACGCGTTTTCGTGGACGAGGATCTCTATCGTTCCGAAAGAGTTCGCAAGTGCTGTCAACGTTTCGCTAATGTGCACACCGTTGAATGATATAAATTTGCAAAATTCGGAGAACTCTTGAGAGGAGGGAGTAAGGAGAGAGAGAGAGACGTCACGAATTCGATCTTAACATTAAAAAGTTTTCGTATTTTTTAATTTAATTTGTTTATTTTATTTACATATTCAATAAGAAATGAAAAAGAAACAGTTTGAAAAAATAATTATTCATAAAGTTCTAAGTGCATTTTTTCTCTACAAGATTGTGACGTCATTGAAAAGGCAGAGAGATGCACTTATGCCGAGAAACGAGTGCAACGGGAGATACACAGAAAACAAAACTGAAACCTTGAAAACCTTGACATTTTTTCATGTAGTCTGGATCATGACGTAGCTGCATTTTTAAATATCGTTTTCTAGCTTAGATAAGGTGGAAGATTAAAAATAAAAAAATACGGGGTAGGTAAATAATTTTGTCCAAATTTTTCGAATCTGTAATAAAAGAAATTAGTCTTAAAACCCCGAATTGCGCGCAATAGCTATTCGGTAAGGGCGACGCATGAAACGAAGGAAACTGTGAAGGTAAACTAAGCGTCCATCCCCTGCGGCGGCGGGCTTTTTCGTCGCACAAGTGCAGTAGCGCCGTAACACTGTCGTCCTACCCCAAATACGCAGAAAATCAATACCGTCCCCTATGCAGTTTCGCTGCGGAAGGGAGCACTTGCACTCACGCAGTTCCTCTTCCTCCTGGCTTACATCGGCCTCTTACTTCTTGTGCGGCGGTTCGCGGGATGTATAGTACCAGTAAAAAATTTCGGCGTGGATCGTGAAAAATATCGTTTGCAATTTTTTGTCAGAGAAAATTGGTCGAATCACGGCTTTCAAAATTAATCTAACATGGATTTCGAACATTTCGTGTTGAAATCGTGGATGATATTCGTATCTGGATGTCTGTATACGGTTCGATTCTACCTGGAACCGAATAATTAAGGGAATTGTTCGGTCACGTAGGAATATTCTTTACTGCTTATATAGGTTTATTGCGTCCAGGGGCGCCGTTAGTCGATATATGCGAACACAGGGAAAAAACGAGCTGGCGTCGCTCGGTTCGGCGTGTCCAATGGTGACTTTACACGGCATAGTGCGTGAGGCGTTACCGACAATGGGGTGCGAAGAGTGAAACGTAGTAGGTTGGGTTTCCGGGAATTCACGGTTATGGAAAATCTGACTGTAATAGAACGCGATGCGTTACGACCGAGCGTTATCGCATTGGTCGCGGGTTATCGTTTATAATATCCCGAGTATTTCTCATTCAATTTACGTACTTTTCCCCGTATTCTTTTGTAATTCTCAATGTCTATCATTGCCACGTTCACGAGTGAAACGCGCCTCGTTGGTAGTCCAGCTACACGAGTAGCGATTCGGTGGGACGCTCTACGAATAACGTCGCCTGTCGATTTCCCAGGCATCGCTTTCGCATCGGCGAAATTCGACGGATTTGCTTTTTTTCCCGCGCATAATTCTGCGTAGCTACCGGCCTATAATGCTTTATCCGGGATCGACGAAAGCGGGAGAGAGGGAGGGCGGTCCCTCGCTGCTGGATACGCATGCAGAACGACTCTGCGCGATGCACGGGGATGAAATATTCCTAACCCTCCTCCGAGCATCCGACGCTCTACCCTCTCGTGCGTTCCATGGCAACGTGACGCAACAACGGGAGCATTTGAAAAGGGGTGGCACACGCCGGGACCCTCGCGATGCGAATTGCAAAATGCAAGGGTTGCCCTTCGCGCAATGAATACCGATGCAGCCATTGCCGCGCGCGCGGTCCCTCTCCCTTAAAACCGGGATTTTCAACGTGAATTGGAAATCGTGACGATGGCGACCAAGTTAAAGGCAGAGGCACGGGGTTGCGTGTGTAAACTCCGATTTTGCATCGCGCCGAAAGGGGGAGAAAAATTCAAAGTCCGCTACTTTCCCGTATACATATAAATATATGAATGCCTTTAGACGAAACAAAAGAAAAATCAGAGGCGGAATATCCGTTTTCTCTCTTCCTATATATATAAATCTTGCTCGCGCGTGGGATTATTATTTTTACGGTGAGACTTTCCCGGCGTCGGGGCGAGGGCGAGAGGGGTCGGTGGTAGCGAGCGCTGAATAAGCAATGGAATTTTTAACGTCTGGTCGATCCGAAAACTTTGACGGCGCGCGAGCACCGGGGTGGGAATGTGAGAGGGTTGCGGCGCGCTTCCCCAGGATCAAAGCGAGGAGCGACTTGGAACATATTGCAAGCGCCTCGCGCGCACGCGCGCGCGAACTTCGTGCCGTGCTTGACGCCACCACCGCGTCGGATTTACGAATGCCGGAAGTCATTAAAGAGACCGTGGCGTGTACCGCCACCGTAACTTCGCGGGTCGAGTCGCGAAGGCGAGGAGCGGCCTCTGACGCTGTCTCGTCGTCGTCGTTATCGACTTTATCGCGCGAGAGTTCTCCCTGGGATCGTGGGTTTACGGGGGAATAACGAATTGTCTCAGAGTTCACTTAATGGCGCGTTTCAAATACTATAAATATTTGTACGTGAATTAGGTAGGGGGAAGGGGGGTGGCTAAAAGTGTCGCGGGGTAAAAAGTACCATTCGGCTAGTCTTAAACAATAAATGACTATTTGATAATTGTGTTATGTACACTGGGATAAATAATTGTCGATACCAAAAAGTGTGTTTCTTCGATCAAAAACATGATATAATTCCAGGATCAAGCTGTAGTTTTCTTGGTGCAAGGAAAATATTTTATAGGCTCGAGTAATTCGCAGAATCATTTTTTTCACACGGGAAGAATTTCTCGTCCCAACGAAGATATTCTTGGTTAAAGAATATAGATTCTTCGATCGAGAATCTGTATTCTTAAAAATGTTTAAAATCTTATGTTCCTGATTCAAGTAACATTTATTTGACAGCAGCAATTATTTCTCTCAGTGTAGTAATAGTCTCCGTATGCGACAGCTGCTTTAAGAACGCTGATTGCGAATAAACAAAACGGTTGTTTTATGAAAATCTGTTAAACGGTACTTTTTACTGCCAGCATTTTTAGCCCCGCTCTACCCTAATTATTTATTAATAGGATACGTGAAATGATTGCAAATGAAAAATTATTTCGACCTCCCTCTTCTATTTGCCTCCAAATTTTCTTTCTCGCGACGCATAAATCTATTAGTCAATCGGAAAATATCGATAACGACGGATGATCGGACTTTAATTATATCAAATCCCAAAGTTCCCCCTCAAGCACAGGTAAACGCCTCCCCTTCGATTTCTCTCGAAACATGGTGAATGTTCTCCGAGGCTTCAACTTTTTCTTGCCCTTAAATAATACAATTCAATCCGCGAGAGTTCGACGCAAAGTTCCGAAGAACATCGCGGAGGAGCGCGAGAAGAGTGAAGATTAATTAAAAGCATTGCACGATTCTCTCGTCGGAGTTTGTAGAGACGATGAAACTTTCCGCTCAAACTTAATGGCAGGACCGATTCTCTCTCTCGCCCTCTCTCTCTCTTTCTCTTTCTCCGCTTACAGCGTCGTCGCTCCGGGCAGACAGCCGCGACGGTACGGCGGACGAAGACGAGCGGACATTGATTCCCAATGAGTTGACGCTGATATACGACAGAACCCCCGGCCACTCCGAGCTAATAGGAAACGTTGCGCGGAATTTATTGTCCGCCTGTTTGCTAGATGTTCGCTGGGAATTCTCGCGGCTGACGGGGAACTTCGATCGGTGTTCTCCTCGTTCTGCTTTTGCGGATAATTGGCACTTCGCGCTCTGTTCTTCCTCTACCGCATACTTAACTAATAATAAAATATTTGTTCCTTTTTAATTCGCGGAAATCGTCTATCATAGCGGTCGGTACCACACGGAGAAAATTTCCCGGTAATCATTCTCACAATCCATGTGGTGAGATTGAATTACTGCGGCATATATGACGTTCAGTACTATAAATATTACTAAAAGTATTGCCACATTTGCTATACTTAAAAAAATATCGACATATTTATAGTACCTACTGTGTGAGCGTCATATGCTGCAATAATCTTATCACAAGGATTGTGAGAATGGTTACCACAAGTTTTTTTGACGCTCCTATGTACCTACTCTTTTTTTAGAACCTTAACTTAAGAAAATTTAAAACAGTGGAAGTTTGATTTACTCTCACGAATCGTTGAAAACGGGATCAGAGAACGTTAAACGTGACTCTCTCCTTTATTTCTCCGATTATATTGATCTCGACGTATGTACATACTTTGAAAGCTCGACCGTTCGCACAGCGACAGCGCGGAAATGAAACGGTATCGCGTTTCAAACGTGAGAAGGCTCTCGCCCGAAAGTTCAGCCACACGGAAGCGCGTTTGTTGAATTTGAGGTACACCGTCGACATTACCGGCACGCTTTGCGCGTGGGTAGGTACGATATATGCGAGTATATACATATTCTCGTCTTCGTAACGAAATTAGCCAGCTATAGCTGAAGACTGCCGAACTCTGCCGACCGAAGTTTCGTCCGCCGTTTCAAATTGCGTCTGAATTTAATTAGCGCCTGCAACTAGATCGCAGCGGCGCGAGGAAAGGGAGGATCGTGATACTCGGGGAAACTATCTTGCGGGTATAGCACCACGGTCGATGCAGCTCCGCGGTTCTGCATTTGGAAGTTTTGGAATTTGGAAATACCTCCGCAAACAATTGATAAGTTTGGCGGTATTAGGATTCTCTTGTCGCGAGGGATAAAAATCTTAACGAGACATCTGGGAACGACGATTATAACGTAGAACGCTATGTCAAGTGAATTGGTAAGGAAGATTACTATGACACTTTTATACACTGAGAAAAAAATGGAGTAGATTTGACTAAATCGATGGTTACGAGTGGGGGAATGCAGATGAATTGACTTGGATTAATATAATAATTGACTCGAATTAACTACTTTCCTTCAAATAGCCGTTAATCGCTGTAACTAAACTTATCAGTTGAAGCAAATAATTGTGGATTCCCCCACCAGTAAACACTGACTTAATTGAATATACCATTTTTTTCAGTGTATCAACAAGAAAGTCAAAGCTATTATTCGGTATTATTTTATATTGAGAATTCTTCTGAGAAGTTGACTATTTTTTTTAATTACATTACGTACATTATTATGTATTTTTGGCGGAAATGCCACTGCGAACTTTTGTCCGCGTATATGACTACGCGAGCGATTTAACCTTTGCCACGATTTAATAACGATTTCGCTGCTATTGTTCCTCGCATCGTTTTCGGTTCAAGATGCCAGCGAGGAGCGAGAGCACGATGTGGCCTTATCCAAGCGTATGCTTGTTAGAAGTACCGTTGCTTCTGGTTCTCGTTGCGCGGCTTGGATGGACAAAGCGCCCACAAGCCGGCTAATCGGTTCGCGAGCGATTACGCTTCGCGTACCCCATTTCAACCCTCTCGTGCCTCGCTTCCTGATAAGTTTCTCTGGATACCTACCCTTTGACGAGCTTTCAGCGCTCACAATGGAACGCGGCATTAAACGTCACGAGCTCCTCGAATGTTCGCTTTCTCGTTTGCGCACACGCGTCTCTCCCTCTCTCTCGCTCGCTATATTTAAGGTTTATGCTCCCCGCTTATTTACTCACCTTTATACGTACTCTTGCATATAGCGATTATTTAAGAGGATACGTAAATTTATAGTAATTCTATAATTCCTTTAAATTAGAGTAGGTCGATCGCTGATGACTGTAATTAAATTTTGTCGGTTTATCTACACATTGGTACTACCGTCTTACAATTTCCTACTTTCAATTTATTATCGACACTGTAAAAAAACTTGTGTTTTTAATATACTTTCATACAAAGCTCCTTTCCAATACGTGATTATGAAAATTAATATACTTCGTAATTATGAAAATTTAGAGACACCTTTATGAGATCCCCCTTATAATTTTCACATAACGGAATATATTAAGTTTCATAATCACGTATTGGATGAAAGCTTTATATACAATTATATTAAATTGAATACAATTTTTTTTGCGAGTAAACTAAGTATTAGGCGCATCCTTTCGAGGCGACCCTTCGATTCGAGGAAGAAAATTTTCTCACATAGAATGACGCTGCATCAAACGGTCAAGCTCTCACTCCTCTCCATAAACGAGACTCGTACCTACCACTCGGATAACGTGATACTCTCGTCCAGATTATGCCACTGATTACGAATTCATCGTCAGTCCCTTCGGCGAGCACAACGGTATCGCTTTACACCCGGCAGACTGCCGAAACGTTGACGGCCGGCCGGGTTGGCCCGCCCTTGAAATTCATCCCCGAACTGGGATAAGAGTCGGGGCTGTCCCTGGGGAGCACGGGACCTACCTCAACCAGATCGATAAGGTAGCCTCGCGCTTCTCTCGCCCTATACCTGATCCCTTTCACCCTCGAGGCGAGCTTCGCGGGGTCATGATTTTTCTCGTTGAAACAAAAAATCTCCGAGCTCACGTTGCACGCCGCGCGGAATGTGTCGGGGATGAAGTTTAGCTCGGGAACTCGTCGCAGAGTTCTCGGTGTCCTGTAACCACTTCGGTGAATGATTTTTAGAACGCCTTGGACTTGTGTTTAAGCAAGTTTTAAAAATTCCGTCAGTTAACGAGTTACTCATTCATACCTCTCTAATGTCTCTGCGCATACACTCAAAAAAATTTGGCCACAACTAGAAAATTATAGAAATTGCAGTGATAATTTTCTTCGCAATAGCAAGAATTCTTGCTACGCTAGCAATATTATTCTAGTTGTGTCTGAGGCAGCCAGAAATATAGCTGGATTAGCTAAATACTTTTTTCAGTGTAAGCCGATACCGCGCATCGTCCCTATACGGAAAAACGCCCTTATACGAAAAGAAGGCGGAAGAAGAGAAACGTCGTCCCGCCGCTCGTTAACCGTTTCCCGATTTACCATCGAGCGGACGCGCCAGGAAACGAAACGACGAATGACTCTCGTTCCTCGTCGCTTCACCCGCTCGCCACCCCAGAGAAAGTACCATTAATCAAAGATCCCATAACTTTTGTCTTCGGGGCTCCATCGTGTATAGTGGTTATTAATGAAATACCGCGACGACGTCGTGAATTCGTCAGCTGAAGATGGGAGATGGGCGACACGACGCGCCGCTCCCGAGAATTGCTGGAGGAAATTAGCCGGTCCCACGGGAATTCATACGGGGGATCGTAAATGAGCGAGTGACTGAAAGAAACTCGTCGTCCGCGTCGTTCGCTTTGAATTATTGATCGCGTCACTCTTGGATATTGTTCTAATCAGTTTCTTTAATCGAATCACAATCGCGCGTCTCGGTGCTTCGTGGCTGTGGAGCGCGGGGACGTTGGCATTTTGATGAGAGGGGGCCTCTTCTGCATTTTAAGTTCCATTATCGAAGTTACTCGCGCGTCCTCTCGATTCTTTATCAGCGATATGACGGAAATCACTGACCTCGTCCCGGCGATGAATAATCGAAAAGTAACAATATAGCAATTTCAACAGAAGTGGACCACCCAAGTTGGCCCTCGATTTTCATGGTGGGCGATGAGAATCAGGGGTCGATTCGTACCGTTCGTGTTTCCCCCTAAAATTATTATCCCCCATCGAGGGATATAATTCCTCCGATAAAACCATCTCCACCGACGCGTCATCGTCTTCGTATATACATCCATCAATTTTCCGCTCTGTCGCACATCCTCCCCCTCCTCCCCTCTCGTCTTTCGCCGCGTCCTCTACCAATCACGATTACAATAAGAATACGGAAAAATGAAATTGATTGCCCGGCAATTCCGCTCGCAGTCGTCGCGCGGTTTGACAGTCGTCGAAATGGGTGGGGATGCTGCGCCTCTCTTTCTCTCTCTGTCGCTCCCTGACAAATCGTCGTGACGAACGAATCCGGGCAAAAGAACGAAACGGGAAAAACAATAAGCAGACGCACGTCATAATCGCGAGACAAATGCCGTGGGCTCTCGGGGTTGGTCCGCGACGCGGGCTCGCGGTCGACGGGGGATGATTTCTCGGGTTTGGGCGGCGGGAGGGATGCGTACAAAAAAAAAACAAAGAAGCGCCGGGGAAAAAAGGACGTCGCCGAGAGTCACGCCGGCGGACAATGAATGACTCGACGGCATGACGGCAGTGGACGTCCTTCCGCCTCGCGACGGCGAAGACGAACACTCAACGAGCGATCCGACGTCCCGACGTGTCTTTTACGGCTAACCTCTCGCCGTTGTTTTTTCCCCCGAGCGCATCGCGTCCCTCCCGCGACTCCCTCGCGTTTAACGAATATAGGGGCTAAACGCGTTTCCGCCTCTTGTTTTCTCGTTCCTCTCCACCCTCGGGGTGGGAATGGCGCGAAGGAAATCGTCCGAGGCCGACTCTCCTCGCCGTTGTCTCGATCAAAAGCCCTTGTAACGTCAATGATCCTTGCGTAATTTTGGGCGCGTCAAATGTGGAGTAGGGGAGACGGAGTGGCGATAAAACACCTGATTTAGCCCCTAACGATTCTTTTCCAAGGGACGACCGAAGTGTTTCTTTATCAAACGTGACATTTTGAATGTCTGGAGGAATTGCTTCAATTTTTATGTGTTTTCGAAAGGGGTGGTTCGAAGGAGATCGCCCGACGTCACACCCTCGTTTTCAGCTTTGGATTCCGCGCTAAGACGCCTAGGTTTTTGACTGGGTCGCGGTTGAGGGGGTACGCACTGCGACGATGTCGTGCTTGCGATAAGGGTTAACGTATTATCGCTAAGTAGGGGAAGGTTATGGCATGGCGTGGCGCGGTAGGTAACTGTTGTCAAAAGGGGAAGGTCAGTTTGTAAGGTGGGGCCGCCCTTCGTGATTACGCATACGCGGGAGTCACGAGGGTTGTTGCAGTTGACGGCGATTCCGTTAATGATAAGGGTTTTCCGGTGACGTCATGCGCTGTCGTCATCGGAAGCGGTGTTCTATTTTTGTGCGAGACAGCTATCGCGCGCAAGGTTCTATATAAGAGTCATCCCAACGGATAGGGGCTAAGCGATGCAGCGCGTTTAAATTGACCCTTATCTCCCTGCACCGCTAAACGTGGTGACCCGGGGCTGTCGGGAGCGAGCTGCATTTTTTCTCTCCTCCCTCCTACTTTTTAAATCGCACTTTTAAAGCCCAGTTTACGAGTGCCCAAGTAATTTGAGCAACGCTCCAACGTGCCTTTCATCGCGCATAACGCGTCGACGATCCGTGCCGCCTCGACGCGCGGCGACGAAGGCGTCGTCGTCGCCGTCGCCTTCTGCTTTACACCCTTGTCATTCGCCTTATCGCGACACCCTTCCTGCGGGGGCTAAATCTCGGCCACCTCCACAAAGCGATACGAGTCTTCACGCCACTCCCTCTCTCTCTCTCTCTCTCTCTCTCTCTCTCTCTCTCTCTCACACGTACCATTCGCAAAATATCGAGTACCGGATCGAACGATCGTCGTTCTCTCATGAAAACGGTCTCATAAAATCTCCGTTTTTTATCAGCTTCTCTCTCTCTCTCTCTCTCTCTCTCTCTCTCTCGCCTTATCCCCGTCCCTTTCCCCTTTCTCGATTCGCAACGCCTGCAAGCGCTCCCGCGATTGCCGCGTACAGCGAGAGAGGTGCCCTGCGGGAAAATGGAAATGCACTCCCCTTATATGGAAATGGAATACACACCTTGCTCGCGCGATGTCCATATCCGAGAAGCACTTTCCCCATCGACGAGTGTGTCGTAAAACGCCAAACTCACGTAATTTATCGTTTATCCCGTATACAGGACGAGCGGGAGACGCGCGTGCGCGAGTGGGAATCCGATTGCGGACGGGTGAACGCGTGGCACGGGCGCGCGGGGAGGGGTGGGAGAGACAGGGAGAGCGAGCGATAGAGACGTGCGCGTACATTGATATTTTATACGGGCTCGAACGTTTCGCGTGGATCGCGAGTCGATCTCCAGCTTGTATGACGTGGGTGTGACGAATAGAGGGGACAGCTTTCGCGATAGTCTACTATACGTCGAGCCCCGAGGATGGGTTCGCCTATGGAGAGAAAGGTGAAAGAGAGAAAAATAAAGAGGGAACCTCTCCTCCTCCTTTAATCCCCTCCATTCGTCCATATCGCTCTGTCCCTCTTTTTCTTTGTCTCCGATAAATAAGTCACCCTCCGTCTCTTTCTCCCCTTCCCTCTTTCACCGCGTAACCGCGAGTATAACAACACTATACAGGTAAAACAATGGAAGGTTTTAGATTTACGAGCGGGATACCGCTGATTGGCTGCCGTCTGGGCGTGCTGGAAGCACGCTCCTCGCCTTTTCTCCCCCCCCCCCCCCCCCGTCGTCCCGCACCGGTTGCCGGCATTCCGAGTAATTATTGCGGAAAGCGAAGCGGGCAGAGACCCATTCCAATGGACATTCTTCTCGTAGAGAGAAGCTGCTCTTCTGAGTATTTCCCTCTCTCTTCGTTTTCCTCTACGAGCACCTCTTTCTCCCCCCGTTCCCTCGTAACCTCTCACTTTGTCTCTCTCTCTCTCTCTCTCTCTCTCTCTCTCTCTCTCTCTCTCTCTCTCTCTCTCTCTCTCTCCGTCTTTCTCGGCTATCTCTTTTCCTCTTCGGCGAGTCTTCACTCCCCCCCTGGGGAGACCAAGGGGAGGCTATGATAGAAATAGTTGGAATACGGGGCGTTACGCGCGGTGATTTGGTTCTTGCGCGATGGATCGATCTATCGGCCCCGACGTGCTCGGTGGCCGCACGGAGGAAGGGTGAAGGCACGGGCTGGAAGGAGGAGAGACGAACGCCTCTTCCTGCCCACGCCTGCGGAAGGTGGGAGATTTATTACGTTATTACTTCGGGTGATATAGGGAACGGTTATGGGGTCGAACGCCGAAATTTGCCTGCGGGAGGTCAATAACGCGGGACACACCACCGCAGGACTTAACGGATGCGAGGCTCTTCTCGACGGCGTCTACGGGATTAGGTGTAGAGCCCGCGTGTGGCGAGCTGGAAGAGCAAAGGGCGAAGGAAGAAAGGCGAAGGAAGAAAGGCGAAGGTTGCATTTTTGAAGCTTGCCTCGTTTTTTACATGATTTAACTTAAATTTGAATTTCTCGGCTATATTTATTCGTATGCACAGAGAAAAAGAATTAGTTGGATCTCCTGAAAATTATTTTCGGGGTCGCGAGTAATTATTTACCTATGTCAATGAATTTTTTAAACACATTAATTAAAAATCTCTTCGTTACAATCATGTGGAATAATATGTGATTGCAAGAAAGAAATATCAAGTTAATATGAAAAAATATCAGATTGATGTAAAGAAATAATTACTACTTACGACCCCGAAAGCAATTTTTAATAGATCCAACTAATTCTATTTCGCTGTGTGGGAAGTTAGTTATTATGTGGATATACAATTACAAACGATGCGTTTAATTTGCTCGGTGTATATTTATCGCGATTTCATTCTCTTGAATCTTCCCTACGTTTCTTTTTTAACGACGATTACCATTCGAGCGCACTTTTGGGTTCGGTCGGCGCATTTCGCTCAATTACATCGGACGAATACATAAAAACTTCTCAAAGAGACTCTTTCTCTCAATTTTCCCAGTTTAGAGACCGTAATACCAATCGGAATGCCGAGAGACTTCGCGAAACCGAGGCGCGCGGCGGACCATCCTCGCCAGATTTTAATTATTTTCAAAATGACGGGTACTTTAGACGCCCCGAGGACCCTTGGCGCCGCACATTGTTCCGTACAGTCGAGAACGGCGTTCTATTAAAGCCACGAGCACCGCCCGTCTCCAACCCTCTAGTCAGATAGGGTAGAGAGTGCCGCAGTAGATAGTTAAGGGGTTTGTCTAGTACCTACGTATATCTACAGGTATACCCGCGCAGAGTGAAATAAGTCACGAACACGTATTTGCTGGCAGATCTCATTTTATTACTTTTTCTTCGGAATCTGTCGAACAATCGTTAAACGTTAACATTTCCGGATTCTTTCTCTGTTTTGGCAACTTAAATCTTGCGAGGCGAACCCTCAGGAAATCCTATGGGGTTCTTTTTACTTCTGACGTACACTAACGGCGCACATCCCGCGACTGATTCGAACCGCTATCGTTTCTTTCGTCGTCCTGCCGCCGCGAAAGAAGAAAGGAGAACCGAGAATAAAAGAAAAGACGCGAGGACAGAGAGGGGCGAAGATAGGCTTCGATGGAGAAACGACGACAAAAACCATTGTCAATTCACACTCGCGATAAAGAAAATGATGTATGTAAGTTTTTTTCGTGCGCCTGCCGGACGAATCACTAGTTTCAGGGGTCGACGAGCTGTATAGCTTCGCCGGAGGCGCAGAAGCGTGCTTGTGGTTTTTCCCCTTCGCCGCAGATAGGGGTAAATATACAGAAGGAAGGTCGGGGAAAGCGTCAGACGCGCATTACTTCCTGCTTCGTCACGTCTGCCACCCTTCGCTCTGTCTTCCGCCCCCTTTCTTTCTGTCGGCTCGTCACATCGTACGTTGCGAGCGAAAGATTTGTCTCGGATGTATCGCGTCACGTGACGAGATTACGGAAATGTGGTAATCGTCTCCTCACATGGAAAAAAAGTGATTTTAGAGCCTTAGAAAAATTAGGTTTTGCTATCGTGACAAAACATTATCTGTGGCAACGGAATCTGTGTGTGGAATACATCCAATAATGGCAAATGTTAATGCAATCACAGTACAATTTTCTCGGTAAATTTATTTGCCATTCCAGCAAATATTTTTAGGTACTGTTGGACATATCTTTTACCGCCACATATGATATTTTTGTCACGATGGTGACAAGTTTTGCTAGGACTGCAAAATCATTTTTTTTCCGTGCACAGCCGACAATAAAAGCGAAGATTGTCTCGCGATTATGACACGCAACGAACGAGAGCTCTCTTCCTCAGTTCACTTTCTTCCTCTTTGTTCCTCTGTCTCGGCTACTCGACGTCGCGCGGTAAGTGTCATTAGTTCATTTTATATCTTCGAAGCCCGTATAATGGCCCTTGCGGCGAGCGACACGTCCAACGTCACCGCGAGAGACTCTCTTCAACTCCTATTCCATCTCTCGTTCCGTATAAGTTTTGCAAATTATCAGGCAGACCATTTCCTTTCGATTATCCGTGCAGTTTGGTCGCTGCAATGACCCGAGGAGTGGCGGGCGCGTGAGATGGGCTGAGAAAGCGATTTCAACTTGGCTTAACTGTCGTTAACAAATAACGATCAGTTCGTCCGCGGTCCGTGAAAACTTTGGCCGTTATATGCAAGCGAGCGGAAGGTCGCCGTTTAAAAGGACGTACGCCGAGGTATTAACGTCTTGGCAGATTATTTTTGACGGCGCTGTTCTCGCCGCGTTATCGAGGATCGGATAGAAAATTCCGCTTCCCCTAGAGAACATTACGATGTATTTATTTCGCGGCAAATAAATCTCCCTGCGTTTACCGCAAAGTCACTTTCTATTAGGCTCTTACTCAACCCTAATAAATCTTTTCTCGGGGTAGATGGTATAGTCCCGCACACAGCGGTATCTCTACAGCATCTACGAGAACATTATCATCAAGGTTCATTCTCGCCTGTACGGAATTTAATAGAACATTTATTTAATTACAAATAAGTCCCCGCGTATTTACCACAAAATTCAGTTTCTAATTAGCCTCTCCCCGAACCCTAATAAATTCTCCTGCGGGGTGAAGATATGTAATCGCGCGTACCTATCGCGGTATCTCTATAACACCTGCAGGAACATTATTCTCATCCGAGCTCGCAAAATTTGGGCGGGTAAAATTTCGGAATATGAGGTATTCCCGCTGCGCTTCGATGTAACGCGTCTTTTCATGTTTCGTCTCGTCTTGGAGAAGAACAAAACAAGTCGCCTCGTGAATGCGTGTACCTCTTCTTCGCGTCGCATCGACTTTCCGTCGTCTGCGCCTTTGATCGTCGTCGCTGACGTTACATCGGGACGAGATCGAGGTTCGGGAACATAATTTAAACTTCGGCGAACTGTCGTTAGAAAGATCTCGATGAAAGTTTGGATACGAAACCGCCCGCGGCGCTGAATGTCAAGGGCAAGGGCTGATGGGGCGGTGGGGTGTAATGGTCGATATTGGAATGCCGTGCCGGGTCGACCGAATTTACGATTGCGGGGGACGGAGCGGGCATGAAATTGACGGGGCCTGCGCCTCTGGGGGAGCCGCGTTCGTGCGTCAGGTTTTTGTTCCTAGTCGACTCTACCTGTACGCTCCATTATGTATAACGCTACGTTGATCCCCGTATGACGAGCCTTTTGGAAAAAAAGACGTGACTCGGAGAAGAGCATTTTTCCCCTCGATCGAACGAACTTGTATAGCCGCGACTTTGACGGAGGATTGAGTGGATAAAATCTGCCGATCTCCTGAAAAATGCAGCCTACTTGTCATCGTTAGAGCAATCGAGGTGTGGACGATATCTCGCCGAAGGTGTCCGAGCGATTCATCTGATGAGGGCGTGTCGAAGGATAACGTCCGACCTGAAAAATGTCGATAAGGGTCTTCGTTCTTGGATACGCCTTCTTGTAACCGAATCACCTTTGGGAGGGGGGGGGGGGGGGGGTGGTCATCGTCAGCATATTTGGGATCGTGATCGATCAGGCTATTAAATCATGCGTATCACGCGCTGCGTGGACGTACATCTTTGTTCTCGAATTTCCTGAAGTTTATTTCGTTTGCAGATCTTAGGCCCGTATTCATAGTCGGAACTTATAAATAAGCACGACTCAAGTTGCTGTCTCGACCAATAAGTAACCTCCGATGCTGACTTAAGTCGATGCTTATTTATGAACTCCAATTATGAATACGAGGCTTAGAATGCTGAGCAGTTCACACTGCGATGACAATTTTCCGTTTCTCTCATCGACTTCCACTTCAACGAAATCCCCTTCCCGTTTGCTTACACGCCACATAAAAAGTGAGATCGCTTACGTGATTACAGCCTATGACACAACATGTGCATTACGACGCGATTAACACGTTTGCTGCCGCGTGTATCATTTAGGATAAACCGGATAGTGCTTTCCACAGGCCGCGTGTATCCTAAATGATACACGGACTATTTTTCAGTCTAAAAAAGTAGCGGTGTATTTATTTTAACACACCGCCCATAAGAAATACATTACGTTGTGGTTTCTGCGGCCTGGCACTATAGAAAGGAACTTAAAGTTTTGGCCTGGGATGTTGTTATGAGGACCAATAATAAAATACATAAAGACATTGAAGAAATGCATTCCCCTCACGCACTGACGGAATTTCTGTGTCGCTTGCAAATTTTCATACCGTCGCTAAAAAAGTTTCACTTCAAAAAGAACTGGTAAAATAATGGTGTATCATAACTAATACACTTGGCCTGGAGTAACAAAATTCTTATTGTTCGGCGAGTGTATCATTTATGATACACCAAAAAATAAACAAAAACCACAAAATACCAAAAACTATTATATAAGGTGTTTAGCCATACCAAATATGGGAAATGCTTGCAAAATATATCTTATTGGTGAAAATTATTTTGGCCTGTGAGGTCAGATTTCCAAATTTTTACTTGGCAGCGAACGTGTTAATCTTTGCCCTCGCGTGTAATGTCAAAGAAGGATATCGCGTGTATCCCGTGCCCACCCTAAAGGTATCGCCACACCAAGGGTCGCGCGCTCCTCCGCGTCGGAACACCTCCTTACTAGGAACACCTCGAGGGAGTCTTCGTCAGCATCTATACGGACCATGGTTGGTTACACGCGATAACCCTTTGGTTAGTCGAGTGTGGCCCGGGTCGTAGACTCGGCACCCTCTTTAGACGCAGACATTGGCTGTGGGTAGATAACGTCGTCAGCCAGTGAACCCTCTCGTGACATTAACGCGACCCTCGCATTTTGGATCCTGAATATCAACGACATTACCTGAAGCCGCGTGGAGCCGCGAACCCGGGACCACCGCCAGGTCTGGAATGTCAAGGCCAACATTCGACGGAGCCTCGCCACGTCCGCGATCGCCAGGGGACGGTCCTCCGTGTATTTTACACTGGAGTCGATCCACTTCATCTCTGGGCGAACTCGACGAGAGAAGGTGGACGAGAGGTCTGAAGAACGCTCTTCGAGTTACAGCCGGCAAACGCGGTAAAGGACTTGCAGGGGTCGGACGGCGGTATACCTACTCATTCCCGTGGCTCTCGTTTGATAATTTTGTCAGGAAAAGTCTTCGTGCAGTTGATCAAAGTCGTTGGGTATCAGTGGAAGTGCAAGTGCATTTACTTATCCAGGAGAGCAGAGAAAAATTGTATTTAAATTTTTCTTGAGTTTGCTGCAGATTTAGTCAAGAGTGGTGAGGATAGTTTAATGTCAGCCAGAGTTTTTGATCTTCTGGCCTTCCATCGCGAGGAACACACTTATTATGTAGAGGTTGCAGTAGGTAGAAGAAAAGGGACGATGCATACTTTTTCGCGAGCATCGTACACAGCTCCAACCGATGGCTTTCCGATAGTTTTCGATAAAGCTTATTCTCGAATCTTCTCGCTCTCCGAAGGAGTTTCGTAAAGAAACTCGAAGAGGAAGATGAGGAAGATGGGAAAAAGAAATTGGATAGACGGATCTCTCTCACGCCGTCCGCAAATACATGGAAAAGGAGGGTCTCGCGGGTGTTCGAAAGAACAAGATTGATACTGTATCTGCCTCCAATGGCTATGGCATTGCCCGTTTCGTCACCCCTTAACCGCCCCTTCGGTAACTTCAAACCCCGACACACGTGCCCATCGTGCGCAAGACTCCGTTTGCTATATTCAGCGAGGCGTTCCGTTTTTTCTGGAATCCAATCTCAATTTCCCAAAAGCAGCCAGTCGGGAGGACGCCTGGTCCATCCACTCTATTCGCGGTCCGGCATATAGCCCGCCGCGTATCATATTTCTCTCGCATCGTGCGGCGATTCGAAGCTCCACGGTCAAGTTAAATTTCATCTCTCGCTACGAAGAGCGAGAAGAGAAGTTGAAGAGGGAACTCAAATGATTCTCGATTCGCTTTTTGGCCGGGATCGTTGAAGGAGAAATAAGAGCGAAGGGGAGGAGGGAACGCTAATAAAATTGTCGAAGCGAACGTCGATTGTACTTACTTAAATTTAGTCACTGCTCGATTTCATCTTTCGCATCGACAGCGTCGAGTCTCATTGGGTTTCGTCGTCCTTCGATATCTCTTTGGTAACGGCTATCTTGGAAGAGGAGATGACTTCGACTCGAACGACAATTGCGTTTGCTTGAATTTAGTCATTGTTCTGTTTCAACTTTAGTAACGATCGTCCGGAAGATGAGGGGATGAGACGGTAGTGATTTTCGATGTGGATGGCGAATATTATGAGTGAATTCTGTCATTGTTGGATTCTTTATGACTCGTAATGGCTATTGAGAAGAGAAGTGGTTGAAGGAAATGAAGCTACGATGACTTTTGAAAAGAACCAATGCCATTATCGAACGATTAATTGGAAATGACGGAAGTTGCATCGCATTCTAGAAGCTCTTCTTTAATATCAAGTAGGCCGGTTGGAACTCACTTTCCCTCTCGGTGCAGTCTATGCGAATTTCTAGAGATTCTGAAATGCGACGTTATCTTGCAGCTGTATTCGATAATTTGTTAGATTCGATGACATCGTTATCATGTATTCAATTGTAACGGTATTTAATCGCGGAAGAGAGTGACGATGTAACCGTAAAGTTAGAGGGAACTCGTCACGAACAAAGAATTATAATCCAGGAAGTACAAAGTTCGAGTCACACTATCTTCAGATCATTATTTTTAATTAATATTGTTATAGTTTATCAATTAAAAAATTGGCTGTATTCTTCAAAAAAGTCCAACAAAATTTTTAAAATCCCAAAGAAAATTTCTAATTGAAACGAACAAACACCATCTGACGCAAGATATATATCCGCGTCTCTCTCCGTACGCCAAACAAGGTCAGCCTTAAATTATTCGCCCGCTATGCGCTCCCCTTCACCCTTCGGTACCGTCGATCCGACAGAGCCTGCTCTTATAGCGTGTCTTTAAACCACCCCTCCATCAGTGTTTCGTCACGCCTTCTACCTCCCGAAGAACCCCCGCTTCGTTCGAAGATCCTGCGTCGTGTCGTTATACAAATTAGCAACCTTTATTCAACGCGATCCTCTTTAAGTCTGCGGGGATGGGAATCAATGGCGCAGCTGACGGGCTTTTGGTTGCGCATGTGCGTAGACCATTCTATCGACCGTCGCTGCAGCACAGACACGGCCTACCCTTTCCACCCCCACGTGATCCCACCCAACCCGCATCGTAAGGGTGGAGTGGTGGCGCTGCACCGGGGCGGCCTTGACTCTCTGGTACTTTCCCTGATACTCTACGGTAGACTCCCGGGCGACGTCAAGGATGAGGACCCGGCGCGGCGGAGCATGTACGTCGTGACGGAGGTGATGGGTACTCACGTGACAGTGGGCTAGGTTTCGATGCGATGCGGAAGAAGGATGGATGGGATGGGGTAGAAAAAATAGGGATTTAGTATAACGAGGCATTGCCACAGAGAGGACAGTTTTTCAACTTGGTTTCATTTTGGAAGAAAAGCTTAATCTGTTTTGTCGATACCTTGCTTTAGACTGTGATAGACTTTCGGACGATCTCGGGGATCACTTTTCGATATAATACGCAGAAGGTGTATATATATATATATATATATATATATATATATATATATATATATATATAAGTAGAATAGAATGGAAGACTGGGATTATAACGAAGTACCGCGAAGAAAAGAAGAAGAAGGAGGAAGATTTTATACCGGCTCTTCGATATCCACTGGGCGACCTTGACTCTTCCGTATTTTTCATGATAACAATCTATGGGAAACTCGCGGGCGACACGGAGAGGATGAAGCCCCGACTCGACCCGGGGGTGCGGCGTAGGATGCACGTGGCGATGACGAGGGGTGATGACGGGCGCTACCGGGCTATAGCTTTCAATGTAGCACAGCTGAAGGGTAGATGGGATACTATGAAACGCTATAAAGGATTATGACAAAGTACCGTGAACGAACGGAACGGCCTTTGAGTTTCAGCCAGGAAGGTGTGCCTCCCCCTAAATTCTCTTCCTCGAAGAAGAGCTGGTTCCGGTTGGTCGATATCGAACGGGTGCGGCCTTGACTCCCCGATACACTCCCCCTCGTAATTAATCTACGACAGATTCCCAAGTGGGGCGGCGTATAGTTGATGCCCCCGGCGCGACGCGGAAGGTGCACGTCTCGTCGCGGGTGGAAAGACTAGACGAAAGCCTCCCCGACGCGCTGCAGGGTTTGAGCAAGGGGGGAAAGAGGAGCAGAAAGGGGGTGGAATATCTGGATTATGACGAAGTAGCCGGGAGAGATAGTCTTTGAACTTGGATCAGTTCGGGGGATGAGGCTCCTCGATGCCGCGTTCCTGGAAGAGCCGTTTGCTTCGGTTCGCCGAGATCGGAGGTCCAATTTGAGACACGGCTAAAAAGTCATCCGACGTGCTTGTGACGGGGCTCGGCTGATTGCGACGTTAGATTGGCTCGCTGGAGGAAACAGGCTCGGATATGAGGATCAACGGCGTATACACAGTGTATATAAGGAGTCTTGGTTTAGAGTGGTTTTTTCTCTCCTTCTCTTTGGGTGAGTTGCGACAAAGGCTGTGCACATGACAGATGAAAATGAAAGCAATAGTTGTTCGAGCATCAAACCACACGGAGAAAAAAAAAGATAAACAATCATTCCGTTAGAAGGATAATATGAGTACAAAAGGTAAAATAGATCAAAAATTACACAAGCCTGCGATGAAAAAAATACAAGGGAAGTGACAACGGAACTTTATGTATTTTTTGGTGTTGATTTAAAAAATAATAATAAGAAAGTTCTCAATCACGTCAAGTTTTCTTGAAAAATTTAAGTTTACTTGGATTTTTATGAACATTTCTAACTTTTAAACTTTTGGTCGATAACCTATTTCATGTAACTTATCTTAATGAAAACAAATTAAAATAGTATGTTGGTGATTTTTCTCTAGAAACTACACCATAAGTTGATGCATTTAAGTTTAAACCCAAGGGAACGTTCAGTTTTCCTCTCGACCAGAGGCGGCTCCTGCGATCTGGTTGAACAGTGGTTTTCATCCATTTAAACCTATACAAAATAATCGATTGCTGAAAAATTAATTTGCCTAACCAAGAATCGATTATTTTACATATATTTCAATAGATAAAAGCCACTGTTGCCAGATAGTACGCAAAAAATTGTTCGAGATAATTAATTTTCAAATAGGATTCTAGCAAAAATAGCGATATCGATTTTACAAAAAATCCTGACGTGATGGAAAAAAATGGAGGCCATTTTAGAAATCAGCACACCAAATGACATAAAATCAGCGAAAACTTCTCTTGTATTTTTCAATAACTTTAATTTCGCAGGCCTGTGTTATCCTTCCAGGGTTTAAAATGTAACCTTCCTTTTAGGATAATTTTTGATCAATTTTACCTTTCGTACTCAGATTATCCTTCTAACAGAATAATTTTAATCTTTTTTTTTTCTCAGTGCATTTACTAGTCACCGGGTTACAAGTCGATTAATGCACTTTATCGTCTAAACGTAAAGAAGAGGGTCGTACGGAACGTTATTCTCTTTCGCGTCAGCGAAGCGGCGCGTAATCGTCACCCTATAATTCGACAGAATCCTTCGATCCCTCCCCTCGCTTTTTCTCCATTGCGAGAAAATCACGGCTTTGCGTACACGTCGAGGGGTGTGAGCGAGAGAAAAAATGATTTGTTTTCAGGCAGCTATGCCGTATCCCGCGGTGTTCAGTAACGAGGACTTTTTTTACGTATCGTTTCGTCAACGCCGCGAATCCCCCCGGGGCGTGGCGAACGTCATAATCACCCGACCCCTCGCGCAAATCTAACCCTTTGTGGTAAAATGCTTACTCGCGCGCGCGCGCGCGACACACGAAATCAGACAATCCACGTTAATCGGCGCGCTCGCGTCCCGCTCGGTCGTCGCGCGTTAGATTCGCCTCGTTTCGCCAAGGGATTAACGAATCGTCGTTAATCGTCGACACTCGCGCTTCAACATCGTTGGTGGCATCGTCGACGAAGGTCGGCCGCGCTGGAGGCGAACAATGGTTGCGTAATTTTGGCCCAACGAGTCGACGGTTACTGCAGGGGAGTTGCTGTATTTTTTTCACTCGTATTTCATGGGCATGTTGCGTTTCCCTGTGATCCTGGACATCTGCGGTACTATGTACAGGCTGTTCACGCCCAGGTTCCGAGAACGTGTGGAGTATGTTTCAAATTTACCGCATATACAAACCAATCGGCGACTTGGTTAGCCTTCCTTGTTTTCACTGTGACCATCTATTAATCGAAGACCAAATTGCACACATCACTATTGGTTCGCGTATTCCGCAAACTCGCAGAAGGCTCTATCCATTCTCAGAGCTTGGGCGTGAACACCCTGTATATATATTTTTATTTCTTGATACATTTTGTTTCCACTTCTAATGACTCGAGTAATACGACAATTAACTGGGACATAAAGATAAACTGTTCGCGCAAGAAATCATTAGCTTTTATACGGCGGAAGTTAATCCCCCTTTTTTAATCGAAGTGTCCTCGTCGGTTCGATTTTAAGCAAGGTTAAACGAAGAATCGTCCAGTAAAATGGACACGTCGCGTCGTGAAGTCGAAATAGGTGAAAGAAAAATAACGACGACGCGCGCGTCGCGGAGCCGAGGTTCATGGGCGAGAGAAACGAGAAACGCGGATCCTCGGTGGAACGAGTTCGGGGAGGAAGAGTGCTAATCAGCTTCCCAAACAGACCGAACCTAATCTCTCTAGATTCGTTTTCGCACTCTCCGAAGAAGGGTGAGGATCGCGGGTTGCACGCAAACGGACCCACTTTTGCGGGAATGTAGGTTTGCTTGAAAAACAAAATATTATTTCACGGTTAGCTATATATAGAATTTGTTAGTAGGCTCACGTCAGTCTCGGTATGTTTAACAACTCGGATGGGAAACAGATTCCAAGCGTGTTGCTGGATTTCGCCGTGTACACCGTGAAAAGTAAGTGTTAAAGCGTCATACTTTGACAAACTTTCGCGTTGTCAAATGCCAGCGAGATATACTTACTTGAATAATTGCGCGATTATGATCGTTATAATGTACCTAACGTATTTCAATGAAAAGCTATACGTATACAATAATTAAAATCACAATTACACTAGAAACTTCATCAATGTCGCGAAGCAGCAGTTCGGTTAACCTTCGTCAGGCTCGTATTTAAGATCATCCTTGAGACGACGTCAGGAAAGTTACTTGCACAATAATAATAACGGCGATGATGCGAAACATTCTCGAGAACTTAATGTCTCTCTCCATTACGTCTTCGTATATCTCGGCATCATCGTATAACGAAGATTTATAGGGAGCTTACGAGGATCATCGCGATGGCTTATTGCAGTCCTTGAAAGTTTTTAAGATTTAAGTACTGTCTCTCTTTCGATCTCTGCCGCCTCTGCTCCCTCTCTCCTCTCTTCCGGAAAATAGCTCGCTGGAGGAGTTGAAGCGGTAAGAGAGACACGGTGGCAGAGAGAGTATATTAAACTCTTTACAGAGAATGGTAAGAGGATTTCGTCATATTAAAATACTTTTCTTCCGCGCTCAGCAATATGCGACGTAGGTAAAATTGAGAACGACTCCCTTTTCCTCTCACTTTTTCTCTTCCTCCGCACGACGTTCATTCTCTCGGATTTGAGACTGATATTTCCGCTGTCAGCAACTTTTCGAGATAGCAAATCGCGTTTTCTTCCGTTTCAATGAATCGTATACGATAGATCTAATGAAGCTGCACTCGACTGATTCCAGAAAATAAGTATGATTTTCACGATCCTTTGAAAGAAAAAATTTTTAATTGCGATTATATACAAACTGCATTCAACAGCAAACGCGCGTTCAAACTTCGTCTCTGAGTGCGCACGTCGCGTTTCGCGAGTTCCCGATCGTTTCGCGTATCGATGTCGCGGTTAGGTACGGCCGATCTCGGCTTTCCCCCCGTTCGCGTCCATCGATACTGCGCGCGTATCGAGGTAACCCGAGCGATCCGCATTCGCGCGGTCCAGCGTCGCAGCTTCACACGAACGCCACCCGCGCACACTTCCATGCACGCGACGCACAGCTGCTTCGCGTATTATATATTATATCCTATAAAAACCTGACGTAAATTGCTCGAACATCGTAGCTATACCACGGCGGGCTTTATGTCGCGCGAGGATTTAATCTCTGAGTTTCTATGGGGGTCTGTGTACGCTCGGTGCAATTTTGAGCGCGGCTTCTTTGGTTGATATTAATGTCGAGTCATACCTTCCCGGCGATGCGACGCAATGTGGCTCGAAGTGGCAATCTCTTTGGAGGTCGATATTGCAGAGGGCTACAATGTATGTACGTGCCTCGTGATGCGATACAAACTGTTGGCTGGATCATGCGAATAGAGGGGGAAACGAGCGGCTTATTAAATATTTCGTTATTTCAAGAAATAATGGTGGGGAATTACTCCAAATCCTGGTAAAATTAAAATATAAACTTTTGGATGTCCAAAAAATCAAAATACATGTTGAAAAAGAATTGGATCTCCTCGTCCTACAGGATTAAAAAACGATATATTAAAATTTTGATCAGTTAATAAAATCGTAATTGAATCTGTAAGAACAGGAACGGATAAGAGTGAAAGAATTGCAGTAATTATTAATGATCAACAAAATTACCTTCGACTCAATTCGGAGAAAATTGAACAGTAACGAGTATTAAGCCGCGGTTACACGGCGCGTGGTTCGGCGAACCTGGCTCGTGGTGCGTGGTTCGCATTGGCTTGCCACTTTGCGAACCACGTGTGTCAAAACGGTACGTGGTTCGTACAGATTTGTGACGCATTTGGTTCGTCCTCACAATGCGGAACCAAAATCAGTCCTGCAATAACAGCCATGGATGCTAGACAGCAAATTATTGCATCTGCTAGCTTGTGCATTATTTATTCAGGAACGATATTACAAAATAAATTGAAAAAACGCAAAACGAAGAGGTGGTGGATGGCATCGTACATGAGAGGTAGAGATAGGTAAGTAAAAAATCAGGCTTTCAAATTGTGAATTTAACCTAAATTACTACCTAGCCTAAATTTATTGTTTAGGCTATTATGACCATTAAGTAGTTTGAGCCTATGTGTCTTAAAAGATGTGTTTATAAAGTATTATAGGTACTCATTTATTTACAATATTGCAGATATAGTGGGTCCCACATGTTATCGGAGTTTTTAAAAGAGCCTTCCGGATATTTTGAAAATTTCTGCAGAATGGCAGCGTCCGACTTCGAGTTTTTAACGCTTAATTGTAACGCTTCGATAAATTCCAATATTTCTTCTGTGGTCGATACCATTTTAGTTCACTTTTGATACAACTCAAACGTATCCTACAAAGGAATGGACAAGACTGAATATGAAATAAAATAAGTCAACTCGCCCAGCAAGAGGTTCGTGATATGACGAACCCACGTACCTACGCGAACCTGCACGAACCTTGCACGAATCGGCGAGCCAAACTTCTTTGATCTCTGCAAATTTACCGACCGCTGACGGAACCTACGAACCACGCACCGCGAACCGCGAGGCAATAGCGAACCGCCTATGTCAAGGTGCCGGTAAACACGCGGGGTTCGGCGAGTCCCGAGCAATGCTCGCCGATGTCAACGAGGCTTTAAGCGAAAGCTCGGCGAATGCCGCGTGTGTACACGGGTTGCTCGCTGTTTGCCGATGGCCAAATGTATTGTTCGCTTGGTTCCCGTTATCAAACAGGGTGGGTAGACACTCGGTACTCGGCGAACACCGAGCGACTGCTCGGCGAATCCCGAGTGTGTACACGGGTTGCTCGCTACTCGCCGATGGCCGAATGTCGTGCTCGTCCAAGTATTCGCCGTTCCCGTAGTTTGTCGGTCTTTCGTGGCACATCAAAGGAGACGAGCAGTCGTAAACACACCCCACTTCATTATAATCGCCAATCTAGAGTTAATCCCACCGTCGGTCACAATACCAAGGCAGGCGGTCTGTATCCGCGAATCTAGACTACTAATGAGTTCGCAGTCCCCCACCTTTCCCGAGTCGGACGAATGGTAATGAACCGTTTCTCGCAATGCCCATTCAAATAGATACTGCTATTGATGATACAGCATTGATTTTTTAAAAAGTTGGAGCATACGTGCAGAGAAATTGAACAGGTTGCAGTTTGTTTTGAGAAGAAAAAAAATCTTTGCAGTCGGCCGGGATTTTGGTTGAAGGACTTGATATAACAATTTTCTTCAGTTTCGTTCCTTTCGATCATATGCAGTGCGGGTCATTCCATACCAAATCGGACACTTTTTGGAGTAACATTTCGGATTTTGCTCAAATTTGGATATATTGTAGTCTTTGTCGATGTTTAACCGTATCTCGAAGAATTTTTCAAAATTTTGAAAATTGTTGGTTTTACAGCCACTTGAAAAATAACGCTGCTTTTTTTTCATTAAATTATAATTATCAAACCGGTTGTCGGCTGAGAATAATCTTTTGGGTACTAAAAGTGAAAGAGTTGAAAAACCAGAGAAAAATTGCATCGATCAAAAAAAAAATTTTTTAATAATTTTATTTGCACTTGATTTAAACAAATGACGTATTTTCATAGCTGGCCACTTTTTAAAAATCTGAAAAAAAGCAAGCATATACTTTGATATCCTCTCCTTAACGACAAACAAACAAAAATAACGACACTTTAAAATTGACGACACAAAAATTAATTGAAGTTGACGCCGCGTCGGAATTGGCACGTCGGCCCCGCCACCAGCCAACGGTCGGTGGGTTCGACTGGCTTGGCGACACGCTAGCGGTGGGGCCGACGCGGCGTCAACTTCAATTAATTTTTGTGTCGTCAATTTTAAAGTGTCGTTATTTTTGTTTATTTGTCGTTAAAGAGAGGATATCAAAGTATATGCTTGCTTTTTTCAGATTTTTAAAAAGTGGCCAGCTATGAAAATACGTCATTTGTTTAAATCAATTGCAAATCAAATTATTTAAAAAAGTTTTTTTTTGATCGATGCAATTTTTCTCTGATTTTTCAACTCTTTCACTTTTAGTACCCAGAAGATTATTCTCAGCCGACAACCAGTTTGATAATTATAATCCTCTTCAAGGAAAGATTGACGGGGCTGCAAGCTCAATAACAGCCTAGATTCATCGAAACATACCACTCGTCTCGCCATTGCGACGGATGGCGGGATTAACTCTAAATTTAATTATGGCGATAATAATGAACGGTAAGAACCGATATAGACGTCCGCTTAAGGTGCGATGGAACACTGCTATTATAAAAGTTGAAAAAATGTACTTGTAATATTACATCGATGCGTATGGGAATAACGTTCAGTTATAACTAAAGAAGCACTGTGTAAACGCTGCATCCGAAGTATTCGTTCAGGATGCTCTCTTGACTTTTGCAAATAACTCCCAAACTCACATGCATTTTAAGAACATTGAAGAAGTTTGCATTTATTTATAAGCCTCAGGTAAGAACCGACCTTCCGAGTTCAGACTACTCGGTCTTCGCCGGGTAGAGCTGTCCCTCGGTGGTCACCGAGCGGTCGCTCGGTATTCGCCAAAATCCGAATGTTCGGGCTCGACCTTAAAGCCTCGTTGACATCGGCGAGCATTGCTCGGGACTCGCCGAACCCCGCGTGTTTACCGGCACCTTCAGACGACTCGTGGATCGTGGTTCGGCGAGCCAGGCTCGCCGAACCACGCGCCGTGTAACCGCGGCTTTAGACAGAATAATAAATAGGTGACAGCTTCGACAATATCGTGTTGAATAATTTGACGTCTTATCGATTAAATCATTATCCAAAGTGACGAGCAGCTGACTAAATGTTTAATTACTATGTACTCCGTCTCACACGCTCCTACGCCTCTGAATTTTCTACACTCAGCCGTTCCAGACTTTCCAACTAATAGCGAACCATGATCGACGATCTCTCATCGAATTCCCCAAGGCAACGCGAGATAGCGATCGTTACAATTTCTTTCTTCGGAATCAAAGAAGTCGTTCCAATAAGTCTCGCGCCGGACGTGTAGCCATTTCCTGGACGTCGAGGTCGATCGAGCGATATCGCTATCGATCGTGATCGCAGAGGCGATACCGATACGTAGGTGCCGCCCCGAGAGATCCTCCCGCTCTTCTCTGCAACTTATCAGCGATCCCCTCTCTCGACGCGACGCGTGATACGATCGGTTTTCAAGATAGTCCTTAACTCCCTCCGTGGAGGTTATTCCCGAGACGTCGCTTTAAATTGTAGCGAATCCCGGTTTATAAGTTTGGAGGCAAGAACCTGGCGAGCGTGGCACGTAAAGGGAGGGCCACCTCGCCTCCTATATTCCAAGGATACTTTATATGCAAACGCGATCGTCCTGCACCTCGCGGAGCGGGTTAAGTAATTGTGCGAGGTAATCCTGACGCTGTCGTACAGGCTTCGTCGGTGTATGCCAGCGGATGAGAAAGCGCCGACGCTTTCGACGTAATCATTCCTCATTAACGCTTGTCTGGTGGAAATTCGAAGGAGGATCTCCCTCCGCGCTTTTCTCTCCCCTTCGACTTTTGCCCTCGAATCGGGGAAGGGTCTCGCGACGGGGCCCTGAATTTTGAGGGTAGCCTAGCTGATTGGAATTTCGAGAAAATCGGGATGAAAATTTCGAGATTTTTATTTTCCCTCCAATTTTTATACGGCGATCAACACGTTTCACCGTTGGGATACCACCCACCTGTTCGCTTCGTCGTCAATCACCTTTGAGCGCCGACGGAAAGAGGCCACGTGACGGGGCCGAGAAACTCGCGTAACGAAGTTGTTCCGAGAAAATACCTCGAAAAAATAAATTGGACGGGAACATCGCGTCGCCGACGCGGTGTATGAGGAAGGTGGCGACGGTGATGTCGTCTAGGCGCCGCGAAAGCGATGGCGGGTGGTTAATTCTCGAGAGGTCCCCGGCGCGTCATCAGAGCCGTCCGTGTGAGCCCGGTCCCTCGGGACTAACTTCTGGTAATCGAGGCGTTTTGTCACTTTTATGTGGAAAACAAGGACGCCGAAGGAGCTCGTAGAGCGACGAAACGAGGGGCCAACCGTCGAGCATAACGCGGGTATACTAGGTAACTATATACAGGATACTCAGAGTAGGGAGAGAAAGAGAAGGACGAGGGATGCGCGGGAGGGACGGTGCAGGAAAGGGAAGAGGAAAAACGAATGATTTATAAGACCGCGCGGTTGGGTGAGTACGAAGGGTTAAGAGTCGTCATTCTCGTGTACCTAATTAAGACCGTTTTTTTTTTCCCTCGTACCGTCCTCGGTCTCTCCTAATCGCCAGGGAATTCTCTCGGCCTCTTTTTACGATCTCGAGGAATCGTCGATCTCGCGTATTTTCCTTCCCGCTTCTTTTGTCTTCCTTTCAATTCCATTTGGCAGGTTTGCCTTGACTTTCGTCGCGACAAATGGAGCAACGAGAGCTGCCGAGAGCCGTTGGCGAGTATGCGTACGATACGGACGTATAGCGCGATAGGTATGGCATACATGGTACGTATAGGTGGAGCTGGTCGCGTGTAGGTATAACGGGGCACGGTCCAAGGGTATTTTAGAGACGCATGCATCACCCGACGGAACGTTGTCGTGGGTCAGTTAAACCGCTTGCGGATGAATCACGTGGTCATCCATTGCCAAGGAATTCCTGGTGGATTGTAACTGTATAGTGCAGTCGGACCGTTGGGAGTCTCCGCGAGAGTGATGCCCATCGTGGATATGCATATGCAATTTTCAGTGCTACTGAGTTTGAAATAGGTAGAGAGGGACAAACTGAGGAAGATTTTTATTGACGTGAAATTAATGATATGTACCTACCGTGTTGTTATCAGGGTCGCTCGTTCGTAAAAAATCGGTCGCATGAATAAAACATTTAGCTCGTTGCGTAATTACTCGTCGCAGTAACTTGGTATTTTATTCTCTACCGCAATTTCAAATTTAATTCGACCAACTTCTTTAAAACTCCTTTTTCCACAAAGTAGCGTCGTTCGACTCTAGTTGCCCGTCACGCTTGTCAAGGTTGTTGCTAATTTTAAAGGAATAATATGGGAATCACATTACTCATTGGCGCTAAAGCTGATCCGTGTCATCGCTCTCCCTCTCTCGCTCTCCTCACGAGGATAAATACGTCCGGCATTACCCCGCTCGCCCTTATTCTCTGCCGCGGCCGCGGCTGTTAAAAGTTGCAAGTCGCGCGACGCCAGTTTTCCACCGGGAGAAACGACGGGATTACAAATCCAATTAGAGGCGATTAAGCGACGCGCCGCGACGCTCCTCGCGCGACGCTAATGAACGCGCCGCCGCGCTAAACTTCCACCGCGGGAAAGAGCTCCCGAGGACACCGCATCCGCGTGTTTTCGTCGGGGCGGGAAACGAGTGTCGTTCCGTTTCGGGGTTTCGAAATTCGCCTTATCTCGCCCCGAAGTTTTGCGACTCCCCCTTCCCTCACTAATACACAGCGAGTCGCCGTCGCGTGGCGTATTTGCGACGAAAATTCCATTACGTCAAAACGCGGATAATCAGGGGGAAAAATATCCGCGTCCAACTCGGTTCCCCGTGGCCGCGCGGAAGTTTTATCGAAATTTCCCAACTTTACCGCTGAACGACGTTTGACAAACTTTTCTTCGCCACCTTCCGTTAATTCGCTCCGTCGCGAGATTGTCTGCTTCGGATTGTCTGCTTGTGGGTATACGATATTTCATTGTCTTTCGTTGACCGCTCGAGCGAGGCGAAGTCTCGAATCGTTAATGTATTTCCAGTTAAAGTTGGCCGTCTTCGGCTAAATTTATAGTCCTAGAAAAGCCGCCACGGTGGAAGTGCATCGAGATGGGCTCCCCCCCTCTATGCTCTGTACTTTCACAATGCGTAAGCACAGCACGCAACGACGTTAAAAGACAGTTCCCGGCGACTCGAAACACGCCCGCACTATAAATCCCGCGAAATAAAGGACCCCGGGTCGCATAAATACCGCGGGACCATTAAAACTTTAACGTACTTAGGCGCAAATTTATTTTAACCCCAAAGCGTCCGGCCAGCAGGGGCGTGTTACGTTGAAGCCACTTTATGGATCTCCTTTGTTTGATCTACGCGCGGTCGGGGATTTAAAAGTTCCTCCCAACGAAATCCCGAGACGGCGCTGCTCCGCGCCCGCGGAGGAGAGTCGATCGAAAGTCTCGTTGCGTTGGTTGCCTCTGTTAATCTTCGTGCGCGGGACTCCGTAATCTCGCGTTTCGCGTCCTTCTTCCGTTGAAGAGGACGCAACTGCGTCATTCTTTGGCATTTTTTAACCGTGCCTTTTTTCGTCCCGCGATCCGCTTGTTACGCGCGATTAAATTTCTCGTTTTTCTTCTAAAATTCTTTTTTTTCCCCTTAGTAAAGCCAAAACATTATTGATGTTCTCCATAGAGAACGTCAAATTAATCAAATTTACCACATTTTTCTCTCAGTACGTGTACAGTGTACGTGTACACGTACTGAGAGAAAAATGTAGTAAATTTGGGTAAGTCGGCGGTTACGGGTGGAAAAAAGCACATCCAGTTACTTGGACTAATAATTGACTCAAATTGACTACAGACCTGTTTCCTTCGAGCAGCCGTAAATCGTTATAACCAAATTTCGAGTGCTACACGGCAGGACCTCGTAAGTGCAAGACACTGAAATGTGAGTTACGAGGTCTTGCCGTGTAGCACTCGATTTATTAGTTGGAGCAACTAATTTTGCATTCTCCCAACCGTAAACGCCGATTTAATCGAATGTGCCATTTTTCTCTCAGAGTGTGTGAATCCAGAATCTTTAAAATGTACCTAACATTTTTAGAATTTAAATGATCTTTTTTGTGCCACATTTTATTAAATACCAATGAACGGGGGAAATATCTACAAAATTTAACCTTGACTTTAAGTCTCGTCGACGGTCCCGTCATTCTTCCCCTCGGATGAACCTCGCGTGTAAGCGCCCCACCGTTATAATGTTTTCTCGCCGACTGACATTATTGCCCGTCCCCGCGAACCTCGCGGTCAGCCGCCGACCGCTGCGAGAACGGAGAGCAGTCTCGAAAGACGCGAGCGCGCATCGGACGCGGAAGTCGCGAGGACCGTCAAAGTTTACGGTCGCGTTGGTTTAATTCGTCTAGACCGGTTTTTCAGTGGCGCGTGTTCCTCCGCGAGCGGTAAGAGGGTCGGTCGGCGAGGGCGGAGCAGGCGGGAGGTCCCGCGGAAATAACTAAGGGGGCCACTGACATTACATCCCGAACATTATGACGAAAGCTCTTGCCGCGGGTACCACGCGGCAACGCGGTTGAGCGTTCTCTCGCGGTGAGAATAAATTGGTCGGTGCGCTTCGCGGTCCGCCGGGCCTCGAATGAGAATTTATCTCGAGGAAGTGCCCCTCGGATCCGCGGAGTGGGTACAGCGTTCGATCGGCGAAAGAGAGGAGTCGAGGAGAAAGTTTGGTCCGCGAGAAGACAATGTATCTTCGACGGAACATCTCTGATATCGTAACGGAATTAACATTGTAATATCGACAGGCATTTTCTCTCCGTGTAATCAGCTATCCGCAAATTAACGTTCATGACATTGGTTGGAAGTTTCGAAGAGCTGAGGTGTAATTTGTAAAATTGGTAATCTTCGTTATCATGAGAAAGTAATCTCGATCGAGGATATTTCTTTCATCGGTATAATTTACAACCTTCGTCGGACCGAAGAGTGCGACCGAGAGACGCTCTCGTGCTGCATATTCATCGGTATCGCAGCCGGCGCTCTCTCGCGCTCTCACGTCTCCCACGTATCACGAGCGGATCTTTGCCCTGTACACGGGACGCAACTCGTATTTCCTGCCGGTCTAACATCGCTCGATAACCGCGTTATCGCCCCCGAGCCCCCGAGCGCGCAACGTTTCCTACCGTCCGTTATCACCGCAGTCCGTTTCCCCCTCGGTTGCGCTGGTCAGCTCTATCTCGGACTCGATCACTGGTTCGCCGCTGTTTCTCCGGCGGTGATAGAGTTGCGCGTAATATACCGTGTACAATGTATAGAAAGATCCACGGGAAGAATAGCGTCTTCTCCTCGTTGTCGGCGCGTTCGAGACCGAGAGTGCGCGCGTCCAGCGATCGTCTGAAGTGTCGTCGGCCGACGGTTCGTTTAAATGCAATCTTTTAGCTTATAGGTACAAGTCATAGGGCCGATTCCACCAACTCTGATTAAATGCTTGATTACCTAATCACGATTATATTTAATCGGCGTTCTAATCATGATTAACTGCACAATTCGTTCCACCATGAATTTTTAACCCCTGATTATCTAATCATATACCCTCTTCGCAATAAGTTTTGGTTTTGTTGTAATGGTGATTCTGATTGGTTTATCAACGGAACTTGTAATGGAGTAGGAGGAAAACCTGACGTGATCAACTGACGCGCTGCAAGCCGAGCTGAGTGAGCTGCCGAAATCTCCAACAGAATTTAAAAAGGAACCAGTTGCATAATACCGGAGAGCAAGCAGGAGTTGTACTCTGGGTGCAATAGCGTGGTTTCTGAAATGTGCACTCCCTTTATTCAGTAAAGATACAGAAAATTCTACGCGATTTTTAACGTAATATGATAATGTTGCGATATTTTAAAATAGATTATATATTATTTATAAGAAGTAATTTATCTTTCTGTAGCGTGTTGCAAATTATGTACAATTTCCAGAAGCAAAGCTTCAACACTGTCTTTCGATAACCGAAAACGCGTAATGAAATCCAAATCATCCAAAGTTTGGAAATAATTAATTCGTTCCTTAATTAAATGTGGCCTTCTATCAATTTCGATACCATTTTCATCATCAGATGATGATAAAATATCGTCGTAAAATAAATTCATGTCCGATATAGTATTGCACAGCAGTGAAACTTCGACTTTGAGGTTATGTTGATCCACGTTAATCACTGGTTAGGTTCCTAATCGGCCAAAAATGGCTGATTAAGTTCAACGGTGATTATCTCACTTTAATCATGGTTTAAAAATTGGTGGAACGCAAGAGCATGATTAAATTAAGCTAATCGGGAATTAACAATTTAATCAGAGTTGGTGGTTTCGGCCCATAAACTCCGTGGTGGAAGTCGTCCGGCATATACGGGTTCGTAAGCTCGAGCTATTTGTCGTTTCCAGTGATTTATCTTACCTATAATATCTTATTCCGCGTCGACCTCGCCGCCTTCAGCTCGTAAAGTATACTGTATAAAAAAAACCGTAGCAGATACCGTGTTTGTCGTCACGTCGCTTCGCGCGCACGACTCGTTCGCGGGTTGTTATTGCTGATCGTGTAGACACGACGGCATGGCTGCTCTATCGTCCTTTACATAAATGTATAATTGCGTAGAGATAGCAACAACGTTTTATTTAAAAAGGTATGAATTTAGTAGAGTCATGTACTACCGTTACGTAGGTACCCCTTGACCCAACCTTGAACCAATAGTTTCTCGGCACGCATGGCTAGGATCACATCGGAAGGAAAAAATCGTTCGCGCGCGCTGTGCAATTATAGAGAGATAATGGACCCCGAGCGTGCTGACGCATCGATTGCCTCTTTGCGAGAAACGGGAAAATGCATACAGTTATCCTCAGATTCCATCGGTCGACCTTACGGAGCTCCTTAAAGAGCGACGGATTATAAGAAGAAAACGATCGCGGCTACCCGCGATTCGACGTCTATTCAAGGCGCTCTGACGCGACACTCGGTGCAACGTACACTTGCACCAGGCATTGAATACGTAATAATCAGTCAACGACCGCGAGGCGCGCGGCGAGCGTCAGGGTCGGCTCTCTCATAGCGTAACGTTGGGCTAGGTTAGTAATATCGCCTCTGCCAGCACTATTACTAGCTCTATTCTTGTACTAGCTTACTCAACGAGCAGGCGACGACCCTATGCACGCACACTCGCATCGCGCGATAAAGTGCACTCGCTCGCAGCTCCGGTCGTGTGTGGGTGCATTATGTGGAAGAACTCTGTATCGAGGCGGGCTTTGCTTTGCTGGACATTAACGCGCGTGGCTGTATTATCACCTGCATATATGGGCGATATACGCGAGTATGTTTCTAGATACGTGGGAATGCTTGAGGTGGGTATGTTTTGTTTGCAGGAGCATTTCTTTTAAATAGGAGATAAATGATTTGTTCGAATCGTGTATTTTTTAGATCGCAAATCGTATTTATTTGTTGTAAAAATGCAATGCATTGAATGTATAATTAATGTTTATTTTTCGAGCAATTCACTGTGGTGCCCGAAAATCGGATGATTTTTAAAAAACTGAAATTAGCAGAGAATTTTCGGTAGTTTTTGTAGCTTCGGATTAAAAGAATCTGTTCCTAAATACAGAAGCGACGCGTTTTCCTTGAATCAAAAATTAATAGAGTGTAGCTATCGCGTATAGGCAATGCAATTACGTGACCACTTACAATATAATATAGTAAGTACCCAAGGCAGGTTAATACATTGTCCCTATAACGATACACGTCTTCTCCGCCTCCCGTCACAAATGCTAGGAGAGACTCGTTCCTCTTTCTCACCGACCGACGACGAATAAAGTGCGAGCGTATGCGCGCCCTCACGTGTGTGTTATCGGTGAACGGTGTCGTTGGTGCAGTAAACTCGTTTCGCAGATTACGGCGTTATGTAAGTTGTTTGTAGAGCTACCGCGGCGGACGATGGGGCCGATCTTTGAATCGTATCTTGACGCGTAATTGGGAAAATATATAGTTTCTTAGGAAATGGTTAGGTTGAGCAATATAAAGCTATGACGAAGGAGCAAATAATATTCGGGATTTTTACGTAAAAGTGCAGAGTTTCTCTTTCACTTTCCAATTTTTATTTTATACGACGTGGAATTTCGATGATTTTTTTGGGGGGTCCAAAGGATTCGAAGGTTACGGAGACGTTCTTTTATCGCCACGCGTCTTTTTCATTGGCTTGACGTGTATGTCGCTGTATTTTTTTTCTTACAACGTACGCGACAGCGAATAGGGCAATAAAATCAAATGTCGGGGCGAATGTAAATTGTAACTCCTTCGGGTTTCGGTTTCCGCTGCCAAGTAGGTTTCGAGTTAATCTAGTGCCTTGTGCGCTGTCCCTTCGTCTCGTTTCTGAAACGATAAAAATATGAATATATACGGAATACAGGACTCTTAATAGTTCTCCCAAGTAGTTATATATTATCGAGACGACGTAATGTTATCCTAGAGTCGTTCGTGTGTGCCGTAAGCGAAAAGGAACGTTGATGTTTAGCAATTTCCGAATGCCATTATCTTCCCCTTCTCTCCCGTTGAATTTTTCGCGAGACAGAAACACGCGGTAAATCGATTTTCGAGCTTCGTTTCTCGTATACGGACTGATGATTTTCCCCGCCGCGCGTGTCTCGATTTCGGTATTTATTATTTTCGAGTTTCCCGTTAATAAAAGCACAAGTCCCTGATAAAAGTTTATCGCTGAGCCATCGAAATATTGATTAGAAAAAAATAGATTAATATTAAATTTAGTATAGCTTCTCAATTATCAATTTCAGTTTAAAAATGTACATCGTACTCTCTTTCTCTCGTTTCTCGATGCAACGGTCATTTAAATTTTTTAAAAAGAATCTTATTATATCCAGCCTTATTCGATTTGCCGTCCATTATATCAGCTTTTCTCTTCAGCGAAAGAGAGAATCAACAGTTATATTTCAACGAAACGAACAAAGAAGGGAAAGATCTCATGACAGCCCAATCCAGTTCAATTTTCAAAATTTACATTGCCTCTTCATTCTCGTCCTTTCTCTTACCGTTGCTCGGCATAAAACCTTTTTTTTTTATAAGCACTGTTGATTTTTCCACGGCGTAATTTGGCTCGACGTCTATTATTTTAGGCTCGAGACATTATTTTCTTGGGACGCGTGCCAGTATTTTTTAGCTCTGTAACGAATCGCTCCCTCGTATCGAGCGCTCCCCCTTTTTTTTACCTACATTCGCAGGACAAAGGGCTTGATCCCGGTACGAGGACGGCGGCGGCGTCATCGTAGTCGCGTGATTACACCGGGGGAAGTTCACAGTTCGACAGCCGCTAATGTACTTTGAGGGATTTCATCGGAGGACAAGCCGCGGGGAGTTTCAGCGCGAGATGAGGGAATCGGTGGGATTCCCTGCTTGGTCGCGTACGAATGTGACACGATTTTCCGCGCTCTTCGAAAATAACGCCCCGTCTGAAGCGAAGCCGGGTTCCCTGCGTCGAATCGACAGGTTCAAAGGGGCCGAGGAGGGTCGAAGGCTCTCTATTTCCGCTCGAGGGGCGCGCGCCACGTACGTGCGAACCTCCTCAGCTCGATCGCGTGGCTGCAGCGCGGAAACGAACTGTACCTGAAATAATTGGAAACCGTGCCACGTTTTTCGCGCCTCCGCACTGCGAGTCCGTTTGACGAGGCGTTGTGCTCGAGTGCGTTTTTTTCGTGGGCTTATAACGCGAGAAACTCGTGCGATTGGGGGGGGGGGGGTGGGATTTTCCTCGCGCGACGCTTTTAAATAATATCATCCCCTGATATCGCGCCGTAATTAAACCGTCGGCCTCATCTCCCCAATCCGGCAGACGATGAGTAACCGCGCGGTTGCGAAGTCGTTACGCAGTTACCGAACCGAAGCGCGAAACGTCCGCCGAGTACTCGGTTCGCCCCTCCGCCGAAGAATACCACCCTCGCCCGAATTGGAAACATCTCTCCGCAGGCACGCCCATTTTCCGAGGGTACGTCGAAATTTCTAATTAACGTCTCGCGTGGCCCCCGCGCTCCTTGTGGTTCAATCCCGACGTCGTCGACCTTAGCGCTAACCGGGTGCCTTGTACAAGCGAGGGCCTCGGCTACGCTCGTCCCTCCTCTCCGAGGATCCTTTCAATTCAGACCCTGGATTAGGATGGACTACCACCGGTGTTTAATAACAGTTAATGAATGAAATCCCGTAAGCCCGAATCTTGTCGGAGGTGGACTCGGCGGCGGTTCCGGAGACACGACCCACGTGGCCTCACCCACTTCACCGGGGGTCGGCTTGAAGCTCGAGGTCCTCTCGCGTATTATCGCACGCGCGGCGCTACGAGACTCTCGTCCGTCGTCGGTAGTCGGCCTCGGCGGTTCGCGCCGAACACGCCGGGAGATGAAATCTGCTTCGGTGTGCGGGAAATAAATGCGGAGAGATAGAAAGAGGGGAGACGCGTGGGACGAGCGCGGGATGCGAATCACGTTCGGTTCTGGCGGGGTCGCGATTCGAGGGTCCTCGTCGTCGAGAATAAAACGATTGCCTTCGCGTAAGCAAGGTGAGAAGAAAAGTTCGTAATTTGGAGCTCGCGTGCGTTATATCGTCAACGCCTGGCGTCAGGGTAAGGATTCCCGCTCGTTTGTTTAGAGGACACAGTTATCTATACGTATCCGCGTGTCAGTGTCGCGCGATGAAAATTCGCGAAAGAAAATGCCGTTATAATTACGCATGCTTGGATTTCGCGCGCTCGCTTCGTGGACCAGTGGATGCTGGCATCGGAGAAGTTGGACTCGACGTTAATCCCTTAGTGAAATCCGATGCCGGGTTCTCCCGGGGTTCACCTGAATATGTAATTGTACTGTAATTCGAGTTAATTTAGCGAAAGATCTCGGGTCATTTGGTGCAGGCACCTGGGAGGCCTGAGTTGCGCGTCGAATTGGTAATTGAATTAATCATTTAATTGAGGCGGATTTCAGTGGTATCCGCCAGCTAGTTTGACAAAGGAATATTGTTCTTCCGTGTGACATATCTACCTCTAACTTCATTAACGATAATAGGCCTTCATACTTTTTTCATTTAGGGATCGTAATTGATATAGTACCTGTGGCTCTGGGGTAATTATATTAATATCTGCACAATTTAGACAGCAGACATGCGAGTGTTTGAGGTTCAACTGTATACACCTACCTTGAGAATCACTCTCATTTAGCACTCGAAAACAAATCGCGTACCGCAGAGGGGGGACTTGATGTAAAAACATAAAGTTGTTTGTTTTGCGCAGTTCTTCGTGATGCGACAGTGGCAGTAGTGTAGGTAATAGGCCACCAGGGCCCGAGGCCTATTTTCCATCGTCGCGTCGTCCCTCCCGATGCAAGAGCCACGTCGGATATACGTTGCTCCCTCCACGGGCGATGCCGACGATTTTCAGGACTCGGGAGTTATTTTGTTTTCCTTCGGGGCAGCTGCTCGTCGGTCCGTCCGTTCGTCCGTCCGTCAGTTGCAACAATAGGACACGTGCCGCCACGGGACAAAGGTATACCCAACAGCTGAGCCCTTCCAAATCCTCTTCTCCTTCCTTTCTCGCTTCCATTTCGTCCTGCTGCACCAGGAGCACTTTCTCCCTCCCTCTCCTTCTCGGGGCTGCACCGTAATGCGCAACAGCTGACGTTTTCACGAGCGGAAGCGCCTCGCGATATCGGTGGTGGATTTCCTGTGAAGTTCAGGGACGCGTCAATGCTCGATTTCGCTCGGCGTTGCCGAATGCGTACATTTTCAGGATAACGTTTTACTCCTGGTCGTACGATATCGGCACGCGATGACGTCGTTTCGAGATGCAAACAAATATCACGCATAGGTACTGCTCCTGTGCACATGGAAAGACTGATACCGGTATATTTTATTGCATTTGCAATAAAATAGGTACGCGTAGACGTTTCAGATGTTTCTCCCCTGTTCTGAAGAATAATTTTTCCTTGGAAACTAGTAAATTGTAATATAAACCATGACGATTTAATGTTTTAAAAGGAAAAATTATTGCATTGCAGTGAAAAAAAATCTGAAAACCCCTATACGTATCTCTTTTATTGTAAATACAGTAAGAATTAACGGTATCGGCCTTTCCGTGCATATTTATGCGTTCTTAATTCGTCTTTCGCTTCGATCGAATCGTTCGAATACGTGAAAATTAAAAAGCAGACAAGCTGCAGAAGGTATAAAAATTAGCCGCCGACGAATCAACCCTTTTCTCTCTCCCTCCTCTCCGTACGGTAGCAGGCGCGATATCAGGCTTCGCGCGCGTAGTCTAATTGCACGGCATCCGCGGTGGTAGGTGTGACGTAAACTGTGGGCGCGCCACCGAAATGGACCCCGGTGGTAAACGGAGCAGGGCATTCGGACAGAGGCCGGACCTAGAATGAGTCGCTAATGATAACTGCCAGTCTCCGACTCACCCGGCAATTACATCGACGTCAATGGCATACGAGTTGCCCTAATAACATACTGACATGGTCGGCCCTTCGTTATGACCATTAGCCAGGAGATGTAACTTCATTTTCCGCCCCGCTCGTTAGGACGTCTCCGGTTGGTGGGTGGCGAAAATTATTGACGATTAGTCGGACCGACGGGATTTCCTCTAATGAGGATTTAATTTCGCGAGCCTCTCGAATCGCGGGGAATGGCAACTCGATTAGGAGGTCTGGATGGAACGCGGGACGCGAATTGAATTGGCTCTTCTCCCTTCGCGCGAGGGTGCGGGTGGGGATCGATTCGCCGTTGCGAGTTTACAGAGGCTAAGGAGGGATCCTCAAGAGGGCCACGTCGGCTTCCGCTCGACGGTGTACTGGTTAGCTAGTCGCGATCGGTTGCTTCGCGTCGAGTCCCCTTCGATTTTTCCGTATAAACATTATACGCGACGCATGGAAATGTCGTATCTTCTGCATCGATTAGATATAAAAGGAGGATCCGGTAGACTCGAGAAGTCTATTTTTAGAAATGGTGCAGCTGAGGAAATATTTGTTCGAGTCGCGTGAATCTTGGTCGGAGCAAAACCGTATCAGCCGGTCGGGACTATCAGAGGACGGGGTTACTCGGCTCGAAGATGAGCCTCTTGTAACGTCCTCTTTTTTTTTCCGTTCTCCGTCTTTCGCGTCGTATCCGATGCTTTTCGCTGAACGCACTAGAGAGCCAGTAGATGTCTCCGGTAGAAATCTGATCGAGCGTGGGCCAAGTCAGCACCTAACGATGACCGCGCGTCGTCGAACCGCGCTCCAAATAACTCGCCGAGCTGCTAAATTTCCTCCGGACTCCCACCAAGACTCGGCGGTGGTATCGCGAATCAGCAGCATCCCGAATCGTTTTTCCGCTGCCGAAACGTCGTCTCTCTGCTCCTCTTCCCAATCCTCGTCCCACTTTTTTCCCACCTTCTCCTCCCCGCCGCAGCTGTTTCTCCTCGAACTCGCGCAAAGGCGGTATCGCGAATCGGCACCTCTCGACTGTGCGCACCTTTCCACCGAACGCACACGTATACCTTACACGTCGTGTGCCAACCTGTACCGCAAACCCGAAGCCGCAGTCGCAATAGGTTATCGACACTCGTTTGCCACGGCGCGTAGACGGCCTTTTGTGTAAACAGCAGCTTTCCACGGGACTGACGCGCGTGCAACGCACTTACACGTCACCGGCGCGAAATGCCTGAGCGTCGTGCGTGCGTTCGCGACAGCGTGCGCGTGCTTTCGCGATCGAGAGGTGGCGGTTCCGATGTCGGTCAACGAACCTCGCGCGCGCGCTCGCACGGTGTGTGACGGCTCGATTTCTCTTTTGGACGAAGCTGCCGCAGCGAGGACTCGCCGACTGCCGGGTCTTTCTCGTGCGGTTTTCACGAAAGACGCGTCGCACTCATCGAGCGTGCCCAGAATCTTGTAAAGCACCTCGATGACGTCTGTAAAACGACCTTGTCAAAATTTCCTCCGAACCTACCGTATAGCTCGAGTTTAACCGTTACCGGATTTTCCATGCATGGTTTTCTCAAAAGACACGCGTTAAACCCATTAAATTTGCATGGAAAACTCCTTCCACGGTGCGCGATATCCCGATGCAATGCGATAACGTCGATGGAAAATCCCGGGTTGCATCGCTCCCGATACAATCTCATACACCGTTTCATTTGACCTTTCACCGCTCATGGCGAACCTTCTCGATGAGGTTTCGCGCGGCGGCATTTCATTGACTTTTAGAAGATACCTCTCCGCGAGACAAAATCCAGCGGCTAAACGCGACCAACGACAGGGCGCTCCCGCTAATGAAATCTCGTCGCGACGACAGCGCGCGCGAGCACGGCAGCGCGAGGGTAAAAATGTTGCAGCTCGTCAAATCCAATAAACGCCGCTCTCTATCGGACGGAGATACACTTATCCAACCCTCGCCGGAAGCCGAACGTCAACGAGCCGGGGAGATTTTTGGGCGGAAATCGGAAATCGGGGCTGCCGAAGTGCCACTCGACCGGATCGACCTCGCGTCAGATTAAGCTCGATGGTCCGGGGAGGCTTAACGCGCTATTTCTCCCGGCATAATCCTCCCTGCCATATCGACGCCGCGTTCCGCGCGCGCGAGAGTCGACTGGGTGGATGTTCTCCCGTTGGCATCGGACTATGCGTCGCGACGTCGTGCCCCCCTCGCCCGGCGTATCGGTGAAGAGGAAAGTGGATAAAACTCGCAAGTAGGCGACACGGACGCGCGGGCGTTGGATGGAAAGGAACGGACCATATGTATAGCTGAGTTTCCGACGAGAAGTTCTGCCGTTTATCGGGGGGCGGGGGAAAAGGGTCGGGGAGAGCGATCAAGGATGTCGGGGACCCGATTGAAACGGGAGGGATTTCTGTTTCTTTCCTCGCTTTTTTTTACACTTCGGATCACGGAGTCGTTCGTTCGTGTGAGAAAGTTGAATCTTATACTGATCCAGGCTGGTGTTCTTCCGTGAGATTATCATGCGCGAGATCTTGTAGAGGGATGCCTTGACTTTTGTTCTGTAACGTTGATTCTCGAGGAAAAAGTAGCCTGAGAAAACAGTTTATTTATGGTTAATATACGTGTACGTGATTATTGCTGAAGAAATATTTCCTTGGACTCTAAGTAAATATTCACATTAGCTGTAACTCTATTTCTATTCGAATGAAAGAGACATTCTGATGATTAATATATATATATTTGCTTGGCCCAACGAAATATTTCATCATGATCAGGTATATATTTATTAACTATAAATAAACTTCTTTCGGTATACAATATATCGAATTATGTTGATTTTGCATTGTCTGGTGTATCTACTATCCTTTTTAATCTCAAACAGTTGTCCATTCCGTATAGACGCGGAAAGAAAGTCGCACAATGAGGTATATTATCTGCTCGAGCCGAGACGCACGTATAGGTACTTACCTGTATTTTAATTTATCGCGTAGTTACGCGTCGTCCACTACTTCTCTTCGCTCAATGATCAAGGAAACTGATTGAACATTCTTTGACCCGAAGCGAATCTCGTTGCATGAGTCCTTGGGACGAATCTCCATCGTATTTACGTCGATGTGCATAAATTATACCTGTTTATCGCGACTTTCGAATAACTCGCGATAGCGCTAATTATTGTCTACTGCGATGGTTGCGTAACCCGCATATTCGGTCAACGAACCGACGTATGTATATCGCATCGAGCATTCCTTCGTGACGTGCATTTTTATCGTTCCTCGAATCCCGCAACGTTTTATTTTCAAAGGGTAACGCAGTGTTTCTTCTTTGCGTTTTTCCGATATTACATTCTTGCGATTGCACAAAGCGAAAGCGAAATAGGAAAGTTGAGCAAAGCACTCAAAAATAATTGAATATCGTTATTATCTTCACTTTTGTTATCCACGAATTTATATCGTTAATTCTTTTTTTACGTAGGTACATCTACGATGTGTAAAACTATTCTGACATTCTTCCATTTCGATATAAGAGCTTCCCACTAGGGAAATAGAATAAAAGAATGGATCTCTTCCATCCGTCCCTGCCCACACCATATTTGCCACCACGGCGGGCGGAAATTACGATCGCACCTCCGTATAGGTACTGTGTCGGTCTTGTACACTGGACGATCGGACAGTTCTTCGATATGCACCAAAACGCTCTCAGGCACTCGACCCGCTCTATCGTACCGATACAAATTGGCGTGCTGCGGTCGACGCACGTATATCATGAGTCGCGTAACTCGATACGCGATATAGACACACATGGACGTAACTCGAGAAGCATGGTTCTGCACCAGACTGTGACTCTATCGATAAAAGGGCCGCGCCCTGGCTGCTGCGGATAAAAATCAATAAACATTGATAAGTGTTTGTAATCTATGTCGAAATAACGATCCACGTACCGACAGAGAATCGGGGATTTGAACTTACGAGATCTTTCTTTGCATCTTTATTCCAATCGAATTCATAACAATCAAAGAACCCTCCTCCGATCACTTGAAATAAATTTAATTGAAATTAACGCACACGAGAAACTCCGATTTCATCGGGAGAACAACTATCCACGTTGATAAAAAGAGACACGACGCAACAAAGAGTCACGGAGGGACGAATGCACGAAGACGCCGATGGATACAACGGATGATCGCATTATACCGTCGTTTCGTATTCATTCGTTTGACTTTGTTCTTGTTTCACGTCAAAAGTGGTCTCCTCGAATTAATCTCTCGAAGGAGCAACTTTCCTCTCTTTCTCTCCCCCCACCGGGCAACGGAATTTAAACGTCAGACTCCGCAGAACGTCTCTCTTCCTCAAGTTTGTCGGCTATATCCCCCCTCCTCCTCGCCCAGTAGACGGATATATTTCCCGATTAAGAACGCCGCTTCCAACCGGTCGTATTCCCGGTCGCCGTGCTCGTCCTCCGCAGAGTGGAATACCTTGTTACCGAAGGATTGCCAGACGGCACGACATGCATACTCTCTCGTCTCCTGTTCCGGCGAAAATCCGATACGACTTTTTCTTGTAAGGAGGCGCACTCACACGTGACGTCCCGATCGCGCGCGGGTGTGCACCCATACGTATCCACTGAGCCGCGAACCGTTCTCCTCCCTCGGGATGATACGATTCTGTATGCAAACTCTTACGGCTTGCCGTCCGAACGGATTCGCGGAATTCTTTTCTGAATCGAGGAGCAAGTGCAGCGATGGAGGTGCGTTCGGCGCTTGTTCGTGTGGCGCGCGAGGGAAGGTTGGGAGGTTGCGTCGATGTATCCGCTGGGGTGGAATTCATCCATGTCGGGTCGTTGGAATGATCAGAGAGATGAAAAAGGAGGGAAGAAAACCCGCCACTTTCTCTCTGCGTTTCGGTACGATAAAAGTAAAAGCCTCGTTCGCCTATGGTTGCCTGGTATTTGCATTAAACACTTATTCGATTCGAATTTTCACTCGGCTCGAGGAAACGTCAGGCGAATGATACGCGAACGTGTGTTTACTCGACTCGAGAAATTAGTTCCCGACGCGGGATTCCATTATCGCGCGTCTCCGAAGCGAATCGTCCCCGAGAGTATTTCATCCGGTTAATTTAAAGCGAGTATAATGACGTGACGATGATAACGCGGGGGGAAGTTACGTCGAGTTAGATGGAACTCGGTTCTGGCGCGCGAAGATTTGTTCGGGGAGTCTTCGAATTTATCGGAATGTCGGGGAAGTGACTCGGGTGGACGTGCGCGGGGCGGCGAGGGAGAAGTTCTCGAACTGGCTGCAGAGAGAGAGAGAGAGAGACCTCCAGGTATACGCAGACAGCATCGAAATTCAGTCCCGAGATGGTAAAACACACGCGAACTGTCGTACCTCCGCCTCGCGCTCCCATTCTCCCTCTCTGCGTGTGCGAGGGAAATCGCGGGACTCCCAGATCGCTTATTCGTTCGTCTCGCCTCGTATTTTCCCTGGTATTTCAAATTCAGCGACGCGGTCCGTTGTACTGGGAGCCCGTAAAGTTCAGTCCACGGCGTGAAGTCACCGTCGCGTCGGGCGGGTGTCCGTTCGTCGTGACATTCATTGGGCGGTGATTTCGATCCGTCGCACCGCAAACCGAAGGAGGGGTGAATGGAAGGTGGTATTTGTAGTCCAAGTGCGGTCCGAATGTAGATGGGATCGCGTTTGCTCTTGGCGTTATCGCGGGTAGGCTGAGACGATTGATGAAACAAGGTTCCCTTCGTTAGGATGGGTTTGCTCGCGGGAAATCTGACCGTGCTTTTATTATTCCAGCACGGGTATGTTGACGTTGCGACGATGAAATCACTTAATCGATCGCATGAATTAATTCTGAGAAATTGAAAGGAATATCTTTGAAATATTTAGGAAGTCAATCTCTTGGTCGATGTATTTTCCTTTGCAAGTGGTACATGTGGAATTGATTCAAAGAGAAATGGAAAAGAATATCTTTGAAATATTTAGATAGTGAATCTCTCGGTCGATATGTATAATAAATACGCGGTGCATACAACAGAATTTTCAGGATTGCAGAACAGTCAAAGAAGAGCCAAATAAAGTGAAGGATTTTGTGGGATCATTTTATTTTATCTTAGTTTACATATGTATATCTACAAGCGCCGAGGGAAATTGCCATTCGAAATTGGAGAGCCGTATATGTATATCTTTCTCCGTGTGCACGTGATCAATCATGGTCACGTGATCGACGATACAACCTAACCCGAACGCCAGTACATCGACCGCCCGTGACACGCGAGCGTTATCGCTATCGGGGATCTCGCGAATCGTTCGAAAATTCTACTCGACGGCATTGGAAATTGCTTGCTGTAAGAATTCGATAATCTTTTCGTTACGAATAGAGTCTCGTCAGTCGATCATTGCGATTCAGCGAGTCACGCTTCACGCGATGTCGGGCACTTTCGGTGCTCTGTTCCAAGCTGCGTATCCAGTGTTACACAGCTAGGACTTGACAAAGTTCGCGATGGTCTTTGTTCAAGACGCTTCGCGCGGTGCGTTTTAAATATTGCAGCAGTGAAACAGAACAGTTCGCTCAGTGTCGTGCTCCGTGTCAGTTCATTCGGTGCAGGCTTCACAGTATGTTTAATATTCCCCTTTATACCTCTACATTCTCAAGTTTTCCCCTTTTCACCCTAAAATCGCAATTTTCCCCATTTTCCTCTATAACTCGATATCTGTCCTCTAAAACCACCTATTATTCAGCTTCTCCGTTGAGCGTGTCTTTTCATCATTTCAGATTACGTGAAAAGGCTTAAAATTATTATTTTTGTCATTAAAAACGGTACTATAATCCTTACTTTATCTATCGGCATGAATATTTTGTTTAAAATATAATAACCTAGTTGAATGTCTCTTACTGGAAACTAGATTTGACAAATGATCCCGTTTTCTTAAATTAGATTGCGATGCTCAGATTTAAGTTGCATAATATAAGATATAAATGTCCTTCACATTCACTTGATAGATATATTGACGTTTCATTGCATATCTTAAAAATTGTTATTTTTTAAACCATCGCACGTTTCTAATTTCTGGAAAACCTCCTTTTTCTAATTAAAATTATTTCCCTTTTTGTCAAAATTTCCTCTATTTCCCCTAAAATTAAATAAATAGGGGTTGCGACTGGGAAGATATCAGTGCTGTTTCGAGAGAAGAAATGTAACTTCGTAGGGGATATGAATATACTGAGAAAACATCGCTTCGATTTTGTTCCTTTGAGGCTAGGTATGTTTTCTCGAATAGATTACGCACGCACTCACAATCAATAACAAAAGCGATCGATACGTGTCACCGTGATTTTTAAATGCTTCGATATCATCTTTGCGCTGATCGCGAAATGCGTTATACCATTGACGCTCCACATTCGAAACTCGCTGGATAACGTATGAAATAAACCTCTACCTACAATCTATCGAAAACGTGCGTCAACGCGACGCTAAACTATCGGCACGTGACTGCTGGACCATCGTTGGTCACGCCTCGGTTTCGTGCCAGCATAAACACCCCAGTCTGCGACTTTTCACGTCCAGAACCAAGCTCGGCAATGATTTATGATGAACTCCGTGGTTCGTGCCGCAAGGCCTTATTGGAATAAATAAAATAACAATAGTTAGGCATGATACGTCGTTAACCTAGACCCTCGCTTGTTCACCTCCGTAATTATCATACCGGTGTTATAGGAATAACAGGACATATAACATACACTGTAAAAAAATTTGTATTAAATTTAATACAATTGCATATTGAACTTTTATCCAATACGTGATTATGAAAATTAATATACACCGTTATGAAATTTATAATGGCAATTTCGTAAGTAAGTATATTAATTTTTATAATTACGGAGTATATTAATTTTCATAATCACGTACTGGGAAAATGTTTCATGTAAACATGCCTGTATCAAAGACATTTTTTTAACGGTATTTTTATACATCGATAATTTTCCATTCCCTTTCCGTGTCTAAACATCGTATTTACTTTCACGTGTAGTTTCCATTTTTCCAGAGCCTCGAAGAAATATACTGCATTGAAAATCAGACATCTCTCTTCGATCCCACCTCCCCTTCCACGTATCCTGAAGTACCCCCGGTACATTGTACCCGATAGACTCGATTCATCAGTGGCAGACTGCACACGAATCGGTCGATGCTCCGCTCGCAACTGATGCGGCCCACGTAGAAATTCTCGCCCGACTTAACCGACGTAAAAATCCCGTGGCGGGGCGGGGAGTTTCTTCCTCTTTAATCCGCGATGTGCGAGGGACGTACCGAAAGCGCCCCCGGGGTTTCCTCTCTCCGTCACGATCGCGCTCGTCGGAAGACGAAAACGAAGACGAAGACGAGCCCCGCTGCAAAGCTTTACCGCCTTGTGGAATTTTTTCCTTCTCGGAGGACAAGGTGAAATACCTCCTCTCTTGGAATATCTGCTTCTCTTTTGAGGGGTCGTCGATCGTCGGGGGTGGAGGATCGACGGGTGAACGGAACGTCGAAAGTTGAGACTCGAAGAGGGAAAGGAGGGGCATTGCCTCGGGACAGCTTCATCCCCCACTCCGTTTTAAAGTACTGCGAGCCGCATTTCGAGGCCGTAATGAACGCCGCGTCGGACGGCGAGCTTTCATCCCCCACCCCCACCCCCCGCGGTCGCACCTTTGAAAATCTAAGGAGGAAATTCCACCGGACGTCGTCGTCGTTGGCGGCTTCGTAAGGTGGTAGGGTATGTCTGGCGAGACGAAGACGGAGGGGTGAACAAAGTTTGGGTTACGTCGCGAGAAATAAAATAAGGGTGGATTTATTTGATGATCGCGCGTCAAGTGAGCAGCGTTTTAACGCGGTACGATGTATTTAATTATAGAAAATTGGGAGGATCAATTAATACGTAAAATGAAGTTAATGAAATGGAAATTGAAAACCAATGTACGAGGGATGAAAGTAATCTGATTATCATTTCATTGGAATGGTTTAAAGTGGAGTAGGTGTGAATTTTGCCAGTGACGTAAAATTGACCGAATATTTAGTTTGATCGAAACGAGTTAACGGAAAATGTTGAAATTTTTATTAATCAATTCAAGAGGAGCATCGTCACATTTTCACTTTTAATATATCTTTCTTCGATCTTTATATATAATTAAAAAGAGGGAAAATAACACACATCAGAGCCTTGTATCCAATAAGGGGAAGACGCATTCAACCGTGTTCGCGTGCGAATACTCGCTCTGTACATTCATGGAAAATGCGGCGGGGTGCCACCTTCGCTCCATCTCACCCTCCCTCCTCTCACCGGGGGAGAGACACGGCAGACTCTCTTAATACCCCGGGGCAAAATTCACAAAATGCTCGGCAGCTGTTCCCGAGCGAAACTGCCGTATTTTTTCGCCTCTCTTTTTCTCACCCTCACCACTTCCGCAACTGCGCGGCCGTGTCAAAAATTCGCGGCGTCGCACATCCGCGGGCGTATCCCAGCAGCGTCGGCATCCACGCGCGAGGTGCTCGAAAATTCGCTCATCCGGAGGCGCGAGAGGTTCACCCTCTAGGTGTTCCACCGCTTGGATGATGGATGTGGCTGGGGATGAAAGGACGGCGAGGAGGGTAAGGGGTGGAAGCGTTGGAGGGATTTCTTTATTTGTAATGATTCCGAGTCCCGTGGTCTCCGTAGGAACGCTGTTGCGTGATATATTAAATTTTAAATGACGCTGATTTGTATCGTCCTTTATTTTTTCGACGAGTCACTCTGCCGACGATGACAAATTACCGCGCGCTTTTCGGATTACTTCGCTTCTCTCGGCATTTCCAGATGTTCTCGTCGAACTCGGCGTTTTGTCGAGGGGAATCTTGCCCGACTCTTAAAAGGCGCGGATTCACCAAAGCAACATAGAGCAACTTTTGTGTTGCTGTTGCGTGTTTCCAAAAAATGTTGCAGCAACAGCGTATCCGCCAAAGCAACATAGAGCAACATTTGTGTTTCTGTTGCGTGTTTCCGAAACTGTTGCAGTAAGTTGCACTGTGTCGCGCATTGTTACTGCAACAAAATGAAAAAGTTGCTCTATGTTGCGTGTTTCCATTGGAATGGAAACTCGTTGCAACATGTTGCTGTTGCGACGTCGGTCGAGACCCCTCATCAGTTACATTTAGATTGGCCATAAAGAGGGGTCAGGCTACGCGATATGGTGAATCCGACCCTCTATACCTGACAAAAGCCAGGTATTTAGGTTTACCGGAACGTAGTACAGTATAGATGGGCTGAGAAAATCGACTTTGTTGTCACCTGTTCTTTACAAGTGTCCGATTAAAATTTTTTTGTTTAATACTCAGAAAAATATGTAGAGCAAATATTACATAAAGCCAAAGTATGTTTTATAATTTTTAATAGAAATGTTTTTTGTACGGTTTTTTTTAAATATCTCGAAAACTGTTGAGAAATTATCGAGACATGCTCCGGAAAAAATTTAGAGAATTTCAAGACGAAACGATTGGTTTTTATCTCATTTTGTTACGATGAATATATATTTCTGAAAAGGTGACAACAAAGTCGATTTTCTCAACCCATCTACTGTACTAACGGTCACTTATTGAATTCGTAATTTCTCCCCTTTACAAATCTGACTAAGTGCATAGATCGGTATTTATGAGTGGTCGCCGCGGGGGGTGACTTATTCCGATCCATCCGGTAATTAGCCTCCCGCGAAGAGGATATGGAATTACATATCTTAATATTTACTTGGTCCAACAAAATATTTTCTCCACCGTCATCAAGTATACATTTATTAACTGCAAATAAACTCTTTTCTCAGTATACGAAGTAACTTGGATCGAGCGAACGAAGTATTCGGTAAAGTGACAAATTTCTCGAAAATCATAAACGGAATCAATGAATTATACTTCCAAATTTGATCGTGATAAAAAAGAGTAGTCGCTGTTTCTCAGAATCTGACATACATTATCAATTTTATTTTCTCTATTATCTTTCAGCGCGATAACAAATATTCGCCGCTCTCAGTTTTTCACGAATTTATATCTCAATTCACGCGTACGTACCTGTACACTGTAAAAAATCGGGAGTTAATGCGTAGTGGTTTGCGGAGTGAATGCGGAGTGGATGATTTTTAGTTAATTTAATCCCGTTTTTGGAGTGAAATTCACTCCGAAAAGGATTTTATTTAAATTATTTATAAAATTAACTCCACGGATGAATTACAGATAGGAATCGTCCACAAAATATTAAATTATAATACAAATAATGAAGTTATATTATTATTATTATTATTATTTTAACTTTTTTATTACTTCAGTACTAATAATAATATGTTTAAATATTTATCTTTATTGTTGTTATTATTATTACTATTATTACTAATATCCATAAAAATATTATTTACATGACTGATATCAAGATTGATGTGAATCATACGACAGTTTTGAGTTCAATGAATTTCTTGTCATTGAAAATAAAGAGTTTTTGTTTTTCGATTTGATATAAGCCTAATAATTTATCGTTACTAACTCGAGATTCGTGTGTATATGTTAAATGATCAATTAGAGATTTACGCTAACTGAGATTTACGCGTCAAATACGTTGCGCGTGCAGCCGTGAGAGAATCTCTCATCACGCGAGTAAAGAACGGTGGGACGAGAGCGCGAGTGCTGACGGATTAAGTGCAAGGCGCCTGCGTCCCTTCTCGGGTTGCGAGAGCCTCGCGGGAGGGCACGGGACGAGCAACGAAATGAACTATGCGTCGCCCCAATAAGAAAAGTGCCTAACTCCGTTTTGAAAAATTGCACAGGAGAGAAGAAAAACTGTTTATTTAAACGTTATTATAATAGATGGCAGCAAAATTCCATTTTTGCCAAAAGCGGGCGAATACCGAATGTTTGGCGCAGTAGAGCTCCCACACACTACGCGAAGGATCTTAAGCCAGGACAAACCGCCTCTTCTGTTGCCTCGGTGGAGACGAAATGTTGCTGTATGTTGCAGTATGTTTCTACATTTTGCAACATAGAGAAACATACAGCAACACAGAGCAACAGAAAAGTTGCACTATGTTGCTTTGGTGGATCCGCGCCTTAACAGAACTCGTGATCGCGGGTGTGTATATATGTTGTTGCCTGGCGTCGGATGTGGCCTACGTGACCGCCAGCATGCTCGCGCGATGCTTCCCACCTTCTCTCTGCGTTTCGACGAAGATAGATAAAGTATTGTATGAATGAACGCGTGTAAATGAGGTGGCGACTGGAAAATGTACTCGGTTCCAACGTTGCGAGGTTCCAATTATGTCTCGGTACTTATCAATTATCGACGGATGATGATTTTATCGCGTCGAGAATTCTGCTCGATTCGCATTTGCATTCACAGAAAAAAAGTTAATTTTCAAATACGGTCGTTCGAGTGAAAATACCCGAATTTTAAAACGTACCCTATCCTCTTGAAAGGAAAATTTGCTCCTTTTGATATATTTCACCGTAAAGAAAATAAAGCGCCATCCCCGATGAAACAAACGGGTCGGTTCCGCTAATGACTCAGTTCCTAATGGTGAATCGGCACTGTTTCGACTCTGTGTACTCGCAATTTATCCGGGCGCTTTTAATTCCTGCTTTCCGCCCGGAAGAAAAGAACGACAAAAAGCCGCTCCGCGCGACAGTAGTCGGCATCAGAGAACGTTCAATGTGATAATTAGGGGAGCTTTAACGCCGGTCGAAAGTCACGAGGTCCTCGTGACGGTTTTACGAATCTGCTCCTCGCCTCGGGCGAGACACCCTAATTAGCGGTTACGAAATTCATTGACCGACCCGGGGAATTCCCGCGAGGTTTCTCTCCTTCGAGAAACACGCTCGTACCGACATCGACGACGGGTTCGCATAAATAAGGCGAAGGCGGGGACGAGTGACGTGAAATATGATTTGTTCCCGAAGTGAATCGGTCCACGACTCGGCGAAGATTTTGATCGAATCGCGATTCGGCGTCTCGGATTCTCTCAAAGCGATATTTCACCGGATCACTGATCAGAAAATAACGCGGAGTAATTATATCCCGACAAAAATGATCCACGCCGCGAAAGAATTGTTGCCTCCGGACGGAAATAAATCGAAAATGATGTTTTTCGTAATAGTCATCGTCACGTGTGGCGCTCGAATGTGGGTCGGTAATTGCGGTGACATTAAAGACACTTTGGTCGAATTACTGAAAACTGCGATAGCGAAGGAATAGCTACGTTCGGCTTTCGTGCATGTACTCAGATGCTCCAGTTTCTGTGCGCTGTGCCCAGCGCAAAAATCCTGGTCACGTTGTCGACCTTTGTATACGCTTCGTGTGTCTGTCACGTTTAACAACCACGGCAATAAGTCGACACCAATAAGCTCGAAACGACTGACAAACAAGAGCGGCGAGTACGCTTCACCTCTCTCGCCTCCCGGTGTGCCCATCCATTCTCTATAGGTTATGCATCGAACCTGTTTAGTACTCGTATAGTTCTTCGTGCATATGCAACCGTTTATCCTCCCCTATCCGCGCCACTCTATTTTATATCGTTCGCTCGAAGTTCGTTGCATGCTTGAACCGTGCTTTGCCGCTCGCAGTCTGCACGGCTTCGGTATTAATGGCATGCGATATACGGCCCCATGGTAGTGAAACGATAATAGGAGATAATAACAATAAATTATCGTAATTAAAAGACCGCGTGTGGATGATTGTTCCGTGACCTGCTCGAGTCCTGCAAAAATCAGCAAAAAGTCTTGCCTCGCGGAGAAAAAGATGAAATTTATCGGAGGAAAACAAAGTAATTTATATAAACGTGCATTTTTAAGTTGCACCCCTATTTCGATCGCGTCAGCTTCAGGAATTTCGATGCGATATCACGCGGATTCTTCTCGTCTTATCCTATCAGCTGCCGCTCAACCTCGCGAAACGAGTTCTACTTTGACGTTACTTTCCATTATCGACTCTCTTACGTAGACAAAAAAAGTTCCGCTTAAAATAACAATTTTTACCGAGGGAATTCGCTTACCGGGATTTCTCCGGGAATCGAGAATGGAGTCGATCGGCGATCAGTGATTTATCTCGCCCCTCGATCGTCTTCCCGATCCACCCTCGCCAGTCTGCTTCGATTTCGAAACTGGTTCTTTATCGAACGTCACTGTCGGTCCCGGCGATTATCCGCCGGGACGTCAGTCGCGTCGAGGGGTGGAAAGGACGAGAAATTGAAAATAAACGCAGACGGCAGACCGACCGGAGTTGCTTCCTGCGGATCTCTGTCTCGTCTGATCTGGTACACGTTAAACCTGCCAAAGAGGACGACTCGTTCCGCGAGCCGTGTCTTCCCGTCGAGATGCCGTGCCGAGGCGGAGAGAGAGAGAGAGTGTCGCAAAGTTTCTCGGCGATTCCCGTGGGACGTAACCTTAAAAATTGCCTATTTCGGGGGGAAATCAAGAGTAGCGTGGTAAGGGATTGATCTTGTCGCACGTTGTGTAGTGGGGAAGCCTTTCGTAATGCGTCTGATCACATTGAAACGTTGATTGACATTTTTTTAATGTTTCAATTAAAGCTTCTATCTTTTATAAAATATTACGTAAATTTGCGTTCTGAAAAAAATGATCCATTTCAAAGAAGAACGCGAATAAAGAGTTGACGAGGGAAATTGCATCGTCGTCGCAACAGTTTAACTGAGTGAAACAGTTTAACATCGCATGCTTTATCTCGTTGAAATATTTGTCGACATCATATCACGAAGTATCCGCTGATATACAATCAGTATTGCTCACAAATGCGTTTCTCAAATGCCTCGTGGTGTCAGCTCGAGAGTGCGAAGTACCACCTACGCAGCCATTTGTCCGTCACGGCGTTGTGCAGTTGCAGCGAATTGCATCCGTGACTTTTTCCCGTCTCTCGTCCGCTCCTTCGTGGAACTCGTTGTTCGAGTTTACACGCCAATGGCGAGTAGCACATTTTATTGCATTTTATGACGTTTAGTCGACCGTGAAGAATAAATCAAAGTCGGGCGTAGCCCTGACCGGCCGAGTCGGCCGTATCTCTACATTGCTGCTGCATTTCTTGTAGGTGCTTCATGCATGGCGAGGCTTCGTGTATGTATGGATAACGTATTACCCACGCGCGACAACCAGGTAGCCGTACCTTCGATACTAATGGAATTTAGTGTTTCCTGTGCAATTATGAATGAAGGAATCGCTGCAATTACGGTCGAGATGGGACGAACGTGACGTAGGTGGATCAGCGAGGTGCGCTCCGTACGAAGAAAAATAGCATCGGCAAAGTGAGCGCTTCGCGCGAAGCGAAGTGATAAGGCTTTAACGGTGGAATGCTGATACCGCTGGGACTCGTTCTTGTTAGTACGCAATTAAATGGGATTCGAGGAAATTAATTGTTTCATTGTGCACAGAGTCAGCTTCTTCTACGACATTGTGCACGACATTATTCGGATAACGAAAGAATGATAAATAGAACTGTCCATAAATTTGAAACGGGGAACTGAAAAATAGCGTTCAGTCTTCGTCGACGTTTTGATTAATGGAAAGTATTATTTTGCATCAAAGTAAAAATTCAGCGATTTATAAATACCCTCGTAGAATTATGGAACCTATTTATTCCGTATTTTCTACACGGTAAACCTCGATAACTGATAACTACGAATCTCTCCAACTAAATGCTAATCATTAAAGTATTTCTGACGCTAATCGCAAATCGTTTCTCTTTATGTTCCAGGTAAGAAAGCGTACTCTCTAATTTGCCACTTAACGCTACGACCGTCTCTTTGGTATGTATTGTATTTTTAATTCGATCGATTTTACGTTCTCCCTACACTGAGAGAAGAGCTTATTTGTAGTCGATAAGTGTATACTTGATTATGGCGAAAGAAATATTTCGTCGGGCCAAGTAAATGTGTATGTACGTATGTTAATTATTAGAATGTCTCTTTCATTGAAACAAAAACAGAGTAATAGCTAATGAATATTTACGTGGCCCAAAGAAATATTTCTTTCGCTATAATTAAGTATACGTATGTTAACTATAAATGCAATGCTTTCTTAGTGTATCAACTCTTCGATGCAAAAAGGTGTAGTTATTTAACGAGCGTTTCGCTCTCGCGACGACTATTTTACGAAATTTTTTCACGTTCCTCCGCTGCAACGATCTTCTTCGGGAAAGCTTATACTGCCCAACTATGGAAAAAGGCAGTAACTAGCAAAACAAACCGAAATGCGTTTTTTGGTACCATTGAATATCTTGAATCATTTTGTACCCAAGTTTTGTACCTTTGTTTAATGTTAAAGCTAGGTTTTATTCGTAATCTATCTTGTGGAAACCCTTCGGCTAAGGGCATCAAAGTTACAGTTGATTTTCCACAAGTTTGTCGGTTAGCAGTTACTGCTTTTCTCCATAGTTGGGCAGTATAGTGCAAACGCGTTCGGTCAGTTCGATAGGATCGATAGGTAGAAGAAAAAACGAGTGTCCCCCCCCCCCCTGGAGCATACGCCAGTGGCAAGTGCAGGAGACAGCGGCAACGACCGCCTTCAAGGCAGCAAGTCAGCTCGGAGCTTATGTAAGCCGCGAGAGAACGTACCCACACTGCGGAGGAAAGAGCATTAACACTTTCGTGTTATAACGACGAATTAGCATTTTTTCGCCGGTAGTCGCACACTTATATGGGCAGACGCATATATAGCTATATCGTAAAGCGGCGACAATAACGGCGCGAAGTTTGTTTTCCACTGATTCGGTATAAGTTACACGACAGCTCGCCGTTTGAGGGAAAGCATGAACGCCCCGACGACGCGTGCGCCGTGCCGACAAACGCCGAGGATTTGGCGTCATTTACGAGCGTCTGTCAGGTGTCTTCGGACAAACGGAGCCATATATCGCGAGTCCGAAGAAACGATCGTTATGAGGTTTGAAGGATATCGTCGCGTAGTTAAAATTTTCTACACTGAGAAGAATAAATAGATTAAAATGACAAAACGCATTTGGTTAAATGCGTTTAATTATTATAACCAAAATACTGGTCAGTTCAACCAAATATCCAGTTACTCCAACCAAACGTTAGTTATTCTAATCAAAAATTGGTCAATCTAACCAAACACAAATGGAGAATCCATATTTCACCAAATGATTTGGTCATCATCCTCAGGATTTTTGTTAGATTGACCAAGTTATTTTTCTCAGTGTAGTCGTTCGAATGCAAATAGGTGACGCTTTGACTGTTGCATAGCGAGGAAATCCTTTAGAAGCGATTAACTCGCCGTTGTCTGTAGTCAGTATTTTCGAACAATCAGAAAATTACGATTCCCATTCGCGCTCCATATTAAGCAATCTTTCGTACACCGAGGGGAAAATGTAGTAGATTTGACTAAATCAGCGGTTACGTTTGGGAGAGAATGCAGATTTAGTTCCTAGGACTATTAGCATATAATATTTCTAGGATTCTCGGGAAAAAGAGTACAAGTCAAAAAATGGTATTGCTCAGAAAACACCTTTATTTGTTTATATTGAAACACAAACTGTTGAAAAAATGTATAAAATGAAAATAACACTTCTCATAAGAACCGTTAAATGTATGTAGCACACAAATATTGTAGAAGTGTTTTGGTAGGCGACTTATCTCATATTGACCATTTTTTGATTCATACTCTTTTTCCCGGACATCCTAGAATTGACTCGAATGGACTACTACAGCCCGTTTCCTTCAAACAGCCGTTAATCGTTATAACAAAATTTATTAGTCAGATCAACTAATTCTGTATTCCCCCACCCGTAAACGCAGATTTGATTGAATATGCCATTTTTTTCTCTAAGGGTCTAATATTATATATTCGTAAACAGATTATTCCTAGTCCCTATCGCGCGATTCGACTCAACAGGAATTAAATGAACTCATCTTGCTCTTGTCACACAACGCGCGTGCACGCGTATCGCCGCCTACGCGAATAACGACGCGAGAACGTATTCTGCATGCGCTAACGCTATAGAGCATCCTAATTAAGCGCCATATCAAGACTCCGATCCTTGCGCGGTCCAAATATCTCGATAAATTTAACTCCAACGACTCGCCTTTCCTCGTCGATATGAACATCAATTACCGATTGACGATCCGGCGACACCAGATTACGCTGATCATTTCAAGTTCACCCGACGCCATTCAAATCGCGCGTACGAGCCAGCCTAACGGGACCTAATCGAATCATTATCGTCGTCCTGTTCCATTTGCGAAGCACGCGCGCGGGTACCTATCGCTCCCCATTCGAATAACACAACGCGAGAATTAACTCCCGCGAACTCTACTCCCGTTCGACGATTTTTATCCCGAACGCGCGTTATCGGGAGCCGCTTCGAACGTTCCAGTTACAGAGAGTCAGCCGCTATCAGCGCACAGCGCCTCGCCTCCTCGCTGGTCCTCGCATCTAGCCGCGCGGTTACACGCGGATCGGTATTAGATACTCCCCGACGTCGTTACGCGCGTTTGCACGTAACGAGATCTCGGATTTTGATCTCAACACGAGCGAGCCGAGAGGGCCGCGGCCTCTGCAGCGAGCTGGATATATTTATATGCAAATGCCTTTCTTACGGGAGCGAAGGAGCGCGAGAGGCGGCGAGAAAAGCGAGGGAGCAAGGATCGCGCGCGACAGACCGTTGTGAGATGTTGCAATCGTTCGACTTCCTTCGCGAAATTTTCGTTTAATCATCTCCTCGCGGCATTGACCGGTCATCTTCCGCTTATACGTATTGGCGAATTGTCTCATCCGTTGGAGGTAATACGACCTGTTGCTCCTTACTCCGAAGCAATGTAGCTCTTTCCGCGCATCCGCCGTTTTGTCCGTAATGGCCAGCGAGCATCAGGTAATGGTCAGTGTACCGCTTTAGCCGGTATATATGCTAATAGCTTCCCCTTTTACGGCCAAAGGAAACGGGGCTGTGGGAGGAGAGACATGGATCGTATCGCTGGACCGTTGCGAAATTCCACGACCGGCCACATTTCTTTTGGAATTTTCATTTCACGGCTTTAGAGGTCGTCTACTCGTGTGCTTCGCGTAGGTTTATTTTCAACCCCGACGATCCTCAGCTTTGCTGCGTATGAACCGCGAGAGGTATAATTACGCGCCGGTGCGCGTAATACCGGTAGCTCGGACGAGGACGCATTTACGAGATTATCACTTATTGGGCATCATAAAGCAGTAGTAAAATAATGCATCTATTGAAGTTGATGTGATATAATACCATAGGATGCCGGATGGTGTTGCCGATTACGTTTCGATTGTTTGTCTCTTATCAAGCCATATGTACATTTTATTATTACGACTGCAGTGGAAGTTTACAACTTGATATTTGTGCCGAGAGACACACGTGCCGTATACGAGTGGAGAAGAAGGCAGACGAATCAACACTCACGCGACCTTTTGCACATTAAGCAGGCATTCGTACATCGCTTTGCAGGAGTGTGCTAATATATCCCTGTGCGTGCATGCTTCTTACACGTGGTCCAGCTTTCTTCTAAAAGATTCTCATTTAACGATCTCTCTATTCACGAGCGCGGTATAGAGACGTACACTTTCTAGCGAGGCGACGTTCAACCCAGCTATATCGATTCGTACGGATAGTACCGGTAGGATCGGGTATAAACCCATTAGCGATGACCATTACCATCGAGTGCCAGCGTCGATTTGATGTGCCGGGATATGTAATCCTACACTTTATGCCATTCGTCATCCCGCGCTTTCAGCCGAGCGGGTATCATCTATTGGACGGTCGCTCGGCAAAAATTATCTCAAAAAGTGACCTCGAACGCGATAAAAGGGTATACCGATAAACGTTTACCGATAGTTGGCGGGGTGTACAGAAAAAAAAACGATGGAACGAGAACGAGGTCAGATCGGCGAAACACGCGCCATTTGTGGAAATGGTCTCTCATTGTACCGGTGTTATATTCTCGCTTCGCACGCGTATTTCGGTACGTCCTTAATACATACATATATACGTAGAGCGTGCCGAAATGTATAGGCATTCGATACGCGTCCCACGCGGATCCCTGTACCTATACGATATTTTCGAGGGAGATTGCGATCGGGAACCGCGGGCTTTGTCCTTCCAACTCGCCCGACCCGGCGCAGTCGTCCCAATCGAGTTTCTCTCATTTCCCCGCGAAAATCCTCCTCGAGATTCTGGCTCGAGTTAAAAACCGATCGGTAATCCGAAAGTTGTCAGGCGCACATCGCGGTGGCCTAATAGAATTTGAATGTCGTTAGCGGGAGTAACCGGGCGTGAAAGAAGGGGGCGACCTTATCCCTATTACCGGGCGAAGGTGGGGTCGCGCGGAACGCCCCCAGGATCTTCTATTAAGTTTCCGAGTTATTGGGGCGCGAAAATGTGTCAGATTCGACGGTATTTCGCTACGTGGTGGCCCGCGAAAAAAATAAGATTCCTTTGGCGTCCCCGACGCGCGCGCCGGAAGTTCTTCGATGCCGCTGTATAGGTGCGCGGCTCTTCGGGTGTCGATTGAGGCCGCGATATACGCCCATACGCGACGGAACCCCGCGGTGCCTCGCGAATCATCGTCGAGCAATTTGTCCGTGCGGCGTCCGCCGTTGCCGAGATTTTTCAACGTCTGCGCGTATCTGAATTTTTGCCGCAACGGGAAGTCGCTTTATCATGTCGCGCGTGAAAATTGTACGCTTCGAGTCGTAATCGATCGTGAGATAACGTGCCGTGAGCATAAATTTATCGTATCGAAGGGTTACGCGAGCGATCCCATGAGGCTACGTATTTCTACATAGGAAGTGCGGTGCTCTTTTATTTTTATTTAGTCGCGATGATCATTTTTTTTTTCACGATAGCGTCGTTGGCCTAAATTGCGTAACGATGTGGACCGGCGTGACGAATCGTCCCGTGCGGAATACGCGTAATCGTGCGACCTCGAATTCTTCCGTTCATGAATTATAAGCAGTCTAATGATATAATGAAAAAAAGTTATATCGAGAGAAAGAGTCCTAGGGAACTTTTTCCTCAATTCATATTTTCAAAAGAGTAATACGCATCGCTGCAGCAGCGATATCGTGTACCTATTCATAGAGTTTTCTAGCTGTTGCAGCCTGACGATGGTACCGCGGTCACTCGAGACTGCATTACCTCTTTAGCAACCAAAAAGCTGATAATGAGAGAACCACTTGGTTTTTTCAGTGTTTCCGCCATCCACGAATCCGTGAAAAAAAATTAGGACACCCGATATAACCGCGGTTCAGCGCGAGCCATTGATGCAGTCGCTCTCGGTGCATGTTAAACTTGAACCCTCTCGACGCACGGCCGTGCACGTGACGCACATTTAGTCATTGCGTGTGCGCGCCGGACGAGTGGGCATACGTATGGGTACATCGCGTCGCTGGGCGCGCTCGCGTGCTCTCTCGAGCTTGCGTGCGCGTATGGCCTTGACGGTCGGCGGTGACAGACAGGACGCGCGGTGCATTGTGCGAGAAAGACGAGGGTGTGGAGTGGGTGGGTGAGGCGAGAGCCCCGCGGTGGCATAGGTGGACGCGGTAGCATTGGTGACGTTGTCGAAGGGGGAGAAGGCGCATACGTCGTCACGTGACGGCAACGGGGCCAATGCATATATTTGCCGGGTGTCGTCAGTCACCGAGCCGTTCGCTTTCGTCGATTATGCATTCAGATTTATATTTATGAAGCGTCTGTCTCTCGGTGCGCGCGAAGCGGAGAGAGAAAGAGGGCAGCGCGTGCGGGCGAGATTTATTGTTCTAATAAAGGATGCTGCGTTACACCAAACTCTCTTTAGGGTCGAGGCGTCGCGGGCCGAGCGCGGTACGTCGTAATCTCGGTCGTATATGGGTATTCTCTCGCCAGTCGATGATCCGGTTTATCGCGCCATTGTCTCGTTGTCTCTCTCCCTGTTTTTATTTCTGCACGCGGTACCGTTGCGTGTTCTTTGGTGGATTTCTTCGAGGAGGGACGGTTCGGTAGGATCGTATCGCGTGTCGTTGCTATGACGCGAAGAGTGTGAAATACCCCGAGAAGCACACATTCGTCAATTATTGAGAGTTATGCGGTACCTGTGAGGATGATAATTGGGCATTGAAGTGAATTGTGGTTCAAAGCAACGAAGTGTCATATCTAACGAACCTTAGATTGACTCTATCCAGAATGATATGAATACGTGGGTGATCAGCCTTGAGAAAAAATTTGTCGGAGCCGGACTTCGAAATGTCTGTTCAATAATAAGGATCGATGATTTGAATACGTAGCGTAGACGTGGTGCACAATAACGACGAAGCGCTCGCGGACGTTAGCTGCCGGATGAAAGGTGTTCAAACGCTGAAAAGCAGTTGGAACGTCTTCTCGATGCGTCGCCGGAGGATAATGAATATCCTTTAAAAAGGATATTCAATAAAAAGTAAATTACACAGAGAAAAAGAATTAGTCGGATCTACCAATAATTGCTTGCGGGGTCGCAAGTAATTATTTATTTACACCAATTAACCTTTTTCGTATTTGATATCACATATAATACTATTCCACAGATTGTAAAGGAGATATATCTAATTGAGAGATGTATCAAAAGATTTCATTGATATAAATAATTAATTACTTGGATATAAATAAATAATAACTCGTGATCCAACCAATACTTTTTCTCTGTGTATAAGTCGGAGGTAGCGTTAATTGCTGCTTCCGGGTTTGATTCAATATCTCTGATGAACAAAATATGTGTTTCATGCGAGATATTTTTTATAATCCGCGTTTTATTAAAAAAAAAAGAAAGGAACTATTACACTGAGAAAAATAATTTACCGATCCAAGTAACCGTCGACATGAATAGTGCCAAAAACATATTTATTTAAGTCAGATATTGTCGTTGAATGAAGTATATGTTATTCGAATCAAGTGTAGATTCGTTCAATTGAATGAACATACACTTGTCTCAAATAAATACGTTCTTGGCTCTATTCATGTCGACGGTTACTCGGACCGGCAAATTATTTTTCTCAATGTATAGAAGAGAGCAGGGATTGAAACTCCTCTAAAGCATCGAATTCTTCTGCTCGCCGGCTGCACGAGTCGACTGCACACTTAATCCGGCTCCGCTCGAAAGTCGTTCCAAAGTACACATCTCCCCGCATCGCGTGAAGGGAAAGATGCGCGCGGGCATACAATCAACCCGCGGAGAAAAAGAAGCGTCTGACCCAGACATATGGTGGCGCGCGCAAGTGACGAGTTACGCCGCGAATAAATTTCGCTGATAAAACCGAAACGCGTGTCTCGACGATGAACGGGATACGCGGCGAGAGGGAGCGGCGCAGGAGGAGGGGGAGGCCTTGGATTGTACCAGACGAGTTTTTCGCGCGAGGGAGCGACACAACGCGCGCGCAGCTCCTTTCTCGTGAGAAGAAAGCGGACGTCGTCTCGCGGATGAGAAAAATGGGCTCGACTCGACGAATCGTGTGTCGTTTCGAAAGGGAATGCGGCGCGAACGACGGTCTTTCCGTGTCTTGGGAAATCACACGAGTCGGCGGTCTTATATGGAGGGGTTCGATGGCGGTTTTCGAGTGCGTATTACCAGGGAAACGCGTCGTTCGGGGCGAGGTTCGTCGGGAGAAATTGCATCTGTAATCGGCGCGGGGCTATTTACGCGTGGAAAGGTTAAAAATTTACTTGAAGTGGGACGATGAATACGAGATAAACTTATGGTAGGAAAAGCCGTAACGGTCGGCAAACCTATAATTCAGTCACGATTAATCGCGAGTTACGAGCCAAACGCGATATACAATGCGGTTAATTCCGATGTACACAACCGAGTGGCCCACATTTACCCCGTATATGTGACAAATCGCATCGAATTGCACGCGACATATAAACGAGACAGATAATTCCCGGAGAATTAATTTCACGGACGATCGTTCCTATAATTATCGACTATTGATATTTCCACGAGCGAGCATAACAGAGGCGCGAAAGGACTCGCGCACGCGTGTCGGACACGCCTGTCGACTAACGTAATATCGCGTAGCGATCCAAGTCGCGAGCAGCTCTCCCCGTACAGTAGCTCGAATTCCGGATCGACGGCTTTGGTAGATCTCGATAGCGCTCGAAAACGCTTCCACCCGCGTACGGCTTCGTTTTAGCACGGTTGGCTGCAGAATACCTACTCGCGTATAATTCATCCGTTTTAGGCGCGGGTGATTATCCGTCGGCGACTGGCGCGGGAAGAAAGCAAACGCCACTGCCGCGCGTGTTCGACGTTGTTCCCTTACCATCCCCAGGGACGTTTTTCCCGCTGCTCGGCGCGCAGGGAGGCACGCGAAATCGACGGCGGAATCGTTAAATAGCACCGCCAGCCAATTACGATTTCCACTCGCGATTCATTGGCGTAAACGTGACCACAAAACGGCTGCCGAGTCCCGGAGGCACCTGCTCGTTCTCTTCCACGGGCGCGCTGCAACGGAGCGAACGAGCTCGTCGAGCGTAACCGTGGAATAACGACGGGCAGGTGGATAATTGACGGGGGATTAATGGAAAGCGAGCCTACCGGTCGGAGACCGTGCCACCTCCCTGACCTAGGAAATCGACGGTGCATTCTCGGTTTACTCTATGGATTTCTCACAGTCGTTCCGTCCGCGTTGGAAGGACGTTTCACTCGTTCGGTAGACGCTAGCGGCACATACGCTGGCGTCTGGGTATATACTTCCATTACTCCTTCAACCTTTCAGGGAATCCGTGTGCACGGTTATATCTATACATCTTCGGGTGCCTCCCGAGTGCACTCGATGCAGTGGCATGCGCGTGCACCTCGTTATCCCGTTTTCTCTTCAATTTCTATTCATTTTTCGTCTATACGCATAGGGGAGAGCGAGGTAAATTGGGATGGTGAATTGGCCCTCGATTGTCATGCCGGGCGATGGTTGCTGGGGGTCTCAAATTTGTTCCACTTTACTTCACTTTCCCTGCTGCTTTAGAACTACGGCGGACTCGTGTGGAATTTGAAAAAACTTGATACGAAGTCTCGCGCTACATTTTATTGGAAAATATGTACATTTTTAGGATTTTATTACACACGGTATTGCAAGTGTTGAGAGTTTTCATAATTGATGCATACGACGTGTAGGGTATGGTACGGGGGTACAGGTGTACACGATCCACTCGTTCGTATCTTCGTTTTTCCATTCCTAGCCACGAACGCTTGTGATTCAGCCGACGTTTCTTCCGAGAGGACGTGCCTATTCGAAGCCGTTGCTATCTGCACCTTCTATTTCTACACTCGCTTGCTGTATATCTTACGAATCATGCGGGCATCTTTCTTCGTCTCTCGGATTCGAAATATCATGATTTTATAAAACAATCTCTTCCTTTCACTTTTTTCTGTTGTAGTTCCCGTTACAATTCCATTTAATTTCTTCTTCCTCCCGAGCAGCAGCAGAATTTTTTTGTAGTTCTAACGGAACCTCTAATTCCATTTATGCAGCGCAACCCACTTTTTGCCCTCTTTCTCTTTTCTAATTAGAAATTGTTCCCGATTTATTTTTCAGTTAGTTCAAAATACCACCCCTCCAGTTTTCCTTCCCCGTCGTCATTCCTACACCCGTCGCCCTCCCTCTTGCGTTTCCTCTCTAGTCTTCCCACACTCACCTTCCCCCGACGCGAGATTCTTCGCATAATATGAATTTATGAAAAGGTACTCCACCTTTTTTTTTCTCTCTCCCTCGGCAATGGGGCAGATCCTCCTCGCGTAAAGTACCTCTACACACTTCACACATGCGCGCGTGCAGTCACGAGAGGCCCGGGCTTCTCGGCGGTCTTCCCAACTCTCTTTCTCTCTCCCTCCCCCTCTCTATTGCAACCCACATGCAACCCGTCCTTCGAGGCTTCGCATACTCGCGCATCGTGCGTGCGACTCTCGTAGACGAGAGGAGACCCCGCCAGCAGCCGCAGCCGCGCATTCGCGCGCGTGCAGCAGCGCCGACTGGGTCTCTCGATCGTCCTCTCGCTTCTCTCCATCTCGCTCTGGCTCTCGCCTTGGTTGCACACTGCACCATTGCACTGTCGCCGCGGGGCAACGGACTCCGCTCTTTGGTATCACTCACTCGCACCGTTGCCGCTCAAAAGTGTGCGCAACTTTTTTCTCCTCCAACATCGTTGCAACGCTTTGGTGATGAAACGACGAAGATCGATCGATATCGATATATATCTGAGGAGGAGGAAAAGGACCAAAATTGGGACGGCGTACACTCTTACCGCTGCAGGGGTCTTATCCAGTGAAAGAGTAAACGTTAGGAAATAATTTTGTCTGTTCGACTGCAACTGCTGATTATGAGAACGATGTGGATAATTATTGCTGATATGGAAATCTGAGTCGGTTGGCTTTGATAATTTAAAATTTGAACCAAGAGTTTTAGAGCGATTTTTCAGTCTTGATTTTTGCATTTCATTTCTTTATCAATAATTGATTCCGATTGCATATATCTAGTAGGAGTTTTGACTCTTTGAAGCCAACGAATTGAATTTGTTGGGATCGATGATTAGTTCCTTCTGCAGTTAAAATCCCGCAGTTGACGAAACTAAACATTGTCTGCTTCTCCGAGTTAATTTATCTCGTTTCGGTCGAAAATTAATCGAAGCAACCGAATATCCACTTCGCCGTCGGAATCTGCAGCTGTAGTCGAGTCAAATTAATCTCTTTCTCACAATTGGCGCATAGAAAAGAGAATGAAAAGCGTCCGTCCATGCCAGTCTAAGGGAATGATGGATCGTCGATCGCGCTCTGGTGATCTCGTACGAAGAATCAATTACTGCCGCTCTAATTGATTTATATTTTCTCTCTTTCTTGCGCCGGCGGTCGGAGCGAGAAGCTCTCGCTATTCGAGCCTGTAAATAAACGTTAAAGAAATGTATACGTATATCGCGCGCACTGCTCGCGGGCTCGGCTACGTCATGAATTTCAACGTCACTGTATTCGCCTTGATGCAATTGATGCAGAAAAAGCAGGCGCATACGCCGTTTAAAATATTGAAGTATGCAAATTTAGATTTGACGTTTAAAGAAACTCGCATTCACGATTAATTTGCATGCGGTGCATAAATATGCTATCAAACTGTTCGAAATTATCGTGTAACGTAACAAATGTTTTATGTGGGTCGCGTGAAGCATTACTTTTTTTAACAGCCCAAACTCAACGGCAGCTGCTGCAGTAGTAAATCGACATTTTCAATGAATCCACCGTTAGGAGGGTTCCAAGTCGAAGGGCTATTATTTGGACGCGTGCCGCTTAACAAAAACCACGAAACGAGTCGATCGTACCCGATAAGCGATACGTTAGCCGGTATCGCGGTCAGTTTTCCCTTGAGATCGGGAACGGGGGCTCGTTGGGACAATTGATTCCGGTATAATCGCGAGCACCCTTTATGCGTTTCTGCTTTATGATCGGCTAGATATTTCTTTCTTAACAGTTTCGCCATTCATTTCGCTGGTTCTTTTCTTTTTATATAGGTTCGGTATAAAATGTTTCCACACGCACACACACACACACACACACCCTTATTCTTTGACGTAAGCATTTCATATATTGTCCGAGAGGGTGATTATTGCGACTAATGTTGCATCGGATTTATAGACGCATGAGATTCAAGAAAAATTAGTTATTTTAGGTTGAAAAATTGATAGACTTTACTATCAAATTGCATTAGATATCGTATTGTGTATTATCGGATTCGTGCGAATGTCTATCAAATACATATCGGTTAAAAATACAGCTCCATACGTTATCTGTTCCATTTTGAAGTATCTAGGTTTTTTATATTCTCGTAAATCGCATGTGATGTAAGTATCTATGTATATGGTACGATATTCAGAGTTCAGCATCTCTCTCTCTCCCCCCTCTCTCCCTGCCCTTCCCTTCTTCTCGGAGTTATTACCTCAACTCTGATAACGCCATCCAGGTTTGCAGGCTACATGCAAGTACCGATCCAACTATGTACACTTACATGTATTTACAGACTGCATACTTGGGTACACCAGCGATACTCGTCGGTCATTAGTCGGCTCGAAGACGGTTGCATCCACGTGCAACGCTCGTGCGCGCGAACGTGGGTATGTTCCTAGTGTCCCATTTACATGCCCGATGAATCGTGTATGCAGTGTATCTTGTAAATGCGCACTTTTATAAGATCTCGCATGATATAAGTACCGGTGCGAGAGTAAGGATTCCTTGACGCCTTTTCTTTTCCTCTTTATCCTTCTCTCTTCGTATGCCGTTCTCTCTCTTCCTCTTCTCTCCCCCTCCTTGTTCTCCCCCGTTCCTTCCCATCTCTCTCTACGGTTAAATCAGCGATTTGCATTCAATGCAAGCCGACTTGGACGAATCTGGAATAACCGGTCGTTTATCCGTGTCCAAAGTAAGTACAATGGTGTAAAGTAAGTAACTCGAGTGCGGTGAGTGCCGTATGGCCGGTAACAACGAGTAATTAGAGGTAACTACAGGCACCGCCCAAGCCTCAACAGGTCGCGGTGAACCGACGAGTTCTTCATTGCCTTACTCGCAGCTGCAGTGATGCAGCTCTCTTTCTCTGTTCAGTTCCTTGGTTTCGATCGATTCCGAGCCGAACGTCGCGTATCGATCATCGGCGCGTACAATGTAAACGGTACTTTACGACGTATGTATCTCTATATGGAGTGCACCCGCAATATCCTTTCGTTATACTTTGTCATCGTCGAAGCGCACATATAGTCACGTGGGCGTTATCTCGCGAACGCCATATGTTATCGAAGCATAGGCGTGGAGAAAGCGTTTAAAAATGCATTTTTTTTTAAAAACATTAATCCGCCTCGTTCTCGACCGTTGTAATACGTATACTGGAAAAATTAACCTGGTCAATTTAACCCTTCGTTGCTCACGTGGGGTGTAGGCGACACCCCAGCCACCTTTTTTTGCATGCCAGGCCTAGTTTTTTTTTTCGAGGTTGGCACTTTCAGTACATTTCGAGAACATTTCATTAAAGAATTTGGCTCCAAAAGCGCAAGACAAAACCGACTTGTATATCCGACAGAACGCTGCAAAGTGTTAAAAAGTGATTTTTAACAATCTGTAATTAACTTAATATTTAATATTTTTCTATAAAACTTTTTCCAATTTGTTAATTTGTCCTTCGTTAATAAAACGAGAGTATGATAACTATCCTCAGTCTATTATTTATACTATTTTTTAATAAAAATCGGCAGGGAGATCTGAGCGTCTGAAAACCGAGACCTCATGTACCGAGACTTCGAGTTTTATTTTCAATTAGAAAATTACGAAACTTATTTTTTTTTATGTTGAGATCATTAGGCAATATCTCAAGCTTTAAAATAAAAAAAGAGTATTAAAAGATTTCAATTTTTCACTAAGAAAACGTTAATTTTTAACTGGGGTGTAGGGTACACCCCAGGTGAGCTCTTATGTTTCAAAAACCTACGTGAGTAACGAAGGGTTAATGAAAATTCTGGAGACCATGAACAAGTCGTTTGGTGAAGTATGGATCCTCCGTCCGTTTGGTAAAACTGACCATTTTCTGGTTGGTATAACTAGACATGTAGTTAGAATGACTAAATACTTCGTGCAACTAACTAATATTAAACTCGACTCGTTTAACCAAATACATTTTGCCATTTTAACCAAGTTATCTTTCTTAGTTACTCTGAATCTATGTTCCCAGCGAACAGATACTTTGTCCCTGGATCCCTGGAAGTACTAATAGTCCAAGAGCTAGCGACAAAATCGAGTGAGGTATTTTAAGATTGCTAAAAATTTGTAAATAGATGTTTAAGTAGTAGTAAATGGGAACGGTAATGACCTGTCAAGACATACCGCGTTGCGTCATTGAAAAGTTAATATTTCAAAGTTCAAAAAAAAATAAAAAATTATGTTGCTTCTACAAAGCTATAATTTATAGGGGATGTTCATTCATCTATTTTGAGGAGCTACGTAGTAAAAGGACAGGTGATTTTGCTGGTTGCAAGTGACTGCCAGGCGAGCATATTAGTGCGACTCTGATAGTACTATTACCTACCTACCGCATGTCCCGCGCTGGACCTGACCAGTTGCAGGGACCTTGAAATTTACCTTCGGCCAGGCTTGGTCGGTATTCGAGCCACTTTTACCGGTAGAAGTCGAGTCGGTAATTAGAGTTGGTGTCAATTCGGGAGATCGAAGCGTCTAACCTCGCATTAATATGCTCGCCTGGCAGTCACTTGCAACCAGCAGAATCACCTGTCCTTTTACATAGTTCCTTAAAATAGATGAATAAACATCCCCTATAAATTATAGCTTTGTAGAAGCAACATAATTTTTTGTTCTTTTTTGAACTTTGACATATTAATTTTTCAATGACGCAACTCGGTATGTCTTGACAGGTCATTACCGTTCTCATTTACTAGTACTATTTAAACATCTATTTACAAATTTCTAGCAACCTTAAAACACCTCACTCGATTTTGTCGCTAGCTCTCCGACTATAACGCCGAAAGCTCCCTAGGATTTAGCCTTCGCGCGCGTGCTAGGTGTCCGCTCGGTAGGAATCTGTCCGCAATCGTTGCGATTTCGCGGGGACCGGTTCCTCCGAGAGCAACGAGACACGAACTAATCGATCGGTCCGCTACGCGCGAGTCCCTCGATCGTAAAACGCGTTATGAATCTTAAAGCTCCGAGGAATCCGTCGGCGCTATATCGGCAATCACTTTTCTCGTCTCAACGCGAAACCGGTTTAAAATCAACCTCTAGGAGGCTCGGTCGTTACGGAGCTGTCCATATAGGCGGGCGAACGCCTATCTCGTCGCGCGGTAACAACGTCACTCGAATACTTTTGGATCATTGGGCGCGCGACGCAACGCGGCTCGACGTTTACCATGCGCCGCTCGTCCGTCGAAGGACGCACACGTCGATCGCCCTCGCCCGAACACTTTCGCGACGCAGAAACGCCGCATTGTAATAAGTATCGTGGACCGGTTAAACCGATATACGCGAAACGTTGTCGTAAGTAACGAAGATTCGGTCGTGTTGTTTCTTTCTCTTTTTTACGCGGTATACGTCGTTATATCGTCGCTCGCCTCGTGCATAGCAATTATGGGGCGGAATAAATCGGGTTTTTCATTAGCGCCGCAACGCTGCTGATGTATCGGCTTGTTCGACGATATATTTATTCCAGTTTTTTTTTCTTCTCGCGGAAACGGGAGAACATATTTCTCGCACGAGGTTCGGCAATTTTAACTTGTGACGTTTTGTCGATATAGACAAATTTTGAATCCGCGTTAAATCTAGGTATCGTCGTGTAAATAATTCTGCATTATACTGACAATGAGAGAAATAATTGCTAGTGCTGAAAAAATGTTTCCCGAATCAAGAACATACGATCCCAGAAATTTTTAAGAATACGAGTTCTTGATCAATGAATACATAGAGGAAAGTCACCAAAGTCGGGCCCCCATTTACTTTTTGGCATCTATAAATTGTAGGAATCAACATATGGAAGTTATTATACAATACTTGTATTGCAAATTGTAAGCAATTGATTGTAACATACATTCGACACAAGTTTGAGAAGTTTTGTTTCTGAGAAATTTGGAAAAAACTTGCGACATGCATTTTTCGGGTTCTGGAAAAAGGGCTCCTAAAGTGGGCCCCCTACCTAAATACTCGGAAAAGATCAAAAAGTGAGCGGAAATGAAACAATGCTTTTTTTAATTTATCGACCTTACCTTCTTTCCCGGAAAGGTGCGGAACCGAGGTATTAACGACCTACATATGTTCACCGAAATATGTCGCTTCGCCGATGTATCGGCATGACGCGATTAATTATAGTCGGCGAGTTAATTATAAGTGATGCTATGAATCAACCTTCCGAATTCCGTCGCTCGATGCGACGGAACAATGATAATTTAGAGGAATTGAACATAAGAAACAAGGAGCCCACATAAGGAACAGAAAACATAAGGGGCCCGACTTACGCACAATCGTTTTTGTTTATTTTGTGGTTACAGTTATTTTTTCGAGCAACCAACCACACCTTCAATACCATTAACTGATCAATCATTCCATGCACTTCAAAAATACAAATAATTTGAATTACTTACCGGTCAAACTACGCCAACAATAAAACAAATACGAACGCACGAAAAAGTTTCCCACAACGGCAAGAGATTGTTTGAACTGTCAATTGTTAACCATGAAAGATTAAAACCGATGGTGGAGACATATGTCGGGACGTATCCAAAACTATCACAAGCAGGTGACTTTGTGGGTGTAGAGATCTACATATGAAAATAAAGAGAGGGACCCGCTTAAAGACCGGGGCCCGACTTTGGTGACTTTCCTCTACTACCGTCGTGGAAGCAAGACATTTTTTCCGCGCAAAAAAACAATTACTCGGGCCTATATCGAATATTTTCTTGTACGAAGAAAATCATGGCTTGATTCTGAAATTATGTCATGTTTTTGTTCGAGGAAAACATTTTTTTGGTACTGCAGCAATTATTTCTCTTAATGTGTCTATATACGATCTCATTAATTCAAGGGTCGACAGAACGTGTTTCGAATTTGGTGCAACTAGGTTATTTGTATTTTTCGCCAAAGATCCACACAAATGAAACGACCTCGCCCAAATTCGAGAGAGCGCGTCGATGTCTTAAGTAACGTAAACGCGCGTACACGTTGAATAGTCGTCGACGAGAGATAAAAACCCGACGCAATTTCGCATTACTTTTTGCATCTATATCAACGGTCCTCGCAGTCGTCGTCGCTTCGCGCCCGACGGATAAAATATTCCCGCGGTACGCGAGGGCGATGGTACAGCGGTACTTTTAATTACACCCGCGCGACACGCGGGAGAAAAAATGCGACGACGAAACGTTCGCCCGAAAGAGAAATTGCGTACAGTGGCCAACGTGCGTCGAAGGACAAATTAATTTCTTAAAATATTCAAGGAACGGAGGAGAGAGAAAGCGTCTCTCATCGAGCCTTCCCTCTCTTCCCGCCCTACCGAAGGGCGACGACGGCAGAGACGGAGAACACGGGACTCCGACTTGCTTCGAACAAACGAGCGGCTGCAGAATGAAACTTTGTTTCGGTTAATTTACGCGGCCATAAATTTCCTCGCCGCTCCGCCGAGACTGAAACTTCCACGGCGGAAAAATAATAACGAAATGCAATTTGTAAAAAATAAGGTGACCCCGTACGCGCCCGAGACGGAGGAACGGCGAGTGGTATTAGGATTGGGCGAGAGGGATGAACATCTCTCTCGCGCGCACGGGCGCATCTCCTGTACACGCGCCCTGTTTTTTTCTCGCTTTGCGGAAGAGACGCATTTGGAAATTAAATCCTGATTCCCGGCGTGATCCGTTTTTCCTTTGTGGGATTCGCGTCGATCTTGTTTTCATTGCGTTTAATTTATTCCGTTTTCGGACAGCTGTAGGCGATTGCGCGTGTTTTCCGAATTTTCATTATACATTTTGCCGCCTACTTTAACGCCAACGTTGTGTTTTCTCGCTGTTCCGAACGGGGATCTTTTAGGGGATGCGTGGAAAAGTTTTCTATGAAATTGAACGCAACGTGACTTTGGTTACAGTTTCTCCCGTGTCATCAGTGATACCTTACAAAAATAACGGAATATATGCACGGCGCCCGAACGCAAGGTTCAGAAGAAAGACATTTATCACCGAACGCGACTATAATTTTTTCAGCGAACCGCCCGCAATACGTATATCCCCAAATATATTTGTAAGCACCACGACCCGCCTCGGCCGAGTCGCCGAAAAATTTGTAGTTATTTTCCGGTTTCCACGCCTGATTTATTATCCTACCGCGGCACCGCCACCGGCGCGCAAGGGAAAGGGCGGAATCGACGGTGAATCGATGGCGTTTTGTCGAGACAATCCCTCCTACCCGTGCGCCGTTTAATCTCGGATTGGATCATTTCATTCCGTGGAAAGAAAAGTGGAGCGGGTGAGGGCATTATTTATGGGTCCCTGCGCCTGGATATGGAGGTACCGGCAGGAGGATGTTCAGTTCGTGGCCCGTAGCGCGAGGGAAAATTGCAATTTGGTCGCGTCGTTCCGTGGGTTCTCCCGAAACGACGGGAAAATCGAATTTGCCGGGTGCAAGTAACCCGAGAAGAGGATAGGTCGTTTCGTCGTATCTCCCTTTTCTTTTTTCCCCACCACGCACTCCCCGGAATGGACTCTACGCGCAACTTCCACTCCGAAGAATGGCCAGCTTATTTGTCGCAGCGATTAGCCTTATCGTCGCGCGCGCCGGGATAATTTTATCGCCGCTACTCTTTGCGGGGCATTTTGACGTTTCCCGGCGCACATGTGCACGCGTCCACGCGTCGATAACTTTCGTCCGCGCGTACGGTTACTGCGCTTGTAGCCTCGCAGATTAAACTGTATCGAGGATGCAGCTCGTCTGGGTCGTTATTATATCACGCGCGCGCATCACTCGTGGTGGACGACCATAAGAAGCAGCGGACGCATCGGTGGCGAGACGTTTCGGTAGGGGGAATTATATCGAGGCGATCGTATCCCGAGAGAAAAATATAGTAGATTTGAATAAATCGGTGGTTACGGGTGGGGGAATGCAGATTTGATTATTTGGACTACTAATTGATTTGAATGAACTACTGCCTGTTTTCTTTAAATAACGATTACGTTAAAAGGGTTAATATGGTCAATTTCTTTCTTTCTTTTTTTTAAGATTCTATAATCACTAATTCATTTACCTACATTAATATTTTGTTTAAGACGTATAAAAGCCTAGTTGAATTAATGTTTCTTATCGGAAACTAAATTGCCATACCTATCCTTAAATCAGATTGCAATACTCAGATTTAATTTACTTAACATAAGATGTACAATTTTAAGTTACGAAAATGTCCTTCATTCGCTTAACAAATATTGGTTTTTCATTGGTATATCTTAAAAATGGTTATTTTTTAAAATTACTGCGCGTTTCTAATTTCTGGTAGACGTCCTTTTTTTTTTAATCAAAATTGTCACCTTTTTGCTCAAATTTCCCCTATTTCCTCTAAAATAAAATAAATAGGGGCTGTGAAGCCTGTTATAACCAAATTTATTAGTCGAAGCAACTAATTCTGCATTACCCCATCCGTAAACGCCGATTTAATTGAATGTATCATTTTTGTTTTCCTCGGTTTACGAATCTAAAGTACGCGTACGCTTCATAATTTCAATGATTATTTGCGGGAGATAGGAGAAACGCGGTGAAATAGGATATTTATTGATATAAAAGAAATTGTATCGAGTCGACGCTACGACGAGCATCTTGGAAGCAGACGTCGAGGGGCGTTGCACCGTGCCCGATCTCTCAGCTTTGACAATCGCGCCATGTACCTATACGCGCGACGAACTCGCTTGCGTACAGTGTTCACACGTCTCCGCGACCGCAAGTGAATGCTCCAGGCGCACACACCCCGAGCAAACGAATAGAAATGGATACACGAACGCAAATTCAAATACACTGTTGGCGCGGCGCGGCGCGGCAGATACAATGGGTAGTATTGTCGGACTCGAGACAGACAAGACAGCCTTGTGATAACTCCGAACGCACACGCGACATTGGGCGAGAGACGGCGGAGGATGGGAAAGGTAAAGAGGAGGAGGAGAAGAACGAGGACGACTCCTCCGGGAAAGAGAGTCTGATGGAAAAGCAAACGCAAATGCAAAGGGGCGCGCTCCGCTGCCGCCGCTGATACTGATAGACAAGTCCGCGCATCTCGGCCGGAGTTGGTCCGCGCCTAGGAGAGATTTTATAGCTTCTCCCTTTGTTGGTTCTTCCAATTTCGCCTCCGCTGTTGCTCGTGTTCGCTTACTTCGCGCGGCTTCGTCTGACGGAGGTTGACAAATGTGTCGTTCGGCGGTTCGACTCTGTGTCAATTATCTAGAGGAGTTTAGCGTTAGACACATCGTTTCTGGTGTGCGTCGTTGAATCTTCTAATTCGCATGTTTTACATTGAATAAGCAATTGGTTTGTGTGATTGGTATAATACTGAGTAATATAATTAAATTGTTTGGAAAATTAAATTCAATTGTTTCAAATTCAAATACTTGTTATTGTATAAAAAAACCACTGATTTAAATGCAAAAACGTTTAGTTTTCCTTACAAATAACAAGCAATCTCAATATATCCGACGTCCGTATAGAGGGGGACGTTCTTTTGATAATTTCGTAAGCAGACGCGACTAGGGGTCGAACGCTAGACAGAGGATAGGTAAGGCGATGGGATTAGAACGAGTGGCGGGACGACTCCTCGGGGAAAGGGAGTCTGATGGAAGAAACAAAGGAAAGTGCAAAGAGACGCGGCTTTCGCCGATACACTGATGGACAAATCCGTACTGGTTGGCAGCGGTACCTCGAGGAAATCTCGCTGCTTCTCATTATTGGGCTTTTTTCAATTTCGCCTCCTCTTCTCGCGTGCGTCACATTTTTACTTACAACGGGTAAACTCGTTTTACGAAGATCAGGAGAGCGTCTCGCTTCGCCCGTACTGACATCTCGACGTTTGAAAAGAGTTTTAAATCGGGGATTGTCGAGCGCGAAAAAAAGCCGGTTAAGTTTTTCTCTGAGGCACATACAGAGGGAGAGGGAGGGGGGAGAGAAGGAAAAAAGTTTCCCTCGGGGTGCATAGATTATATTCGCGCGTCTCGCTATTACCATCTCGATCGTGCGCAAATATTTGCCGGTGTAATTAGTGACGTTCGGTCGTTCGTCTTAATGGAGTGCCTATTAGGTACGGGGGACGCGGTTCCTATTTACCTATTGAGCTTGCAAGTTTCGTAGCGCGGGTTCATTACTATTCATAGACAACAATTAGCGTCTATTTGCTCGCGCTCCATCCCCCTTGCGTAACCTTCCCTAGGTTCTCTCAGTTAATTATGCAGCGCAATTACATTTTTCTCATAACTAATTTTATCTCTCTCGCTGTCTCTCCTCCTTTGCTCTTTCCATTGAAGTAGGTGCACCGCTATCCGGGTAAATAAATGGATAAAATGAAATAAATACCAATTTTTATTTCTCATTCTAACGCGATTATATCGCCGTAATCTCGTATTTCTTTCTCTTTTTTTTTACATCAATCGCAAGAAAAATATACGATCGACCATCTGCGCGGTTCGCGGCTCAAGTTTACCTCGCCATCGTAAAGCGAGGCGCCGTGCGCGCGCAAAAGAGTCTAGACGGGGAGAATTATAATCGGGCCGAGTATGCAGATTAAAATTCTTGTCGATATATAGAAAAGTCCCAGACCGGGCGCGCGAATCTAACCGTCTAGCCGGAGCTTTCGTCGCTCATTCCAGCGAAGCAAACTTAACGCGACTGCGCTGCCACGACGCGACGAATGAAGGAAAGCAATAAATCTTGCAATAACGCACCACCTTCCTTTCGTCCCTCCGCGCGTCGACGGCCCTCCGTCGTCGTCGTCGTCGCGACCGTCGCGTTCGGCTAACTCGACTGATTCAGCTCATTGCCGCAATGAGATCTCAACTGGTCGAAACACCCCCGCAATCACTTTGTAAGTTGCGTTCTTCTAACTTGACCTTGCAAGCGGTTCGGTGAATTCAGGATCGCTGGATCGGTTTCTTACGAGAGACCGTTATTGGTGAGAAGAGATCGCTTCGCTTCGTAGTAGAAATCGCAGAAAAGGATCTTTAAAATCAGCTGAGTGAAAAATCACAATCCTAGAGAAAGAATAGCACCGTTCTCTTATCGCATGATAATTAAAGGCCGATCACTGAAGAAAAACCGGTCCGCGTTATCTCCGATATTTGTATCATGCAATTGACTCAAAAGTTACACTATACGAGACGATTGCGAGTCGCTCCGCTTTCCCGTACACTTCTGTAATTGTCTACGTGGCAATGACATAGAGCGCACATAGCGCCGATAAGCCAAGGAGTGTCATTGATATCTCGCGGATTATTTATATACCGGTCTATTTAGTTCCTATATTTGTTCAGCTATGTCAATGAGCAATACGTAATGTCGCTTGTGCAGAAAAACAGAGAATGAGATAGACTGGGAGGGTAAGAGAGTTATAGGGCGGGGGGAGGGGGGGGGGGAATCTGGAATAATGGTAACAGTGTGAGAGACGCTTCGAAATACGTTTGCCGTCATCCCTCAGTCGACTGCAAAATAGTGACGTTTTAACTATCGGTCGTTAAATGCGAGTAGTCACCACTTTACTAACTCGCCACGGAATATGCTTCGCTACCATGGTCCATAAATTATCGGTATCGGATCGTGCTACATATTGCCGAAATAGGCTCGAGCGGTTCACGCGCCCAAATACCTCTCTCTCGACTGTATATTTCGAGGATAATTCGGAAAGACTGGGGGAGTCGGGTGCGAGTGTATATACGGCTTGAGAAAAATATTCTTTATTTTAGAGGAAAATGAATTTTCTCGTGAGGCAATCTCATTCGCGATGTACAGCGGTTGAGGAATTCTGGAAAACTTGGAATTGCATTCTTGGAATTGGAATACTTTCTTTCATTCTTTCGCCTCGTTATCACAACCTCCATTTTCACCTCAGTTTCGCCCATTCGATAACTAATCGATCTCGTTGTGTTTTTTGTTACAGGTGAGTCGAGTCGATAGTTCGCTTCGCATCGCAGTGGCAGCCGTTTCGTAAGTAGAAAAGTTCTTACGCGCACGGACGAGCCGTATAACGCTCGTCCACCGCTTCCTCGTGAAAGAATTTTTAATCTTGAAAGGAGAGGACAATAGCCAGAAGAAAGCCTTTCCGCGAAATTTACTGGGAAGATTAGCGAGAATTAAACGAAGTCGGGGCTCGGTTCAGAAAGGGCGTCGGGCGAATCCCAAGGTTACACCGCGGTTTATCTTCGGTCCTTATCATCACCGAGAAGAACGAACATAAATACTGTCACGCGTGTGTCTCTATTAATATTGACACTTTGTATCGGTCTATACAGAACGTCGTTTGACTGCTCGTCGATTCCTTGCAAATCGAACCCCGCGTCATCGCTCCAGAGCGCAAAGACTTCGAGCTCTCGGTACTTCCAAGAGAGAATTCGCACTGCGTAGGCGTCGATAGCTGCCCCCTCCACACTTCCCCGCTCGCGAAACTTTTCCGCTAATTACGTTCATTCGCGAAGGCGGCCAAGAAAAATATTTCTCCGTTTCTGTACCTCGCGCGACATTGTTGCGCCGCGCGGTCTTCTCGTCCGCAGCCGTTAGCGGTGCCTCGCGCGCTCAGCGGTCGTGCCTTCGTGCTTGGGTTATTTTTACGCGTTTTGGCACTCGTTCAGAAACGCGCAGCCCCTTATCTCTCCTCTTTCACGTCTCTCCCACCCGCCTCGCCCCCCGTTACTCGCGAGCAAACGCAAAGGTGCGCACGTACACCGCCGGCGCTATTCCGGCACGGAGGAGGCCTCGCGAAGCGTGGCGGGCGCCGTATTTGTGTTGCAAGAAAGTAGCGGTGCGTTCGCGTTGCGAACGACGCGTGTGGTCCGCCGTTGAAAAAGAAGGAAATTCCCTCGAAGAGGGTACCTACCGTCTTAATGCCACGCGTATTTTGATATGTAAGTCTCCGAGTTTCTTCGGGTAATTAAGCGTCCGCGAGGACGGAATTATACCGCGTGAAATTCATGACGCGACACCAGTGGACACGACGACGACGCTGCTGCCGTCGCGATTCTTTCGTCTTTTTCTTCCTTTCGATTCTCAAGGACTCGCGCGCGCCTGCAGCCTAGTAAGCCACACGTAGCCGACGGACGTGCTCGAATCGCGCGACGCTTCCGCTTGTTGCGATTGGCACGCTCGCCAATTTTCGCGGGGCGCTGACTTTTCGCGAACGTTGCGAAAAATATTTGTGCGATAAAATTTTGTCACATTTTGACACTCGCTCCTCCCCTGCACGTGATGTGATGTACTATATGAGCGGCTCCTTACATCACGTTGTCCGACATCGAAATTCCGCAACACCGACGCGCGCGTCTCCAGCTTGTGATTAATAGTCCCATTGTTACCATCATACGTGAGTCGAGCTCGAATGAAAGACAAACTTTAACATTTCACTAAACGACCATCGGGCCATTTAACCGCGCGGAATGCGGTGCTTCGTAAAATGTCATCTGGCCGAAAGTTTCCGCGCGGCTCGATCCCCGTTGAAGTCGCTTCCGTTGAGTTTTTATCGTAGTTTTCTCACGGCCTCGTAAACGTAAATTGCCTCAAGGAGATGCGTGCTGCTCGGCACGTCTAATGGGATTTCATGGGGCGCGGACTTACGAACTTGTTCCGAATGGCAACATCCGCGCGAATTATTCGGAACGAGGTCAACGGTGAACGATAGGAAGAGATTGCTCAAAATCGCCCCGATTTTCTACTTCCGTACAAATCGCTTTTTCTCGAGTCACGACTTCGATAGATATCGAACCGTAAATATTATTAATCTGTAGTCGGATGCTGCAGTCGCGTTTAATGACAAAATTAAAACTAGATCCGCATCACGAGAATTCATTAGAAAATTAATAAAATATTAAAACTGCTTAACGGTATACACCCGTAACGTGTGTTTCGAACCGTTAGTTTTCTTCAGGCTTAGTAAGAAAAAAAAAGAGCCCACCTGATCAATATCGGCACGGAATTAATTCGAGGACGATCTCGAATGCTTACGGGATGAGGTGCGAGCGAAACGCGCGACGTCGACACTTCCTCGATAGCGGCGATTGGCTTCTGCTCTTAAAACCGGTATATAAAGACGAGAGAAAGAAGTTTGCGATCGACCGTTTCGACTGCGTTTATCATAGCTGGGTCGCGGGGATTGCGTTCGGGTCGTTGTCGCTTTGCCCGCTAACCGCGCCCAGTAAAAAGCTTTATTACCAGGCTTATCGTCCGGTTGACGCGAAAACAAAATGTTTATTGTTCATCTATTTTGCAAGCGTCTGCGGGGGTTATCGTGCGCCGCGCGCTAATGTACCGTTAATATTGGACACGCGAAAAATGTACGGCAGAGATAATTCCGCGAAGATCGATGCTTCGGAATCGCTCGTGCGTGCTCCTCGATACACTCCCCTCGTTTATTCGCCCCGATCGCTTGGCTTTCCGCGAATTTTCGAGTGGAAGGAGAATATCACTTCGGCGAGATGCGTTTGTATCTGCGATGTCGTCGTGGCTCAATATAAGCGGCAAGCGCGGTGCGACGCTCTTAGAACAGTCCCAGTGTAAAACTAGTCGGTCGAATTAACATTTCAGTACAGTAGGATCCCGATTATCCGAATCAATTGGGACTAGGTCTTAGTTCGGATTAGCGAAAGTTCGGGTAATGGAACAATTATGATGGGCGAAACGATGTTTCATAATAAAACAATATTTAAAACATAACATAATTGATATAGATTTTTAATTATAAATCTTTATAAGAAGCTATAAAAATTGAATGCTTAGTTTAGGGTTTACGGTTTCTTTAACTTGAAATTCATCATTTTTTGTTGGCGTATGACCAACGATAATAAAAGAATTATCAATACCTATGCATTTATGACTGCGCGTCGCAAAAATCGAAATAAAGACTGAGAAAAGAATGACCAGGCGAACTAAAGACCTGATACGTGATACGAGCTTGGACATGTTTGAATGCCGCTGGCTTGATTTGCAACATTGCAACGGGCGGCAATGTACGCCTTTAAAAATTTCGAATCGACACTCAAATAATCAAAATTTTGGATGAAGCAAATCGTCATTCGGATAATAGAACGTTCGGGTAAACTTAGTTGTGGTTCGGATAATCGAGAGTTTGAATAGCAGCGGTTCGGATAATCGAGGTCCTGCTGTATCCCCGTATCGATAGATAATTATGCGGAGATCGCGCGAAGTGAGGCGTCAAAAAATCTCTCGATGGGGTGATTAAAGGTTTGAGATAGCCTCCGCGAATGAGAAGAGTTTATTGTTAACTCGTCGCAACGTCAATGCCGCCGCGCGTATCTTTGCCCCGGTCTTTCTCGCTATTAATGTAACTCCTTGTTCTTCGTTCTTCTCCTTCCTTCGTGCTTTACCGCGTATGCCCCCCTTGTGTCGAGCGTGTGCGTCCGCTATACGTTGGAATATTACTGCAACATTTTTGCTACAATCTAATGTAAACACGACTGATAGTGCCGCCACATTTATAGATCGGGCCGAACAGACGCTTTTGATGAAAAGTATCAAATAATCGCTCCCTCTTCGCTCGTTGACCATCACCACTCGGCGTACCCTTCGGTGTATACGCTCATCGACGCGTGTGTGTGTGTACGTATGCACGCCTTATCGGGCCGGCGAACGCGGAGGAAACGCGGAGAGCGCGTATCGCTACGAGCTAATTTATAATGACTGTGCGCGATACGCTAAAAAATACGGTTAATAACGCTCCAGTAACGTTATCCTGTTGTCGAATGATTATTCTTGCGATTTCAGCGGCGGCCGTGGTTCGCCTAAAAACAAATCGTATTCGTTTTGATGTTATTATTTACTTCTCGTGGTAATAAACATTACCGAGTCGAACGAAAATTACGCCGTGGTTTGAAAGTGGCGACGAGAGTTTTGCGTATAAATATAAGCATGTGACGGATACGTTTTCAGTCTCTTGATTCGAATTCAAGGTTATCTTGTCGCTTATTTAAAGAATCCTCGTTCCCTGCACTGAGAAAAAAAAAAGATTAAAAATTATTCTGTTAGAAGGATAATCTGAGTACGAAAGGTAAAATAGATCAAGAATTATCCTTCCATGGTTTAAAATTGAACCTTTTCTTTAGGATAATTTTTGATCTATTTGATCTTTCGTACTCAGATTATTCTTCTAAGAGAATAACTTTTTATCTTTTTTTTTCTCAGTGTGGGATAATTCTTGATGAGAGATTGGAGTACGGTATTCGTATATAGGGTAGATTGAGGTGAATCGGATCATAGATCTATATTTCTTCGATCGTATGGAGAAAACGAGCATTTTGCTTCATTGGAGGGGAACAAACATTTTCAACGAGATTTGAGAAATGTGTAGGTATTTACAATCCGATTCGCCTCGATCTGCCCTATTCGTGATTGTCTGTGGAAGCGCCGAGGGGGAAAATGCACCCCTTTTCGGACGAGCAATCTTTTCTATATTCATGTATATTCCAAACCAAACTGTATGTCCTACACGCGGAAAATTAGGTACGATTAATAACACCCCAGTAACGCTATCGCGTCGTTAAGTAATCATTCTGACGATTTCTGAATTACATACATTTACAAAGCCCGTTAGTCTCTCGTTTTATGTTAATATCTTTAATATTTCCGACTAGAACTAGAATATTATGCAGCGTTAACGAGTGCTAATGAGATTTTCGAGCCAGGCGAGAGGTCCTACGGTCAAACATAAATAATTACACCATACCCCCCGATCCTCCCCCCTGCCGCGAACCTTCGATCCGACGTCTCAAAGCAAGCGTGGCGAGAGGTGCGAGCGAACTTTTCTCACCCACCCCGCGCCTCACCCCTTTGTGCTCTCGCTCTCGACTTTTCTAGTGCTTTCCCCCATTCTCCCAGCCCGTTACTCTTTTACTCTTTTACTCGTTTGACCCTCGACTACTAGGTATTTTCCCTCTAATTTCTGACAAAGCACTCCAACGTTCTACGGCTTGGTCCGGGCCAGGGTGGCGGCTTTCAGGGTTCTCAGGATTTAGCGGCATCATCCGTCCAATTAACGCTGCGTTGTGTACCGCGAGAGAGCCGGGCCGCGAGAACCCTCTCTCCCGCGACTGTACCGCGCCACCCCTAACCTAGCAGCAGAACCCCTCTCCCCGCCCGCTCTCGGATATCCCACGCAACGAGAAATACGCCGGTAATTCAATCCAGAATCGCCGACAAAGGATGAGAGAAGGTGAGAGGGAGTGGACTTTTGCTTTTCGCCATTTTTCTAACGTACCTTTTTCCATCCTTTGACACGAGAAGTCAACTTTGCCGAGGGACGCTTTGAAATCGCGCGCGGCAAGGTGTAATTATCGAAAGTTCTTTGTGATCCTCGAAGTTCGTGGCCGTGATCGAGGGAGGGAAAGGTATCGTTGGAAACATTTTCGCGTTGCGAGGGGAGGTCAACTTCGACGGGGCTTACTTTCAAAATGGTTACGATAAAGCTCTAAAATTAGGAACACTTTTTTACGGATAGGAATTATCGTCGTATCAACTGGAATCCCCTTCCAAACTTTATTCAAAGGCTCGCGCCGTAAATCAGGCAAGGCATCGTTTACCTTATAAATATCGTCCGACGCAAAAAAGTCACGCCTCTCGCCAGCCGGACTTTGTAGCCCCGATTTCGAGAATGAAAGACGAGCGCGCGAGGCGCGAGAGGGGATCATCGGCAGAATCAACATGTCGCGAGAAGAAAAAGCCTGCGATATATTGGATCCCCGACGTTCTTGCAGCGGCCAGCGTTCGACGCGCGGGTCGGTGTGAACGTAAAACACGTCACGCGAAGAGTAGCGAGGCAAACAGTGCAACTCGACGTACCGGGCGCGCGGATAACGACGGCTGCGGACGATGCTGAACTGTCGCTGTAAATGCTCCTGGCTCAGCAGATTTAATTAACATTCGCCGTTTTTCACGCGTTTGGCTCCACTCCGCACACGTCGGATGCACCGAGAACATATTATATATGGAAGGGATCGCTCATTCGTGCATTTGCTGTTGGCGAGGAGCTACGGCGGGCTGATCTTCCTCTTCCTTCTCTCATTCTTCAGCCTCCTCTTCTAGACATTCGATCCTGCTTTATTTTCATCTCGTCTTTCCTTTTTTTTTTTGCGATGACTCGGTATCATCAAACACCTGTCAGAGGGGAAGTCTTCCGCGAAGAGGAACTCAAGTAGCGATGATAGGACTTCTACGTTGGACGTAATATGCAATTACTTAGATTCTTTACTATCTGGAGAAGGTGTTGGTATGTATACCGAGAAAAGGGTTCGTCAATTCGATCGATTCGAAGAAAAAAAGCCTTTGTTACGTTAAATAATGCTTTTAAAGCAATAACATTGTTTCGGTCAGTTTGTTTCTTAAATTCTATTAAAAACTAGACACGTTGCATGGTGAACCGTTTGATATATTCTATATTCGTTACGCATTTCTCTCTTATCTGGTCACCACTTGTCTTTGGATCTCCACAATTTTTTCACACTTCGCGCGCCGCGGAGCGATTCGTGCGTGAAGCAATTGTAAATTTGAGGGAACAAAAAGCGAGGACTGACTCGAATTTCCATCGCGGTATTAAACGCCGCTGAGCGGCTTCAAAGTGGCGCGGCCGTCAGGCGCGAGATTAAAAACATTTCAGCGCTATTAAATCGCTATACGCGTACGAGCGCCGCCGCCGGAGAGGGTTGAGCACGCGCGTATACGGTCGCCGGCGATGTAGCGCGCGAAATTTTGGCGAATGGGCGAAATTACGTCAAAGGGGAGCGCGGCTGCACAAAGAATATTAATAATTATTTTATAGTGGCCGGTCCGTACCGGGCTGGCGAGGAAATCTGTAGTGGGATGGCTGGCGGGCGGCAGAGTAGTAAGTGCACATAACAGGTCAGACACGTCGAGAGTGCTCCTACATTACGTCGGGAAATTGCGTACATCCAGCATTATTCTAGTTAAGAGGCGTCTTTTCATTCTGGGAATTTTGAAAATAGTTCATAGGAATTTTTTAGGCGATAGTGTGCACCGATTGATCAGATGAAAATCGCTGAATCGGTATTCAATCCTCATTGGTTAATTATTTGATGTCATCAAATATACATTGCAGATTCATTGAGCAACCACATCTGTTGAAATAGTGTGTTATGAAAAAATATTAATATCTATTTCATAAAAATCAAAACATCGAAAATAGGCCATATATGTGTCGCGCGACTGTAATAACTCCACGCAGAAAGCAGCTACGATGCTGGAGAAAATTATATTGGATTCAACGGATTAATTTGAAGGCCGCTACCGCGCGCGCTCGAATTTGCTGTAGGTATACAAAAAGTCTAATACTGCTCGAAATATTGTCGCCTGACAAATCCCTTTAATATCGTCGGTATCGCCTGCAAGTGTCTCTTTAATTTATAATACATTTTCTGATAATCGGATCAAAGAATCCGCGCAGTAGCGGCCTAGACATAGTCTGATACGATCGATTAAAATTCATTATAGTGCATTAAAAATAAATAGAAAAATAAATATCACGGTTCTATATTAAATCGTGTCAATTTTGCCAACCCTCAACAATGTTAAAAGACGGCCCTTAAATGGAAAAAGGCTTTCGGATGGAACGCTGCTTTTTCGTATTACGTCATTCAGCGAAAGAGTAGAAATTCAACGTAGTAGGATTACAACGTCGACTCTCGGGCGGGACCGCAAGCAGAGATGGACTGCTCCGCTCGAAGTCGTCGGCTGTTCGGGTTAGGTTGGCTCGTGATTAATACCCCGGTTGGAAACACAACGCGATTTCGGCGTTACGGCGTCTGCCCCACAGACTGCATTGTTTCGCCGAGCGAAATACGGCCCGCCGCTGGGGAGAGACGTCCGATTTACCTGGGCTCTCTCTTGCGACCGGAAATATACGCCGGCGCGTTACCGCGATTTCTTTGTCGAGAGGCGAGGACTCATCTTTGATGTCGGGAGAACGAGTTTCTTTGTACGGGGAGTCTTGAGAGAAAAGGTCAACCAACGTGTTCCGGAACTGGCGGTACAGAGGTCATTCCGAGCGGAAAAATTCAGTAGAACGGGATTCCTATGACGAGTGGTTACGCGAAGTTGCTCGGAATTTGAAATGAACGAATTCCTCTGATCTGTTTTGGAAATTGAAGGAGACAAAGCGGAAGTTTAGGTGCAAAAGTTTGCGTCAACTTTTTTATTCGGAATAATTTCTCTCATCCTGAGATATTCTGTATAGAAATTGCAGAATATAGAGCCGGTTTTGTTTCGTTGACACGGTGTTTAGAGGTCCGGGAATTCTGGAAAACCTGCAATTGTCAGGGAATTATGTGGGTCGGAGAAAAGTCAGGGAAAATAAAGAACTTTTTTTAATTTTTCGAAAATTCTCAAATTTCTCATATTATAACTTCTTATCTGTTAACATTTTTTTTAGAATTTATATAAAAATCTAAAAAAAAGTATTCCATGTGTGTATATGTACCTATGTATCCAAGTTCTTTCTTGTTCTAAAAAAGCCATTAAATGATAATGTGATTTGACAAAATACATTATTTTAATGTTTATTTCTCAGTTGTTATAACGCGTTCTACAAATAATAGCTAATTTGTTCATTTCAGGTAAAATGTGATTGATGCGTAATACTTTACAGTAGATCTGTACCCTAGCGGTCAGGGAAATTTGGCTATTTCAGACTGGAGAACTTGAGAATATCAAAGAATTTACTTTTCACATTATGTGTGTGTGCCAAACATTGTATACAAAAATATTGACGTATATGTTGCTGCAATATTTGTTTCAAACCCTTCATGATAACTTCTCACGACGCCTGCGGGTAATAGACAATCGCGGCTGTGACGTCCACAATCGCGAATCCAAATACACCGCATTCACGTTTCCGCGAATGAAAAACTCAAGATACGAGCACCGCGATATTCGCAGAAAGGGTCCTATCGCGAATCGTACGCTCTCCTGCAATTATTGGTAAAGTGTCACGGAGAGGACGATGACACCGTCGGTGCGCGATGCGCGCGCGCGCGCGGTCTCCGCTTCGAAGGGGTGGAGAAAAGTCCGGTGAACGCGACGCCCGGCGTCGGCGTTGCTAGATACTGTCATGTTCAGGCGCCGGCTCACCGTTCTGCGAGATGCGTTGTCCGCGATGTCCGTGGAGTGCCGGAGAGCGGCGGAGATACGGAAGGCGGGGGAGCGTGTGTATTTGTGTCCGACTATTTATCATACGCGCGCGCGTGTAAACGAGTGCGGCGGTACTGTACCCACCTCGTCAGGAAATTGAATATTATCGGGCGCGTAGGATTGTTTTTCAATATAACAAAAGGAAGCAGACGCCCTATGCAATTCGTACGGCCGATCCCTCGAGTGTTCGATATAAATTTCCCGCGTCGGTTCCATGTTCGTTGCATCGCAATCATATTTCATAAAAGTGTATAGTTATACGTATACTTGGCAATAATTTTCAGTCGAGATGGCACTTGCCCCGGTACACCGACGCGGGATCGTTCGAGTAGGCGAGGGGGTTGGCGATGGATTTTTTCTCCCGTAGAAGTAATTAATTTGTTATATCTCTCTCGGCAGCGATGATAGAATTCATCTGGTTCTGCTTGCACTGCAAGGAGCTCTTGTTTTCGTTAAAAGTATCGAGCTACGGGAGTGGGACGGAATAGATATATTTTTTTCTCACAAATATTTTAATTTCATTGTTCCTTTTAGGTCGATATTATTTTCCCGGAGATATGATTTCATTCGCATGAGGATTTCTTTGTACTTTTTTGGAGCCGTCGAGCGTTATGCAAAGGTTACGTCGTTATGAATTTCGCGATGCATTGCAGCGAAAGGTGTTTCTCTTTTCTGCGCGATTCCTACGCCATTTGTCTCCTCCTAGTGTAATTGCAAATGTTTGCCTCGCGTGTTAATTCAGCGATTTTTTAAAGCGCATTGTGCATTATCCCCCGTGACATTGTATTCCCGCCGACAATGGCTGGGTGTGGCGTTATACGAAGCTTCAGTTCAGAAGATCATTTTCGTCAAATTTATGCGACATCTGGCCGTACTCGATCCCGCCCCTTTAGCCCGCCCAACGTGCAAACTCGTCTTCCACGCCACACTCGCTACGTCGTACCTCGTGCTTTCTCGTTGCATCTCGCGTGTCATTCTCGAGCCCTTAAACTAGTATACCGTCTTTTGAAATTTATTTTCAAGTCCTCTACGCTAACTTTATTTCCAAGGGTCAAAGTTTTCCATTAACTCAATCGAGGATAAACTCTCTCGAGTGAAAATCTTCGAAACCGTCGGTACGGATATACAGTCAACCCCCTTTCTCGACATCCGCGCCGTAATCGCAGTCGCGTCCGGTTTAATCGTCCGGAATTCGTCGAGCGTTCCGCGGGCTCGTTTCGACGCGAGGGTCGGTGCCCATCCGGAACGATGAAAATGCATGAAAATTAAAAAGACATTTTAAGTTATTACGCGTCCTGATAACATCTTCTCCTCGATTAAGGCTCCGACTACCCTTTTTGTCCCGTCGTCGAAGGCGCCTTCGACCCCCTACCGCCGGCTAGGCGAATTAAAAAAAGAATCGCGAAAGGGTTACGCGGCGAGGACCGCAGAACCCGCGTCGCAAATGACTCCATCCCTCCCTCGCCCTCGCGCCACTCTTTCGCGAGGAATTTAAAATGCAGATAGGGCCCCATTCAAGGAGTACCTCCTCCGACATCCCACCAATTAATTTCATTACCCCCGGTTTTCTCCTCGCGGTCGCCTCGGCGCTTCTTGCGAGGGGCGGCGCGGCAGGGGCGAAGAGTTTGATCCCCCCGTGCGAAGTTTGATGCAACGAAGATAAGTCAATTTTATCGCCGCCCTTATTACTCCGGGGTCTTCTGTCATTGTCGGCGTATCGGGGGGTGGAAAAACTGAGAGGATCGGGGCAGGAGAGTGTGGGTGTCTTCCCGTCGCGTCGCGGTGTCTCCTGGAAACGCTCGAATGCTCCCGAACGGTCGCTATTTCCGGTGAGCTCCGCACCGATCCGTTGCTTCTCTCTCCCTCCCCCTCCCCCCTATTTCTCCTTTTCTTTCTTTCCTCGTGCTCCACGCCTCGGTGCCCATTCAAAACGCTCGCGAACTCGATTTCGAGCGAATGTTGCGAGCGCGGGATAGGATGTGCAATAGCATTGAGAAAAAAAAGAGGAGTCCACCCCATGCATATTTACAACAAACAGACGCTGGATAAAACCCCTCCCCCCTCTTCCCGGCTTCCCGCGCGAGTTTCCCCGCCCACTTTTTTATTCGCGAAGCCCGCTTTGCATTTAAACATGTAGTTTGCTTAATTTATGCGCAGCGGGGCGGTGCGCGCTTAGGCTTGTATACCTGTACCACAAACCGGCAGGCAACCCGGCCAAATCAGCTCGAAGTACGGACAGTCCGTAACTGGCTCGAAACTTTCTTCGTTAAGGAACAGACGGGTCGTTATTCTTTTCGCGGGTCGAAGTTTCTCGCTCCGCGGTCGATGCGAGCACCGCGCGAGCAGTTGTGGTAGACGCTCGCTCTCGAGTCGCGGGAGAAGTGGAACAGAGGAATTCGGCGGGATTGGGAGGTTGCGCTTTGCTCCCCGCGCGGGAAGCTCGACTGCGTTGGACGAAAATTTCCTTCCGAGCTCTCTGAAAAGCCTTGTCGACGCCAGAACTTCCTGCGTGCCGCGCTTTCTCATTGATACACCGAGAACAAATTTGCTTGATCGAAATAAACATGCTTTTGGATAGTCCGAAGAGCACATTTATTCGATTCGAATGAGCATCGATTTGATTCAAATAATATTGAATTAAATCGATAATATTTGTATTCGTTCAATCGATATTCATTCTAATCGAATAAATATGCTCTCAGGACTACTAAAAAATACGTTTATTTCGATCAAGCAACATTTTTTTCTCAGTGCAGTCATGTCCTGCGAATGGGCAACGATAATCACGATTGGCAGAATCTTCGAACTTCATTTTTTTCTGCGTATATTCGAGTGCGTATCTATTCGAGAGCTCGGAATCGCGAAGGGAATAACGTTTTATCGAAGTTCGCACCGTATCGTCTCCTCGCGCTTTACGACGCGAAGGAATTGCTTTTCGCCCGAGATGGGACCAAGTGCGACGGGGTTGCAGGGGTTGAGCGGAATACGGAGGAAGTTTACACCTACCCGCTAATTTTATGAGGTTAGTTAACTCTTGTAAGGAGCTTACACTCAGCCTTGTACATATATACAGCGTATACTTTGTACGGCTGTATATATGTACCCACGGACTTAGTAATTTCATAATTCAAACGAGCTTCTCTCTGCTTAAATCCTGCTAAAGCGTAACGGGGCTTAAGATCGTCTCGTCGCCGCGAGAGGTCCGCAATTTGCTTTTTTTTTGGTTGCCCGAATCGTGACGCGCCTATCTAGTTAGAGTCGATCGATCGATCGACTCCGCGAGAAGAATCGAGCCGGTTTTCGAAGACCGATCTTCATCAGTCTTCGCACGTCTCGCGTGTTGCCGATCGATGCGATTGGCTGGTCGGATCGCGATTATCGTCGGATGTCGTTTCGAAGATGTAATTTTTTACCGTCACAACGGTCGTTCATCTTTGCGAGGGAACTTTACGAGAAGGTCTCGTCGGAGGCTTTCGAAAATGTTCGTTAGCCTGTAATAAGATGGCTAGGTGGAGACACTCTTGCGTCTGGTAATGCGGCGAGGAGTCTTCCGTATAACAGAGATTCATTCATGAGGTCGTCTGCCGTGCAAATTTTCATATATATTCGTCGCGAAGTAATAAAATTTAAACCCTCAAAGCTCCGCGAATTCTCATGGTTACGTTGGCACGACTCTGGAGTTAAACGGGTACCTTTATCTCTGCGGGAGCTCTAAAAAGTTCTATACTCTGAAAAATATATGCATATTCGCCGCGAGAGTAGCTGCATTCTAGTGGGGGTTCGCGTAAAATATCCTTGAATTTCTTTCTTCGCTCGAATTAATCTTCTCTCTCGCTAAACGCTATCTCATTTGCATATCGAAGTATCTCAATTTTAGAGCGAGTAGACTGAAATAAGTTTGCTTCTTCAAATAAACACGGGAAGCTTCCGCATTGCTTAAGAGAAAATGCACAATCAATCTTAATTAAATACAATTCATTACCTCGTAATGCAATTTTCTTTTAAATTCATTTTTCATTCGATTTTGATATTACAGATATTTCATTCGAGAAAGATTATTTATCTTACGTGACTATCGCGTTCTTTTTTATACATCGACTGAAAAAGTTTTTCTGTAAAATGGAAATTGCGGCATTAGAGAGAGAGAGAGAATCGCAATTTTACTCTCGATAAGATTACCGACGTACAAGGGTGATTCAGACATCTCACATCGCCGCGACTTTCGTAATTTCCGCATTTCATCCTACCCCACCGACGTTATTCGGAATTTAGGTCTCATTGTCGCGGTCTTTTCAACCAAGTCGCCTCGAGTTTTCATCCGTGTCGTCCCGTGGTCCCACGCCCGGAATATTTGCTCATTTCCACGACGGTTTACAACTTTTAATCGTAGTTCTTCTTCTTCGGGGACGCTAACGACTAACGAGGCATTGTCGCCGACGCGACCCCTTCGCACCGTCACCTCAGCCAGCGGAGCACCCGCTAGCGAAGACGGAGACTCGACGCTTTCCGGGACATTAAGAATACGAATGAACGACAAAGCGCTCAAATTATGTCGGAATTATGCAAAAGAGGGACGAGAGGGGAGCGATTATAGGAAATAAACAGACCTGTCGGAGAAGGGCTCGTTGAGGCTTTTGTTTATCGTCTCTGCTGGAGGCTTAATTATCCCACGTTTTTTTTTTCTACTTTCAACTGCAGTGATAGTCATTCGTACTCGCACCGAAAAAAGTTAGGCTACAAGCGACAAATTGAGAGATAAGAATCGAGATATCGTAAAATATTTAGTTTTTTCATCCGAGAACACTTAACTTTTTTTTATAGAAAGATTTCAAATACCTATTAAAAAAGATTTGAATAATTTTTTAAGCGATCCATAAACTATTTTAAAATTATTACAATTTTATCATGTTGTAGATTTCTGAAAAGTCGAATCGGAGTTACCTCACCGTAAAATGCGAGTCTCGCCGTACTTTCCAACGGCCCGAGACTTTCTCCGCTTCTTCCCGCAGTCCAATTCCCGAGTCAAATCGGTCGCGAAGCAATTGCTCGAGAATTTGCATAATGGACCATACGTTTCGAGGAGCGGGACCTTAGCGAAGGCAACCCTTCCCTCCTCGGTACTAGTTAAAATGCAGAACTGCTTGTCTGAGTCGACTATCGTCAGGCTTAATTGGGAAACGAAATATCGAGGGCTTTAAGCGAGTCCTACCACCTACCCCTTACTCGAATACGACGGCAATCGGACGCGGGGGTGACTTTGCGCGGAATTGCCGAAGAGTTCTTTGTTCGCGCTTCTTCATTTTAACGTCTAACCGTTGATTTTGCTCCTCCGGGATTTAAAACCGTTCTCTGCTTCGAACTGTTTCACGCCGAAAGAAAGGTATCGCCTCGAACCTGTTATATTCGCAACGAAGTACGTCTTCAAACATAAATTATAATCAGCGAGGCTGTGAAACGTCATTTCAGTAACAGTTATTATGATTCGCTCGACCGTATTTACAAACTCGTTGACTATAATTTATATCCGCGAGGACTGTTTGTCTCGTTATATCCTACTCTCGGTACAGCGACGCCCCGTCCGCGCGTCAACCCTACATACACTTCCCTCATCGCAAGACCGCGACGCGGGTTTCCTCCCAATTCTTCACAAACGATCCACCCTCTCTATCTCTATTCTTCCCCCGATTCCTCCTTCCCGCACCGCGAACTTCTTCGGACCCCGTAAACACTTCGTATTTACGACGAGAGATGTCATTTTTGCGGAGCCGGGGGATCATTCGCATGTAAATCGCGTCTCCTTCGCCGTCAGTTCGCGAGATATGCAAATGCCGCTAATTACTGGTAGCGGCGGGATTACACGAATGGCTCCTCGGGCCGTTCGTTCTCTCACCCTCCCTCCCACCCTTCCCATCCGACAGCGGCATCCGCCAGCATCAGCTCCTCGGTTAGGTTACCCCCGTTCTGCCGCGGCCAGATAACTAACACCTTGTAACGAGTCTGCCGAAAATCCTCGGCCTGAAATGGATGCCTTGTAATTCGGTGGCCGAATGAAGATTATCCTCGGCGGACGGTTAGAGAGGTGTACGTCGGTACATGTAAGTGTTGCCGCGTATGGCATTGCGAGAGCTTTCTTCTCTCCTTTGCCGTTCTCCCTTCTCCGGCTTTCTTTTGCTCGTGTCCGTTAGGCGTTCCGCGAGGTGGAATGGAAGTGGTGTCGGTCGGTGTCCGCGATAAGAGGAAGAATTGCGCGTCGTCGGTACCTCTGTCGGTCGGTTCGAAAGGCACCGTCTGGCGCGTCTGGACGGTAGGACGAGGGAATTTCGATGAAAAGGTCGTTAAACGGTGATCTGCGCGTCACGAGGCGCTCGATCTTTACGACGTACATCTCTTTGGGAAGTGCTCGATTTCTTGGCCGTTTCTCGTACGAGTTCGAAGAATTTCTGGTTTTCACATGGAAAGAAATAAATCGCAGCATTTTTACGAAGTTTGTGGTTCTATTCATATACTCACTGCTAGCTCGGAGAAGATTTTAAGGATGACACGGGAAAAAATAAATCGCAGCATTTACAAAGTTTGTGGTAAATTTCGGGACGAGGCCAATTTATTGTTACGATAACTACAATTTTATAATAGCAACAATTATTGTAAAACTTGCAGGAATTACAAGCATTGTTGTAATTTTTACTAAGATTCTAGTTATCGTAACGATAAATTAGCCTCGTCTCAAAATTTACCACAAACTTCGTAAATGCTACGATTTATTTTTTCCTGTGCATCCTTAAAATCTCCCCTGTGCTAGCAATGAGTAAGGGCCAGCTCGGGGTGGATATGATAATTGACCAGAGACAAGGATATCATTGAGACAAATTTCAGCTTTTTTTCTCCTCCGAATTCGAAGCCTCCCTCCCTCCCTTCGTACGAATTCCACTCGAAGATGTCTTCAGAGATTCTTCATTCGCGATCCGGCCAGCTTCTAACTCTTAATTCCCGAGATCGTATCACGGGAGGATGGAGGAGGGGCGTGTCGGGGCGCCATTGTTTCAGCGGCTACAGCCACGGGACGAGATTCGTGATAACCGATAATATAAGCAGCGATGGACCGAGAGACCGCACGCGAGCCTTTTATGGTTGGAAGTCGCAGGGTGTGTAGGCGCATATAGGCCGTGCGCGCAGCAGCCAGTAGCGGAAAAGAATCTACAATCTACGATCTCGTTGCTCTATCTTTCTCTCGGGGGGTCGAGATGACTCCGTTATTACGAGGCCATAATGAGAGAGGCCAGCAGCCATCGTCAGATAAGAGCGGATAAATCTCGTAGTCGGAGGGGCGGACTGAATTAGGAGGGGCCATTTTCATTACGCACGCTTTCCCCGTGACCTTTTTCTGCTTCCGCGATTATCCAAGAAAGCGGGGGGTGCCGCGCGGAGCGAATCCGGGAACGTTTCGTTGGGATCTCCCGTAATCGTTTAATCGTCCGCTAACGGGCCTCGGCGAAGTGTAACGACGTATATTTCCAAAATCACGCGGATACCTCTCTTCTATCTTTTATTTATTTCCCCGCATAAAATAAAGTATGGCGAAAGCCTGGGAAAAGTGGAATGAAGAAAGTATAGCTACGGATCGTAGCCCAGACTTTCAGCCAGTACCTAAACGATGCGCTCTTTAATTAGCATTCAATCGTTTATACGAGGTTAGCTTTGTAATGAAGAATCTATACCCACAATATATAGAATCGAAAAAGTACTGGTAAGTCGAGTAAGCTTTACTTTTCAGTCGATGCGAGAAAATTACCTGATTGAAAATCTGGGATACGATCCGTGTACTTTTTTGCTTAAACTTTTCCAGGATTTTCGCTATGATTAAGCCATACTTTTTTTTCACCTGGGTTATCTCTCTCCTATTCAAAATAATATTTCTCTGTAATGTGGAATTGAAAAACAAGGTCAAAGATTGAAAAGTGACTGTATAAAATGCGAACGACAGTAATTACCCACATCGCGAGTTGTATCAAGCTCGATGCCATCGCGAGAAATTTAATCAACCGCGCGCACGCGGCGGCCATACGCCAGCCGCTCCGTTACACGCTTTCAACCACATTTCGCCGTCCCGATTTTATATCCCGCGTGACTCCTGGGATCCAGATGTACGCGATAGCTCATTAACAGGATCTTACACGGATATATCTCGACGTCGTGCCTCGCTACCATACCCGGCGCGCTACCAGTAAATCATCTCCGAGCAATCAGCCCCTCTTTGTACGGTCGGACGGCGGAGACTCGTGCAGCGGCAGTCCGGTTGCGATCCTGCATTTTGTAGGTACCGCGCCGGGAAACGTACATAGTTAGTTATGTACGTACGGGTATTATATGCGCGGGGGGATGAATATATCTATACGTACGACACCGCCGGTGGTATCGTAACTCGGATATGCAAGCGTAATTCAAGATAGGTATATAAGAGAGGTACGCTCGACCTGTATTAATCAAAGTTGCCATCTGCTGCTGCGGGAGGAAGTCTCCAGTTTGAGCCGTTTTTACACGGAAAAAAAACTTGATTAAAATGACAAAACGCATCTGGTTAAACGAGTTTAGTTCTTCTACTCAAAATATTAAGTTGAACCAAATGTTTGGTGATTTTAACCACATATTTAGTAATAACTACATATCTAGTTCTAATTATGATCAAAAAGTGATCAGTCTGTCCAAACACATGGTGAATCCATATTTTACCAAATGATTAGGTTTTGGTCAAGATTTTGGTTAAATTAAGTAGATAATTTCTCTCAATGTATACGAACCGGATAATTATAAAATGCTCATCATATCATCGGATAATTATCCAGTGAAAATTCCGTTCGATTTTACGTAAAATACGAATATCTTTTAGCGCTTAGAACTGTCAGGGCATATTATGAACCACAGAAAAATCAAGCAATGAGTGGAGAATTCGATCAAAGCAGATATAAAAGCGGACGCTGTACTACGACAGTCGCAAAATAAACGCGCGAGGACACGGAGAAATTTCATTACTCGATGCATTCGTTTTTTCGAGCGATATAATTTCTCTCCCGAGATCCGCTTCGTGCCAACACTCGTCGTCTCGTACGATATCATTCTTTCTGGCCGAATCACCGTCAACGATGTCTTCGACGATAAACGACGCGCACTTCCGAGATTTCTATACAGTAGGCGCATCGCTGCATATATAAAGGAGTGGTTCGCGCGAGCGAGAACGAGCAAGGCGTTAACCCGTTCCGCTATAAATATCCGTCGTTTATCGTCGCTCCGTTATATACATGTATTCAAACGCGGGCGGAAGAGTCGCATACATTTCGCGTAGGTAATACACGAGCCGACCGCGTGGAGACGCATCCGAGTCGAAACTGCAGCGCGGCGACCCGCCGATCCCCTCGTTGCGCAAGCGTTTCGGAGAAACTGCGCTCGTTTCGTATCACCGCGAGAGTTCGGCGTCCTCTCTTCGAAAGGTCGCCGAAGCGAGAGAAGAAATTCGTATTCGGCACGAATCCTTTCTCACAGGCATCGCGGGTGTTACAAAACGATCCCTTCGATCGCGAGCTCCGATTTATTACGCTCGAATTGCGGACGAGACGTCGAGCGGTATCTGCGAGCGCGCGCTTCGAGCTCAATTATATATTTGGATCGAGATTAATGCAATTGTTGCGCCATCCACGCCGGAGGTTTTCACCTTTCGCGAGAGATAGACGCGTTCGACGTGATCCGTGAGCTGCGCGGTTGCAGAGATTCGACGTGAGCCTCAGCTTGTCGACAATTTTGCCAACGATTCGTCGATTTAGGTAAGGTTACAATAGCCGGACGGCTGAGCCCGGTATCTGGACAGCCATAAAAATTCATGCAGCAGATTTTACTCAGGGTTCTCTTACACTGAGAAAAAATGTAGTAGATTTAACTAAATCCGCGGTTACGAGTGGGAAAATGTAGATCAAGTTACTTGGACTGATAGTTGGCTTGAATGGATTACAGTCTACTACTTCCTTCAAAAAACCGTTAATCGCTGTAACCAAATTTATTAGTTAAAGCAAATAATTCTGTTTCCTCGTCCGTACACTGAGAAAAAATTTACTTGATCGAAATAAACGTGCCTTTGAATAGTCCCAAGAGCGTATTTATTCGATTTAAATGAATATCGGTTGGACGCAAATATTAGATTATTGAATTAATTAGACGTTATTTGAATCAAATCGCTATTCATTTAAATCGAATAAATACGCTCTTGGCACTATCCAAAGGCACGTTTATTTCGATCAAGTATATTTTTTTCTCAGTGTAAACGCCGATTTAATTGAATATATCATTTTTTCCCTCGGCGTAATAGTAACACTTCCTGTATACATCCTATGTCCGGCCACTAGGACGTGTCCTGCTATTGCAACCGTTACCTTAATACCGCGTCGAGGGAAGGTTTTATAATGTAGCGCAAACAATAGTTTCATTTAAACCTAGCAATTCTCATAGAGTCATCCACTATTATTGCAATCAATTCATTATCCACGAATCTTCGGCCCAATCCGAGAACTCGGATAAAATGATATTCGCGATCAAAGCGAATCCCACCATAAGCGGAACAGCAATTCCGCCCCGTAGCCGCGATGTCGTATCATTGCGCAACGTTCGTTCCGAATCTCGCTGCAAGAATAAAGGGGGATGAGAAATGCGTACAGCGTAGTTTCCCCGTATCGATTCGGCCCCCCCTCACTGCTCCCTATTCGCCCAAACCATGAATTCTCGTCATGGGTAGTACTTCTACACGGTGTCGTCGTCTTCCTCCTGCAGTCGTCTCCGTCGTGCAGTTCTCGATTAAACGCGAGCCTCCGGGGTGGAGGTTCGAGCCTCGAACTTCGAGGGTGCCTTTATTGAATTCGAAGTGAGCGCGCGCGGGCGAAGGGACGACCAGGAGTCGTTTGCGACCTCAGCACTCCGATTCGAGAGCGGTTCGCGCGTTACAGAGATACTACGAGTATCACATCATTTATTAAGCACGCGCGTACGTCTACACATTGTGGCGCGACGCCGTTGCTGGATGTACTTAGCTGTACGTAATTATGTACGCGCGAGTCGCGTGCGTACATACGTACGAATGTAACGCGTGTCGGGTAGCTCGCGCGATACGTGTGTACGCACAGAGAGGAGGGTGGTATATGCGCGTAATAATATCGCACGACAGGCCGCAAGATACGTGGCGTGGGCTGGCAGACAGGGAGTGCCACTCTCCGAAGCGTACTCTCTCTCTTCCCTCGCCACTCCGCACTCGGCCTATAGCAGCTCCTCCGTAATTGATTACTAATGTGCAATTTACGATGTACTCGCGCTCGAGCCGCAAGAACCTGTTTCCGAAAACCGTGGTTGGTACCTACCCACCCACCAGTCCCGCCAGTGCACCTATACTCGTGATTAGCGGCAATTTCGCAACCGGTCGGTTGCTGGGTCTCGGTCGCTTCGCGGTGCAGTTTAACTGGACAGTCGAACGGTGATTTTTTGGCGGGAGACTGTCGTCGGGTTTTAGTATGCGGGGACGAGGGATATGATTCGTCGATTGTACTGATTTTTGTGGGTTGCATGAACGGTTGCGGTTGAGGTAAATAAATAGGGTCATTTTGTAGGTATCATTTGCTGAAGAGGTGTAGGTATACTTATGTGCTTGAGTTTATTTGCTTTTCAATGCTTTTCTTATCCAGACTACGGCGAAACTGGAAGGAATTATATTTGATACGAATAAGTCTCGTATACTGAAAGAAAGAAATATAGCTGTGACAACTATTTTGGATTCAACTGCTCAAATTTGGTAATCAGCACTAGTTTTTATGTTGTCCCGACTATTTCAAGTTACCGGAAGAAAAGAATTGTTATGATAACTATAGGAAATTGGTGCTGATTGCAAAACTTGAGCAGCTGAATCTAAAATAGTTGTCACAACTATTTTTTTTTTCAGTGTACCTTTGCGTAGAAATGAGTAAACCCGTCATATTGAAACTTACCGATAAAGACTATGTCCATCACGTGATTAGGATTAAAAATGGTTTTTCGAGTTTTTCGTCATCGTTGGACGATTGTGGCTCGATTCAACATCGGTGGTAAATCGTCTGGGAACAGACTACGTAACCGCAGTAGCTGAAACTGTAATCATCGCGTGTCTAGGTGTATAGGATAGATACATATCGCGCGCCCATCGTGACAGAACCGTTTTGCGGACGTTTTACAAATAGGGCGACGCCGCGCCGCCGTGGAATTCTCTACCGCTCGGCTAAATCGGGTAGTAGGTGGTAGCGGCGGCTACGGCGCGAGGGTGACTGGTTACTTATGGATGACTCCATTACGTTACGTTAGGCGTTGCATAGGGGTTGAGTTTGAGGTGCGAAGCCCTACAGCTTCACCTGGTAAAAGGATTAGTAATTCATTTCGAGACTGAGTTACGGAAGTACTACGGTTAGTATCGGGCGTTATTGTCGTTGAAAATATTATAATTGTTCGAAAGTCTTTCTCTTCGTACACTGAGGGAAAACGACTAGTTGAATACGAACCTATTATAATAGATAGTTTGAGATAAATAGGAATTTATTCAAATTGAACAAAAGTTAATTTCTATTTAATAAATATTTTGCATATCTTTTTACTCGAATAAGAACCTGGTAGAACATTTATCTAATTCAAATAGATTTGTTTGATTTGAATAAATTCCTATTAATCACAAAAAAAATTTTCCATCAAGTTTGTATTCAACTAGACCTTTTCTCTGAGTGTATATATATAACAGCGATAAAATAAATTTCCTCATTTAGTAATACGTCGATGATAGCGATTCGGCTAATTTACACGATACTTTTAATCGCAAAGGTAAATTTGGACGCATCGCGGTTCGCTCCAAGGATATTCTCGGCTTCGGGAACCACAGCTATCGGCTTGCCCCAAACCATACAGTGGATTTCGGGCATTAACGATAACATATACACCCATTTCGTGCCGATTCCAAATCCTCCCGGCTCGTCCTATTATCTTCCTTTCTCATTCGTATACTAGGCGCGTATAGGAGATCTTCTATAATAAAATAAATCTCTAGGCACATAAACATAATCATAACCGTATACGAGATACCAGCATGTTGCGCGGCGGTTGGCTTTCGGGGGGAATAATAGCCCTGAGTGTAGTTCTGGAGTTGGACCGCGTCGACTGGTGCTTCGCATACGAGCTCGGTTCCTTCGATTTGCCGAGGCGATCGTTCGTTTAGTCGAGAGTAGCCTATTTTCCGAGACGCATGAAATATCAGCGAAAGGAAGTCGCGATTTCATTGATCGATTCATTTTTCTCAGTTTCTTAATAAAGTTTCAATCGGCGACTTCGCTAGGGACTTTTATATTCATGGGGTAGCGATCTTTTTCCGCCAGAATGAATCGCTATGAATATATCAGCCGACCCAATATTATTCCCATCTTCAAAAACGCAAGACCAAGGTCCCCGAGCGAATTTAGTTTCGCTTCCAGGTCGTCCCCGGAGTACCTATACAGATATACTCCGTGTCACAGCTGAAGAAATCCGCAATTCGTCGCGATTCGCTGATCCTCTCGACCGAGTTTCGCAAGTTTCATAACAAAGTTTCGACCGAGCATCGTTTTCAACGGCGATGCACTCGAGAAATGTCCTCGACCGTGGTAATAAAAGAGATTTAACGCGGCGTATCTTTCCACTTCGGTGGATCTGCGCGGTTAATATATTGTTTCAATTTCGATGGAGGCTGTGAATGGTTGCGGGTATCGATTTTAGGCGCACTTCGCGCTACTTTGTATCTCTTATCGCTCCTTCGCATTGCATAACGCGCTCAGACCCTGACACGCCATGCAGGTACATTAATAGGGCGATAACCTATTTACCACTTCGACCACGATTATCTCTTAACTTATTAACTTTTCGAGAAAGTCCATACACACTTTTTTGAAGGTCAAGATCTGATCTACAAAAAAGTTCTATACCACCGACTTGCGAGAAGAGTTCGTAATCAACGAGATAATCACGATCAAACTAAAAGAACCCGTAAACCGAATGGCTGAGTTTCACCCCGCAGCGGTTCCCGTTCCAGAAATCGCCAGTCTTTCGTGATTCTCTCGTCCCCTCGACCGAGTTTCCCAAGTTTCGCAACAAAGTTTCCGTCGGGCATCATTTTCAATGGCGTGCGACGATAAAAGGGACTTTTATATCTCGTATTCTTCCACCAAACTGGATCGCTACCGCCGACTCCATATAATTTCGATCTTCAGCAATGCCGAGGCGCGGACGTCGCGGTGCCTACGCGAAATGTCCCATTAGGCGTAATGACGAATAGTTTGCATACACGCCACAACCATCTCGGGTGGTTATATACGTTTCGCGGGGTTCGGAGCGTCTAAATGACAACGGGCGCAACTGCAAATAAACGTTGCGACCCGTGCAATGATATTTATTATTGTGCCTAGATAAATTTCCGTCTGCAGTCCGCATGCGAGAGAGACGCCTACTTAGCCACGGCCCAACCGAGAGGCACGTTCCAACCTGGTATAATTTACAGTTCACCTTTACAGTTGTCAGATAAGTCTATGAGAACTGTCCAGAGCCGACCGTGGTTACACCCTGCACGCCCGTAGCACCGCCTGCATTGGAAAGTTCAACGGTGCAATTGCAGGCGGAGCCAATTAGCCGATAAGAATTCGAAAGCCGAACGCGTCTGTTCGATTCGCTCGCGAGTTCTTCGTTCGCACTGGGTTTTTCGTCGTTCGATGCGGCCCGATCTTTTCTTCGCCGCCTCTCGACCCACCACTCGAACCAGGTGAGACGGGGTCATCGTTCTCATTTCGCACCGGCACATCGCGCTGCTTGCATTTTATAGTGCCCATCCTACATCTCGATCGGGCGGGTCTTCTCCGATTTCTCGTGATCAGCCCCGATCGCGAAGGAGGTAACATCTGGATCGAGCCGGCTTCGTCCCATAAGTCCAGTCTGGTTTCAGTCCGAGCCGGGATGGTACCGTAAATTACCTCGTCCCGTCGCACGCGTTCAGCGCAGGCGTGCGGCTGGTTCTGGTTTACTTTGGTTCGCGGAATTTCTAGCGAGCGACGGTGACAAGAAATACGAACTTCCTCAAAGCGGTGTTCCACGAGAGGTCGCCTATATGATACATCGATTACGACTCGAAACACTGTAGCTGACTCTGAACTGCCGAGGAAATGTCGCTCCCCCTCCTAGTCGTGCCCCAGGCTATTCTCTACGGGCGAAACAGTCCCGCGCTATCCTACTGCTCGAATCACGCGACGATGCCATCGTTCTTGCCGCGTACTTCCTCTTATCCAGCCTCCATTCGAGACTCCTGACCTCGTCCCAAGCCTACCTAACCTGGCTGCGGCACGGACCACGGCAGCCCGCGCAATGGCACTCGACCGACGAGGTAATACCTCACTCCGCTTAATCGCGTCTCATACGTGACCACCTCTGGCGACCCGAAGCGAGCCTCGCGCACTACCCTCTGACTGTACAAATCGTGCGACGATGTCGTCCTTATTATTACACTCGCCCCCGTACATCCTCCGTACGAGACTCCTGACCTCGTCTCGAGTCGAACCTGGTCGCGAATCGAACAACTGCATCACGCTGCAGGCCGACTGCACCGACAAGGTGACACCTCGTCGCACCTCGTCTCTGTACCGCGGGCGTGGCGCGGGTTCTGGTTTACTTATAGAGGCACACACGCCCCGGCCGTCGACCGACTACGGGGCCTCATCTCCTCGCGTCGCATCTCTTCGGATGGATAGGTTAGGTAAGCCGGTCGTCCGTCGAGACCGCGAGAAAAAGCCGACCCATTCTGGCTCCCCGCGGATGGAGGATCGAACCCGATCGGGAAGTCGATGTCAAGTCTATCGAGTGGGGAGGTTGCCACCGGACCGGGAAGTTTATGGCGGCCGCGTTACCCGCTGCAGGCTACGCTTAACGAGCCTTCCGCCAGAAATGGTCGACAGCTCCGTTTTGTGGTCCCTTTATCAAACATTCTTTTCTAGACTCGGCCGCGTATACGACCGCGCTGCAAACGAGTTACTTAGGATTAGTTTGTAGTCTGGTTGCGATCCGTGTTACAGGGACGCTACATGTGCCGTGTGCTGCTACACTGTCAGCTGGTGATTCCTTTGCCGTACGAGCGGCGATGTGCTGTACAGTCTGATCGTCAAACTGAATTTCTAGGTTATCGGTTATTGCAGTTTATAGTAGGACGTGACGATTGAAAAAAAAGTCTTTATTTTGCCGGTAGGTACGTAAGTGTTTCACGCTCGTGATTTTTTAAAAATATTAAATTTACAAGGTGTCATTGTGGACGATACGTAATGGTACTGATGATACCTGCTTATTGTTTTACACAACTTGAGCATTACGTTCTCATACGTCAGCGAATCGACAATGGAAAAACGAGGGATATTCCTTTCGACTTTTTCCTACGAATTAGAGAGGATAGATCCCAGGATTCTTCCCGGAAGCCACGATAGCGTGTGACTATTTCAACGATGAGTTATGAAAGTTAATTGACATTCGAGCGGCGTTACTTCTGAACAAGACACGTTCAATCTCAAACACGCGATCTCTAGTCCAACGCGTGTACGAACCTATCTATGTACTTGCTCGCCGCAATCTTCGATCTATGTTCGAGATGCTTAGATTTAATCACATGACTAATATCTGCAACATAGTTTCTCCGCTAATATAAATGTAGTCGTATTCGCATAACTATTAATAGAGTCGGGTATTCTGTAACAAGTAGATTTACATGGATCGAGTTCTCGACGCAGACACCGGAAATGATACACATCTTATCATCGTGTCGAAAAGTCGAGATTTTCGTTTTACATTAAAATAGAAAATCGAAACTAAATCAATCATATCTCATTATTCGAGTTGCGATTCAATTTTGATCTTTTCGATGAAATTTTTAACAGATCGTTATACGATTTTTATAACTTATCGATTGTTTAATATTCGTCGAGAATAATCCAAAATCTCTTATAAAATGCAAGTAATTTTTAGGAAATAATTATCCATTTTTGGGGACTCTGTCTTCGAGCAGAAAAATCAGAAAGAAATGAAATTCAATAGATATCACTGTACCTCTGGGTTTTGAATGAGATATGTGACACATATATCGTAAATAGATTCAAGAGAATGATATTGTGATGTTAAACATTTACAAGGGCGACGCGTGGGTTCTCCCTCTCGGAATCGCCACTGCATATTTTCACCGCGATTGAGTTAGATCGTTTCGCGATCCTTTTATTCATTTAGTCATTTATATCCGTCCGGACGTACGATCGTACGAGAGTGGGAGAGGCCGCGTGTCCGATACCGGTTCTTCAACGTAGGCTACTTAATTTATGTAGGTACCTATCTACCTACCCGGTCCCGATACTAATGGACAGCCTCCTCGGATAGACATCCGCTCGTAACTGGCTGCAACGGTGCAACGCGCGCGTACGATTGCGCGTTCTCTCCGCGTCTGGTACCAGCTCGTGGTACCCAGTTGGATGTCATACCCCGGTAGGCCACATCTCGCTCCGGAATCGACGAATTCGTCGCGCGATGTAGAAACTCGACGACCGAAACGCGAACTCGCGCGTAACGCTCCAACCAACTCGGCGGCGTCTAATTTAAACTCGCGATAAATTGACTGGCGCAATGAACGACTCTTAATGGAGGCACTTATGTGATTATCCGCTCCGACGCGGATCCCGGTGGATCCTTAAAAGGCTCCCTCGGAAATCAGTCGCCCTTTTCACGGGGCGGAAGTCTTCGGATGGATTGGATAGACGTTGAATAGGCAGTCTCGTTCGTGTACTTACATCAGGCGCTTTGGTCGCGATTGTTTCGTTATCTTTGAACTTCTGAGTGAAGCTAGTATACCTGATCGTGTACCTTTTGAAGTTCGGCTTTCGTTCTGCAAAAATATTATGTGCGCAGGAATTGCATGACAAGTTTACAGGCGGAAGGGATAATTATAATTTGAACGAATGTCAGACTGTTTGACGTATCAGGTTTACAATTTGTGTCGATCGAGGAATTGATGCCAGCAATTAATTATCACAGGTGTATTCGACAGCTGACAACGAAATGTTTTATGAAATGTAACGTTCTCTCTTCAACGTAAAAGAGATTCACCTCTGACGCGGCGCGCGGCTACTTCTCGACGGGGTCACAAGCCCTGTTAGACCCTTCCAATCATTAAAGATACTCCCGCTTCTTTACGACGTCCTCAGCGTCATAACTCACACACGGGGCCAATTATTACAAGAACAATACCCCGTCTCATCTCGTTCGGCTCTTACGCAATGCGCCGCGCTCGGACTATAGGTGCTGGGCTTCGCGTTTCTTCAACCTCACGCCGACGCGTCGATCGTTAACCTTACGCCATTTGCGATAATCGCGTGATTTATGTGACGGATCGCAGATTATTCGCGTATCGCCTCGCGGTAACGACGAATCCCGGGGGCGATGAAAGCTCGCGTCGCCGCGGAGGCGACGCGGCGGGGTAATGCCCCGTTGATCTATTTCCGTCGCGTGCTGACAGTATTTTTATGTATTTTTAGATTTATTTCGAAGAGGGCAAAGGTACGAGAAGTTTCGAATCTTTGCGGCGAGATTACGTCGCGGTACGCGTTTCTGCCGCGATTTCTTTTGAAGTTCACGACGCCGAAGAAGATCTGAAAGCGCGTTTGCCACCCTAATTGATAGGGGGAGAGCACCCCGGGAGTATCTATATAATTGTTAAGGATTCTGTAGTCCAATTCAAGGTCACCGAACACCCTCGCTCCGCGTAAATCGAGAAGGCTAATTCGCGAGAGAGATTTCGACGTCCCACTTTCGAAAGCAGCCGAGGCGCAGAAATCAGTTTTATAACCGCTCGATATCCAGTCACTATATTTAACTCGGGAGCAGTATGCCGAGAGCATTTCGCTCGCGCCCGCAAAATTTCGTTCGTTATTTCCGACTGGATATCAGAATCAACTCGGGGCGCCGTTGACCTTCTTGAAATTGAATCTAAAATAGGGCGAGTAGCGGTTGATTAATTTTGAAAGATACATTAAATACGTCGTTTTTGAGGTGAGTATGATTCAATTTTCCAACGGCTAGGACACAGCGAATTTGATTTTTATCGCGTTTCCATTTATAATGTAGGGATTCCATGTGTTTTCCGCATTTCTCTTTCTCTTCCCACGCTCCATTATGCAACGACGATTCGACCTCTTAATTCCGTATCTGCAATATGTACCCCCCCGTCTCCCTGAGGCCGGTTAAAAATATCCTCCGATGTGTATCTCGCATTCGACGCTGCGGTTTAAAAAACGTCCGGACTGCCAGCCAACGACGAGACGGCGAGGGTTTCGAGGAATCGGCATGCGTGCCAACTCGTTCGACTATGCATACGTAGCTCACCGGACAATAGTGCCATTCGCAGCGCTATGCACGGAATACCAATATCGCTTGGGTCAGGTATTGGATGGTCATCGGGTTTTAAAGAGGAGTCCGGACGTCGGCGGTCTGCCGCGTCTGACTGATTATAAATTTGCGGAGGCGAAATGAGGGGGGGAATATTACGAACCTGGCGCGATGGCATACGCTGAGAGAAATTGTATAGGTTGCACGGCAATGCTAGTAATTTATTAATATGAGAATAAGTTTCAGTTACCTTAGCGATACGTATTTTTATTTCAGCAATACGTATTGCTCTTGTCACTATTTGTGCTATTGGTATATTACCTGTACTGTCTATTTAACCTCATTTTTAGCCTTAAAGTATAACTCGAGGTATAACTATCATGGCTATACTTATTGCTGTGCGACCTATACATTTCTTTCAGTGTACCGAGAGAAAAAAATATTAGATCTGACTAAATTGGCGGTCACGGGCGGGGGACTCCGATCAAGTTACTTGAATTAAATAATTTGGTTGTAATGATTTGAAATTGCCGAAAGCAAGCTGTAGTCGAGTCTAGCATATTATTAGTTCAAGTAACTAGATCCGCGTCCCCCTGCCCGTGACCGCTAATTTAGTCTGATGTAACATATTTTTCTCTCAGTGTGTATAAGGGTATCGATATAGTGATTTTTTTTTAGATTTAAATGTTATTATTAAATGGAAGAATTATTCAGCGTCTAATGGCACGTCGCTAACTACGAGATATCTCGTAGACGGCAGTCAACGTGTTAAAAAGCTTATCTCGGATGAAGTTGAATTATTGTCGAATGTAGTGGTAGTAGATGAGTCCTCTTTTTGTAAAATCGTCTAGTAGGTATAAGATTTATTTTTTCGAGTTTCCTCATTACAATCAATGCGACCTTCGCAACATATGCAAGCGCGAACGATCGCCGCAATTCTTCTCGCTCGCGAAATCTAATATTAGACGGCGGAGGAAGGTGGTGGAAATCGCACGGCGAAGATAGGAAGGCTGGAGCATATCCGGTGTGGTAGGCGTACAGAATTCCTATCACTATCGCGCGCGGCAGCTGCAAACGGGCGAATAAACGACGCGGGCGGCGAGTTCGTTCGCACGATAACTCGGGGTTCGCTGCGTTTGCATCGCGGAATAGCCTTTATTGCGGTAGTTCGAGCGTGCAGGTATACGTACTCCGAGGTATCTGTCGCTTAATGAGCGTGGAAATGCGATCGTTTTGATTTTATTGGGTGTCGAGATTCGCCTGTGCAACGTGAAGAACGTGCATGGTTTCCCCTTCGCTCTACACATAAATACCAGCCGTATTCTTGGTGTGCGATACGAGGCGAATTTCTGAGGATTTTTTGATTACAGAAATAATCGATAACGGCGTCAAACAGAGGTAGGTGATTAAAACGATATTCGAGCGTGAATTTGACATCGTGGGGGTGAAATTAGGTTACTCCACTCTCTGGCCTATATAATAATTAGCGAGGAAGCGAGTAACTCGAGAGCTCACCGTAACTCACCTACAGCTGCGCGGCTAATCAAGAAATATTTTAATTGCTCCCGATCGCCGCGTGTAACGGATCCCGAGTCGCATTTAATTTGGAATCGGGACGAGGGCCACTTCGAAATAACACGGTGTCTGGGAGCGTATCCCGTTGGCATATTTATCATCCCCTTAAAGCGAAACCCTTCCCTCGCGCGCCGCGAACGCGGGGGTTTTGGGCTGCATAGCGCGGAAATTGCGTAACGTCGAAGAGGGATCCCTTTGTGAAGGTACACTGGCACGTGACGAGGTGAGTGGCCTAAATTACAACCCACGGGATTTGACTTCCATCCTGTTCGGTTCCTCGATGCGTACCTACCGTTAAACCCGCTACGTGTTTCAGGTGTTGCGGGGGTGAAAGCGGACATACTTCGAGAAATTTAGGCGCAGGTGTTTTTGCGTTCGCGAGACTGTACGCGAGGAACGATTTGTCGAGACGAAACTTATGAAAAGTTACTTCAGAGGAAGGGCGTGGGCTTTTAGGAATTAATTTTCGAAAGAAATCCACTTTGCTCTTTCAAATCTGCGCGTTCAACTTTTCGTAAGAATCATACGATCCGTCGTCTTTACGAAAGAAAAGCACTGGTACATCACGCTGATCTAAAACTGTTATTACACCGAGAGAAATAATTGCTAGTGCCAAAAAATGTTTCCTTCAATCAAAAATATGATATAATTCCAGGGTCAAGCCATGGTTTTCTTCGTGTAAGAAGATATTTGACAGGCTCGAGTAATTGTTTTTTTGCGAAGAAAGAAATTCTTATTCCCACGACGATATTCTTCAATCAATGATATACAATATATTCTTCGTAGAAGGATCTGTATTCTTAAACATTTGTAAGATCATGTGTTCTTCATTCAAGAACGATTTTCTTGACACTAGCAATTATTTTTCTCAGTGCAGGTACTGTCGATAAGATGCTATAGCGGTACCTACGATTGATCTTCTCTTATCGACAGCCCAGCCTAACCCACATCCACACATTCACCCGCCGTACGAAAGGGCGTGTACCGTCGCCGCAGCCTCACGTCTCTCTCGGTGGTCGAACGAGAGCGGCGCGGAGAGTCACCAAATCCTTGTAATTAACGGAGAGCAGATAATTGGAACGTCGTTAATAACCGTTCCAACGCGCGGTTAGCGTGGAAGGGGGATCGAAGACGCGTGCAATTAGGTACCATCCGATTTTCCCCACGGCCCTGCTATCTCGAAAGTCTCTGCCCGCATTACTTCCGGTAATCTACCGAGCTCCGTGATCACAAGAAACGGCACTGATGGCGCACGAGTATAGTCATAATTCCAGGGGTAAACACTACCTCGCAACCGTTGGTTTCCTGCCGCCGCGCGCCGAGTTCGGTTATATCGTCTAAGAAGTCACGCCCGACTAGACCCGGCACGAGGGGTTCGCCGTTATTTGCACATCGCGTAGGTAGCGCGTATATCGCAGGACGCACGGAGGGTTGCGTGATTGTTAATATCGCGTTATAACGACGCGTATCAACGAGAGAGCCGGCTTCGTTGGGCGGAAAAATAAACAGCAAACATCGCGACTGCCTTGGGGTTCCTCGAGGCGCGGTTGTTATAGATCCTTGCCGCGCGAGGGGGTGGATTCGACGGTGAAGAAGTGTCGATCGATGTGCTCCGTGGAAAATCATCTCTTGTAATCTTTTTTGCGTATATTTTTTTCAATTTAACGATCGACGCGGGTCGGTTAAAGGACGATGCGTGGAATCCTATTATCGTAAGCCACGTCTAACGTATTCAGTTGAATGCATCGGAGTGCCGACCTTCTCGGGAGAGAGATGTGACTTATAAGCTGATGCGGCACTGAGATCTTTGTAATTCTCCGGTGGGCGGACAAAAGAATATACCCAAGACCCATTTCAATCACCGAGGACTCGTATTCCATGCCCGCCCACCAGAGATCGTGGTACCAGCGGCTGTAATTGTACCACGGTGTACCAGAGTCTTATATTTTAACGTCCGCGAGAAAATGACTCGGTACCTTCTGAAATAAGAAGAGTTCGATATCTTATAAAGGACAAATGACTTGATTGCGTTACCATTCGTTAAAAATATCAAGGCACGTGTCTTAAGATCAAGGTGAAAAGATCAGAATTTCTAGAATCGATCGCGCGATCTTTCCACTCGATACCTTTTTTTTCGCGTCGATTTCGAAAGTCGTAACGATTGCAGCACAAAATAGCATCTGATCCGCACCGAGGTGTTTTTCTCGCCGGAATCCACGTTTCCCCACACGACGTGGCCTCGATAAAGGCGAGAAAATAATCATCGATTCCCACGACGCGCTCACCTTCGTCGATACTCTATACGTCCGGGCGCGTAACGCGCGCGTTATACCGATGTACGACACAGGTGAGCGTGCATCCCGAAGAGACTTACGATTCAGCAGCCAGGTGAACGAGACTGCGAGGACGCGCGTGCCCGCGCGTGTGTGCAATCCGCGTAACGATCCGTCAAACGCATCTGTAGGGTCGCGTGGAATTGGTAACGAGGAGGAGGGAATACATGTGTGTATAGCAGCCGGACGTCGCGTGTTCTCTCGCACGTCAGTCGCAAGTGTAACGAACGGAGCCTCTCGGCCTTCCGATGCGACGTTGCAGCCTTGGGAATGTTTGCACGAAGGAGCAGATCTATCGCGTCGTGGGCGCTGATGTCCACGCATGCGGGCGAATCGGCGACGGCCGTTCGACGGAGCGCGTAACGTGGACTTTACGAATGTATGGAAATACGTCAGAGGGGGTTGGGTGTCTCTGGAGCTTTATGTCGAAGTTGCGCCGCTTGTTAGAGGCGTTGGAAAAAGCATTTATCGCGTCGTTGGGATCGAAAATACACGGAGAAATAATTTTTTATGCCAGATAAATGTTTTCTTCAATCAATAACACGATATAATTCCGGAATCAAGCTATGGTTTTCTTCGTACAAGAAAATATTTGATAGGCTCGAGTAATTGGTTTCTTTTCGCGCGCAGAAAGATTTTGTCGTTCCAACGAAGGGGTACGAGTATTCTTGAATCAAGAATATAGATTCTTCGACCAAGAATCTGTATTCTTAAAAATTTATAAGATCACATGTTTTTGATTCAAGACTTTTTTTTTCGACATTAGCCGTTATTTCTCTCAGTGTACCTACGTTACTGTGTCGTTAAATTTGTACACGCGGAGAAAGGAGCAGGTATGACACAGTTTGATGACATTTATAGCGGTTGAGTGACGTATAGAAGTGATTTTGTGAAATCCATTACTATTCGGTATGGTAATTTCTGCGATAAGTATGACAGTGATATAAGAAATCTTGGAATATTTGTCGGACTCTCGCTACGCGTCACTCGATTGAAATGACATGCCACGATTTTTTCTGCGCGTATAACAAGCCCTCGTTGGTATTTTTGGTTCGAATGTACATATATAATTTTGTGGTTTCGTCTCCGGAAGGCGTTCTCTCTCATTTGTACGTGTCTCCTCTTCGATCACGATGCGGTCTCCTTGATAGTGCAATCATCGTGCGGTCTACTTTTGCAACAGCCTCCAAATGCGTACCGCAGACACTGTGTTTACTTACGTCTCCGGTATACATACATCGCCGTAGCAACGTCGGTGCTAAACTTAACGCAACCGTTGTATTTTTGCTTTACGACCCCATTTATACGGGGGCGCCCGGCGCGAGAATTGGTGCGCGACTCTGTGCCAAAATGCGCCCGGCGATTATTCTATTTTTCTCGAATTTTTCTCTCGCGACAGCCCACTTTATCTCGAGACACTGCGAACGACGCTCAGAGGCGGTACTCGCCGACCGCGATAGCCGCAAAGTGACGTGACCAAGCGCGTGTTCATTTTTGGGACGCCTACGACGTATGTAGGACGAAATTGTTCGCTGCGGTTTCGCCGGCTCTTCTCAAGCCGAGGGTGGAAAGAACTTTTATCGTGTGGACGCAACACGGCGTATAAATTAATAAGCAGCGAGGAATACAGGATAGCGTCGAGAGATATGCTGATTATTTCGAAATCTCTGTAAAATTAATTTAATTAATTGATTGATTATTCCGACATCGAATATTACGATCATCTCATTATTCGTGAACTTTTGACTTTGGCTATAGAGTAGTGGTAAGCGGACCGAGTTATTTGAAGATTTGATATGCCATTAGTTTTGTTATATAATGTATATCTGTGTACCAACATTCGCGATGTCGATGCACTCGTGTCCGAACGCAAGGGAGAGGGGGACGTACGGGAGATAGAATTATGGGTAATTTAATGGTCGGATCCTCTTTTCGTCCGAGGCGAAGAGAGGGGGAGGGGATACCTATTATTCTTAAGCTAAAAGGGTGCAGGATGTGGCCGTTATGGTAATGCCGAGGGGGTTTACGGGAAAGTTCTCTTCCTCCCACCGGCAGTCTGGTTCTCGTATTTATGATGTCTTTGCACTCCGGCACCGAGACGCTTTCAGACTTTTTCGAAATGTTCGGGGATCGTCTTCACGAGCGGCCCTCGGAATCGGGAGAAGCGCACGCCGCGTCTAATCCCGAGTCGTTAAATTTGTTCCCATCGTGTTGTGCATTTTTTTCTTTCTTTCTTTGGAAAATCCGAAACGCTCGAATTACTGAGTGCCCCGAGTAGAAGAAGAAGGGGAATAAAAAGCTATTTACGATCTATAAAAAATGGAAATCCGTCGAAAGATATTGCAATTACAAATGGAGGAAGTGTAATAATTATCGGTATTACCGATACGCAGAGGGAGAAACAATACCGTAAGGTGCAAGTCAGCCCCACAGGAGTAGCCTCATCCTATAGTACCGAGAAAGGGGAAACGTAGCTCTCTCCTTTGAGACGCCGGCGTCTCGTCGAGGAGAACTTAAATAATGACCGCCGTTTCGTTTCGAGTGGCGCGATATTGGGTTTTATGTGCGCAATAATGCGGACCATCGCGGCGTGTCAGGGCCGTAAGTACAGAGAGTGGTCGGATATTATTTCCCCATTTCTAAGAAAGCGAATTTTCCGGTGCTCGGAGCGAGAGCCAGCTCGGCTAGGTGCGATATTCTTTATTGTTTACAGTGTCTAGCTGCTCTGTCCGACGCTTGCGTTACGCGAATTTTACGAGGGGATTATTACCCGACCGCGTTATCATCGTCGCGTCCTCGACGCGCGTTGCGCCGAAGGTAATCTCCTTCCAGGGCGACGACGTTGCATCGAATTTCTCTCTTTTTTGTTCTTTGAAAACTTGAAAATTTAAAGGAACGCCGTTGCAGGCTATTTTCTCATCCCTTTCGCTCTCCCTCGGAAAGGGAAGACCTTCTCTCTCTCGCGCTCCTCTTTCTTCCAGCTCCGCTTTGTTCTCCGGACTCATCTCGCCTCTTCTCCTCTCTTCTCCTCTCCTCCTCTTCCCCCTTAACACGCCCGATAAAGTTTTGAGGATGCTATTTACGGCACTCAGCGAGCGAGTTCCACGCCGAGGCGTAAATTCAATTATACCGGTAATAACTGTTACAAAAATTGCGTTTCCCCCGCTCCGCCGGCGCTGGCGGTCCCGCTATACATGCGAGACCCCCCCCCCCCTTTGCGCGCGAGGAAGGGGGCGACTGCACCATACGCTTTCAATTTGGCAAAGTTTACTCGATCCCGTTTCCCTGGCGCGTCGGTTTTAATTAATACCTCTGACAGTTTCTTTTTTCTTTCGCTTCCAGGTGAGTCCAGTGAACGCGGATTACATTCCACATGGAAGCGCAGCGCGGCTGTGTTGGTTTTTCATCTAGAATAAGTAAGTCCACCGCCTTTCCAACGAGTTTAAATATTTAGTTTACTCGTCGGCCCTTCGTACGCTCTCGCTTTGCGCGGATATAAGGGAGGGCGCCCGTGAATATACGAACCAGCGGGTAAAAGAGCGAAAGAGTGGGGGGGGGGGGGGGGGGGGGCGGAGAGGATTATCCCGACGTGGAATTAATTGATTTCCCGTGGCTCGACTGCAGTTTTTTTCGCGCTACGAGCGCGAGATGAATTTCGTTTTCACGTTGCAGGTTTACGAGAGCCTTTCAAACGTTAATCGGTGATCCTTCCGCGTCATCTGCAACGGGCATAAATAGATGATCCATTCACGGTTATTACGCTTGTTCTATGAATGCCATCGTTTTCCATTTCCTGTAGTCCATCAAATAGAGTGCAGTGTGACGGTAAAAATCTAGTGCGGTGACTTTGCAGCATTTCCGCAATTATTTGATACTTTAATTCCGTTTCGACTTATGGTAACTGGTCCGACGTAACGACTTCCTGCACATCGGTCAGAGAATTCGAGAAATTAAGTGCGGTACCGGTATATTTTTACCTTCCTCTATCCCACAACTCCGTCAAAGCGCAGTTTATTTTTACGCTTACAACGACAGCCGTCGCTCGGTAGTCGGTACGTAGCTCCCACAAGCTCTCATCTTAATCCAGCCGAGCGTGACAAATCTCTTACGCGTCTTCGATACGGACGTCTCTCGTCTTCCTTGTCGCGCGGGGGAATGAATATTTAATTCCTACTTATCCGCCGCCGTGTGCCGCGGATGGCATAAATAAGAATGAATTGAGCGGGAAGACGGGGAAGACCCGTATAACGTGCATCCACAACAGTATCTTAATAGTAATCCAGCGGACGACATCTGCGCGAATCCCGTTTTCTCCACCCCTCCCACGGGCGCGCGCGCGCGCGGAAAATGCATTATTCTTGCTTTTCTTCGGCGTTTCATACGCTTCTCTCTTCCCTTTAGCCGTAAAACCACCCTTCCCCCTCTTTCTCTCGCGACGGAGGCTTTCACTTTTCTCTATATATAACGCGAGACCTCGCGATGAGTAAATCGTCCATACGAGACGATTCGAATTTGCAAGCTTTCATGGCTCTTTTACTGCCTCTCGAGGAGAGGGAGGGGGTTAAAGATCGAGGAATGAATATCAGCGCCGCCGACTTTTCCGGAAGAGAGAAACTTCTCTCGAATCACGGGACTATTGGGATAGGGGTGCGAGGGGAAGGGAGACCGCGAGGGGGTTCGAGAGTGAAAGGCACGGAGAAGTTGAAGCGCGCTTCAGCTTCGTGGGAAAAAAAGAGTCTTTTTTTTCTTCGTCTTCCCAGAGAAAATCGCGGGACCCATTCGCGGGTTAATAAGAGCCATTCTCGTCTTCATTATCAACTCGGCTGAAGGACGCCCGCTCGGGGTGGACTTGGTTATCAAGTCGCATTACTCAAATGATCTCGAATATAGGGTTTCCGGGGAATTAGAGAAGGTTCTCCTAATGAGAAATAATGAAAAAGTCAATACGGGAGGCCGCGACGACCTTCTGGTATAGAGAGAGAATCTCCCCTGCCTCTCTCACCCCCCTTCGCCACTCTCGTGACTACTTTTCTTCTCGGAGAAGATTGGAAGGTATTCAGGGTATCGGGGATTAAAAATATTTAAGGGCGGATTAAAGACAGGAATTATAAGTACTCCGGTTACTTTCTTATTTCGGGCGCGGAGGGAGGCGGGAGGGGCGAGTTAGCCTCGGGGGTCGAAAGGGACTGTATTGAATTCTTTTCTCTTCTTTCAATCAGTTCCCACCGAGCACGATCGAACGTCTGCGCGAACCGGTAATGAGGAAGTCTCGTAATGGGGGTCGAAGACGGTCCGAGTAACTGTAGTCGACGTTTTTAAGAAAGAAATATACCTACGCCGTAAAAATGAGGCGTAAGCTCGCGTTTGAAATTCATATGATCATTGAAATATTTTCGTCGCTAAAAATTGCAAATTTACTGTAACAGTAGTGTGCAATTATAGATCCTCCTGTCAAATCTTCGCAGTCTTCCTTTGAGGATTCCCAAGGACTCTACGAGGGCAAAGTAAATTGTAAACACGGCGTGGCGATGGTTATCGATGTCTTATCGAATCTCAGGCTGCACAAAGGACAAATTACGCAGCGGGAGGAGCATGTCGGAGATCTCCCCCTCCTCGGGATAAAGCCGTTCGACTAATAATCCTTCAGAAACATCGCGCGGCGGCGGCGGTGGCGGGGTAAGAAGACGGCGAAGGGGAGACGGATAAAAATTAATTGATAAAATCTCGACCTCGCTTCGAAAACGGATAGGAAATGCGGCTGGGAATTCAGCGACGACGTGGTGGCTCGGGACGCCCGGGGGGGAAACGACGTCACTTCCGCCAGGGGCGCAGCCCGCCCGGTAATCATCGAATCGATTCCTCGCGGAAATTGCCAACTGTATTTCGGTACCTGGACGCGAATCTCGTTAACCTACATTTTCATTCCGCCGGCGATATTGAAATTCGAGGGGTCCGTTTCGCCGCGAGCCAACCGACGTCCGCGATGCGTGCGGGCGTCCGCGAATGTCGTTTCAAACGAGCCGTCGTCATCGAGTTACTGGAAAATCGCTCGCGGTGTAGACGCGGAATAGAACGAAAGACGTGTTCTATGCGTTGGTTCGTTTGAAAAAGAATATATTCCGTTAAAGTGAGAATTTTCATTAGTTATTTGTGTCCTTGAATGGAAACTGAGGAAGGGGACTATTAAAACCAAGCAAATTTTAACTCCTACAAACTAGTTTCGAAATGCTACAACTATCATTTCCTTATAAGTCTGCTTATAGACTACCCCGTAAAGTCAATCAGGAAACTTCAGATCCAGGTCACATTCTGCACGTGGAGTGCGGCGCGCGTAAAAGTTAATTCGAGGAAAACGCACAGTATATATCCCGCGCTGAAAATGCTCCGTTCGACTCGAGATGGACGTTCCTGGACAACCATTGGCTTTCGAGCCGCGCGATAAATGTCAGCGCCTTCGGCGACATTGCCTTTCGCGCGGCTCCGCACCGCAAAGCCGAAGGAACGACAGTCGAGAGAGTATTACCTCGTGGAAACACGGTAAACAAATGTGGGAGTTCTCTCTCTCTCTCTCTCTCTCTCTCGACCGCGCTTCCCTCGGGGAATCGAGGGACGCCGAGGTGTGTGGGAGGAGGCGAGGAGGTGCGAGGTGATAGCGCGCCGGAGGATTATAATTAATAAAATATCAACGTTAAGTGCAGGCAAAGCTTCTTAACCGAAGAGCCCTTACGCTCTCCCGCGTTGCTCTCGACTGTGCCTACCGCTCGAGGGGGTGCGTGCTCTTTCCTCCTCATAATTCGAGTAGTTGCGAATAAATTAATTGTCACTTAGATGTTAGCCTAAAGAGGAATTAATACTGCGTTGTACCTTGCGTTCCGAATAGGGATTTATAAGTAGGGTGGTTTACTGACCGGCGAATGACGTTGGGATGTATATCTATCTGAAAATAACAGAAAATTACTGAAAATTGGGAATTGTCAAGATATTCAAATCAGGTATTCGTTTATTTCAATTATCTACTCCCCTGTATTTTTGGCCGCTGAACACGATTCATCTCAGGGCAGCTATCATTGACTCAGCATCTATTGACATAGCAGGATACATTTCGATTCGAATACCTCAATACCATTTGCACTCGTATCGCTGGAAAAATGAGAGTTTAGTAGTGGAAAATAATATAGGTATGCAATTTATGGATTTTTCAATTTCTTTTGGGGTCAGGGAAAAAGTGTAACGTGATGGGTCAAATCCAACATTGAGATCGTATTCAGCATCCAAAAATACAGGGGGGTAGGTGGGTCTAACCTCTGTGACAAGAAATTTTTTTTGTGCGCCTGTGTAAATATCAAGAGAAATTTCAATTAGTCCTGGTGCTCCGCACTTAATGAATGTCGCACACTGCGCACCGCACTGTTCCTCACTCGAAAAAGAACGAGACTACACGCGTGTCGTGGCACCCGATAAAAGCGCAAAAAGATCCCCAAACGACACGTGTCAGGTCGTACTTCTCCGTCATGTCGTCGGGAAGACGACATCGGCCGCGCACCCACTCCGCGCGCATTATTTATTTACATCGAGCAGGCATTTTCTGCTTATGAAGATTGAGACGATGAAACACACATCTTACGACTTTTCGAGGAGGAACTTGTCGAGGGATGGTGGATTTTCTTCGTGCCGGACGGAATCGAACCAAGGGCTGAAGGGGAGGTGGCGAGGGATATGCGACTAGAGGGAGGGATTCGCTCCGGGCGCGTCGAGAGGACTTTCGGTCGACGACGTGGGGTTGAAATAAAGACGGTCGACAGGCGTGTTCGAGGGTTATCCGAGAAACGACGAATGTCCCTTCCGCAACCTTCCTACCACCGCCACCCTTCAACCGCGGTCGAGAATAATGCATATCGACAGCGTCTATAATCGTTCGTTTATTTCTGCACAACCGCCGATTCGTAAGATCCCTCTTTTCGAGTGGAATTTTTTCCCCCGATTAAGTCGCGTGTAATTAACTTGATCAGTTAATCGTCGCGCCTCGTTAAGTGGTCTGATGCGAATCTTATCTCGAAAACGCGTTTATTAAACGTAACTTCGTTGGTCGCGCGTATTAGACGTGGTGGAGAAGGGTGAAAAGTTTGCGGCGTTTCGACGCAACGTTACGGCGTCGCACGCTAAGTACTTCCGAGTCCCATCGTTCATAATTTCCCGCGAATTTCTCGTCCACGCTGTACAAGTGTGGCTTCTTATCCGGACTCGGGCTTATCGCGAACGTGGAAGAGGCGCGAGGAGGATCGGAGGCAGGATCTCCGTCCGATCGCGTTTAGAGGACAAAGGAAAGCTGGGTGCTCGCGGGTGTAAGGTCCTTTTGGTTGTGTCGTTTAGCTTTAATCCCGCAGTTATCAGAGCTCGGATGATTTCATCTCAAATTCACTAGAAGGCTGTACCTGCTTGATCACACACGCTCGACGGAAGTGATTAATTTCCTACATCGGTCGGTAGCTCTCTGCTTGCAATTAGGACGATTGCTACGGTCGAGGAGGAGCTTCCCACAATTTCCCCGAAAGCTCTCCTCGACCTGGTCCCTTCGGCTTCGTTGCGAAAGACATATTTTAAGCGAGGTATTGTGATTACGACAATGAGCAGCACTTACCCTCGTGCCTCGAAACATTTTCTTCGAACGATTGTGTTCGTTGTTGCGTCCTTTTTTTATTCGAAAGGACTCCTTCAATAGGTCGGGCTTTCGGGAGATACTCCGGTCGTTATAGGATTCCTCGTCGTCTTATATATAGGTACAGATTTTTTCTTCTTACGCATCGTATCGTATTAGTCGAGTACAGAGGCAATTAGGACGATTCCTGCGGACGAGACAGAAGAAGCTCTCCAGAATTTCTTGAAAAGCTCTCGTCGTTCCCCTCCAATTTCTTCGTGGAGAAATGTATTATTATGTGTTACACTGTATGAAATCTTGAGTTAGCATTGCGAAAGCTCGCAGTTTTTTTTTAAATTTCATTTTAACGGAACGATGAAAATTATTCTCCGAATCTTACAATTTACCGATAGAGCGAAATAATTTTCTGTCAAATTTTTAAGATAGGGCTTTTCAGTTTAAAATTCTTTCGAGTCGTTTTCTTCAGACACGGCGTAGCATCGAAAATTTGATGATTTTCTACGAACCATTCTCGTGGAAATGGCACCGCGTATCCGTGGAAAAATTCTTCAATTATTTCGGGTGCCTTACAATTTCGTAAAATTATTATTATTTTTTAATATAAAGAAGAAAAGGATTACACGTAACGATAACAAATCGTATTAGCCGTACGAGGGGAGCTTTCGTGTCGTTCCGTTTTCGCAAAGACGAACGAGGGTGGGGCCCCCCTCTCTCTCTCTCTCTCTCTCTCTCTCTTCAATTATCCCTGCAAGAGAGGAGAGACCAGCTCGAGCGCGTGGCACTCTACTCTGCCCCGGCTTCCGCCGTCCGGCGGTTACGAATCTCGGTCGTTGTTTCGCGTGATGTCGCCGATCTTCTCTCCCCGGAGTTATATCCCATAGTGCGCGGGAACTTTTAATGGAAATCTACGGCGGCGGGGACGAATTTGCAAAGTGGAGTTAGTGTGAATGAAACGTTTCTCTCCTTTCTCATCTGACAAATTTATGCAAAACACAATTCAATCCGATTTTCCTGCTAACGCTACGGCGCTTCCACCCCGAACCCTCCGCAGCTCACTCCTTCGTGTAATTTAGCTAACAGCCACTCTTCTCGCCTCTCACTCCCTCCCCCCAAGGACGACCCGGTTTCTCAACGCCGCCGTCACACACTCGCGCACGATTTACGCTCGCACGCTTGCTCGCACATCGACACCAGCTCGCACTGCTCTCGGTTGACGTTAATCCGAGTCGATCGCACGCACCTTTCAATGAGGGTTAACGGAGCTCTCTCCCTCTTCGTGCGGGGCAAACGAAAATGAAATTCGGTGTCGTTGCTCCTTTAGCCGCCCGAGGGAGACGTGGGATGTGGAGGAAGGTAACGAGTAGATATGTGTATGTGTTACAGTTATAGAGTGGTAACCGGCCTACGTGTAATAGGATAAATAATAGATGTGGTGCTTTGAACTTGCGATGAGGGGCAATTTATTGTAAATTAATCTTATTCTGTGATTATGATTTTATTTGCTATTTAAATTTAGAGTTTATATGTTATTCGCAATAAAAATGTCGAATTTATGAATCTGTTTGTGACTTTAGCTACTTCTTGGTAATTGATGAAAAAAGTGGAAGAATTGAAATTTTCTTTGGTATTACATAAAAGGAAACTGAAGTTAGAAGCCGAAATAACTCACGGCGCCGAGCTCGTTTATATAAATTTTCTTTGAATGCTTCAAATAATTGTTTAAATTTCGACAAAGTCCTTCAAACTAAATCAGAATATTTCTATATGAGTCGCTTGGTTTCAAAATCGGCCAACTCCAAGTAAGCAAATTTGTCAGGACTTCAAAAAATATGTACCATAGAAATACAGGCATTAATTAATGCGATTCTTGGTACATATACCTATAAGTATATTGCTTCGGAACAACTAATCCATATGTGTATACAAAAAATTCTTGGAAGATTTTGCTGCATTATAATTTTTTAAATGGAGATGGCCGATTTTATCAAATACGGAGGTGGCCGATTTTGAAACCAAACGACTCATATATTATATTTTGCCATAAGTGTGCGTACCTACCTTGCCGAAACTTTGCGAGTAGAGGATCCGCCGGTAGACGACGAAAGTTCATGCAACATTTTTCGAACGTCGAGATGAATATCTCACGATCGAGCTTCGGGAGGAACTTATGCAGGTACTAAGAGGATTATGAACCGTCGCCCACGTACATATATTAATAGTAGCCGGTTCGCGGCGAAAGGAGCATCGCGGCTCTCGATCGGCCAAGTTGGCTCCAGCGAGACGGAATAACGTTCAGAGACAAGCGGGATTGAAGAAGGGAGGAGGGTTGCGCGGCAGCGGGCGAACTTGGCCAGCGAAAGTATTTGTCAGAAGTTCCCAGACAAAGAAAACACTTTATGGAACCAATATCGGTTGAATAAATTTGCGGAAAATTCATACGAAAACGTCCTCGAATCGGCGGACGTCCATCGAAATCGTTATCGCGCCGATGAATTTACGCGTGGAAATTCGACGGACGGAAGTTTGTCGCTGTGAAAGGTTTTTTTACGTCGCCGGCCGTGCTCCCGTCGAGCGTCAAACTGTCAACGCTGATGCTAATACACGCGCGCTTCGTCTTCTTGGACGCGCGGCTCGTATCGCTCGGACGTGTCTCTTTCAGTGGCGGTTAAGCCGGGATCACGTGGAAAGCGACGCGACGACGCGACGGTAGAATAAAACGGTGCGAGTTTTTTGACGCGCCGAAGCGAGGGGGCGATTAGAGATAATTTAGCGTAAAAATAGGAATACGTAGAGAAGAGACGGGATAGAAATTTGTCAATTTGGATGTTTTATTGAAATTATAATTTATGAGCATTTTTCACGAGATTCAAGAAACTGCGTATAATGTCACGCTTGGAAAGAGATACAGCTTCGCGCCCCGATTCCGAAACGGCTTTCTGAAACACTTGAGCCCAAGTGTTTCCAGATTTGCCCATAAATAACTTTGCTTTCATCATTATTTTTATTTCATTTAACCGTGCATATAAATCCAACTTTTTTCGCCTGCTAGGTATTTCCGATGAGGTAACAAACATTACAAATAAAGGCAGGGGTTCGCTATAGTCCTTGATTTCCCCTATCCCTTGTATATGTGTATATACATACACAGGAGCAATGATTTAACCATTTGCCAAGTCGAAACGACAATGGAGCAACTTTCGCAGAACGAGGAAACGGGCGGGGGGCGTCTATCGTTGCGAGACAACGTCGGTACTCCTTCGAGAATTTCAAGGGGTTGTTAGCGGCACCCTGAGAAAACACGAACGGACTGCCACGTGAACTTGCTCGACGGCATTTATGTCCCGCACGGGAGACGGTTCTTGGTACATGGTTGCGTGCTCTTCTCGACAGCCGAGGTTGAAACGTCAGACCGCGGAACGTGGCTGCACCCACATTCGCGGTCTTATCTCCTCGTATATATGTAGATATCTGCACCCTTCGTTCGACGTGACTGCGTTTTCTGACTCCATCCGGCGCTATTTTTCTTCGATTACCCGCGATGCTTCGTATCACTGATCCTTTTCAGTTTGGAAAATGAAATAATTCACCCACCATCGAAAGTGTAGCAAATCGTATATCAATAATTTATCCTTTAATTTAATTTATCACATACTATACGGAAAAAAATCGTAGCATTTTGACAAAGAGTTTGTGGTAAATTTCGGGACAATACGAAAGAAAAAACCAGCAATTTTTACTGCTTCACCTGGTAGCGCTGAGACTCGAGCTCATCTTCGAGAATTTGTATAGAGGAGCTTGTTCTATGTAACGTTTACAACAGTAAATAGAAATTTTTTTTTTCTTCCGTGAAGGCCAATTAATCTTTGCGATAACTACAATTTTAGTAAAAATTATATTAGGACTTTTAAAAGTTGCAAGCGTTGCTGCAATTTTTACAAAAATTATACTTATCCTAACAGTATATTAGCTGTGTCCCGAAAATTACCACAAACTTTGTAAATGCGACGATTAATTTTTTTCCGCGTAGCATCTTCTACAGCTCCTTCGTAAAATTCCGAAGAACACATTGAGCGCAGAAAACATAAGTAGCTTCGAAGAATACGAACTGTACGAGTGGATCACCGCGACGGGGGAGGGTTACATCGGTGATATATCGCAACGATTCTATAGTTTCGGAGTGGAAGCCAGGAGAGAGGGCGGAGAAAGGAGACTATACACGCCACCCCCCCTTACGACGTTCGGTAGTTTTAACCTTTAGCACTCTGCCGGAGTCTCCGGCGAGCACATCCTTAACCTCTTCAGCGGTGCGTGGTTGATTTATAATGCCGGGTCTTGCTCTCGGCTCAGCGGGAATGCTGTGGGCATAGCGGCGGTAGGTACATCGGAGTGTATCCACGTGGATCCGGCCTCCACTCACACGCCTCTTCGTATACGTAACGAACGCGCGCGTGTGCGCAAAAGAGGACGGTCTAATCCGGCACTCGCGCGAAACGTTGCGCCGTTTTACCGCCGAGTCAACCACCACCCACTCGTTTCTATGCAAAGCGCCGCATGCTGGCGAACGTGGTCAGAGGAGAAAAAATCCCGCTGGGAAAGGACGAAAAAAGGGGGAATGGAAACCCGGAGAAAAACGTGACGACAATGGGCACTCCCACGGCGGCCGACCAGACATTTTCTTCCTACGGTCTCGCGATCTCGAAACGCGCGTTTATGAAAAAAAAACGGTGGGGTTGGCGAACGGGTTATCGCGCTTTTTTTTTATTTGTCATGTAACGACATAATTACGTAGCGACGCGCGACCGGGGAGTCGCAAGGTTATGTTCTTCTATTTAAGATTACAGAGAAAAGATGTTTGTTTAGTCGTCGGATTAGATTAGCGAAAAAAATGACTAATTGAATTAAAAAAACGTACGAGTCCATCGATTCGCACAAGAATACAGCAGCGCGATCAGTTTAGAGAAATCAGCGCGGAAGATTTTGGAGAATCACTCAGTCGTACGCGGTGCAACGTTCGGGTCGTTCGATCGCCGAATTTTACGGTGCTTTAAAAAAAATCTGCCGCCACCTGCAACCCCATCACGCGAAATCGTTTCGGGGGCTTATCGCGAAATTTTAACGAGGATATACCTAACCCCCTGACGTTACGACTTTTCGATAACGCGAGGCTAGTGCCGATTTCTCCAATGGCGCGGACCAGAGATAAACGTTTCGCTGGGCTGCTGGTCACTGGTTGAGAGGAAATTTCGAATTTTTTTTATCGCACACGTAACCCCCACTGCCGAATCTTTGAGTACGCGGATACGTTGGAACACGCTGTAGGGGGTCTCGCATCAAAGCTCCTATCTTCAAAGCGCGCCTATACGCACTCGCGTTTCAAACAATGATACCGGTGCAAAATTCCGTATAAAAATCTCTCGAAGGGGAAGATCACACCGCGGTGAGATTTCCGAACTCGCGCGCGACGCGCACCGATGCACCCCATCGAGTCGTAAGAAGCGGCGCCGAGCCTCCGATTGAAATTCCCATTTCATTTTGATCCCTTAATTAACTGCGCGCCAGGCACCTGCGAAACCGCTTTGAATTTTATTTTCATTTCACCGTCAAATAAAACCGCCCTCTCGCGCGTTTACAGGTCAGTGAGCCGGCAACCGAGTGGGCCACACGATATTAAAATCTAAAAAAGAGATTTCGAGCTTCTTACCCCTAATTCTGATTACGAGTCGCTTCGCTGCTCTCGTTACAAGGGTTATCTTAATTTCGTCCGCTCGAGAGAAGTCTCGGGGACCGCGCCGCGATCGCGATCTCTGCGTTTTCTCTTCTCCTCGGTCGAAGGTCGTCGGAGTTCCCCATATTTTTCTCCCTTCCTAGTGGAATCGAGAAAGCTCCGCGCGTCTCGCTAATACGATCCTTCAATTCTTTCTCCTTTGCGGTCAAAATTGGGCGGGCGATGCCCCCTTTTTTTTCTTCGGTCGAGTCGAAGGAGCCCCGAAGAATCTCCAGAACGGATTGCCCTGATGGAAGTTGGAGATTTGACGACGAATCGCGCGCTGGAAGCTTTTCAAATTGGAACTCGAAAGTCTCTCCCTTTCCATTTCTCTTTCTCTCTCGATTCGCATTACTCGTCGCCCGTAAAAGCTCTGAAAGCATCGATCCCCCCTTTTTTTGAACCCACCTATAATCCCTCAGGGATGTTCCAATGACGCTGTTATCTGCTGCAAATCGCACAGAGGGGGCTTCGACGACGCGTCCGTGCATCGTGGTACTCGGGAGCTCCGGTATCTACTATCGATTTGGTAGAGGTCCACCCCTCTGTGCAGGAGAGCCAGGGCGTACGCGCGTATGCAAAACAGCCATTGCGTAAATCTGGTAGCGGGTACAGTTATCGGCAAATGCTTCCGACGATTAAAGCTCGTCTCGAGAGTTTTTTTCGCAACTGGGACGATATTCTCTGTGTAAAAATTTGTACACTCTCTGAGAAAAAAAATTTGATCAGGGTGTCCAGCGGTACTTGAAATTTTTAAAGTACTTAAATAATACTTGGATTTTGCTTGTCCTTAAAACGTCCTGGAAATGTATAATACTTGCATTTTTGTGTAGATCCTTGAACATTTATTTTTCGTTCGTTTTATCAAAGCACTGCATTTTTTAAAGAGTAGGGTCTTATTTTGACTGGGCGCATCGAGCAGCAGGTAGCGACTAATGAGCGAATAGGCACAGCATGTTTGTTCATTTAATAAATATTCTCGTTGTTTCATTGTACAAGTCATTTTATTCGTTTATCATGGAATAACTCAGCTTTCATATAGCTTATCGTTTCACCTCATTGAAAATCCTGAAAAAATTCTTGCTGTGTCCTTGAAAAGTACTTGATTGTCATTATGGAATTTTACTGGACACCCCCGTTAATTGAAATAAACTTGTTTTTCGATAGTCGTAAGAGCACATTTAATCGATTCAAATGAATACCGATTCGATCCAAATAATATCCAGTTAAATCAATATTTATCTACATCTAACTGATATTCATTCTAATCGAATAAATGTGCTCTTAGGACTATTCAAAAATATATTTAATTAACTCGAGTAAATTTTTTTTCAATGTATAGATAAATACAATATTTCTGACATAAATATTATATATCCATTGTGCTATAGAGACGAGGCGTACACAGTAAACAATTCTGTGGTGTGAATCTATATAGATCACTTTTGGTGTTAGATGACAATGGAATTAAGATTGAATGACACTAGATGTGGTACATACATACATATATTATATATAGATCCACACCGGTAAAATGGTGTTAAAAATTAACACCACTTTTTCACTGTGCACCAATAACGTTATCCTACTTCAGAGAATATGCGTGGCGGTTTACGTACGCATGCGTGCATTCTGATCGCGGTATCTGCTTGACCCACCGGTACTTCCGACACATCTATGCGAACACACACGTTTATTGAAATATAGCTTCGTTGGTTCGCATAATTCAATTTGTAAATGACGCGTCCACTGCACGATAATTTAGAACACGTGCCACGGCTATCTCGCGTTGCGCCACTTTGTTATCGTTCAGATCTTGCTGATTTATGGTACGACGTTAAAAGGGTTCGCTCTTTCGTAACGACGTTACACTTAAAACTGCACTGTTCCCTTTAAAGATTCTTTCCCTCTCCTCTCATTCCCTCAGACTACGAACGAGTATACCGTCGATGCATTCCCATAGGTATCACACTTTACGTTTCACTCCATATATAGTGTAGCCCATCTCATCCCCGTCTTAACGGCACAGTTGTTCGTGCCTCGACTCTTTCGTTCTTCCGACGGATCCGCGATTTTATTCCCGCGTCTCAAAATACTTGCAGAGTCTACGATAATTCGAGTACACACGCAACGAGCAACCCTTCTGCACTGCATAATTAATAGCCGCGGAGGGGCGCGCTCGACACTGCGAAAGCAGTAAATGCAGCGCCGGAAGGGGGGTGGGGGGCAACTGCCATGTGCATCATACATCAGTGTCTCAGCTCGTTTCCATGGGACATTGCGTAGGTTGTGCACATATATCTATATATCTGTTTCGGACGAGGGTCGGAGCCAGGACCCACCCGCAGCGTCGCGTGCAAATATCGGGAGGGGGAGAATCTGCATTCGCGCGATTTTCGGATGTCGTCTCGCGTGACGGACGAAAATCTTGTCACGCCTCGGGAAATCGCGCGTGTCTCGCGGCTGACAAGGAAGTCGCGGGGACGAAGTGGCGCGCCGTAGGAAGGGTGGGGGAGCGCTGGAGGGATGAACAGGGTGGGTGGGTTTCGTATTTCACGCGCGGCCGCTCTTTCGACCCGAGAAACGAATTCTTTCCCGATCGCAATTATTCGTAATCGCCTTTCTGCGGAAAATCGAAAGTAAGCCGCTTAGAGGAGCGGTAAGACGCGAGGTTAAAAATAAAAATCTTGTAATACTCTGGAAACGCTCTCTCTTCACGGTCTTTCGTTCGCGGCGGATCGCTAAGTGTGCCGATCTATAGCGCATGTTCTCGTTGCTTCGCCAGATATTTTTTTTTAACATCGGAGATGCAGCTTGGATTCCCCTTTCCGTCTGCGTTGAATCCTTAAAATTTGCGACAGGATATCCGTTGATTCTTTCGTTCGGACTTATGTAATGTATGTAGGTATGTACAGTACTTTCTATGTACAAAACCGTGTGAGAATTACGACGGCGACGGCGACGACGCGGAGGAAACGTTTCGCTGTCCTTTCGCGCGCTGAAAGGGATTTCTCGACTCCTTTATCTCCTCGGTACAAGGGCGTCTCGAAGGGACGGAGAAGACAGACCTGACCCGCGGACGAAAACTTCTCCAACTTTATATATAGCGGCAACGCGCGCCGTTTTTCCGCATTTTCCGGTCAGCGGGGCACGGTGACATATTTTTACCCGCGGCTCGTAAATCCGTGAGTTAAAGGAGTTGCGATTGTCCTGACGTGTTTGCCGGGCCGAAACTAACCTAAGAACGGAAGAGGACGAGCCTCGTATTTACGACCGATGCGACGCGGGATTCCTCGGGGAGGTTCGAGCCGCTTCTTTGGGGTTTCAGAGTGGAGAAAAAAAGAGAGATTATGAGCGTCCCGAGGAGAAAAGGCGTCGTCGAATCTTCGACGATGAGGGAAAGTTTCGGACGGTCCCACGTGTGACGTACGTTTTCTCGAGGACGTGCAATTATCGGAACGATCTGGACTTTCGTTCTATTCTTCTTCTTTTTTTCGAAGGTACACACCACCTCTCAGTTCTGGAATCGTATAACTTCGAGATCTTCGAAATTGGCATTTGCCTTTATGGTTTCGAATTAAACCAGGGCGCCTCTGCAAAATTAACTTAGCGTATACGTACAACTGCGTCACTGCGATCCGTCGATATACCCCACATCAACCGCGTTACACGTTATAATTTTGTGCCTAGTTCCGCGAGGTACGCCGAAGCGAAACGGATCGCTTCCCCTCGCGCGAATTAGACCACCCTTGGAGCTTTACTCGCTCCCAATTTCTAGGCAACCCCGCGACTATTTGATCGGCAATAGAACCCTCCGTTAGCAGCCTATATGCCGACCCCTCGCCCCCGCGGTTAAGGGTTCGCGCGGCTTTGAATCGTCTTAGTCTTTTACGAAGAGACAAGGTCGTGCGGGTGCCGGAGGGAAATTCGCCAAACCGCAGCAGCGGTCCTATACGAGATCTCCTCTCGCTCTCGTCGCCCCGGTTCTATGCGCTTCCCTCCTTCCGCTCGACCAAGACCTAAAGCCGCATATCCACTTTGCGAGGCTGCCGCAATGTGAGCTGCCTCGCAGCAACTTTGACTGATAACAGGAGGCAATCACGAGGCAGCGCGAGCCGTCATTCAGTTGACTCACTGCGAGGAAGAATGTCGGACATATCAACTGCTGCGATGTCTGTTATTGTTATACACCGAATTTTAAAGAATTGTGAAAAGAAAAAAGAGCGACGACATCGTTTGTGGGGGGAATACTTTTATAAAAGTGGTTTTATGACAACAGACTATTACAAGACATGATGTCTGAATGTATATTGAAGACACAGTGAGAAACTTTACTCGCGTGTCGTTGGCCGATTTTGAGTACTTGGCTGAATTAATACATCCAACGGTTAAAAAAAACGACACCTTTATGAGAGAAGCGATTACAGTACAAGAAAGGCTAGCCATTACATTACATTAAGTTTGCAGTACCTTTTTCGTGTGTCAAAGCAATCAATATTTGCTATTGTTCCATAAGTTTGCGATGCGATCATTAAGTCACTTCAGGATACTTAAAGGTTAGTATGATGTAATGTCAAGGTATTTATTTTTAATTCTAACTTACATATTTATTTATTCATAATGACAAATCAAAAATACTTGTAATAGAGTTAAAAAAAATTTTAACTTATATATTTATTTATTCTTAATGACAAATCAAAAGTACTTATTGTAATAGAGTTTAAAAAGTTTCATTAGCAGTGTCATTTTCATTTGCATGTATATTGTTTAAATCGCTTTGTGCTATAACATATTGAGAAGATGGTGTAGGTATTATTGTAGAGGTAGAACTTGCGGCAGACGAAGGAACAGGTGAAGGTGACTGGACATAATTATTTTTTTGAAAGTTTGGTTAACCAAAGTAGCTAGCGCGTGGTACTAAAATGTTGCCTATATCTGCTTCAAAAATAATATTATTAATTGCTTGTTTCACAAAAGCAAGTGTCCGCGGATCATATTTTCTTAGCTCGTTAGCGATATGTTCACCATAAACACTGTAAGAGTCTGCTTTATCCTTGTTACTATCACCATATTTTTGCAACATTTCAGATGCTGTCTTCGACATCGGATCCTCGATTGCAGAATTGGATGTGGCGCGTTTTTTTTTCTTAACTTGCACGGAATGAGTATTAACTGATTCTATTTGCCGTTTTTTAGGATCATTTTTTCCTGGTTCAGCTTGCACTTCTGCTTGTAAATCTTGATTTGTAGCGGTATCTTCAGTTTGAATGTTTTCTTCAACATCGGCTTGACTATTTATATCAGTGTTCACTGTATGTTCCTCCGTTTCCTGCAATAAAAAAAGAAATTATTCTTATTGCAAAAGTACTTAATCTGATTATATGAAGGGTTTCTTTCAAATTTTGTCAAAAACGCCAATCCATGTAGCATTGGTAATAATGCCTACTCTTTCGTTGTATCTAGCCGTGTAGTGGTGCCTACTCTTTCATTATATTATAACGAAAGAGTATGCACCACTACACGGCTAGATACAACGAAAGAGTAGGCATTATTACCAATACTACAGGGATTGGCGTTTTTGATAAATGTTGTTTTTGAAAGAAACCCTTCATATTCTTCCAGGTACCGTCAAGTCAAGAGGAATGGTTGGGTGTTGCTAATGAGTTTGAAGAAAAATGGAATTTTCCACATGCAATAGGTGCTATCGATGGCAAACACGTAATACAGGCACCATGGAATAGCGGCACTGAGTACTACACTATAAAAACTTAATTAGCGTTGTCCTGTTTGCCTTAGTTGACGCCAATTATTATTTTATGTACGTCGATATAGGATGTCAAGGGCGGATATCTGATCGATGGCGGTGTCTTTAAAAACACAAGTCTCTATACACACAGGAAATTGGAAAATAGAACGCTTAATATACCAATACCAAGCCCTTTACAAGTTACATATTTCACCGAAGTGCCATACATGATACTAGGTGACAAAGCATTTGCATTATCTGAGTATTTAATAAAACCATTTGAAGGTAATCCTGAAAGGGGTTCAATAGAAAGAATTTTTAATTACCATCTTTCAAGAGCCCGCAGAATTGTTGAAAACGCATTTGGTATATTAAGTGTCGTTTTCCGTGTTTTAAGAAAACCAATTTTGTTGCAACCAGAAAAAGCTTTAAAAATTATCTTGACAACCATATATTTACACAATTTTTTACGCAAACGCACCAATTCTTGTAAAACCTATACACCACCTGGAACTTTCGACTCGGAAATAGATGGGCATAGTATAAATGGTAGATGGAGAAATGATCAAGAAATGTCATCACTGTTGCCTATTAGCAATGTTCCGCGAAGGTCGACAGATCAATTAAAAAATATGCGTTTACATCTGGCCACACATTTTGCTACAAATGGTGCGATACCCTGGCAGAATAATTACTAAGTTAACTAACCTCCGGGAGTATATCGACCGTTTCGTTAGGATTATCACGGTCAGATAGAAAGGTAAACCAATCAAATGCAAACCATTTTGTGACATAGACACTGTCTTTACCTGGAATAGTAATACAAACTATTAATAATACAAACTAATATAAACTATTACTATTTATTAGCTTAACAAAAAAATATATATATATATACCTGAACCAGTTATCTGACTTTGTTTTTGCCTTAATTTTTCCCTTCTGTAAGTACCCATTAATGACTTAATTTTAGCCTTCATTTCATTTATGTTCATCTCAAGAGCGATACTTATTTGCTTCCACGAATCTTCTCGTGTAACTTTGTTGAAATAATTTTTGTCTCTTGGGTCCCACAATGAACGGTAGTCTTTGTACATATCTACGAGAACTTTACACTTCGCTTTATCCATTATAACAAAAATTAACTGATTGGCACAAAATCAAGCAAAACACGTATGTTCGGGCGCGAATTAACCGTGGTTATTAGAAAATGGGAGAACAGATGAACGGAGGAAGAGACGTCTGTACTAAACGCTACTCTAGAGGAAACTGAAGACTCGATTTCAACAGCCCAAACGAAACCAAGTCACGGATCGAAAGAACCCTCAGTTATCTCGCCCTATGATTTCACAGTTTATGTTTACGTAAACAAACTCTGCATCTTGGAAACTCAGTTCTCCCCATACGTTAACCAACTCTGCCGCTTGGAACATATATGGATTCGTTTTTGACCATATTTCATTATCAAGAATAATACATTCCAATAGTGGTTTACAATATTAGTTACTCCGAATGCACTGTATAAGATACGCTACACTGGTATGCCTCGAGCGGCAAGCTAATTGAGCCTTCGGGCGTTTTCTCACTGGCCGATACGGCACAGTTCATAAAGGCGAGCGCCTCGCGTTGGATCGCCCTGCCTCGTAAATCTATCGCGGTTCGTTTGTCTACATAATATTCCGAGGCAAAGATGTCTCGAGGCTGCCTCGCGCGGCGGCCTCGCGAGCCAGCCTCGCAAAGTCGAACGTGGCAGACAGTGAATCGAGGCACAGGTACTAATTTTGCGAAGCGGCCTCGCAATGTGGATATGCGGCTTAACACCCCCGTGGCGCGCGCCTCGAGCGGAGCCGAGGGAAGAGATGAAAGTGTGGAGAGAGAGGAGCGAGAGAGAGTAGGTACGCACGCGAGTGGAGTCGAGACTCTCTCAGACTGTCGGTTGGGAGCTTACCCCGGATCCCGGACAAAGTAATTTTGCTTATCCTTGAATCGGGTGAAGTCTAGAAGGACTTCCTAGGGTTTCCGAAAATCCGCTTATATTAAAGTGGAAAATGGCCATTTACGCAATTTAAAAAGAGAAGGGATGGAGGAGAGTGTTCTCTTACAGGATTCTGCTCGTCTCGAGGTTGTCCAACGCTTTCCTTTTCTCTTTCGGACGGATTACAGGCATATATGCACCGAGGAAAAAGGTCTACTTAAATGCGAACCTGCTGGAAAGATTTATTTGAGATGAATAGGAATTTATTCACATCGAACAAAAGTCTATTTGAATTTGACAGATGTTTTGCATATCTTTTTAATCGAGTACGAACCTAGTAGAGCATTTATCAAATTCAAATAGATTTCTGTTCAGTGCGAATAAATCCCTATTCATCTCAAATAAATGTTTCTATTAGTTTTGTATTTAACTAGAATCTATTTTCTGCGTGTGGGTACCTCGTTGCGTTTACTTGTTCCTTTAATTTTATTTTTCGCGGAGAGAAATGAATCCGTGTGTCGGTGAGAGGATTTATTTCTCTTCGCGTTATTACTTTCAATTTTGTTAGAACCAAGAAATATGTACACAATTACGCGCGTGTCAAGAGCACCTTCGAAGGAAGGACTCGGCGGACATTCGTCGCGAGCACGCGCACCATTTACCATCAACCGAAACGATTTCGACGGCTTCCGTCTATTAAACGCTGCCCGCGATATAAACGAGCGCGCACAGGGCACCTCGTCTTCGCGAAGACGCGAGCCCGGGGAGAGCCGTATAAACGCGGAGGCGTGCAGGCTAGTACTTTCGTCCGTCGTAAAACTACGATCGTTTAATGGAATTTGATTCGGCACCTGGTATCCGAGGCCATCGCTCTTCGCCTCAGGTGAATGATTTGACGACGACGGGGTGACGACACATATACAACCCTTTCAACGTAGGATTTTTCAAAAGTATTTCTTATCCAAGAAATTGATAGTCATTCGACAATAAATAATAAATCACCAGTACCTACCGATGTTTTTTATTAAATGTATTTTTTTTAATATTCCTACCAGAACCGACAGCGATATAAACGGTACAGAAACATAAAATCAGAAAAATCCAAATATAGGTACATATTTCATCGGACTCGTTATAAATTCGAGCAAAGTGTGCTAAATCTTAGGCTCTCTTCTCTTTCCGCCGGCGAACGCGGACTGAAGAATCAATCTGCCCCCTCGTCGAATCGAATGCCGCGCACGAACTTCGCGATTGCCAGCCTTCTCCCTTTTCCTTCTTTTTTTCGCCAACTCCATGCCACTCCTCCGACAGTCCAGCGTCAACCGGAGACTACAGGGTTCGGACCTCCTGACGTTTTATACACCCTGCGCTACGAATAAAGACCTTCTTGGGAATGTTCTTGAGAAGTTCCCAAGGTGACGGCTTTCGGCGACTTTTCTTCGAACACTTATTATACTTTTTCCCACAGTTCGCAAAACGGAGTCAGGTACGGGTTAACCCCGTGGGATTGAATACGTTTTCCTTTTATTCGTTCAATGGGAATTTATGCAGGACTCAATTGTGGAAAAACGAGCAAGCACGAGGTAACGATAAGTACCGAGAAGAGTGTTTAGATTTTAAAAATAGAGAGGTCAACTTCACGGAGATGTCAACTTGCCTTTGTCGAATATACGTCGCTCACAGTGCCGATAACGAACATCGCAGTATAGCCACAGACATACGATATATACGAACGCATATGCGTCACAGTCGGGCTAGTTATTTTCGTGAAGATATCGTTCACGTTGCGCAACGGATACTGTACAGATATATCATTGGGTATTATGTCACGATTATTTTTTTGAGCGTTATTATTGGTACGGGATATATTTAACCCCTGATAAAAAATGTTCGTCTTACGAAATCCGTGGATAACGACCGCACGAAGTAAATATTTAGGTGCTGCAAGAATATAAACTTTTTAGCGGTTGAACATTCGATGGGATTGTACGCAGAGAGCAAAATTCTTCCATCTAAACGAACGATCGTTATTTGCTTGTTATTTACTAAGTATTTGTTCTTTTCGAACACGGAAAATAAGAAATCGTAGGATTTACAAAGTTTGTGGTAAATTTCGGGACGAGGCCAATTTATTGTTAAAGATAAACTACAATTTTAGTAAAAATTACAGTAAAACTTTTTAGAAGTTGCAAGCGTTGCTGTAATTTTTACTGGACTTGTAGTTATCATAAAAATAAATTGGTCTTGCTCCCAAATTTACCACAAACTTTGTAAAAATGCTACAATTTATTTTTTTTCCGTGAATGAAATGCAATCGGTCAACTAATTACACGGTCGAATTCTCGTGTCAGGAAAACCGTTCACACTGATCGAGCGGATCTTATCGAGTTCCCGAATGCACTAAAAATAATTAAACAACGCAGTGGAGTAATCTCTCCGACGATCTTCCTTCTGCCGTACACCTTTCATCGCTTCCAATTCCCACGAGACTTCCCAAGGGTTTCAAAGTGACTGCAGCAACGACAGTTTTGCGAAGGGAGATTTTCATTTACTCGTCGTCGAGGAGGTCCGGTGGCCTCCGGGTAGGATAAATAACTTTATACGACCCGCTCGCGAGTTTCGCCGCACTACTTTACGGGGTCCTTTCCGTTCCCCCGCGTCCACCGGAACTTCGCGACTCCCTCGACTTTTAAGCGATAGGAGAAGGGAGGAGTATGTCGAAAGTCCTATAAAACGGGCTGACGCGATATTTAAACGCACTAAAATCCTTTCGCTTTTTTTCCTCGCCGCACCACGACGCCCGATTACCGCGAACGTATACCGCGTCGCGGATTTTCAGAGTCGACCAAGCGGAAGCCTTTCCGGAAGAGGAGGTTTGGCCGTATACGTCCAAAATACGCCGCGTCGAAACAACGGTGCGCGCGGGCAGAGTATCGAATCCGGTGATTTCAAGCGCGACACTTCGGTTTGCCAAGCGCGCTCTCAGTTTGCACGAGAGAAACAGAGAGCGGATTTTCCCCGTCGAACAAAGGGACAATCATTCGCGCGATCGTGGACTCGTTCGACGGGAAATGATATGTTCTTTCAGCAATCAATTCCCTCCCTCGTCGTCGACCGTGGAGAGGAACCGATTCTCTCCTCTTCCTGTTCTTCCTCCGTTCATCCCTCCGGTGCGTTTGTTCTCTAGATCCATTAGCGAGGAGTCGAAAGAAATCATGACAATCGTGATTAAACGTCGTACTTCCCATTGTCAGACACATACCCCGCTCCTCGTTTAAACTAAACACAACGGAGCGCCTCTTTCTCGCGGAATTTGTTTTTCCTCTCTTTTCCTTTCGTCTCGCCCTTTCTTTTTAGCTACTCTCTGTAGTTTAACGGGTGTCTGTGCTCGAAAGTGGCTGCGAGTTAATTACGTAAATTATTGATTCGTCGGACAACGACGAGATGTAATCCCCATTTAGTTCGTCCGTCTGTTGGTCTGACTGCGATCGGTCGTTACTACTACAGGCTGTCGGCTACTCTGCATTTATCAGCCACTGAATTTGTACTTTACTATTGCTGGAATCCTCTGTTTTTTCCTTTCCTTTCATCGGTTTTTCTTGAAATTAGTCGAACGAATCGCAGTCGGATACACCGTAAATACACGCGAGACGTTTTCGAAATCTCGGCTTTATCCGCCCAAGCGCGGCAGGAAGGATAAAACGAATTGGATGATTTCACGCGATAATCGCGATTTAACGTAATACTTTCCATCGTCAGGTAGATTCGCCACTTCGCAGGAGTCTCGCTTAAGCCAGATACACGGAAAAGCCGAGGAGCTCGTCTTCGCGGTTTTTCCTCTCTTTTCACTTCACCACCCCGTACGCTCCTTCCTCTCGCCCGCTTCTCGCTATATCTATATACTGGCGCCTGCAAGAACCGTAAGATATAGGTAACTACGCACCACCCGTTTCCACAATCTCTGTTTTATCCGCGAGGCATCGGAAGGGCGAAGAGGGCTGGGGATAAAACGAATTGGGTGATTCGGGGGTCCTCCGGAGGGCGCCTCGCCGCTCCGGCTTTCATTGTTCGCGAAAATTCGCAAGGGATAGCGTTAAGATTGAACTCGCGGAGAGACCTCTACTCCTGCGGCCTTCGTCGGCCGGATCGATGGTGAGGATGAAGTAATTATTCGCGAGAGAGACGAAGGTCCTCCCACGCAGGGCGCGAGAGGAATGGTGCTGTACATGATATGTCGGAGACGTATGTCATTGTCCAGCGGCGAAACGCGACGGTTTCAAGCCGTAATTATAAATCGGTTCGAACGTAACGGCGAAGTTAGTCGCGGTCACGAAGCGCGGTTCAACATCCCTCGTTCGCCACGTTGCGACGAGTGTGCGCGCGCGCGCTTTCATTAATTTCCGAGGCGTTCGTACTTCTCGCATGATGCGTAACGACCGAGCGAAGTTAACACCGGCGCAGGATGTATACACGTTTATATACGCGGCCGACCGGATGGCGAATCCAATTTGTTTATTGTACGGCTTCGACGCGTAAGAGAGATGTCAGGGTGCGAGGAGAAGGAACGTCTCGTCGAAAAATATCCGCCTCGCAGCTTCCGCTGCTCACGCGAGACTTTTGAACCGGTTTTCCGTATCCATCTTCGCGCATTACGAATCCATACGAATTTGAGCTTTCGAATCCCGACACCCGATCGCGTCGTATTCTCGATCATCCTGTCCGCGACTACGTCGACACGATGATAGAAGTGACCAACCTTCCCCTAGGCTCGTCGGAATTTAACGCGCTCATATTTCACGCGAAATAACGTCGCGAGGTGAAATGGAATCGATCTCAACCCTCTCCCTGGACGAGGAGGTCGTTTCGCCTTTTTTCATTTCCCGGCCGTTTTCCGCGACGCAAGCGTCCCGAGACTTTAAGGTAACCAGCGCACACACGTTGTAAGTACGCGGCGCAAGCTCCGCTGGAGCCGAGCTTATGATCGGGGGGTTATTTACGGTGGTTATAAACGTCCACGTCTCGGGGCATGCCCCTCGCTGCCCCTCGCACCCCACCTTTTCTAACCTCCCTCCCCTCAATCCTAAACCCCCGAGCCCCAACCCCCGACATCCTCGAAGTCCGCCCCTGACGGTTTAACGACGGAGGCGGACGGAGAGAGGTAACCTTTGTTGACATCGCTACGTTATTGCCCGGGCTTACGAGCCGCCAGACGGGAATGGAATATTCAGATTATGATTATCAACGAACAGCGAGTTCGGTCGGTTCTGGAATTTTCGCTGCGTGCCGGCTGCGGTATACCTATATCGCGGCGGGACAGTCTTACCCCCGCCGTTCGTTCGGCGCGTTCGCAACGCCTCGTAAAAGCGGAGCTTAAAAGTCGCGATGGCTCCATGAAAAAAAAGTTACGTTCTTGGGACGACCTCTGCGTTTCGTAACATCAGCCCCGCCTCCTCTATATAAACAAACGTTTCTTTTGTTCGCAGATGGAAGACGAAGGGAACCACGGTAACGACGATACCAGATGCTTCATCCTGTCGACGCTGGCCGCTCTGCAGTGGTCCAGGGTTTCCTGCGTGCTGTGTCGCGCGGCGATGCTAGTCTTCGACAAGTATCCCCTGGTGGATGGCACCTTCTTCCTCTCACCGAGGCAACACTCGACTTCCTGCGCCGAAGTGAGTATCGCGTCGAATATAGAAGTAAACTATGCGGATTAACGCGAAATCGTCGACGTTAGATTTTGTGGAGATCTCCGCGCGGCCCTTACGGGACTCTATTATGGGCTCGTTGCGTGAATCTTGCGTTCGATCGCGGAACCCCCTAAGTAGCGATGAAATTGAAGCACCGGTTGAACGTTCTTCACTCGATGGCTCTTAAGCGTCAAGAAATTTCGGGAATAACAGTTTGGATCTACGTTTCTCTCTTCACTTTTTAATACATTTTTTTCAGAAAGAGCATCTCTTTAAACGGGTTTTATCTGAGACTTAAAAGTTTCTTTTTTTTAAACTTACGAGTTACTTGTTCAGCACTGGTAATTGGATTGTTTATCAGCCTCTTAAAAGAGTCTTACGAACCCAACGTCGACGGCGATTCGAATTTAAGTGTGCTAGTTAATGTCGATCGATCCTCATCGTAACTATTCCTCGCAAAAAGGATGACGCGACGAACAGATCGGGAAGCCTCGGCACTTTCCCAAATACGCGCGACGAGCTGGCGTCGAATTATGAGAACAAATACGCAGTCATTAAGGCATTTGGGGCGGGGGAGAGGGAAGGAGGGAGAGAGAGAGAGAGGACAGATAGGGAGACATCTCCGGAGCGTCAGCCAGTCAGGGAGGCAGACTGGCGTTAGCAAAGTTCGCAGTGTGTAAACAACTGTATTCCTTCGAGTCTCGCAAAGCGGCGGGAGGAACATCGAGAGTGAAACTAACTAAACTTCTCTCTCCGAACGGCTAACGAAGATACACGCGTTGTTTTTGGCGTCCGCCCCCAACCCGCCAGGCTTAATTAGATGTAATCAACAGCGGCTCCTTTACGCCACGGCCTGGTTTTATTCACCATCCGTCAGAGCGATGGAGGGGAAAGCGGAGGGGCTGATCAAACCTGACGTCTCGTTATTTTTCGATTGAAACGCGAGGCACAAAGAGAGCTCCTCGTTTCCGCGGGGTCTTTCTAGCGAAATTGTTGCGAACGTATCATTCTCAGCTCGTTCTCGATAAGATTTTCCAAGTTGATCCAGATTCGCGGTGTGTTTGTAATCTCTATAAACGTCCTCGATTTTCTTGTTTTCCCTTTCTATTGATCTTTCTATCGATCTGTCTTTTTTCTTTCGTTATAAAGTCGAATTTTTCATACCGCGGATTTGGTAGGAGAAATTCCTTCAAATATTTCTTCAGTATACAAAAATACAGCCTCTCTCTCTATTGTACAATCGATAGACTGCATGTCGACGTCACCCGAGGATCGCATCGACTACTGACACTGGTTTGAAATATCCACGTTGACGTCCACCCTATCTTCACGTTTCAGGTAAAGGTCGAAGGGCGCACTCAGTTCTTATCCGCCGTCTGTATGAGTTGCCTCGAGGGTAGCGGAAGTGCTCCGGTTCGTTGCCGTTGTTGCACGCAACCGTGGGACGGATCCAGTTTGGTTATTGGAACGATGTACAGCTACGACATCTTCGCAGCGATGCCCTGTTGCACCGAACGTCTCAAGGTAAGTCCCTAGATAGCGCCCGATGCAAATTTTATCGGTTTACAAGCGACGAGTTGCCCGAAATTTCTCCCAGCATCCAATGAAATTCCATCATAGACCAACTTAGGCTGTTCCGTTCTAAGTTTCATTCATTGAAAATGAAACATGGCGAAACCTATATAAGCACTTGCTCGTCAATGCGCCCTCAAAAATGAGTAGTACACAAAAAATTGGAGTCCTTCAACTCGACAGCCGAACTGGACAATGACTTACACTTCCCATCGCGATTCTACGATGACTTACAGTCAAGCCGCGTTCAACCGTCGACCCTGCGAGATCCTCTCGCCAATTGGGTCAGCCCCAACGATCCTCTCCGACGAGGGGATCGAGACGTGGGCCACGGTTCGCGAACTTTTTACGGACGACAGACCTTCGAGCGAGTTCTCAGGCGAACACTTAGCGATATGGTCGTCGTTTTGTTTCAGTGCAACAGCTGCCAGAAGCCCCTGATCTATCCGCACCAACGACTGAACTTCTACTCAGACTACAGCCGCGTGTTCGCTTGTCCCCATTGCAGGGCCGTGGACGCCCACTTCGTCAAACCCCTGTCCGTGTGCTTTACCCGCGAACAGTTCCAGTTGTACAGTCAGTGGCCGTAACCATTAGAGAGCTTAGTGGAACGCATAAGCATCGCGAGAGGAGACCCTCTTTCTTTGAATCCGCTCATGTCACTTTTACAGGCGATTCTTTAGATTTTTTCATTTTAACCCCTTTCGACCTCGTTAGAAATTTCTTCGAAGGTTTTTTTTAGCGTCGAGACGCCGTTCGGGAGAATCGTGCGATTGAGTTCCTCGCGGAGGCACGACGATCGGCGCAAGGGTCAATAGTCATCGATATCACGTCCGTGAAACGATTTTTCTTCGTCTCGCCGAATCTGTCGAGTTCCTGGCTTTTCCGAAGAATCGAAACTTCTCGTTTTCATTCCTTCGACCCTACATCGAGATCCGAATGTCGTTCTCTAGGATCGGCACAAATGCGTTTCGACTTTGGCGAAATCAGCAAAGATCGACGAGCCTCTCAATGACGCGCACAATTTTCCCGAACAAAAAATAGTTCTACTATACGCGACTACGAATTTTTCGTTGATATCCATATATATCCCATAGGTTTAATGTACGGAAATGCAAATCAGGAGAAGGTGGCCTACTTAAAGCGCTGTGGTTCATAACGATGACGATGATGAATGACGATAACGGCGTCGATGACGTCGGCGATTAAGCGTCGACGCGTCGTTTTCAGTAGCCGCAGCTCATAGCGAACCATCGCTCGGTACGCGTTTCACGTTCGATCTATCGAAACGGTGATCGGAAATCGGGTCGACACTTTCCTTTTGCTTATCGAGTGATCGTTACCGCGGTTGACCGTCGAGATTTTAGACGGGAATTGGGACCTGAATTATCGAAGGAATTTCGAAAATCAAAAGCTTTTTAGTTATGGTTGATTTCCTCCTTGGGAGAATAAATCCGAATTTATACGATAAAGGGGAACGAGGTGAAGTAAAGTTTTTAGTTGAATTGAGTTATTTCCATTAGGATCGTAGTAAGTTATCTTTACTTTTACTTAACGTATATTTTAGTTGCTCGTCGAGGATCACCGACGGAGATGCCGCTCGTGCGCTCGCACTTTTTCGATTCAAACCCCTTGAAAAAGTCACCCACTCGTGACCATAGTTTAATTTTTTCTCCTAGTAAATTCGCGCGATTTCGACGCGACTGACTCGATTTCTCGTCATCGGAGTTCAATGCGCGGAAAACTGAGAAGATCGCGGCGTCGCTTGAACACGCGGCGTCGTCGGTGCGCAATTCAGGCAGCGCGACTACCATGTACGCGGCCCGCGAAATATATCAACGGCTGACTGTGTACCGTCTCATCTCGAGTAGTCCGAATTCTAACTAATCGAAATCAATTTCACTTACGTACTATACGATATGAGCTACTTTTATAAAGGGATAAAAATACTATTGTTTGTTATTTAGATAATCGATGACGTTTTGTTTTCTTTTAAACATTTTATTAGTTTGTACGTTTAGGCGGCCATGTTGTTTTGTTTAAGGATTCGCACTCATGCGATGGATTCGTATCGAACAGTTGATACGAGGATCAATTCGCGCTTTTCGGAGGAATCGGGGAAGGGGTCTCGTTTTATTCGATGGAAGGCGTAAGATGGACAATTTTTTCGTTAAAAATCCAACGCGTTTCCGCTCAGTTTCACCGATTCACCGAAGATCCTCGAGAGATTCACGCCGAGAAGCGCGGAACGATCGATAGCGATACCGGTACGAACACACAGAGGAGGTCACCAAATTTCTGAGGGAAAACCTTTTTTTTTTTCTTGGCGATGCTGGTCGTTGCTATCCACCTGAAGCGAACGTCTCACGAATCAACCGCCCACCGTTTCACATATAATAGACGATCGTGCGTATCTCCCTGTACGTTATTTCACGGATAATACTTAAAGCGCGCATTTTACCGAAGGATTGATGCGATATGGAATTCCTCGATCGTCCTCGGTACGTCGCGTCGTCGCCTTGCGAAATTGGAACTATTCGAGTACTGGATTCGTCGTTGGCAATGTGAAATGAAAGTTGTTCGCGAAACGTTCCTCTCCGAGCGGCACGCGGCGGACCGTAGGATCTTATTCGTTTTTTTTCGACACTGCGACGAAAAGAAACAAAGAGAGAGATCGAAAAGCGCGCATAAGCACGCGCGCTCGACTAGAATTCTGGGATAGCCAAATACGACGAGCGCGGAAAGACACCGCGCGCATCATGACAGTTTCGACGCCACTTCGCCCTGAGAAACGGCGATGGGTGGTTTCTTCAGTTCGTTGGAAGGATGTTCGAAATTTTCTCAGAGTGCCAAATAACGTTTAAGCGTTTCTTCGATTGACCTCCCGCGTCTGTCGGGAGCTTCCGCAATCTCTCCCCTCCTTTTTTTCCTGTATTCACTACCTTCCGCGCGTTTGGTTATCCAAGAATGTCGTCGGTATTAGAAGTCGTAGCGAGGAGCGAGACGCGTACCTACTGTAAAAAAGAAAGGTGATTATCACACATCGCACGATGTGTACTCCCTACCACTTGCAATTCTTCTCAGTACGTTAGCACACAGTTTTCTGACGTACGCCGCGCGCTCGTCGAGCGTCTTTGGCGTACCTTGAGTTCCTAATGCGGTCGCAAAATTGGAAGGAAAAAAAGGGGGACAGGTAATCGTAACGTAAGAAGTGATATAGTAATATTGGCTTCAAACCGAAAGTAATAAGTCGTAGTTGTGTCTAAATTCGTTTATATCCTTATGAGAGAACGCTTCGTTGGCGAAGGCGATCGAGCGAAGCCGAACGTTGATCTCGTTCGCGTCCCGAACGATTCGCGTTGTCGTCCTCGGGGAGCGACACGATAAGGAGACGTTCGGGACGCGAATCCTTCGGCCGTGTCGCTGAGTCGATCGAAAGGGGAAAATGCACGTGGACACGACGAAATCTCAAGTTCAACGCGCGAAATACTTCTTCACGCGCGTTCGCGCGCTCGTTACGCAAATGCGAAACCATCGCCGTGGCAAAGTAAAATTAGTAGACTTTCGTATCGATATTTCTCTAGTTAATGATAAAAACTAAGTAAGTGGTTAAAATTAAAGCATGCGGGGTTTTTCGAGCGTATCACCTAGAAATCTCGGTTGTGGAGTATGCTATAGGTATGCGCGAAGGAGTGTGAATTATGCTTGTCAGGAAGTGAGAAAGTTGAAGAGAGAGAGAGAGGAGGAGAAAGAGAGAGAGAGAGAGAGAGAAGCGTGTATGCGAGAGAAAGCGAAACTGCTGGAAGAATCGTTAGGAAAAAATGTGCTTTTTATACTTTTTTAATATAAATTTAATATATATACCTGTACCGAAAGTCTCCTGAGTGAAATGCAATTATTCGTTTCACACTAAACTTGGAGTAAGGGAGAGGAAATGACGGTCGTAGGAGATAGCTATAGCGACAGAGGGAGAAACGGAAGAGGGAAACGAGTTAGACGAGAGTAGAAGCTCTTGTGGGAATGAAGAAAAAACACTGCACTCTCTTAGGTGTAAGGCCCCGAGTAGCGTTTGATATCTGGTATATAATACGCTGTAAGAAGGCGCGCGGGTTTCGCAATCTTTTCGTCGCATCCTCCGTGACGAGAACGCTGCGGGTTCGCGTTCCAGTGATTCTCTTCTTCCGCAAGAGCACATCTTGGTAAGGTTTGTATTTGAACGTAGATACGATGTATTTGTTCTATGTCCTAAGGTTTATGATAGTTAAGCTAACTTTTTTATTCCGGTACCTATACGATTTTATACTTTTGCTATATGTACATCGTTAAGGAAACATCGCGTGGAACGGACGCGTTTTCGGGAATACCTCGGGTCACTGCGTTTTCGGCGGAAATGCAACACGGTCGGAATCACGTTTTTCGATGACGCGATACGATGAAAAAAGGAGGCTAATCGATAGACGGTCACTGGCTTGTCGATCACGATTGTTTCTCACCTCAGAATCGTACAATTTTAACGACAGAGATCGAAAAGTGCCACGACGCTCTTCGATCGACGAGAGCCAAAAGAGACGCCTACCGATCATCCGTCAATTTTGGCGCGAACGAGATATTCCGGGAAATTTCCCTGTCGTCCGTCCACCACGCGATATCGACGGAGTGAAAATTTTGTATCGATGTTTTTAGAAGAGAGATTTATCGGTAAGGGGTAATTGCCGATCGCTGCCAGGGCGATCGGTTCGGTGGAAACACGAACGACGGCGGTAAATGAACTTCCGGCCGGTTTCCCCGGTAACGACCGACGAGATCGGGTTTATAAGATAATTTATAGCTGAGTTTTATGAATTCGATATTTGAGAAGCAATCGAGTCGCGTTTTTGGAAGTGGGAGAGGTTATGAGTGGTTGAAATATGTATAGAGTTTAGAATAATCATTACGAAATAGAGGTTTGAATCATCGAGCTGTATACAATATTATATAGAAATGTGTTCGATTAAGCTTTTCGCGCGGGCGGTCGCCCTGTACTGGAAGGCCAGGGAAAACGCGTAACGATTTGAGCCGCGGCGTGCCAAAGTTTTTTTTTTAGCTTCTTGACCGATTTTTGACAAATATATAAGGTAAACAACTTTGCTTCCGTCGTTTTTCCGAAATTCGAGGCTTTATTGTAAAAAACTGATTATATATTTATGATACAAAGCACATATTGTCCATCGCTGACCACTACTTTCTCCCATCTTTCGGGCAGCGTACGAATCCCGTGTTAAAAAAACTGGTCATCTTTTGAAGCGATCCACGAATCGAAAACGGCGAAAGCAAAGTTGTACATCTAATATGTTTTCTCCTTGTCTACCTCGCCGGTACTTTAGTTTATTGGGAGCAAAATGTTCGATCCATGAAAATCGAGTAAACTTAATATATATTTTTTCCAATTCCGTACAAATCGAACTAACAAGTGGAGTATAACTTCAAGTTTGCAGAGAATCGGAAATAATATTTGGCACGCGCGCGTCTATCCCGATTAACCCATCGATGCCCAGCGGCGTTTAACAAAATTCCCACGTGACGTTTGAAATTTTTACGATGGATCATATTGATACGTTTGCCATTAATTGGGCTGCATCCTCAGGTAAACGCCAGTATGTACATATAAAATGCAGTGCGCTTTACAGTGCAGGAATATCCGTGGCAGTGCATCACGGATAGAACTATTACAAATCATTTATCAATCGACCAGACGTATGGATGCGTTGGTGTTTACTTGAAAAGTGGGGCTCTGTCAACAAATTATGAAATATGTTCACAAACCCCATAATCTTAACGTCATGGCTCCTCACAGGTATAAAACTCGATCTCGCAATCAAGACACGTTCTTGTTTCTTCTCAAGAAATCACGTTCGCGCGAACTCGCGCCAGCCTCTAAGCTCGCGATGTTTCACTGGTCATCGATTGGGTTAATCGCGAGGATAAGAATTAGAAGAGTCGCGCCGCAACCAACGAGTGTCGATTGGAAATCGATCACGATTGGAATTAAGCGTTTCTTTCGTACCAGACCTACCGTGTCATATTACATTTAAAGTAAATGAATGTGTTGTGCGAATTCTTAGCAGGCATTTTTTCCTAGAGACATTTACATTATTGTAAAGGAGTAAAAGTTAACGGCGTCGTCGCTTCGACGAAACGTGTGGCGTATTATCGATATTGTATAATCCCAAAGTAAAGATAAATATTTAGGTAATAAGATGTTCAGCTGTGCTAGACAACTAGATATTTAACGCGAGTCTCGATAGACGCGATAAAGAAATAACTATATAAACATTAGTCTGTCGATTATTATTACCGGTGATCTACGAGTGAATTGCGAGCGTGTTTGAGAGACGTTCGTCGCCGAGATACCCGCCGATCGTCGTCCCTCGACTGAGACAAAGCGCCGAGGACGTCGGTGGGCGGACTAGCTCCAATTTCGATCCCGCAGATCCGGCGATGACGAACGCGTGCGAATGTAGTTTAAGATTCGAGAAATCTCGCGATCGTTACGAAGCGTGAGACGAAAGTTCGACGCTTCGCTGCGATCGGCGGATGTGTCCTAGTTACAGTAATATCCGATCTTTCCCCATAATCATCCGTGTTCCAGTATAAGCACTCATTATGCAATTATTATGTAATTACATAAATATTACTCAACTAACCGCCATGGATCATGCTTACGAACGCAGAAACGAGTATGTACAAACATGTCAATATTCAGGCGTGTATATCATATGATAAAATACACACACATACACACGCGCGCGCGCACGTACGACCCTCGCTGTGTCCACGTCACTCGACCATAGCGGGTCAATTCGACGGGTCTTTGACGCGAGCCGTATAAATGTACACACAAGAAAAATATAGTAAATTAGATTATGCGTCCTGTTAGGGGTTTAGAGGAAGAGGTACGCAAAACGGTGATATTTTGTGATTATCCAGTGTAAGCGCTGAATCCACCTCATAAAGCACATTAAAGATCAAGGGTTTTCTTTTTTGTTCTTCTTCGTTTACTTCTAAGAGTAGTATTAGCTTAAGGCGCGACGTCGCGGGTTTACGACGAATTTATTTGCGGTGATCTTCGATCGCCCAGATCGTGCAGCTTTTGGCGGGAAATCGATTAGTCGTCGCACGACGAAACCTTTCACCTTGTTTTCGTCTCGACGGAACGAAAGAATCGCATTGCTTTCGTCGAATCGATTCTCCCCTCTCGCTAAATGCCGGTACGAAGCGAATCGCCAAAAAATCAATGCTGCACTCTAATAGCTTTATCGATTTCCACTCTCGTCGTGTAGTAGCCAATGTCTTTGTTCTCTCCGTTGCATCGTGTCGCTCTATTAATCATCTTCGTTATTTGCGTCTACAATATTAACCGTGTTACATGATAAACAATTATAGGTTTTACGTAGCAGTGATTGTATTATTAAGTGATTGTATTGTGAAAGCAGCAGTCGTGGCTTTCTTCCTCATTATCGATTGGTTTGAATGCGAAGTTCGTGTGCATAATAGGCGAAGGACAGTACCCGGGCGTAAATACGAGAGTTATCCACGTTACTATTTTACTTTTGAACATTTAACGGGAACGTTTGTACGAATTACAGTTATAATAATGGTGGCTTCATTGTGATCGTATTACTCGTGGATACCGAGAGTCAATCCCTTTCTAGCGGAAACTGCAGGGACGCCTATGCCCCACCCTCGTTGCACCCAAGTCGCGCGCGAAGCCTCAAAGCGTCAGTGTAAATACTTTATGCACCGCGTCTTGCAGCTCGGTTCTGGTTTTCGTTCGAAATTCTACGTTGAGCGTCTCGCGCAGATTCCGGAGGTAGTCTCATCGACACACGGATGGCGCGGCTTTGCGTCGGCAGTACATTACGATTCGATTTCGCGGTTTTAACGGGGCGCGGATAACGCGCGACGAAATCTCAGGCGTGCCTGCGGTCTTCGCGTTTTTCCAGTCTGTCGGTCAGACGTGAAATGATGCATTATTTACCTAAAGCTAATTATCTACAGCTCCTTATCAACAGACGTACAAAACGAGAAGTTGCATACTACTAACAAATTTAAGACAAAGGTGAGCGATTATACGATAGCCTTTTCCGCGCACGCACATGCGCGGCACAGATTGCAAGGATGGCGAGAAGTCGGACAGCCGAAGAATTGGTTCTCGCGAATGTGCGGCTAAGATACTTCGATCCTTCGAATTCCGCGATTTTCCTTTTCCTTTTACAGATTTGACGCTATTGGATTCTGTTTTTGACGCTGTATCAATGTACGAAGAATGAATAAAAGATTTTCTTTTAAGCATTATTCGAACGAGACATTTTTTTACAATTAATTTCCTTCTGTTCTTTTTTTTAAGCAGAATTGACTGTGCTTCGTTTATCGCGAAATCAGTATCGATGCAATTACGGAAGAATGAAACATCGGAAGATCGTGACGGCGGAATTTCGAAGGACGAATGCTGCAATTGAGGCGAATCGTGGAGCGAACGATTCTCTCATCCTCCGCGCGCAATCCCGATTAAGTTTCACAGATTTAAACCCCCTTCCCCCTCGAACGTACACCCATCTATCTATTTCAACTCCGAGGACTAAAAAGAAAATTATTACAATACTCCTGTAATTATGTACATTGTCCGTTGTTACTGGTTAGACGAAGAAAAATTTTATCGAGGACGCTACTGGAGAGCTGTTTTATTTTTACCAAAGTGCAATGCGTGTTTGGCTCGCGTTTCGGCTCATCGATATTCTTCGATACTCACTTCATTTATGAACGAACGGATGATCGGATGATGCGTAGAATTCGGTAAATCCGTTTTCTATGAGACTTTGATGCGGAAAAATCTTCTAATTTAAATGAAAATTAAATTAAAATAATTTATCGAGGGAATAGAGTTTTTATATTATTACAAAGACAAAGATTTTCATTGAAAAATTCTTGTTCGATTGTTTTTTTTTTTCGATGAGTGGTCCGACGGACATGTGCGAAGACCAAGAGCCAAGCACGCAGCCACCGATGCCACAAATAGTACACACACCGGCTGTCTTTCACACTCTACGGTTGACGGAGTCGAGTTCCCAGTGGGTACGAGATAAGACGAAATAAAATCGCGACGGCGCGGAACGAGTGCCGAGTGAACTTTGAAGATATATTTCTCAGCAAATAAACTTGGTCGGAAGTATAGAGTTACATACTCCGAAAACGAACGAGAAGAATGCCCCGGTGTGGTAATGTCAGTGGTGCGCGGACTCTGGGAGCTCGACCAAAATTGAGGATTGGATATGCTGGCTCAGGTACAAATGTACATAGGAACATAATGTTGTTATTACCTATATCACAGGCACTCTCTGCTCACGCGGGTACTTTAGAGCTTGGTGGATTCGCGAGAAAATCGCTGGAACAATTTTTCAAATGATTTCCCCAAAGAGGAGACTCCGACTTTCACTTTCGATTGAAAGAATTACGCGGAAAGTATTCGTTCGAGTTTTTCGCGAATGCGGCACCAGAATAAACAAAAAAAAAAACAGTATAGGGAGAAGAAGGAAGGTGGTTGTATGTAACAGACGAGAAAAAGTGGGGTGACCAAAATATCAGATTAAAGTACGAAGTAATAAGACCACGCGGACCTCAGTTAAATCGCATCGCGTCAACGTCAAAGCTCCTCGACGCATATGTGCGCAACACGTTTTCTCGAGCTGTGGTCTTGAACTCTTTCGGTTACTTGTGTCGCACTTTACATACGTTACACCGAGAACAGCCGGTTACTCGCCATTATGATACCTATATCCGTTTCCGAGTTTATCCACTATATTACATACTTACGGCTATAGCGAGTAAAGTAAGAAATAAACGCGAGTAATTCTCAGTACACAATATAATCGCTAGTTCGTAGAGCTCTCTTCGCTCGTTATATCGAAGAAACCCACTTTCAAACTGTTTTCGTAGGATTAACTGTACTGTCTGAATGGCGTGTGAATGTGCCGTATCTCCTCCGTATTTAATCGCGTATAACGATAATGGTATATAAAGCGAATAGAGATAATAACGATAGCGTTAAACGTATTTTTGCAACATATGCGTCATAGCAATATCCCCACAAAGGAATATGTATAACGACGTTCCGTGGTCTCTCGCAGCTGTGTACTTGAAAATAAATATAGTACAGCACCGCTTTTCTCCCGTACCCGGGATTACATGCCTGTTTCAGTGCTGTGGCACTGAATAGGCCAGCCCGGTGCTCTTTCTGTTACACTCGTCACTGGTGGGAGGCACTTCCAGGTCAAAAGGGCAACAACCAGTCGGGAGAAAGCCGATGTTCTACTGTAGCCAAGCGTACCTGGAAAGACGGCGGGTTTTGACTTTCTTCTCTCTCGAAGCTATGCATGTAACTTCGAGTGACTGTCGGGAGGTTCTAATGCGTCGCTAAAAAAAGTTCGAACCTTTTCGACTGTCGTCTTTGCGGGCAGCAATACGCGCGAAACTCGAGTGGTTAAAGAATTTCTCAATTTCGATAAATTGCTCCTTCATTAATTACACAGCGCACGGTCCGTCGGATATATGGTGTAGGTTACACATTACGACGAATTACGAATTAAAAAATGTCGCAGTGCTAAGGACGGCTTATTTGGCATAGCAGCCGTCTCGCGATCCCGCATCGAGCATCGACGCGGAATTGCGATGCGACGGTCGTAATATCGCGATAACGACGCGTTCGACTTTTACGTTTCACGTGACCGGGAGGGTAAATATTGTAAGTCGTGCAAAGAAAAAAAACTGGCGCCAAATTTCGTAAGATTCCTATAGAAAATTTCGTTGTAAGGTATCTAATTAGGCGTAGGTTGCGTTAAGGGCTAAGTTTGAGAGGATCAAAAGTAGATCGTTAAGGTACGAGAGAGTTGGGCGGAAGCAAAATTAAGGGAGGCTAAATTAAGGATTTCGTATATTTATTAGAGGTAATCGGGGCATTTTAATTCGGCTGTGTGAAAAAAAAACTCCTAGATTCGGTAAGGACTTAAAATTAGATGTATAATTTTTGTACCCTATTTTTTTAACGATCGGTGTCGATTACGAAAAGAAAAAAATGAAATGTTCGTTGCATTTAAAATTGAATTGGATGAACGAAGGGGAGTGAAAAAAAAATGTCGAAATTGATAAGATTATCAAAATTAACGAGTAATGAGAATATAGCGAGCGGAGCGCGATACTTTAAGCTCGAAAAATGAATGGTATAAGAAATTTCGCGGGAATTTCTACAATAAGGCTGATACGAGTATTATAGTCGGGTCTCAAATATAAGTCGGTCTCGAGACGACGTTTCGGCCAATGAGAGACCTCCTAAGTCGGCTTGAGATCGTCTTGTTCCCCCTGAGACATTGACTATGAATACCGGTGCCTAAGAGTCTTCAAGAACGTCTCGGATCATATAAAGGGGTACCTATATAGTCACAAGAAAAAAAGTTCATCTCAACTTAGCCCGAAGAAAGACAGACATTTTCGTTCGAAACTTTCTTCAGCGTACGAACCACCGCGTTGACTCGAGAGAATTTGTGTATAACTTGCACAAGGCTCTCGAAACCTTTGCGACTAGTCCTGATCAATAGCAGTTTGAAGAGCCGAAGTGTGCTGTGGTCGTTTATCGAACTCAGACCCTTCCGCATGTTTTTTTTTTCCAATTGGTAATAATAAAACTAAGCGTACCGTTCGAATTTAACAATTTGCAATGTTGTCGATATATTCGTGTATAATCGTAACTCACGATAGCGCGTGTAGATATTTAAGGGATTCCATACTTTAATGAAGAGAACTACGTAAACCACGACTATTAATTGATAAGTATTAAAAGGAGAAACCGATTGGACGGCAGCATGGAAGCGATTCAAAAATAGTAAACGAGTGTTTCCCAATGCAAAGTAAGTCATGCTGGTAGTGCGGACCAAAGTGGGACAACCGACAGAGATTAAAAAGGGGAAAAGATAACGGAACCTACAAATGCCGCTCCATCGGAAATTAGCGTTCGAGACGTTTATAGTGTTTAACTCGTACGATTTGACGCGGCCTTGTCCAATTGGGCATGCTCTTTCTCATACGGTAATATTCTGCACTCTGTCACTAATAAATGTGTCTTTCGATAAAATGGTTAAAGCATAAGCGATCAGAAAAAGTCCGAATATAAAGTACATCGGTATATAATTAATTCGCGTCGCCTACGTCGACAATTTTTTGCCGTTAATTACGTCTGGTTCGTCGTGACGAAAAAATGGTGGATCTCGCCCGAATGACAGTGAAGCGAGAAGGGCGCATCTCGCGATAGTTTCGATGCAACAGAAAAGTCTTGTGATGTAAGGAGAGCCATCGGTATCCTTCACCGAAGAAGGACATTTCAGTTATCTTATTACGCAATGAACGGTACGACTAAATTTCGACTCTAATCACTCTTGTCACTTTTCGCCTTGTCACTTTTCGCCTTGACACTCGTCTTATAGGTGCTTCTTTAGAGTATACACTTTTGAGAACGATCAGCACTAATTGCCGCTATCTCCGATCTCGCCCTTTTTCGCGCGAAAAACTCTACCAGTGTGTATCGTGTAATTCTCTATTTGAATGTAATTAGATACTCGTCTCTTATCGAGGTATTATCGTGTGGCTTAATCTACTCGCGTGCAAACTTTGGAAGATTGCGTTCAATTCGACAAAGCCGACGATAGGATGAACCCCATAATTGGCTACGTGGTATTCGAAAGCGATATGCTAACGTCTAAGGTGTTATATTGCAAGCCTTTGCGTTAAGGAAACATAAAAGTCTTTTTGATGCAATTTTTATATGGAATTTATATGTCGTGAATAAGTATCCAAATTTCAAAAAAAAGAGGACAGGGCGGTGGGCGTGGTTGCGCACCTCTCTAGGCTTAGCGTCGAGAATAGACTCGAGTCTTTATTATTTTTTATAATTGCGAATGACGCGGAATTATCGGCTCGCATTTTACCCCTGATTTCTCGATTGCGATTTATACACGAAAGTCTGCGGTTATTTTCTTACATTGAATTTTATACCTTTGGAGAACGGAAGGAAATAGAGCAACGTGAAATTTGAGGTCGATAATAAAAATTAAAAGTATAAGAAAAACGGGGACAAAATTGTGATAGCGTTTCCATGTCGTTACTGCCCTGCTCTGCGCCATCGGCCGCCTTTCTCGCGTTTTCTTCGGAGGAATCGAAAGCTCGTCTCGAGTGCGTAGATCGTATCTCATTCGTAAGAATTTAACAGAGAAAACTTCGACAAAGAAATTTCTTTTCGGGGGACACGCTTAAGTGATTTTTCGAAGAAATCGATAGAGACGCGGAGATGATGGCTAACGTTGTGTACTGGGTGATCGGACTGCACATGCTAAAAAGTAAACGAATGAGTAAATCGAGTAAGGTTAAAGCTTTTTGGATGAATTTACAAAGACCTTGGTGTCAACGGTGGTTTGATATAGCGGTGTACGGTTTGATTAAAGGTTACATTAGGTCACATGTGCATAACCATTTATAAATTAACGCATCTCATAACTGTCAACATTGTATTTAATCGTAATGGCTCGTAATAAGTGTAAATTACTAAAAACGTCACATCCCTCTAGCTTTAGCGAACTATGCGTGTATTTGCGCCTCGTTCGAGGTTCTTGCGACTTTGTGATTGAAACGCCACGCGAGATCCCCTGCGAAGTCGTTCGGGAGCTCCGGTCATTAGAGCACTCTGCTGCAGGCGCGGGACAAAAAGCAGCCCGCGGAGTCGCAAATACATCATTTAGATTAATCGTAGTGGCGCGTGTGCATGTCGAATGACTGTAGGATGTACGAATTTTTAACCCTCAATTTAATCAGTCCACTCTATAATATCCAACATATATTTGCCCAATCTTAAATTGACCATCCCGTCGAGATATCCTCTTTTAATTCTTTCCCCTCCCCTGCCCTTTCTTTTTGTCGATCACTAGCTCTTTTTCGTTTCCTCGTTTTCAATCGGAAGAAGAAGAGGACGTGTCAAAAGCGTTCCGCGACGGGAGAGAGAGGTAGAACGTCGAGCAACCACGAGGTCGACTGATTTTTTCTTTTTTTCTGTCCTTTAACACAATATGAAAGGGTGACCAATTTTTTTATTTCAAGTTCAATGTTTCGAGTTATTAAAATCTTCTGCCGCCGATCATGATCGTTTAACCTCTCAGAGTAGCTGTATATAGCCTCTTGAAGCGGATTCGAAGAATCTAGAGATTCATTTCATTTTCCTTCCGAGCGCGGTTACAAATGAGAAATTACGAGACCCGCCGATCCTTTCAGTCACTCTCCGATGGGTTCACCGTTTAATTTAATTAGCAGACGTCTCGAGTACTCGGCAAACAAAGTGTTTCTTTGGTTATCCACCTCGAAGGGATACTTCGCCCCACTTGTTTCGGGTCCACGAGACGCGCGCTTCAATTCATCGAATCCTTATCGCGGTGGTAAATTGAAAAACTTCCGAGAACCGAGAAAGAGGAAAATTAGCGGGGAAAGGGTATCCCCGATGAGGCTTCGCAATTCTTGAATAATCATTTTACCAACGCGTCTATCCACATTTTGCATATAGTTGGAAACGAGTTGTCTATCTTGAAATAAAATATAAATTCCGACAAATCCTCTCGTCGAGACAAAAATTATACTCGCGGGTCAATGAGGAATTTTGGGAACAGTTTTGGAAGTTGGAGCAAGCGAGAATCGATTGAGTTAATTCGATAATGCCTGACTATAAATGAGCGTCTTTTTTAATTAGATTTTTTCTTTCATCATCCGAACCTCGTGGTTGGCGCTTCTGCACGTTCACATTAGAGTCTCAGAGGCTGGCTTTCGAATCGAATTGGGACATTTTACTGAGTGCCGATGCCCTCCCCACCGCGGGAGGCCGTGTACTCGCCGGTTTGCAAGTATGCAGGCCGCGACAAAACGAATATGCTCTCCAATCGAAACTGTCACGACTCGAGCGGTCGAGGTGTAATAGAAATTGACATCGGAACAGTGAAATTGCGAGTAAGATGTTCCCAAACCGCGAAGCAGCTGTGTCCCTTAATACCTCCCCTATAAGAGTACAAATTTCGTAATAAATATTATATCGAACGATGAATAATATAAAAAACAAAGTGAAGAGTAATTAATTAAATGAAAAACAAATTACTAATTATTATTGAGAAAAGTAATATGAGATGAAAATAATGTTTAACGATGTTTTCTCTGGTGTAGGAATTATTGCGATATAATTATATCAAATAATAAATTATTTATATGATACGAACTACGTATATAGTATACATATTATATACCTGTGTGAAATGAGGTGTTATATACCTGTATACTTACATAACACAGCAATATTGTATTTAACTGATGTGTAACTGCCATTAACGCTTAAGATGAACCTGTCTGTAAAAAGCGGCGGACGTATCGGAACGCGCCAATTCCGCATCGGTTCCGCACGATCTTTCGGAAAGTCGATCACGCCGTTAAAAAAATCATCGCCAATACCGCACGAGCGTTCGCTGCACGGTTTTCGAATGCACCGCAAGAAAAAAAACCTCATCGCGTCGCGCTCCATCCGTCAGACCCGAAAATAAAATCGAAAATCCAGATACGCTGGTCTTAACGTGAAGAATGGTACTTATACACGCAGGACGAGAACACAAAATAATGATAACCATATAAAATATCGCATTTGTCGTGTAAGCTTCCATATGATCAGTATGTAATTAGATTCGATGTTGTGCATGCCTCCCACATATGATAAATCAATATGGTAAATCAATATGATAAAACTATCTTTCTCAATCTCCGTATGAACGTCGATATACGATATATATTCACACGAGAACATACACACACTAATTACACGCATGCGATTTAATAGTCACGATCGGCGGAGTATAATGCACTCCATGGATCTTTATTAGAAACAAAGCGTCGATTGATGATTATGGATTTAAATGCATACGTTTCCACGTCGTTTCGTTCTGGAACTAAAGCAAATGCAAAATGAATAAGAATTAATTGCGTCTTTCCCCGAGGCTGCGTTCCAATGGACCGATAAATTCACACCGTATAGATTTATTAGTCGATTACCGAAAATAAAAGTGCAGGCGTGTACGGATGCTACAGGGTCAATAGGAAAAGGACGGAGCATAGGAATAAATATCGCAAACCTTCCGCTCGATGATGTCTCGCGCGCAACTCGTTAAAAATAATAAACCGCCCGTAATATTATCTCGCAATACACGTTTGATAAATTAATAAACGCCGATGCAGTGTTTCGACGGAATTTCTCGAACGAAAAAATCCTCAAGTGTCTTCTTCTACGATATCGTAGGCTTATATTCGACTGGAGCGCAGCCTCTGCCGTAACTTTATACTGCCGAAGAATAGGACTCGAGAAACATAAAGGCGAAACATCCCGACTTATCGCGGATCTACATTTAGGCGGAACTTCGGTAACGACGCACCCCTCCGATGATTTTTCGCGCTAACGCGATACCGCATTTCGCGCCGATACGACGACTGTCTACGAACGTAATTATATATCCGTGTCGCCGTGTAATAGTGTAATAGTGTAACTCGATAAGCGCAGCCGGCAAAATGAAGCCCGAGGAAGCGCTCAAAAAACTCTAATTCGCTCGGGCAATTCCGACCGTTTCGAAGATGCTCTCATTCGCGACTCGTCTTGCGGTCCCAGTCGGTCGAGTAATCTTAAAATACGAAAACTCGAAGCGCGGTCCTTCGGGTGCTCCATATTCGAATGGTCAAGAATTGCTTGATTGTTCGAATATCCGTGGTGAGAATCGAGTGTCCGATGGATAGCACTGAGAGAGCCCTGGAGAGAGGGCGGAGAGAATATATTTTTGATAGAAACCTTTTCGAAATTGTAATAAAAAAAAACAGTTACTTCAAATTACAGCCACGCTGACCCACCGGGCATGATCGCTCGCATAATCGAGATGGTCGGAAATATTTTGCGAGGCGTCGTTCGATTCGATTTTCTTTTTGTGATCTCGTAAAACTCTTATTACTTAAACTCCAGTAGTACGTATGACAGGCGTCGTAGATCGATCCGAACGATGAATTTTCAGCGAATCTGAATTCGAAACAACGTATCGGGAAATACTTATGGGTTTTATCGAACTAGATGTCTATGAATTTTCAACTACGATTCGATTTACTGCACATATATATATATACGTTTTTTCGAGTTCACGATAAATATCGCGATGATAATTGTTAGCTGTGTATGTACCCAACCGAATACAAGTTTTCGTTCGGAGAAGCTTATAATAACACACGATGAACTACGGTGTAATTATGTACGAAATATGCGTAAATAATACATAACATATGCTACTATTATTATTATCATAAGAGTATCAGAGAGTTGATATTTAATAATTTGTATTGTAATTGTATGTACTATATTTGTTTGGTTGGCTTGAAGGGCGAGAGTCTAACTCGGGTTATTAGATACTACAGTGTACCTTTAGTTGGCGGGTCTGACCCGAAGGGACGAATGAGACGCGTCTTCGGCATCGATTCCCAGACAAGATCTATATGTCGTGCGTATCACGCAAATGCGAAAATATTCGGCCCGTCTGATACGCGTTCCAACGCGACGCCGCTCCGCCGATCGAAGAGAGCGGACGTAAGACATACCAAAATTTCACAAACGTCGCCCTTTGCGTTAAAAACGCACGATATATAGACGCGGGTGACTATTCTCGAGCCGAAGCGTAGTTAACGAGGAGATCAGAAGCGTCCTTGCGAGAGAGAGAGTGGGAGAGAGAAAGAGAGAGAGAGAGTTTAGGCCGTGGCTGTGTCGTCAGAGTGCACCTCGTGTTCTCGAACGATTCGACGATGATGGTGCAAAAGAATTGAGGGGGAAAAGAGCGAAAGAATACCCCGAGAAAGCGAAAAAAAATACCGAGTGCTGGGCATTTGGAAATTATATCGACAGGAACGAGCGTTTATTGCTCGAACTATATTAGGACGCGTCGCGACGGTGACGCTTCGACGTCGGACTCGCCTCGGCGTCGAAACGAGGAACATTTATCTATCCGGCGCGCGGTTCCTGAAAAGGCGGCTGCTATATAACTTTCCGTTTCCGTCGCGAGACCTCACCGAATGCGCGCGAAACCGGACGCGAGCCGGCGGAAACGGATGTAGCGGAATAGAAAATCCGAAGAAATATCTGACGCCTTTCGGGAGGACCGCCCGGTGGGTTTCAACGAGCGGGCGGGAAATTCTTCTGGCGAACCGAGAAAAGGGGAATATTTTCGCCTCGCGCGATTCCGATCGACGCTGCGGCGGGGTGCCACGCTTTAGAGGGAGGGAAATTATCCGAGTTTCGAGGAGGCATTCGGCGGCGTAGACACGCGTCGACGAACGGGTGGGACTTCGTAGATCGCGCAGGGAGGGGAACGGTTGCCCGCCAGCGACTTTAAGGGGAAGATAGACGCATGCACGTTGCATAGATGAGTCGGAAGATATAACGAAGGATTTAGGATCGAAGGTGTAATAATTGCTTAACGTCGATTGGTACGAATACTTACTTCTGTTGCTTATTTAGAGCGCGGCACGCCGCGCGTCCAGTCCGCGACGACGGGACATCAGGACCGTCGGGACAGGCGAACGAACACGCGCGCGTGCCACCTCGTCCGTCGCTTCATTCGAGGGCAAATTTTTGTGTAACTCCCTTTGTTTTCTTAATAACGTGCAACGACACGCTGCAGAGTGTTAGTTTCAGGTATGCGGGCAAAATGAAGGAAAAAGAAAAAAAACTCACAAAAAACGATACACTCACTCACCTACGCGCATAACGGATATGTAGGTTTAAAGCGTAACTGTAATTAAAAGTTACATGATTATTGTAAACGGCGTGTGAGGATCGAGCTTTATACTGCTTTTATATGTTTAGTATCGATACCTACCCATGAGAATAAACCTACACGACTACTATGTAATAACTACTCTATAATATATATATATGATATACGAACATATATAGATATTATAGAGATTCATATGATATCTCTCATACAAACACATAAACATAATATATTATAATGATAATATTATTACTAGATACGCTATGAGAATATGAGTATGATGATTTTAAGGAAAGTATAAATATAAATAAACATTTTTTAATGCCACTATCCCGAAGATACTGGTGAAATGGAAAAAATCATATAACCGTGTTGTATTCATTTCTTGTCGACCTTCTGCTACCATCCGAGTCCCGAATCTCCTTTCTTCGTAATCAAATTTTCTCTTCGCATTCGTCGATCGGGGTACACTTATTTGAATTCATCATCAGCTCACGCGACAAGCGCACGCGTCATCGCAATGGCGATGTACGTCCATCGCGTCACGCGGGCATCCTTTGCACGCCACCGGCATCCTGTCGCTCTCGTTTGCTTGCGGGAGTTCCTCACGGGAGAAAAGAAATGTCGAGTGAAGAAGGTTTTCACCACGACATAAACAAGGAGCAATCAGTCACTCGATAATGCGAAGTCCCTGACCCCTCGGTCGCCCCTCGGGGTCGCCGGGGAGTTAAGGGATGAAGCTTTCCAAGTTGGAAGCGTTATGGGACGGAACGGCACCTCTTAACGACTCGCACGGTCACCTCACACGCCATCGTTGCTTCTTGTTCGTGGTCTGGCATGCGAAAGCAGGCGGTAACGTCGGTGGTGCTGCATAGCAAAGACCAGGCGCGGTTCTTCGAGGAGAACATCCTTTGTTCTGGCTCGGTAGTGCTCCTTCGCGGAGGAGGAGCAGGAGAGAGAAGGGATGGAAGTGGGGTGAGTCGGCCAAGGAGAGCGTGTGAGAATGAGAAGAGTCGAGATTGAGTTATCGACGTTGCGCGCTGTATATCGGAGATTTTTCAGTATCGGAGCAGGAGGCCGGGACGAACATCGAATAAGGGGATTCGAGGAAACGTTGAGACGTACCCGCGTAACGAGGTAGAGCGCTTCTGCGTCTGCGGATGCGCGTGTGGGGTGGATGCGTTACTCCGGGTACGCAACCGTTTCTTCCGCTTCCTCCTTCTTTTCTCGTTTTTCTTTTTTTACATATAGTTGCGTTACACGAAACGCGTCGGGACAACGGTGGAGCTTGCGGTGTTCCGGAAGAGGCGCTTTCAATCATCGTGTCTGTGAGTAAGGAAATAGGCAATTTTCGATGGGTAAGTATACGTAATGGTTTTGTTGTATAGTATTTAAAAATGTTCATATTTTATAATTGAATAGTATGAAGTATTAAACATTGACAATGGATCCCGCATTTTAAATCAAACGGCAAAGTAAAAAGAAGGAAGAACAGCGTATGTGAAACCAGAGGGGTTGGTCTGGATCTCTCGATCGGTCAAGTGTAATTAAAACCCTCAACTCTGCGAAGAACGTCGCTTCCGGAAACCATTCGTTATTATCGCGAGGCAAGTCCGCGCCGTCGCGTTATACCGGAGAGAATCGGCGTGAATGAAAATACGCTCTCGATACAACGCGCGCAGGATTAATGCGTCGTCCCCGCGGCATCCTGATTAGTACTTAATGGAGAAATTTAATTTTCCGGGCCATTGCCCGCGACTCCGCCCGTTATTGACAACCGTCTAGCCTGGAAACGAAATGAAAAGGTGAAGGAAAGAAGTGAAAAAAAAATGGCCCCGCGTCTAGTTTAGTCGCTCGGTGAGCACGACCGACGAGTAGGGTGACCGGAGGTGCAGGGGTGGATTATAAATTGGCTACTTTGTGTCGCGGTTATTGGAGAGCCAAATTGCAATCAGCTTCCATTTATTTTCCGTTCTCTCGCCTGAGCTTTGTGGTAGTTCTCGCCGAATCACGATGCCCCACGTTGCAGACGATTCAACGAATTTTCGTATATTTATTTGTCATCCGCCGTCGTCGAGGAACAATCGCACGACTTGACGCGAGCGTCAATAGTTCGGTTGAAATTAATAAATTCTCAAAAGCGAGGAGCTACACCGACGCGATTAAAAAATGCAATGCTCAAGTTTCTTGAAAAGCATTGCAAACTATACAGCGTTGCCATTGTCGGAGAGAGAGAGAGAGAGAGCGTCCGCAGTTTTATTTCCATGCCACGGTGAGTTTGATATAACGACTGTAACGTGCTCGCATCATAGAACGCCTCGGTATCTCTGCTGCATTATTAAGCAACTCGCCCGGTTTATGTACGGCAATTCCTCAGCGAAACCCCTCAAGTTCCTCCCCATGACCGGCGGTCAGGGGAATTCCGAGGTATATACGGGTTAAAGTTTAACTCGGTCATTTTTCACCTGTTATCGATGCCAATATCAGTAAAAGGTACCTTCGATGGATGAAGAATTCCCGTCTGAAATTCGTCGAGGGTCACGTATTCGCGATATATATCCGACATGTGCATCGTTTTCGTAACAAACAAGCTGCGAGGTTTGTTATTCACGACTGCTGTACAAGGAAAGGAACCGACATCGTTTCTTCTCCGATTCGATTTTCCTTCCTCTTTTCGCGTGCCTGTCGTGTCCGCCGCACACTCGCACGAATGACGCGATGATCGACGGACGCACGTGGCGAGACACCCCACTGAAAAAGTCTTGATGGGAGCCGTGTATCCTCTCGGGAGGCGCTTGGCCGGCCCTGAGGTCCATTGACAAATTTGTCGCACATAAAAAGCTGCTTGGTATGCATCCCTTGACCGGACCGTCGAATACCAAAGGCAAAGCGGTGACGGCCGAGCTTCAAGGAGCAGCGGGGCTTCCTTCGGCATTTCCTACTTTACGTATGTCACGCATGTTTCAAATACTTACAAGAGCGGGAAACTTTTTAATTACTCGTGTCGAGGAAACTTTCGTCGGTGTAGGCGTGAGAGTGGAAAGCAATGTTATTTTGTTAATTTTGTGAGCAAAAAGGGAGAGATTTACTCGGAGCGTGAACTTTGTTGTATTAATTTTTTGAACTAATTCGTTGTCTAATTATTGGTGGATGATTTTATTTAATGCAGCTCCATTAGGTGTCTTAAAATGCCCTATACAGTATTTTACTTGCCTATTTGTCTCGCTGTAAAATCGGCTCTTTATGGAATAGAGAGTGAATGTGGTAATGCTCGTAGTTGAGATGCGTCAGATGTTCGTAAAACAACGCTGTAGCTTCAGTGATTTATTCGGCAATATATTACGAATATTTTCATGGAAAGTTTTTTAATTATAAATAACTGTTGCTATTATTTTTTTGCTATAAAAATCGTAGTTAACGTCTTATTGCTGTAGTTACCAAGTCAAATTACAAACCTTAAAGTTGACTTCTCTTTAGTAATTTTGTATAAAGAGAACAGAAGAATCAGTTCCTTTGTTAGACTCGGTGCAGCTTATCTCAGGAATTAGATTTAAATTAAATATAATTTGACGGAAAATTTTAGTTACTTGGTATATATCAAGGAAATTGACTTGCACGTAGAGAGAGAGAGTTAATATTTTAATTAAGTATTTCTTCAATCACACAAGAGTGTGATATTTCAAGGCAGAGCCCGGGGTGATGGCATCGGTCGGACAGAAATTCAGTATTTTTTCCTTGGTTTATATCTACTTCTATAAGAATGAGTATATCAGAATGCAAGTATTAACAGTCGAGATGCGTCAGACATTCATTCTAATGCACTAATCATATATTGCTTTAAACTTTCTAATTTTGTTTAACACACAGTGATACGCAGGATACTTTGAAAATCCCGAGGCTGTTTTTATTTGCACACTTTTCGCTACAACAGCAGTTTTACGCGGAACGTTTTACACGGGAAGGATCGTAAGTAGTACTGGTCGCGGAGCGTCAGACTACCAGCAGCGCCGTATAACGAGCATTCAGGAATATACAGCGTGTACGTGCAAAGTATAAAGTTTCTCGCGGAGAATGTTCGTGGTAACTAACGTCGTGCAAAATTACGAGTAGGTAATATCGGGTCTTCGGTAGCTAGAGGACACACGCTCGCATCTTACTTCATTTATACCTATATACTTTCATTACTTCGTACCACGCTTATAAGAATTGATAAAAATTCTAAATAGAACAGCCGGAAAGAGTAACGGCTTTCCTTATCGCGCGGTCGTCGAAGCCGCGTATACAGCGATGCGAAAGTTTCGAATTTACGTTTAACGATATATACGAAATAGCTGGACGAGTAAAATATTTGCAAAAGCTTTCGACTCGTAAAACCGGACATCGTAAAGCGTTATCCCGCGAGCGGTGTTGGGTTCCCCGGTGAGGGTATCGAACACGTTGAAGGATATAGGAGGTGAGTGGCTCCATCATAAAATAAAATGGCAGAAAGTGTACATAAAATAAAAGGACCTAACTCCTATTTACATGTTTCGCCGAGCATTGGCTGATCGTAAAAGCGCACGCAGGGGTCAGGGAGTAGAGATCAAATGGTGGACATTGAAATGAGGGATGGTCTCCGGGGCGTGGATCTGGAGGACTTTCATCTTTGATGCGAAAAAAGAGAGTGTGTACGCGTGGCGGGCGAGGCTCGATTGACGTAATGGCGGCATTAGCATTAACAGCAGCCTCGCCTGCCTTGAAGGTAATGAAAAGTGAAAATATATTTAAAGCTGAGGCTGTGAGAGAATTACCAACGTTCGTCCGGTCCGCGCTGAAATGTATAGATATCGAAGACGACGCATTTTTCAGCTACTTTTGCAGTCTCGATATAATCAGAATCGCCGATAGGAAAATTTTGAGGTTCGAATGAGAAACGATATCAAAGTATCAAGTGTTAATCCCCACCGAAAATCTTTCCTATTCCACAGGCGGACTCGTCGAAAATTTCGCGATGCGATTCACTCGCGACCGAACGTAATTAAGCGAGCTGCTAAAACGACGTCGTCGTTTCTACCGTGTCGAACGACGGGGTTTACCACTCCAAAACAAAAGCAATTCAACGAGCTCCGAATTCAGTTCACGCGCGCGAAGCCCCGTTGTCTCGCCGTCCAAACGACGCGGTCCCATCGAAACGTGTTCGATGAGCACGCGACGACAAACTCCTCGCCCGGAATTTAATTGACGTCGCGAGTCAGACGCGCGGCAATTTCCCGCGAGATTTCCCAGGGCGCGTGGTTAACGCGTGGGCGCCGCGAGAACGCGGCCGTCCCGACGCGCGGGGCGGAAAGACGAAAAACGTGTGAAATTGAGGGATGCCACGGGTATAAAACATTCAGCAAGACCTTTCGCGGAGGGTGTGAGGTATGACCCGCTGCCAAATGTTGAATTCTCAATACATTCTGTACGCCCCATCAATGATTCAAGCGTCGCGCGTCACATTTCTCCCGCGTTTGAACGCTTGACCCTTCCATAAATAAGTGACGAGAAAGTTATTCGAGTCCGCGGTTCGTCCGTTGTAGCGGGAAGACCGTACGACGTACGAGCGGCGCCACTGGAACATCTTGGAAACTACATTTCGCGAAAAGCTCCGTCCGAAGAGGCGTTCCGTCGACTCGACTCTTCCGGTACTGCGCCGCGCGTCCGGTGGAGCTTCGGTTCCCCGAACGTCGCGAGACGGCTAATGGAGGGGCGGAGGACGCGACGAGGGCTCGGACCGGCGAGCCGATGGGAGGAAGCCCGGAGCGTGGTGGAAACGCGGCGGGTGAAAGGGGGTTTCGAGCGTTCCGAAAATTGAACACATTGTCCGAGTTTCGAGTAGGCGCGTCCCTTCCTGCGCCCAGCGTCTCCTTCCGTGCCACGTGGGTTCCTTTGCTCAAATTTCAAGGGAATTTAATTGAAAATTAACTCGACTCTCTTCGTCCTGCCGGTCCTGCTGCGAGGCTTCGCCGGCCACTCGTCCGTTGTATCGATTTGACGAAGGACGAACCCATGCGTTGCGACTCTCTCGTTATCCGGGAGAGGATTTACTCTTTGGAGGGAAAAGTACTTCCTATAGTCAATAAGGGCGGTTTTACTGTAGGGGAGTGATTGGGGTAAAACTGGGTAGGTGGTGGAACGAAGTATCGATGTTCCACGCTAAACTACCTCTGCCCTCTAATGTTTAATACAAAAATCCCATTCTACTCGAGAATTGAGGTTGTTGAACGGTATTCATATTTTGTTCGATTGTCGATAAAATATTAAAAGCTTCTGGAAATTTTAGCGAGGGAAATACCGTCACTCTCTCTCACAATGAATTTAATGAGAAATGAATTTTAAGAAGTATTTTTACAAATCTAGAGTTCAAATCAAAGAAATCTCTGTTCCTTCATTTCTCTCTTTTTCTCCGCTACGCACGTAGTCCTCCTTCGTCCTCGCGATTACGTAGATACGCGAGTAATGTCAGCGGGCACTGATCTTCCCCAGAGCGGGGCGAAGTTGGCGGTTACTGGAAATTAGGAAATCCCATCTCCCGCGGGATGGAGCATTGTAACGTGTACACATTCCTCCGACACGTTTGCGGAGTGCGGTGAGACGTCCCATCGGGAAGCTGCCTGGCAGCGCTAGGTACGGCTAGATTTCGAGGGAACGAATGTCTGTCGCATACCTCGGCGCATACATACGACGCATTACCCGCCACCTCCGAGGTGCTTTTGGGGAAGGTAACGCGTGCGTGGTCGCAATGTTCGTAATCTCCTGCATATTACTACCTGCAAATTGCTCGGTCGGACGCGAAGAGATTTTTGTCAGGGCGCGCGAAGAATGCCCCCTAACGTTAGTGACTCCGCGGATGGGCGGAGTTGCGAGGTACCTACCTAATAATATCAAAACGCGTCGGACGTGCTCGACATTTTTAATTTGGTCCGTCTATGTATTTTTCCAGTCCTTTATTCGGTGTACCGAATGTTGTTTTCTTATCCGGCGTGCGAAATATTTTCCAAGTAATGGAAGTTACCGTGTTTTTCATATTCACATATTCAGCAAATGACGTTTCAAGAGTGAGACCTCGTAAAAAGTCGAATAAAACCTTAATTTCTTGAACCTCTAGTAATCTTCCGTAACTTCTCATATTCTTCGGCGGCGAGTCACTCGTCTTTAAAGCTATCCTACAAACGAACGGCAGGTGTTTATCGCGCCGTCGATTCGAGTGCGTCCGTCGAGAGCCTTTGTTCCCTTTCCGCTCGCCGTTATCCGATAATAGGGTGGACCGTACCCTGAAGGTTTTATCGCGCATAAAGTCATCGGAGGTCGTTCGAACGGAGAGCGTCTTGAAAGAAATCGATGAGAAACGTCCAAGGGTGCGGAGCCTCGGCTAACAATCGTAGTTAACGACCGGTGAAGTGGTCTCTACTAGTAGCTGACGATGGGAACTCGAGTGCGGCCCTTAAAGCGAACGGTGTTAGCACTTCGTCAATGAGTGCGTGATAAGTCATCGTTGGGAGTGTGTGCCGAGTATCGAGGACGTCCGCAGCACTCGTCGTCTTTCAGACGACACGTTTCGGAACGCTACGACCTTCGTCCGGTCTGAAGAGGATGTCGTTCGACGTATGTAGTTAAGCGATGAAGTCTTTCCAAGCATTTTCTTCTTTTATTCTATGGTATCTAGTGAAATTCGAAAGTAGAATTTTCTCAACCGTTCCAGAATAAAAAAATTCTCTGATCGCTATACGTCGTGGCTATGTAACTGGTAAACAATTTATTCGGTGAATTATGTTTAATGAAAAGAGTTCAAAAGTTAAACGACAATGTTAATTCCGTAATTGAATTTAGCAGCAAAATTGGGTCCGAGGATGAGTCGTAATGAACCCCAGGCTGACCGAAGCAACAGTGCGAAGATGACCCTTGGCAACCCTATTTAGGACGCCCATTAAGCCCTATTATTATCGGCACAATGCTCACTTGACGCTGATTAATAGTTGCGTAACAATTTACTTGTATTCTAGTTCGAATTAGAAGGAGACCATCGCGCACAGCTCCTTGAACGTCCGTAAACGAAAGTGCGTAGAACCTGTTGTACGTAGGTACAACCGGGTGTACGCGCTTGGGGCCAAGACATTAAATTAATCATCATTAGATGCCGAGCGAGAGCTTAGGGTCGAAACTACTCCTGAGTAGAAACGATGGGGTTGAAATGGCGAGGCTGTTCTCTCGTCGTTAATTTTGTTCACCGGAAAGCGACGAGTTGCTCGCCGCGATAAGACGTCGAGAGTTTCCACGGCAGCCAATTTTGTTCCTCGTTATAATTTGGGGGTAAAATGGGACATGGGCTGAGTATTCATCTGGTTAGAATTTCCCTGGTACGGATGCGATGCGTTTCACGAAACTGAAACGTGCGAAGCGTCTTACTTATTTGTGCCAGCGCACTGCGGGATTTAATTATTTGTCGAGTGTTCCGAATAAATCTTGGCTAGTTTAATCAATTAGCCCAAAAGCGAAGGAAAATAAACTACGTAGACTATATATCTGAGATTGGAATTGCTCCAATGCGGATGACGCATTGATTATCCCGAGGATGGCTCTCGACGTAAAACGACCTCTCCGAATTTTCAGAGGATAATTTCGACCCTCGCTAATTAGGCGGAAAGTAGAACAGGCTGAGCGTACTTTACTGGTATTGGCAGTACTCCATTTTCCACTCTTTGAGGGGAGCAAAGAGTTCCTCTGGCGCCGGAGAGAGACGATGAATCAATTTAAACCCCCCGCAGAAATGGGAACGTATTTCAGAAAGTGGAATAGGCAAAGCGCTTTACTGGTACTGGCAGCTTTTCATTTTTGACTCTTTGAGAAGCTCGAGAAAATCCCTCCGGCGATAGAGCGATCCGTCATTTATCCCGTAGATCGATTCAAACGCGAAGAGGACACGTTCCTTCGAGAAGCATGTTAACCCCTAAACCCAGAAACCTTTGTCACGGTACAAGGACATTCCACGCAGCATGGGGATAGGGATCTGTAACGAAGGGGTTCGGCATTAAGACTGGTGCTTCTGGGGTTATTATAAATACCTCGAGGGCTGAGCCGGACCCTTTATCCACCCGAGGGGTGGTACTTTAGAAATGAAGTATGATTCTTCCTGGATGACTTTCGAAGCGGGGAGGCGAAATATCCGAACGAAGTCAAGTTCCACGCCTGCTGGAGGAGAATTTAAGCCTTTTTTCTTCACAATAACGAGGGGGGCTGTTATCACGATTTCTCAAGCCGTCGGATTATACGTTTCCGGTAAATAATCCGTTCGGACGATGAACTTGATATTTGTCGAGAAGATCGCAAGCTTCGAAATATTCCGAAATACTGAAATACGAATTCTCTGAGCTTAATTTTTTTTTCCAGTGGTATTCTGGCGGTTACCGACCCTCTCGGCATTGGCATAAATCCACGTATTTTCTTCTCTTGAATTAATTCTCATTACCCCAAACCTCCATGACTGCAGACAATGCCAGAGGACAACGAGACGCGCGCGGTCAATTCACAGCGAGAAGTTTCCACTCCAGCGAGACTCCACATTACCGCGCGTCGTCGGCGAACGCGACCGCCTTAATATCGGTGGCATTAACGAAGTACCTACCCCAGCGTAGTCGTCGACCCTTGAGACCTGGTTGCCCCAACGCTCGCTCCGTCCTTTACGTACCGTTAACTCGCATCATTGTTTATACAATAGAACTATATATGAATAAGTACATCGTCCTCCAGAGGCGTGATCCTTGTCCCTCGTCACACGGAGGAGTTACGTGTCAGCCATGCGCGACGTGTAAGTGACATCTTATTTGCATGCGATCGCAGTACCTATTCATACTCCATAATACATACACGTACGATGGACACGAGATGGAAATTTATGTCAAAAACGTATTCGCTGATGCGAGACTTAAATTTTTTTCAACTTTTCTCCAATCATTTAATTATTATATCATATGAGGTTAAAGTTGCTCGCCAGGAAAGAAACTTCAATTACTATTATCTCATTATTGATGAACTTTTGGTCCACATCGATATAAGACGTTTTTGTAGATAGAAATATAATCTCCAGAAGAATATTTTAAAAGCATGAGCCAAAAGCTTAATGAGATAATAGCGATTAAAGTTTCTTTCCTGGCAGGTAAGTTTAGCCTCATGTCGTATATCATAAACCGGTGTCAGTAATTTCGGTGACCATTACGAATGCGATTCAATTAGTGCCTCCTCAGAGAGTAGCTTGAAACGCGACGCGTTAAAGGCTCCGTTTCCAGATAATTCGACTTCAGTCCGGCGTCCGGCGTCCGGCGTCCGATCAAAGATCTCTTTTATCTCGCTCGAATGCGTCCCCACGCGATACGAGATCACTCCCTCGTCGACGCTCGTGATATCCATACGCGGACCTTTGTATACCTTTCCACCGAGGTACCCACCAGCGGTTTCGTCCTTAGCGCCGCAGTCTGGCGAAACTGCGATTCCACCGTATATTTATGGGGTCCCGCTTCGGTACTAGCCGGAAGACAAATCCCAAGCTAATGTTATTAGACGTTCCGGGGCACACACCACGTCCTGCCGTACCGTCCTTGTGCAAATAGACAATGTACCCTCGAGATCTCGCGATAATATTCAGAAGACCTTCATAACCGTTCAGACGCAGGATATAATGCTCGCGAAGTCCTCGCCATTGACCCCGGAGCAGCTATGACTGTAAACATCCTCGAAGCAAGCCTCGGGGCTGAAGGACCGCGGCTTTGTTTGGCCGGAGAAGGGTTCCGATCGAGGGCATAATTAGGCCGCGGATTAGCAGATAGTGTTGAGAGCTGATCTTATCGAGAATATTTACAAGTGCGGGATAACGTCGGCCACGTGTCGCGTCGATTCCGGCTCGAATTACCTATCCGTGTCGAGAGAGTTCGGTGAAAAGGCTTGAAGGGTCGCGGGACGGTTATCCGAGCACGTCTGCTTATCTAAGAATTATCCGGTTATGGGTGTAGTAAAATATTAGAGAGAGCTTTAATTTTGCTATACGTACAGAAGTATATATCGCGTGGAAGAGGCTGAGAGATTCTTTCAGAATTGATGGAGCTTTGTTCTACTTCTACCGTGACCAATAACGGAAAGATAGAGGCGCGGAGGACGTAGAAACATTTTCGCAACATTCCGAAATTCCGATTGCCCTCAATCTTCGCGACCTATCCATACTCAATTAACACGACGCGCGAGAGAAATCGATCCCTCCCCTCTTTTAATCCCCAAAACCATCTGCAAAGATAACGACTTCCGGAGAAGCATTCCTGCTCGCCCGACTTCTTCGGCACTTTCCCCGAATGTAGGCCCATTTATTCCCGATACATCCACGGCTTCTCGATGATCTAATGGCCTATCAACGAATCGCTTTGTCCCGCTCGATTTATCTCTACTCTCTCCAGTTCGCACCCTCCTCCGCGCGCGTCCTGGCGGTAAAAAGGGCAGCCGAGCTAAAAAGGCCAAGACCAATTAGGTATCGGCTCGTTAATCAGAGTTACGTGACGCCGTTCCCGCATTCCTCGCGGTGATCCAATTGTCTAGGCAGAGAGACCGCGTTGCATTGACACTCGGACAAGGGTCAACTAAACACCATTAGCCGCGGTGGATTTTGGCCAATCCCCCGACGCGGGGACTAACGCGAGTCGAAGCGGATGTATATAGACGCGTACACGCGCCCCCGTGGACCTCGACATTAGCGGACATAATCGGATTGCCGGCGTAGAGCACGCGCGCGCGCGCGCGCGCTGTACCGCGGAGGACATTAATTTTTATGCGTTTCCGATAACCCCCGGAGCGACGCGCGCCCGGTACACGACTGCGCGGCTCTGGCGGATGCTGCGGCGGCGAGAATTCTCGCTCGACGCGGGAAGCGTGCCGAACGCGGAATAATCGAGTGGGTTTCGCGCGTGCGAATGCGAATCTATCTTCGCATCGAATTCTCCGCTGGTATGTAATAGATTCGAAGCAATATCCGAAGGCGAGGTCGTCGCGTTTGTCGACAAAAGGGGCCTTTTGTTAGCGGGGCGCCTACGCTCGCGCGCGTCTTGGCGGATTCGGGGTTGGAATTTTCTACTGCCAACTGATTGTGGAGCGAAGGGACCTTTCGGCAGGGGCGGGAGGGTGGAAGAGGCGGAGCGGAAACCTCTGAAGGGAAGCCACGGCCGACTAGAAGTCCGAGAATATTAGACTCGACCGCGAGGTAGTTACGCTAACTGCACGGCCAAATCGACTCATCTCCGGACTCGTGGGGTCCGGCCAAACCGCTACTTATTATTCCGGACAGTCGCTGGCCGAATTTCGGAAGGAACTTTCGTGAATTTCGGATATGATATAATTGGACTTAGCTCTGCCGTGCCGCTTTTGCTGAGCGAAGCGAGCGGGCGGCGAAGGAGTAGAATGTGGGAAGGTTGTGGAGGAGGGTAGTAAGCATAAATATAATATATCCGTACAAAAGAAGTGTTTATAGATAAAATTTGCAGGAGTTTCCTGGATTAAATTATACCGCGTTATTTATTATTAAAGAATAAAGACTATAATAATTGAGTAATTTAAACGAATCCGTGCAGACATTCGAGTGTTAGAAACTTTATTCAGTTTCCGATGGGTCATTCTGAAGCGAGAAAGGATACAAATTGTGGTTCAAATGATAAGATATCCGAAGAACGTTGTTCGTGTAACGGTTAAGTCGGAGAAAACGAATTCTGGTTCGGGAGGAAGCTGCTGAATATAACGCGGAATTACATTGCCGACTATCTTGTAGAAGCCCGGCTAATGGTCGCCTTAGGTGTCGCTAATATGCCTTAAGTACGACCCGAAGAGCGGCTCGACTGCTATAACAGTAACTGCAGTTGTCTCGGAGTCGAAGGTTACGGTTTAATGGCGCTTTCGTGGCGGACATCTCGTAGGATTCCACGGATTTATTGGAATTGTCCGTGGAAGAACAAAGTTTTGATGCGAGAGAGAGAGAGAGAGAGAGAGAGAGAGAGAGAGAGAGAGAGAGAGGGAGGGAGAGATGGCTTATATATCTATATACGAGATTAATATCTTCGAACCGCACCTAACCGTGAGAGCTTTGAGCCTTACTGTGTTCTCGCATGGTTACTGTTTCGTCACACTGATAGATAAAGTTGACGAATTATTATTAATCATTTATCGACCGAATTATCATTTTTCTCTATTCGCGTTGAGCTAATTTATCCTGTTATTTAGGCGAAAATTGAGCAGAATCCTATCGATTTTCTAGTTTCGCTTCAAAAAATGTCAAATTAAATCTTTGAAATGCCGTAAAACCGTCAGAATCTGGTTAAATAACGACGTAGCTAATCAGACAAATTTATCGCGGAAAAGAGAAAGGTGACACGCTCCGCGTTTATATTTCTGCTCCTCGAGTCCTCCTTGTCTGCGCCGTACCGTTTACTCTCGAGCGCATAAATATCCCCGCGACGCCGTATTTCGATGCAAAATTACAAATGAACGCGAAATTCCTCCGCGCGCGATTCCAATCGCGCGGCCGCTTCACTCACGCGGTAAATGAATTATCGCTGTACGCGAACAACGGACTAGGTACGCCGCACTAACGATCGCCGATAAATCTGCTCGTTATTTATCGGAACTTTTTATTTCGAAGTTTCGTTAAACTTTCCGCGGAAGCGTTACGGGAGTACGGCTGCGTTCGTTTCAACTCTCGCCATGGGGTGAGGAGAGGGAGAGTCTAACAATGCCACTCTCTGAACTTACCATGCAGTTCGCGCGCCATTGCTCGCACAACGCCACCCCAGTTTTCGCTGAAGTATGATGGTTTTCGTATAAACACCGATTCTCTTCCCTCGCAATGAAATATATCGTCCGACTTTGGCAGTGAAGAGAAATAAGATACGTCGATATTGATAAATTTACACTAGTTTTTTTCGTGGCCTATATTATAGTTAGCTTGGAAATGTATTAAAAATTATTGTAAATTAAAGAAACGGTACCTGTTCGATTTGGGCGGACATGCGTCGCTTTATTCCGGTTTCACATTGCGTTGCAACACCAAGTCAACGATTCCGCTCAACTCCTTGCGAATCAGCTCACGTCGCTGCCCTTGAACTAGATTCCTATCCACATCGACCAGACTCATCGCGATATTTCACGGTTATGCTTAATAATTCGGAGACAGCCAGCTCTTGCGAGGGAAAGATACCGCAAGTTGCAGCGTCGAGTCTGAGCAACCCGGGCATGAACCACTTCGGGAATATATGCATGCCGGCGCCACGCAGTGCGATGAGAAATAACGATAGATTCGTGGAAAGTTTTATTTATTTCGAGGAAAAAGTAGTATTCGGCGAGACTATTAAGATTTTTTGCTGATAAATATGATGAGAATTAAACTGCTAAGTTCAACAGCTTCGATAGTCGTCAACTGGAGTCAGCGAAATGAATAATTAAATAATTTATCAATGTTCCTTTTGTCGGTTCATTTTCAATATTAATCTTCAAAGATTGCAGAGATTATTCCAAACAAAATATCGGTGAAATCCGATCCGGAGATTCGAAGTGACTTCGTACCCACAATCCGAAGTTACATCTATGAATATTAATCGCGGGTGTCCTAAATCCGATGATATTAAGGCTCGGGATGGAATGTAATTGTCGCGAAATTCCTACAGTTCTACGCGTCGAGTGGTTCCACTTTCGCGCTGGTGTCGTCGTTGCCCAAGGGATGAGGGGTGGTTATGATTTCGCGATGTTTCATTCTCGATCCAGGGGATGAAGGGTGGTCTTTCTAGAAAGAGCGTGGTTCACGGATCGTGGATACTCTAGCAAAAATCATACACGACGAAACGCCGAATGAATAGCAATCACTGCGTGGAAGGAATTTTATAAAATTTAGAGTTATACCTCCTGTGAATATTAAACGGGTTGTCCCTAAATCTAACGATATTAAGGCTCCGGGGAAAATTTCATTAACGCGACATTTGTATAATTCTCCACCATACTGCTCCAGTTTCGTCCTTCTGATGGCGTTATACCTAATATGGGATGCGGAATATTGTTATGCGATGTATGATTTTACGGAGTTTCAATTTTGGTACGAGATTGCTCGAAGCGAATTTTCCTCGAAAAAATAGCGTCAACAGGTCAACGTTCGTTTTTGGGAGGGAATAATGGAACGATCTCCGTTTCGAATTTTAATTCTGCATAAATTCTTTGTTTATATACATTTAAAATAAGAGGCAACAAAGGAAAGAAAGAAATTAAAATAAATAATATATTCCAGTTATGTAGGTATTCCAATTATATATTCGCGTCATCTCCGTTTCGAATTTTGACTCTGCATTAATCTCCGACGATTCGAGATATCATCCGCCACGAAATATCGGCGAAGGGACTGGGAGTGTGGCACGGCACGATCCGTAGTTACTTCTATGAATATCAAGCGGGGTGCCCTAAACCCTGCACCGATATTAAGTCTACGCACGAAATGCAATTGTCGCGTCGTTTCTGGCGTTTCGCATCGCGCGGTGATTTCACTTTCTTTTTATTTCCGGCATTGCAAGAGGGACGAGAAATCGTTGCGAAGATTTAGACTCGAAACCCCCCGATTGAAATAAGGAGAGCCTCTCTCTATAGTACAGCCGAACCTCCCACGGCGAGATATGTATATTTTCGATGAGTTATCGAACTTAGTCTTGACAATATTTAACCGGCTAGCACAGTAGCAGCTATATCTGCTCCCCCTCTCTCTCACTCTCTCAAGAGAGGGTCGAGATTGGTAGTACGACGTCATCAGTATTCATCGAACAGCACCGCGATCTATAACACTCCGGATGCATTATCTCGCTGTACATGAAACTAGGTGAAACACGATTCGACTTATTCGCAGTGGAACAAGGCCAATCCTAGATCCAGGAGTGCGATATCTACTCACGATGAGTACAAGTCGTTCGCGTAGGATGTGACTGCGCCACTTTCCTTGACTTTTCTTTGTTAATGAAATTACTGGCGATAAGCAAGTAGGCTTCCTTTTCCAAAAAATCGACTTTCTAATCCATTGTGATAAATGCGAAGTAGTTGAAAATTCTTTCTTCGTTTATTCACTTATTTTTCAAACATTTTTAACTTTCAAGTTTCGACATTCGACTGTCCGCATCTCCTTAAAATGCCGTCGCCTTGTTTCACGGGGAAATCAGGAGGGGAAGGAATTAGATACTTACGCGAGTTAAATAATTCCCTCTCGTCGCTACGCGGGGGGAGGAGCTATGAGGGCGGGGAGCTGCCGTATCGCGATATCGATTCGGTATCGCTCGCTCTTTGTTAGCCACCCGGTAAATAAATCCGGCTCCCTTACATTTCGTCCTCCTACATTATTCAATAAGCGCGCATTCAATAAAACATTTTACGTCGCGAACATAACGAGAGGTTGCAAACAAAATAAACGTTACGTCGCGCTATTCTCGGTTTAATCCTTCCTTTTGTCCGTCAATCGTATTACGCCACTTTTTATGAATAGTAACCGGACGCGTTTTACCGTCGCGAGCGGAAACTTTTTACTGATCCTGGTACTTCGACGGTTGTAAAAATTTCGTATCGTCTCTCGCCCTTCGTTTTATACCTTCGCCATTACCTTATCGTCGTTGATTTCGTCGAAGTTGAGCCCTCCCTGTGACAAATCCATATGGATGACAATTTTTGTCCCGCGTATTTTGCGATTTAAAAAAATAATGGGAGAAGAATTTGGAGGAAGAGCGACAGGTTATTTTGAATTTCTGACAGGAACGAACCCTTTGATTCGACCAGTATTGGTCGTTATTTAATTTGTACACAAGTCTGTGGGGCCTGAGAATGAAGGTTGAAATGGAAATTTGGGTCAAAAGTTCACAAGTAACGTGACAAACGGATCGTGATTAAGGTCAGTATTTCAAGTTTCAACATTTTTCATAACTTCTGAATCTTTAAATTAAGACACCGTCGCACGAACTACAACTAATGACACTCTTATAACGTTAACAATTACCATTCTAAGCGGAAGTACGCTTACTCGAGGAACATAATGACGGACCGACGCACCGGTTTCCGTCGCCCTTCTCACTTCAGACACACGTCACTGGCAACGCTCCCAAATCAGGCGGTACCACCCCGGCACGCGCTGTCACCCAACTCCGCCCCGTTTCGTGCCGTTACCTTTCTATTCGAAAATCAATTAAACTTGTAAATTGACTCACTGTTACGACGGGTTCGTTCTTGTTTCCGTGTCAAGCAGACCGAGTCTCGCAATTTCGCCATTACGTGTTAGTCTATACCTATATATAATCGTGTAGGTAAGTGGACGCGAGATCGCGAGTACATTTTGGTCAAGTCGAATATGTACTCATTGTTCGATGAATCATAAATATTTCTTCGATTATAAAAACCCTTTAACGAGGAGTTCTCTAACACGTTCGCGACCACGTGGTTTAAATTGAAATACTACGTGTCGCATTATATGTGATACTTGGCCGTGAACATGTTAAAGAGGAAATATCGTGAACGTGATAAAAAGATTACTTATGCCGTACACATTTCTGAAGCCCATAAGACGATGCTGAAATTAGCAGTCGAAGTCCTAGTAGAGGCAGTAGATACGGCACGCGCGGGTCATACGTCCACTACAGTACCATGCTCTGTAAGATGGCTGCATATATGCCGGGCACTTTCTACTGGCTGGAGTAACTCCGGCTGTTAGTTTCATCTATCACGAGATGAACGCATACGGGGAAACGTTAATTAATATTCCTGCCCTTTCTTCCAACGGCTCAGCCACCACCTGCATTCGAAGCAGTCGTAATGAAGCCATTCCAAAATTAAATTCATCCGGCTATCTCTCACGGGAATGCCAATCCCTCTCTTCCGCATACGAGCGGCGTCACTCGATGACTTTCCTTCCATCGAACCTTCGCGCTGTTCGCACGTCCCTCGCATCCTCCCAATGCCTTCGGGGCAAAGTTAACGCAACCCTCGCACATCGGCCCGAAGCAACCCTGACCGAGTTGGTTTGCGCTAGCTGGACAATGGGTCCCCTAGTCATTATATACTGGACATAGCTCCATCTAGTGGCTGCTAAATCTAATCCGACACTTGTACGAAGGGTCGAATGAGAGAAGGGTTAGAATGATTGCCAGTGGACAGAGGGGATTTATCCTTATTTGAATGAAATCCCAAATGGCGACACCAATAAGATCGCCCTTCCTGCCGCACCGTTACGCGCACTCATTGATACGTACGCAAGTAATTTCGCTTCAGTTGGAGAGGAGATGACTCGTCGGATCCTTCTGGACTCGGAAGGAGGTGCGAATCGCTTCGTCACTGTTCCGTTTCCCATAACGATTTAAACGAGGGAGTGTCGGTGTCGAGCTTAATTAGACCCCGGTTCGTTAATTCGAGGGTAATACGCATCGTCCGTCAGTTCGCGCACTGAAAAAAATTTTCAGGGAATTGAGCAATAATTCTGGCTGAACCAACCAGAATTTCTAGCCACCGTGGCCACAGCCAGAAGTTTTCTTAAGACAGCCAGCCGAGTATGGCTAAGCTAATATGTTTAAAGTAACAATATCGTGATGTTTGTGTCAAGCTGCGCTGTACTGTTGAGCCAGTTATTTATTCTGATTGATTTAGACGTGCAGTATGCCTACGTAAGCTGTACCGTATCGCTAAATTGCACGGAAATTCTGGTTCATCTAGACAAGCAGTATAGCTGTGTCAGCTATACCGTATTGCTAAATTGCGCGGGAATTTTGGTTCGTTTCGACAAGCAGTATAGCTGTGTCAGCTATACCGTATTGCTAAATTGAAAGTAGGATTTTGCAAAAAGGGGGCGCGCACGCCTATCCTGCCGCCTGCCAACCCGCCTGCTGGGGTGTCGGTTTTTTTTCCAACCCTTCCGGGATTCGATTTTTTTTTTTTTTTTTTATAGAAGGGGAAATGCATTTACGCACCATCCCCAGGTTTGGCTAGAAATCCGGAGGTGTGTGGAGCTCGGGTGATCCCGCGACGAGAAAGTGCAATGTCGCGGGGCCCACACCGGGATTTGAACCTGCGTTCCTTAGATGAGATGCTTCGAGACTGGGAATGCTCGCATTCTACCAATTGCGCCACCGACTCTTCAAGTGGTCTTAGCTAAAACAGGCCTTTATATAATGCAACACTGAGATATCTCGGCAAAAATATTTAAATAAATATTTAATTTGCTATCGGGGTACCGACTCGACTTCTACCGGTATTTCGTATGCCTCGGGCACAGAACCGCACAGTTGCAGGGACCTTTTCGGCCGGGCTTGGTCGGTATTGGAGCCACTTCTACCGGTAAAAATTGCTCGAATACCGACCAAGCCCGGCCGAAGGGGTCCCTGCAACTGTGTGGAACTGCGCGAGGCATCCAGTATAGTCCACCCAGCCATACCGTTCAGTCACACTACACATAAGTTTACAGTTGGTGTAAACATACGTTTTATAGTCCAGCTAACTATACCTATATACCTATATTACGTATAATCATACAGTTGGGGTAAGAATACGTCATCTGCTTAGGATAACCTTTCTAGTATATTAAGTAATCAGATGCCATATTGCTGCATCAAACATATCTGTTAGCAATACTTGGACTGCTAACATAGCAATGCTGTATCTCAAATACAACTAATAGAATTACTGTAATAAAAATATTTTTAGGGGGGAATGGCTAGAAAGTCTCAGCCAGAAATGTATTGCTGTTAAAACTAAAGATTTTTTTCAGTGCGGTACTATACTTTCTTCCATAATGGAGTAATTAACCCCGGTTACCGACATCCTGGCTTTCCGTAAATCTCCCGTCAATCCTGGCAACCTCGATGTACCTTCGATTGCCGAGATTATATAATCCACAGCCGCCCCTACGAGTAGGCAGCTCTTCTTACCGTGCGATGCATATTTTCCAGCGCCTACAGTGTACGGTAGATATCTACGTAATATCACATATGCAGAGGGGACTCTCGCTCTCGAAACTTTCTCGACGAAGCATTCAGACCTCGCGTAAAGTACAGTATACATCACAGTTACAGGAGCCAATGAACTTGCACGAAATAAAATGAAACGTTAATACGATCGTACGCCTCCAGCTCGATCTGCGAAGATAATATACGGCATGTATATATATATATATATATATATAAGGAGAGACGAATGTGGAACGCGTGACGAGATCGGGGAGCAAATTCGAGAGGAGAGTCACGGCAAAGTCAACGACACGGTATGTATGAAGAGAGAGAGTCCTCTCTCTCGATCGGGTCTATAATATTCCGCTAAATTATTAATGACGAGCGATGGTGGCGATGTGCCGGGGAGGGCTCACTTAAGACGATCCTCGTTCCTCGCCGAACGAGGACGCGAATAAACAAACGAGCATTAATTAATTATGAATAATTGTGCAGGACCGAGGAGGTAGTGAACTCCTTGGCCACCCACGGTGGTCCTTCACTTAATCACTGTTTGGCTAATGGTCCTCTAAACCAAAAGGTATGGTGCGCCGTTAATTTCAATGCGACGTACCGGTCAGAGACTCGAAGTTGCGAATAGTTTGATGATGAGAGTCGGGAGATCGTTTCTTTTTTAATAACTTATTTGAACTTCCACTCATCGATGCTTCTCTATTACGAGTGTAGCAGGAGATAAGTATAAAGTTTAACGGGTGTCTAACTTTTAATGAGAAGGTCCGGAAGGAGAAGATATATATGTATGTAGAGTCTAGCAGCTGTGGGTTGTAGATAGCAAGGTGCTGTAAATATTATATTATAAAAGCTTCGGTGGAACTATCAATTTCATCAGCCGAAGTTTTGAAATTTGCACCCAAGCTAGCGCGTGTATAGGAAACTTTTAAAGTAGAATATCATATTCCCTTTCATTTGGTAATATTCCCTGTAGACTTCATTTAGGGAATTACGAATTAAAACGATCTATACTTGTTTCTCGACGAAATTCGTTAATCGCTATATTTCTTAAATTTCATATCAGCAAGTTTTCGCGTGTAGTCGACGATTCAGTTACGAGTGTAACGAGAGACTGGCAAGTTTAACGGGCTGCCTGAACTTTTAATGCGAAGAATTGCCGCGGGAGAACGGGCACGTGCAATAGTACTAATTGAGTCCTGTAATGTACAGAGTGCAGTGTTATGTTGCGACACGGGGTGTATCGTAATACAACTTCTCTCTCCCCAGCGTCAGCTCTGTACAGTTGTTTCAAACTGTTTTCGCGATACATATACGCGAACTAGACGCTTGTTTCGTTATAACGAAACGTTTTTAACAGTTGCATTAGCGAGAGACGATTTCGATGAGACAGAATCGCATGCATTTTGTTGCTTCATTCATAAAATCGGGAGATTACGTTTCACTACAAAAGACTTTTGTATAAATTTAGATTAAAAGTCTATAGATAATGAGACAATCGTGGTATCAGATAGTCTTTTGGATTCGAATTCTTTTTCATATGTCTGAGTTTATAACAAGAGCAACGATTATGGCGACGATTGTAACTCGGGTTATGTAAGTTCTAATTAGTAGTGTACGAGTACACAGCTATATCAGATACCAGGAGGTATAATAATTTAGGTACTCTGTGCGTATATGTTTGCCAAGAGTAACCCTCGCTTAAGTTGTTCGGGTTGGTCCTGAAATTTGAGCCAGATTCTGACCCCGAGGGTTGGGTCAAATAAGACCGAAACACCTTAAGAGGGTTAATCGATGTTTGACCAATAGTTTCGGCGCTTCTAATTCTGCGGAATCGATTCACGGTGCAACGGCCCGTAAACTGGCTTCCATGACAGGGGATAGTATTAGTAGGTGAAATTCTCGAATATCGACTTTGTAAGTTTTAGTATCATATGTGAAGATTAAAAAGCAGATATAAAGAATTATTATCATGTATCGTCTATCATACATGGACCGATGGAAAGTACAAAGGATATGATTGCGGCGCGACTCGAGCACCATGATTTGGCACAGATTCCGCACGAGGGTAGCCGCAAAATACGACAAACATCGTCTTCGTGGCTTCTGAATAAATGGTCTGCTCTCCGAACGCGTAAGAGGAACTTATAAATATTTTGGATGCGAAGGAGGCGTACAAACGGAAACCGTAAACCCTTATACGTCTTTCGATGAAAGCGTGTAACGCAATCCCTCATTGGCGAAGTACCCTAAGGCGGGGTAATACGACGCCTACGAGCAGCCTCTCGTTTACGCTTCGATCGCGGATGATGCGCCCTTGAATTTTGTATAATAGTAGGATTGACCTATATAAACGTTCTGTACGTCGCTATACTTTTGTAGGTATATATTTAATTATCTCTTGTCTAATTTGACGTAGGTTTCCCACGTATTTCTATACAGTCCATTTCGTATTGCCGTCGCGAGGGTGTCATGCATTTTACATAATACTACCAATGCGCGTGCATAGAGCGTGTGCATACCACGTGCATACTGTAGGTCAAGCATCACGTTACGCAAAATTTAGGGGCGTAACACCCACGATCGAAGCGTATACGAAAGGCTGCTCCCACAGGCACCGGATTACCCCGCATTAGGGGTGCTTCGTCAATTTCGTTCAAAGGGTTTCCGCGAACACAAGCTCCCTGCACGAGAGACGGGAATATAACGATACTAAAGAAGCTCTTCTACTTCCCGCGAGCTATTTTACTTCCGTTAACGTTTATGGAATCAAATTTTTAGACAAATTTTACGAGCTTAATTATTTCTTTGGAATTGGATAACGCCGAAGTTCGAGCATCCATATATTATACATAGAAATATATGCAGTAATTATGTTCAACCGTCTTATTATGTGATTATTATTTATTACTGCTTATTGGATGGATAAGCAAAGGTTGAGTCGACGCGAATTATGTTAATACAATGAGGCAAGGGCACATGCCAATTTGGGCTTAATTAGCGTATACTGATGAGGATTTTCGACCGAAGGGGTTAGGGTTGGAGCCCGGAGGGCAAATTCGGATCGTTTATCCATCCACTTCAGATTGTTCGCATTGTTAGCGTGTGACGGCTCACTGATGAGCTGCTTGTTCGCCGTTTTACGGGTTTGGAATTATTTCGGGAAAATGCTTGTTTAGGCGGTATCGCGCGTCGACGGTGATATTGGGGTGATTTATACTTAAAAAATCAACCCCGTGGAATACTCGAAGATGCAACGTTTATACGGTGGGAATATACGAGTATGTATAATCTCGAATGTGTCTATTGTCTGAATGTGTGAATGTGTCTATTATTGATTAGTTGGATGAGAAATGCAACGCGAAGAGATTTTTCTTACATATAGATGAAGTATATTGACATCTCAAGATCTATAGATGCTTTATATTTATTCTCATGGCAAATATCCTAATTGCCAATCAACGTAAGAATTGTTCGAAAGGGAGCACAATTTTGTTTCAATCCTATTTCTTTTCATAATATCGACTACTATAGTCAAAGGTGTATTAACAATGTATCATTTATCTTACTTTAATTATTATGGCGTGAAAGAACAAAGCATTCCTTTCTCTACGTGACACCATGTTTTTCCTCTACTCTACTACGCAGCACCCGGGCGTGCGCCGTATATAATACTGATTAAACGGGGTTTCACATTACTCGATAAATTTTCATGCCGAACCCATGCAAGTTCGGCTCACATATACTCTGGATTCGCATGCGTGTAGGAGGACCCGTGCTTAGAACGCATATGGAAACCTTACGAGGGTAACCTATATTATATTGCACTGAGTAGAATTTCAGAGGTACAACTTTTCCCTAGGAGAATTTTCCTCGAAACCATAACGATGACCGGATACATATAGTAGGAAAAAATGCAATCCGTCCGCACATGTGGTACACGTGTATACTATTCAATAATTCTTGATCATTGTCGATATAAGATGCGTACTCACACATATAGTTGCTTCGTCGTAATGAGCAGCAAAAAATTCGTATTGTTTTTTGGATAATCCACCTCGTGGGTTCTACAATATCGATGCACGAGATATCCACGGGATTTGACAATTTTCGAGCAGCGCAACCGCTGCTAATGGAGTCGATAAATCGTTGGATCGGAACGACCGTTCCTGTGCCCACGAGTGGTTTATAGGATGACTAGCATATTCATCATCGTCTGGTACAAGGGACTTTATTGCTCCCGCCTTTGACGGGCGCAAAGGCTATTAACCTTGAGTCAGTCTGCGGCACATACGTTACGGTAGTGTTATTAAAGCTACGAGCTACGACGTTGAACTAGCGAGTACTCGCTAAAGCAATCGCGTGACAAAACATCTGACGGACAGGTGTCATTAATGGGTAATCCTTCCGACTTTACCGGCGCTACGAGAATTTTGCAAATCACTTTTCTCACGCAATATTTCTTGCGTACAGGATGATACGTTTTATAATTCGGAATAAATGAGTTTCGTGGTTACCTGCCATAGATGCGGTATTATTGACTCCAGTTATACCAAACCACGAAATCCGTTTACAACGATGTATAAAGTATATCAGATTGTATACATAAAAGCTTTTGAAAAATTGTTTCACGTTGCTTCGTTATTGCAAAGTCCCGTTTAAACGGATCACCGTGTGGACACCGAAGCATCGGGCTTCGCGAATTTGCGAGGCCGTGATGGATGATTAGAGTGGAGTGGTAAGGGTGGTTCTATTAGGTTATTGCGTTGTAAAATATCGGATGATACCACTACACGTCTAGCGCGTTCCATCGCAAAGCACGATACACGGGCTCTCTTCCGTAGTATTATATCTTCGTTTCTGGACAAAGAAAGGAGCATCGAAGGAAAGCTCTGTTCTCTTCATTTATTGTGTAGGTATCCATTTTTTTCCGTAATTTTGTAATACAATATTAAATAAAGGATGCGATACACAGCGATTGAAAGTTATTATTTACGGCTACTAATGATCGATATGAGTTACTATTATTTTCAGTTTTCCCAATTAATCTGATTCCGAAATGAAATAATTTAGAAAACGCTTCAGGAAGAATTTTAAAAAGACACGGAATAATTTTCAAATTAGCCCTAACGGCAATTCTAAACGGCAGCCCCAATGAAGCTATCCGCGAAGTATCGAGCTTCTCGCAATGCTTGCAAAGCGATCCGCAATTTCGTGGACGAATACACGTCTATACCGTGCACACACACACACACACACACAGGCCGTCTGTTCGTGTTAATTACTACTTCGTATTGAGATTAATGACATCGGTTCGTATTTATGCGAGGATAGATTTATCGGCACCGCACACTCTCGGTTAGTTGAGCGCCGTAGTGCGGTCAACGTTAATTGGTACAGACGGTCAGCCGGTGACAGGCTTGATGCAGAGGGTATCCCGAAAGCGAACGGCGTATCGTCCGTGTATCTCTTCTCGAAATTAAAAGAACCAATCCCCGGATTAACGGCAACGGCCGAGCTTTCGATGGGATGCGAGTGAGTTGCAGCGGTCGAACTTGGAACGGATCGGGATTTGCGGTCGGGAAATGTCGTTTTTTTTTTTCCGGAACGAGTCGAGAGTAAATTGATATGACACTCTCGAGTATTGTACCGAGGTAAGAGAAAACGAGGAAAATAACGAGTCATCTGCGTAGGCGTGTGTGATCTTCTCTACAGGACCAACGTAACGTTTAATTCGCGATGACGCCCAACAAAATCTCGAGGTATAAATCCGGCAGAGCTTACCGTCGAGTAATCCCGTTTCTCGCTGAGCCGGGGAACTCGACGCGTCGGCAAAAACAGACTTTTAAAGCAAATTAAGATAAATTCCAGCTGTTTGCCCGCTTCGGCCCTCGTAACGAGAGAGTTATCGGTCGACGAGTGCGAACGAATGGGTAGCGTAAATACTATAGTTCCCGAATGTATCGCTCGTTGATCGATTCGAACGTTAATGCGTGATATGGCACGCGCTCTGCTATAATACATTTTACACGTTAGTGCTTAGTGATTGGCTGTGATTGATTAGGGGGTTCTATTTACATTCATTTTATTAGAAGAATTCCATTTTTCCAAGTTATATGTACAAAGTATCATAATATCACCAGTGGTGATTCTTTAAAGTGCATACCAGACTACTTCATAATTACGATTTTAATCTAGTCACCTAATGTTGAACGAAACCTCCCCTTCCCATGTATGTGATAATAGTCTCATATAATCTCGCTCCTGCGATGCTATTTCGTAATAAACTGCGCACATTATATCGTCGCACGGGGCGTCCGCTATCCCCCGGCATTGTAACGGCGGAAGGTACAGGACGTGGCCGACGTTAATGGCATGTGCTAGACTTGGACCATAAACGCGACCAGAGTCGTGCGTCGCCACGGTGGACGCCTCTGCCGGCTGCGGTTTCCACGGACGTTACTCGCATGCACGGGGATTCGGCTGCATCGCGCGATACGACGCGCCCGTATGCGCGTACAATACGGGACAAAATGGAGGGTGGTATCCCCGTTTGAATTCGTGCGGTAGGCGCGCACGGCGGTGGTTCACGGGTCTCGACGGAACGGCGTTTACGTCCCGTTCTGTTCCCATTAAAATATATGCGGGTGGGAAAGCGAAGATGTCCATCGTGCACATTCGCTTCTGGGCACTTCGGGGAATTACGAGAAATTGTCCCGTGGTAAAATTTACAACGTCCGTATTTACAGCGGTAGTGGATACCAGATGTAGCCGGCAGATAGACTCGGCTGAGCTTCCGCTAGCGATAAGTGCCACGTGCAACGGGGAAGGCTTGATCGACAGTCGAGGAGCTCCTTCGCTTTGGAACAAAACGCTGCAAGAGAAACGAGTGTCTCATTGGGCACCGAGAGCTTTTCGCCGTACGAAGAGTCTATAGTGGGAGCCAAATTCTTCGATCGTGATTTAGGTATACCAATGAATAGTGGACGGTGATAACGCATCGGGGTTATAGTTGATTGTGTGAATTGTCGCCTGTGTCACTTCACCAAGCTTTGATTCAGAGATTCGATGTACCTATCGTTAGGTAGCCATATAGAAAATCGGAGTGCGTTGGACTTAGCCATATTTATATCACAAAGTAACTCGGGACGTTCAATCGAAACCGGATACGACTCGATGCAAATGCAGGACTGCACCGCAACCTGCGTGACGAGTATCCCACCCATCTCTTGCACGACGCGAAAACCACTGACTTTATCTTAATTGCATCATCACACAGTAAAACGCATTGTCGTCACACTCTGATTCTTGGCGTAACCGCCGAACAAAATGCAGTCGGTGTGCGAAAAAACGCGACTGCAGCCGAGCTGGGCAACACTCGCGCAGACCAGTCTCCCCGCGCAGGAAGCACGCCGAATTATCTACGGGCACGCCGCCGTCGTCGTTACGGGTAATTATGGGCCCAAAATGCCGCTGCAGGAACTGCGATAGAGTTTCGCAAATTGCTGCTACGCGTTCGTTAACCCGCGGTACCTACCGTCTCGTGCTTTCTCTTTTTTCGATGGTATATCCTGCGGGGGCGGTTCGTGCGATTTTTTGACGGTGCAACGCGTCGTGGAGTATTACGATGCGTAATTGTGGGCATCCTACGGAAGCCGAGAACTTTCTACTAAAGTATGAAATAAAGGGAGAGGGAGATTTTAAAAGTAGATATATAGCAAACATTTGCATTTATTTAATTTCAAATAATTGTAGAATTTAACGGAGTATACGTGCACTTTTTCTCTTGCACGGAGAAAAAGGAACTACTTACACGAATTACAGTTTGACTAGCATGAACTATAACGATTTCACCATGGAAGCTTTACAGAATTGTACAGTAATTAGGTGTTTTTTCTGGGGAATCGATAAAAATTCCTGGGCAAACAGATATTGCATCTGGTTTTAAACGAGCATCTGTACGGTTGTAAACTTGTAAATAGGAATGTATATCCTCTGTACAAATTCTTGATAATCAGATCGAATCTCAGCGCCACTGGATGGAACTGTAAAAATTGTTGATTTCTTTTTTGCGTTTATAACTCGACATTTTCTTTGTAAACACGATAATTTCGGGGCTTCTCGAAAGGAGATTTCCTCGCTTTGATTCGGGATGTATATAATTATATCTCCGATGGAAAAATCCGTGCTATTTGTATTTTGTTCGCGCTGAGGATGGTGCTCTAAGGATAATGTCGTTTGTGCGAATGTCAATGCCAGGCGTCGTTCTACTGTATCACCCGGAGATATTGGGAACACGGACGCTACTTACCACTTTGAAATGGAAGAAGTTTTCCGATGGCAAAAAATCTACGAGGGTGTGGAGCGCGATCGACCACGGCACTCCATCTCGCGTACCTACTCCGTCTCGTTTCATGGCGGACTATTTTGCTTCATCGACAGACCGGAGCTGAGGTGGCGACTTTCAATCGCAATTCAACTTGAAACATCGCCGGGGCAAGCAGCAACAGTCTGCCGACTCGGAATGGTAGTGTCGTAGAATGTATATAATGTAATATATATATATTCGGGGAATATACATTTTTCTCACATACGAGCACATCCGTAGCGTTTCATATTTTCTCAATCCGAATATAGATCTGTGATCCGATTCGTCCAGTGATTCGATTTGCCTCGGTCTACCCTAGTCGAAGTAAATCGACCGGTACCAAAAAAAAACATGTATTTTTTCTCTATCATTACAGAACATCGTAACTCATTGCTATGCGAGGAAAAGTCGTAAGTCACATAAACGACAACAAGGACTTACGATGTTTCTTCGCGTAGCAACGGGTTACGACGTTTTTCAATGACAGTGAAAAAATAGGTGCTTTTTTCTGGTTACGAGGAGAATTATAATAGACTATTATCGATTTCAGGATGATAAGCCTCTTATGTCAATTTTGCTTAATTTAAATTTGGGAGAACGTGTGAAAGAATCTCGTTAACTATTGTCGAAAATCCATATATCTCAGTCGAGTACACGTAACGCTCTCCGAACCCTATGGCGACTCTTCTTCGTATCACAAAGAAACATCGACTCGATCCTCCTTTTTTCACCGTGGAGAGGTGCGTCGCATCGTCTGGCTCGGTTCTTGTTCGATGGTCATTGGTCGGTGTGTAAAGCGAAGTCAAAATTGCAGCCGAAGTCGAAGACCCACAGTCTGGGATCGAGGTCACGGCTACAGACTGCAGCTTATGTAACCGAAACCGGTCGCTATGCAGTCGACTATGCAGTGGTGCACTTTATTATATACGTCGACCCGACTGTACTTCGTCTCGGTGCAGTCGTGCGATGCGGGGCCGGCTCTAAGGAAGATCGGTGGTTATTTTAAGAATTGGATAAGTCGGGAATTTTTAATAAATTAATAGTGTGAAAAACAGAATTATATTTTCCCCATTATATACAGAAACGTAAAATGTATAGCTATTTAAAATTTCTGGCACTCTTACAATAACGATAAGCGATGGAGTTCAATAGATTTGTTAATGGTTAATGCACGTGTGTAGCATGGGGTCGAAACGATAATAAGACCACGAGGAAGTATTATCACCAAAGGCCGGACCTTTTCGAGATAATGAGAACGTCGAATGGCGGTGAAGCCTTTAAAATATTCTAATTGGAATTTTATCTCGATTCCGCAGGCAATACCATATATATATATATATAGAAGGTGCTATTTACCCAAGCGAACGACCATCGAATCTTCCCGGATGGTAGGTACTCATTTTCATGAATACGCGGAAGCCGGTTTTCGGGGGATAATGTGACCCAGTGTCATTATCAAGTTCGCCACACGTGATCTTCGTAACAATGTAACATTTCCGGTCTTATGGTGTATGTAGAAATATATATATACAAAAGTAATATTAATCATTTAGTATATCTACCCTTTTTTGGTTTACTTCCCTTGCGAATAATTATCAATAAACCTCATTTGCGATACTTTCCCCCACTTCTTTTATCCATTTCAACCACAACTTTAATTCTGCGGTAATTTGACGAAACGTTACGCCGACATTTTGCGAAACCTTCTCACGAACGATCTATCGAATCCCGTTAAATTACCCTCCGTTTCACCGCGCTAAACCCACTCGCCACCAAAAAACGGTGCGGTCAGTCTGGCGATGATCGGGATGCGAACCAGCGGAGACCTCACGGACTGTGTACGCAGGCACGCTAGCCGCGCGGCTACCGCGGGGTATGGAGGGAATGAGAAAGGGGTGACCGAGACGGAGCGCAGTTACTGACGGAGAGTATGCAGGTGTACTGTGCAGCCCTGGCCTCTGGCGCTTCGATGGAAGGCTGCTTCTTCCCGCCTTTCATCCACTTCGCGAAGCGGAACAACCGGGAGAGGCCCGAGGTCTAGCGGACCTTGAACGACCCTTTAACTAGTCGTGCTGCATCGGGCTCAGTCAAGGTTACTTCCTTTTGGTTTGAGAGTCGCGCGACCACCAGACGGTGCTAACGCCAAGGACGAGCCAAGCACATCCGTCGCCCTCCACCTATATACCTACGAGGCGTCTGCTGCAAATCGCCGCTGTACGCCATGATAATTAAATTTGTATCGGGGCAAAGTACTCATTCTCTCTCTCGAACGATCGATGAACGAGCTGATACTTAGCCGTAGCCGTATGTATATAGATACCGCGGTACGTATATACGGGGCTATCGACGGTGACAGCTCGAAAGTGAAATGGGTTGCAAGACGAAAGTGATTCCATTATCGCGCTAATACGAACGTGTTCGGCAGGACAAGAGGGACGTGCCTCAAAGCGACGTATCTCGGGGTTGGTTTCGTTAAGATTTTTATGAGGATTCTGCTTTTGGACCTGTTTTAGGTGAATTGGAAGACAGTGACGCGAGTCGTGCGAGCGATAAGCGATTGATCGATCGGATAAGATCAGACGAGGTATATGTTATGTAATCCGATTAGTCAAGCGCTTCCCCGTTATAGATTACGACACCTTTTTCGGACTAATCGTACATTTAAGTCTTAAGTTCGGGCGGCCTACGGGAATTAGCTAACCGTTTTTATAATGCTGCGTTTTTAACGTCACTTTTTTCGAAGTGCAATTAATAGAAGCTGTATTATTACAGAGGATGGCAATCCTTGCACTTTGCTGGCAGACTGTACAAGCGAGTACACGCGTGCGACGTGCGTAAATGTTTGTCGCCAGTCGAGACGCGTGGGTGAAAGTCGCAGGTAATAAGTTCACACCGGTCGTTGCTCGTGTGTCAGATGCAATCAGCTCTACAGTCATATACTTATTCTTATTCTCGTCATACGCTGCTAATTTACGTGTATCTCTGATTGCGTTGGAGTATCGGAATACGAGTTTGAGAATTTTCGGTATCGTTTGTCATTTCTATAGCGTGGCTCAGGAAGGTCGACAGTGATTGTAACCATTAATTTCTAGACAATATTCAATGAAAAATCCCGATTATAATAATTAATCAATTTGTCCCTTCGATCTTTTCATATTATTTCAACGTTTAGGTTCAAATTAGTTTCGAAACACGATTTCAATCCGAAGCGCCGCACGGTGAACGTTCCAGTGGCGCGGTCCTCGATCGTCCGCCGCTCCTCATTGACATGAGTTCCGGCCGGAGTTCGTTTTCGCATTTAGAAGGGCAGCACTCGATGCTTCGCGGGGCTCGGACCCGTACAGATCGAACGTGATCCTACGGTAGACAACGCCCGAGGCTTTGACGAGTCCGTTCAGACTGCGGGGGTTGCATGGTACTCGTATATAGGGGAGTTGAACGGAGAGTGGGTAATGGGGGCTCCTATCAGCCCGGTACACTCCGGGAGCGGGAGCTTGCAGGACCAAAGCTGGTAATATTTCGACGAGTTACGCTGATAGTTCCTGCGTGCACCGTAGCCCGGCACTTTGAATATCGAGTAGACGGTGAACTTCCGATTTAATGTAACTTCGAACGAATATCGTATTGGATGGCGGTTTGAAATTCTTCGTTCGGTCGGTGTCTTTGTTACAGGGTACCGGGCAAAACGTGTTGCTATGCACTTGTAATGTTATTTGGAGGGGTGCTGTTATTCCGAAAGTGGATAATAGCCTAGTCCTATTGAATTCGTCGCGCGCGCGCGCGCGTTAAGGTTACCGCACACTAGGGCGTCGCGTCGCGGCGCGGCGCGTCGCGTCGCGGCGCGTCAAAATACCGACTGGGATAAAATACATACAAATAAATGTACTACCGCACACTAGAGCGGCGCGGCGCGGCGCGTCGCGTCGCGTCAGGGACGGGGTTCTTGCCCAGAGCGGCTCTTCGCGTCGCGTCGCGTCAAAATACCGACTGGATAAAATACATACAAATGAATGTACTACCGCACACTAGAGCGGCGCGGCGCGGCGCGTCGCGTCGCGTCGCGTCGCGTCGAGGACGGGGATTCTTCCCTTCGAATCCTTGGCGTCAAACGACGCGTCCCGACGGGACGGTCATAAAGACGGGTCGTCTTTGTCCGTCACACAATAGACGAAATTCGGAATATCGATTCTTACCACTCACTATCATCGCGATCGAAATACCTCGTGGTTAATATCGCCACTAGACAAGCGAATTCTCCAAGACTGGCGCGTTTTTTATTGATAGGATGGATCCACGTTCTCTTCTTTCTATTTCTTTCTGACATCAATGCTATCATAAAAGCAAATTTCCTCATTAGAACTACTGCTGCCGTCATACATCTTGTTGCACTGCTAGATACCGTCTGATTATAATATATTTTATAAAATTTACGGACATTCAAGTCCGAATCTGTCGGTTGCCGCCGGAAAAGTGGGCGATGCCACCATCCATCGCGGAGCGTCACCGAGCCGTGACGTAAAATTTACTGACATTCAGGTAAGAATCGCCGAGCATCGCCGGGCATGTCGTAAAATTTATGGACATTCAGGTAATAATCGCCGGGCTTAGACGCACCCCAACGCGACCCGACGCGACCCGACGCGCCCCGACGCGACGCGACGCGCCGCGACGCCCAAGTGTGCGGTAACCTTTATAGGTATTTACCTCAAAATTCCAACCCCCCGCGTAGTTCAACGTTTCCGTTGAGCGACGATTCTATAACGCGGGGTAAGAGGCCTTAGCAATGTTAATTGCACGGCAAGATTTAAGGACCACTAAATAAAGGTCTCCCACGTGACGGTCCCTTGGCGAACTCTGCGCGGCCACCCTAATGGTCAGCCGGAGAGTACCCGGCGCTACTTTTGCGGCCTCCGGTGTCAACTTAATTCACCGTCTATCGTAACTCGCCTTTTCGAAGCTCGCGCGAACGACCACGTAGGAGGGTCGCTATACAGTTTTGGATCCCATCATTGGGAGTCCAATTTCAGAGGTTGAAATTTACATTTATACGCCGAGCTCTGCTACTAAAATACCGAGTAAAAATGTAGGTACATCCGCCAAGTGTCGACTACCGAGAAGCTAATCAGTGTGACATTGATTTTTTAAACGATACAGAAACAATTTCTAATCTCAGCTTCTTCGAGATAATCAATTGAGTACATCTATAGTACGTGACGCAACGTGGGGGCGAATAGGAAAAAAACAATGAGTTAACATTAAGATTATATTAATAGTATTGAAATATGAAAGGTATAATCATTGCTCAATAAATCGTTTGGTTTTTAGAGCCTTTTTGTGTATCCAATAATTCCCTTATCGGTACAAGATAACAAGATAAAAATGAAATAATGACTCACGTCTTTCCCGGAATTCTGAAAAGAACTTTTCCAAGGCTCACACACACGTGTAAAATTATTCCATAATTCGGAAAGAGAAACACAATTGTACCCGAGTTCCGAGTTTTTTTTCCGTTACGATAACGATCCTTCCTCATGTGTTATCGACGTGCCCTAAAAGAAATCACTTAACTCGGCGTTGCAGTTAGAAAACACGTACCTATCTCGGTGTGAGTAGCGTATTTTTTAACTGTTATAATGGATATACGTTTTTTGTAAACACAACGCCGAGTTACGTAATTTCTTTTAGGGCACGTCGATTACGTACACGTAAGTATATATTGAAATAAATCACTTTATCGCTATGTATCGCAAAATTCTCTCGTTCAACGCGCTTTCAGATATTGAAAAATTCTCTTTCAACCCGAAGCGGCGAATTTCAAAAAGGAACTATGGAGGGTTTCGATACAACTACTTTGTGATACGCGATAACGCGCCGAGATAAAAGTTTAGCCGTGGAATAAATCGGGTCGATGACGAATCTTCTATCCACTGGGTTATCGCAGGTAGAGGTGAGCAGATAAGTGCCATGCTACCTCGCGGCATTGCTAAAATGCCGGGCGTCATCGTGTACACGTTAATTTCCTGCGGGCTATTACTCGCGATAACATCGGTCGGCGGTGAGTACGGTAATGTTTTTTTTACCCGTGAAATTCGCGACTTCAATGTTTCGTGAAATTCTTTGCGCGCACTCCATCTTTTGCGCGAGTGACGAGCACGCGGTGAAGTTTTACGATCCGTTCGTCCTCACTAGTATCAGCAATGTGTGTTCATTTGGGCGAAGCGTGGAATATGCGTTCGTGTTATCAGTTCGTCGAAGCCCACCATAGTTACCGGGGCTCGTGGTGCGAGAGTGTGATGCGGCGACGGAGTGTGTGATCGGTAGATTCATCTTCTACATGGTGCAGTGCTGCTCATTTAATTGCAGGTTCAGACGTTTTGGGCACAACGCAGAGCTCGGATTTGAATGCGCAGCGCGGGTTGGAAACTCGGATAGTAAACGGTACCGCTGCCACTTTGGGACAATTTCCATATCAGGTAGGTGAATTAGGTACTGTGAATGTACGAATGGTGGAAATGCTAAAAGTTTGAAGTGCAATTATCGATAAGAATCGTGTGCTCATACCCACGCCTCTAATAACATAGTTTTCGTTTAAATTGGCTCTTATAGCACCTCCGACACTCAAGAGTTTCTAATATATGGGCCAGGTTCATTTTTTTCTGTACTCCAAGCACGATTGCCACGTTGAAAGAAGTTTCCTTTTTAAAAAACCACATCAAAGGCGTTTTTTGGACAATCGAAACGTAATTCTTTATGTTAACGATGCGTTCGATATTCAGGTTTCTTTGAGACGAATCGGCACGGGGTTGCACTTCTGCGGGGGAAGTATCGTCGCTGAACGATGGATCATCACCGCTGCTCACTGCATGTTCAGGTGGGTTTATCGAGAGATCCGCGGTCTATCGATACGCGTCGAGTTTATTGTTATCGCGAAGACAATATAAGAGCATATGAATGACTTAAGACCACGTTTTTATGATGCCCTGTCTAAACCACCTGCACCTTGTATTTCTCTATCACTTTCCCAATTCTAAAATCTTGCTACGAAAATTTTAGTTCGAACGTGAAAATTCCATCTAATTCGATCATAGTCGTTGCTGGAGAACTTCTGATCAAGAATCCCGATTGGAGTGGTACGCGACAGTCGAGCCGCGTTAAAGGGATTTCGATCCACGAGCGTTTCAACAATGACACACTGGAGAATGACCTTGCGTTGTTACACGTAAGTTCGTGCATATTTCAATCGGGATGTCAATATCGATAGTCCGAAATCATATCATTTTGCCGTTGCAGTTGACGACGAAGCTTCTATTCAATAAGGCTGCCGTTCGACCCATCAGCTTGCAAGCTAGATCGGTTAAACCGGGAACGCTCTGTCAAGTTGCCGGTTGGGGGTATCCTGCGTTTGTAAGTATAGCATTGAAGAAACTCTTGATATGCCAAATAACTTTCACACTCTTAAAACTTCTCGTTCTTCCAGAATATTCCGGTAGTTAGCAATGCATTGTTGTACGTTGACTTACCGCTATTGAATCAAACTTTATGTCGCGAGCTTTTGGCAGACAATTCCAAAGTTCCTGATGGCATGTTCTGCGCTGGTTATGTGAATGGTGGAAAAGACGCATGTCAGGTACGAGAAGCATGTAGTTTGATTCCAGTTTAATTAGTGAAATGAATTAGTATATTTTAATTTTGAATTGAATGTGCTATATCGAAATAATGGGCCAATTAACGTGGCAAATGTGATTGATCAGTGTCTCTAATTTGTCCGCTCAGGGCGATTCGGGTGGTGGATTCCGCTGCAACGGCAAACTAACCGGTGTGGTATCCGGTGGCATTGGATGTGCCTGGCCAAGACTTCCAGGATTGTACACGGACGTACGATACTATAGGGATTGGATATCGAAGGTAACCGAGGGGGCGGTATCTTCCAGCGGAGTAGCCCTAGGATGCGGACTCGAGTCTACCTCTTGCCTTTTCTTCGCCCTTCATACTCTCTTCTATTGTACTCTGTCGCTGAGAGTTTTCGATATGGAATGAGTCATGGAAACAAAGACTGACGGAACTTCCAACTCGTATTTCTGTTCGTCGTTACACAGAATTCGAAGTTATCACTTTCGACGTTTCATACTTTTTACGTAACATCTCTGCTGATGTTATCGTAATGAGATAAGATTGTACGCGTATATCGCTGCTGTATCACGCAATTGTTAGATCCGTCGATGCTGCTAACGAGGGAACTCTGAGGATTGCACCGACGGATTTGTTATTCGTGTCGTCGTTTGTACATAATTCGTACCGAAGTAAGACTCTTGACGTTGAACTTGAGGTTAGAGACGAATACAAATGTAATTTATTTATTGAGTCTATTTATCGCATATAATTATTAGCGAGAAGATAACGGCCATTGTTTTCGAGGTGACGATAAAGTAGTTCCGAGAGGGTTATCTTTGATTCTGGCAAACTGAACGATAGCACCATTTACTCAAGACTCGAGGGAAACGACAGAGTACCACGTAGTTTCTCTTTAGTCATACTGATTTTTTTCTTTTATTCACGACCGGAAGAGGATTATCGAGTCGTGTGAATCACACGTCCAAGTATCGTTTCCTTCACTGGATGACGAGTCTAATTAGTAAAAATGTAATCATACGAGGGTTTCCTACTCTTCCGATGTAACTACTATACATAATAATAATAATAATAATAATAATGAAACTGCGTATGTGCTCTCTCTTCCCCTCTCGCCTCATTTCTCTCCCGGACCCTTTTCTCTCCGACTCTCGCGGAATGATATTATGCAAATAACAAATAAAGATACACCTAACCCGGCTCACCGTCGCTAATTGAGCTGGACACGGAAGTTCATAAAGATCGGACACCCTGATATTTTCGTGACGGGGCTACAAATTGTATTACACGTCGGGAGTAAATTTACGAGCCGGGAGATATTTTCTTGCGCGAGCAAAATGCGATTTCGCCGGTCGCGCGATACGCCAGAAAATTCGTGGCGACGATACGAGCTCGCCCTCCCGCAGCAGTACCAGTGTCGGGAAAAACACAAATGCTGGCTCAATCTCGGGCCAAGTTTCGCAGATAAGGGTTTCCGAATATCCGAGCTACGTAGCGTGCATAATTTAAGAAGGATCTAAGATACCAGTAAAATCTAATAATATGAAGAGAAGAGAAAATCGCGCTTTCTCGATACGCGTCGTTGTTCCGAGTGGGGTTTGTTATATCTTCCATTATCATTCGCAACGGGATTGCCGCGTAGATGCTTTGTTCCGCCGTGTTGAACATCTCTCGTATCGGGAAGTCGAGTACGTACCGCGGCAGAAGGGCCATGTATTATTTACCAGTACCGATATATCACCACCCCATCGAGCGCTTTGTAAGTGTATAGAGTTTCCGTGTAGCTTGTAACTTGCTAGCAGCGGGTGGCGAATATTGTTTGCCCACCGAGACCGGATGACGGAGGCGAGAGCCGATCTTCGGCTCGCTCGGGTTGTCGATCAGACCGGATGGCGATCGAACAGATATGACGGATCAACGGGGCGGCGAAGAACGAGACAATGGATCATCCGTTAATTTACATGGAATTGTATGGCAAATGACAGCTTCGAGATTCACGCATCAATTAACGGTTTGGGAGCAGGTGAACGAATGCTCTCTGATTAAAACTGCTTCAGTGGTATTCTGCTTCTCGCAAATAAAATATTTCTGTTGTCACTGTATCCGTTTTATAAAATGTCACTGCACTGAGAAAACAGTTTACTTATAATCAATATACGTATACTTGATTATGGCGAAAAAATATTTCTTTGGACCAAGAAAATAGTTGTTAGGTAAATATTACTCTATTTCTATTTGAATGAAAAAGAGATTTTAATAATTAACACATATACCTACTTATTCATTTGATCCAACGTAATATTTCGCGCGTTCGCCATAATCAAGTATACATTTATTAACTAAAAATAAACTCTCTCTTCTCTCAATGTAGGCACCCCATTCCCATTTTGGCTCCTCAATTAACACCACGCTCATTCCCCTTCGACCAATGCAAGCCGCTACCGACTTCTACCGTTGCTTCTTTTTTTTTCGTCACACCACCAGATCCATCGCGGGCTAATTGCGAGAGTCTTAAGAGTTCCGCAGTTACGCTCTACATAGAGCGAGATGGTTAGTGTTCGGGAGCACGCAGAGTCCATTAATATTCCCGGGTATTCGTGGGGGTGGAACGAGCGGCTCTGACGTTTCGGTAGTTTGGTTACCCGAGTCTCAGAGCAAAAAAAGAGAGAAGAACAAGAGGAGGGGGAATGCGATACCTCTTTGATCTCGAAGGAGATGCCGAGTGCGTTGCGCAAAGCTCGTACTTTCGATACGGAATGAAGGCGATACACGCGTGTCGTAGGAACTCTTCTTTTATTCGTCATCCGTTGCTCGGCCGACTGCCCCGACGACGCGACGCCGACGGTTCGTTTCCCAGCGCCGATGCGTCATTTCCAACCACGCCGAGCTCTACTTCCGGTCACTTCGACGGAGAGGAGGGCACTGTGGCACGTGACGTCCCGCCGCGACCTTCCTGCCCTATTTCGACCGCAATTTCCTAGGAGCTGTACTTCCGGACGCGAAAGTTAATCCGCGAAACCCAAGCGGTGCCCGCGTCATTTCTCGAGGGGATACCGCGTACGACGTCGTTGATACGTAATTGGGATTCCTCTTTGAATTAATCAAGTTAATCCAATACCGCCTTCTCGACGCTTTGCGCGGACTCCGAGTAGGTACACGCGTTCGGTGTCAACGCGCTCCATTCACGATCCTTTTTAATTCCGGGATTGAATAAAAATTCATTAGGGATCCAAGTGGATCCGAGGGTGGCAGCCGGGAGGTTTTAGAGGTCTTAAATAAATTAAAAGTTTACTTTTTCAGTGAGGGATAGGCGGGATTGAGAGCGAATGCGGTGGCGGTGTGGGATCGCGCATGGAAATTCGCAGTCGAGTTTACAGAGGAGGGACGGAGGCTGGTCTTAATTTACTAAGTACAAGGGCGGCTATTTATCGAGCGAACGTCAAACCTTCGATGGGAATTGAAAGGCAATGCTGTTTTCAATTTGCGGTTCTCGGCTTCTCCCGAGAAGAACTTTGTATTTGAATAGCGACACTCTTTATAAAGTCTCGCGTTCTTTGAAGAACTTCGGTGTAGCGAGATACACGTGTACCTTCGACCGATCCATGTATTTTCTTTGTTTGAAATGCACTTAAAGCCCCAGTCGACGTTTGTACAGTTATAGTCGACTCGTCAGTTTTCATCATATTGCGAAGACTTTCTTCCGGCAGATGTAATAATCCTACTGGCAATTTCGAAATTGGTTTCATCACTGAAAATTTGCACAGCCCCATCAGCGGTCCAGGAATCTCCAATTTATTCGGCATTTACCGTACCTCAAAACTGCGTAAAATATCTTTAAACGCGTCCCATGTAAATTGTCAGTATCTGCGCGAGCCCCAAATATAAAGGGTTAGCGATAGCCAGCGGCTGGACAGCCCCATTAGGACATTAAGCGCCGGCCGAAAACGGGTCGCGTTTTATATTCGCAGGGGCGAGAGCCTCCACCATGCGCGTCGTGGAGCGCAGGACTCATTACCATAAACGTAACTCAGCCTTGGTTTCACTGTGAAGTTTTGGAGGGCGGCCAAACTACACCAAGAATTCGAGGAACTCTCTACGAGAATGCACAATTGTTACCTAACGTCATTGCGTTATGTTGATTTCTATGTTTACGTTATTGCTCATGTACGTTCAACCGAAGCACGTTTTCTTGCGAATCTATACAACGTATATAGGAGACTATACATATATAGTCGTCGTATACGACGAGAGCTCCTAATTTTGGCTTACATCCCGTACAGGATACATTTTCCAGGATATTCTGATCCGTATTCCATTTCCCCGTGGATATTCGGTAACCGTAAGACGCTTACAAAATATCAGTAAATGTAAGATATCGTTGGAAAATGTGTTCTCTCCTATGAGCGATCGTTGTACAAATATTCCAGGGACGTAAAGAGGATACTTTTGACTCGATTTGAGAGTCAGAACGAACCTTACTTTAATAGAATTAGTTTCATTTAGAGGAAAAATCTTCCAGGAATTTCTGAGAATTTTGAAAAAAAACTGTTTGCACTTTAACAAAAAATTTTAACATTTTAATATCAATTTTGATGCAATGGTAAATATGTGAATACGTTCTTTATTTGAATTAAAAATAAATTGAATGTACGAGAGAGTTCAATTACGAGCTACACTGTCATTATTTTTTTGGTACGACTTCTCAACCACCCTCAAGTTTCCAGTCACATCTGAGCAGTGTATCATCAACTGACTGGAACAGCCATTAAAACCGAACTCAGCCATTAAGTTCAGAACTTCCATTCTCTAGCTCGTCCCACGTTAACCCTCCTCTCTACCCTTCGGGACGGTTTAAATACGCTATAAAACGATCACATAACCGTCCTACTCTAGCCCCTATTCGTTGGCCGAGTGTCCACTGCGGTTAATTGCCCGATTTAAGCGTTCACCGTACCGTGAAGCCGGGAAACGCGAGGAAGGAGCAACTTGGTCGACGAGATGTAATGTATCGGAGGGGTTGAACGTTTTTTGTTTCGGTTCGTCGAGATACTTTAGGATTTTTTAGTCGTAAATACACAGTATGAGGGTTTTTAGCGTAAATAAATAATTCGAACAAATACAATAAAATACGTTTCGGAAAATGGAAGGCTGTAGAAATGAATATTGCATAAAAAAAGCAATGTGGGTATACACGGTTATCACGTGAAATAAATTTGAGTACGGTTTTCCTGACAGCTATGATATTTCAGATGATTTTATACTTTCTGTACTTAACTGGGCCATACACAGATTTCACTATAGAAATTTTTTTCTTGCTGAATGTCACAGAATCGACATACGAAAATGATTTTCAAGATCGCACATGGATTCGGTTGGTTGCGGTCCCATTTTCCTTTCTTAGAAAAGCTGATAATTTGAAAAATAAGTCCTCGAGGTGCTTTCGAGTGACCACAATTGCTCGACTCCTGCATTCACCGCAACACGAACATGAAAATACGAAAGATGAATAATTTCTAGGAAAGATACTATTTGTTTCATTTCGCATGAGGTGCTTCAGGAATTTTCCAATATTAATAGCGCGTTGAACGATTCTGAAAACATTTTGAATTCTCTCTACTTCGAACTCGCGAAGGCTGCCAATATTGGTCGGATATTGGATTGGAATTTCGAAGGGGTGAACTGAACCCCGCAATCTAGTAATCCAGCACAGCGAAGCGTTCATTCTGCACGGTGTCAGTAGTTCAGATTCGACAGCCCTAAGGGCCTATTTAATTATTCCGTAGGTGTGGTCATCCCTCGGCGGTAGTCATTAAGCAGTAACAATAAAACGGCAATTCATGTTACAGCCCTCGCACCACGTGTTAACCATAAAATTCTCTCTATCCACTCTCGCTACTGGCCGATATAAAGCGAACGTAACGACTATAGGAATTTCGTGCTGTGTCGTTGTCGAGATTGCTGGATGAAATTAGCAATCATTATTACAGTTGCACAGAGAAAAAATATACCTACGGGAGAGTCTACAATTTTTTGATCGAACCGGCCGTATACAACGAGAGAAGAATTTATTTGTAGTTAATAAATGTATATTTGATTATGACGGAAGAAATATTTCGTTGGGACAAGTAAATATGTATTAATTATTAAAATGTCTCTTTCGTTCAAATAAAAATAGAGTAATAGCTAATGAACATTTACTTGACTCAAAGAAATATTTCTTTTGTCATAATCAAGTATACGTATATTAATTATAAATAAGCTGCTTTCTCGGTGTACAGAAAAAAAAAGTACGAAATTAAAAGCTACACCGTACGGGATAATTTCCAAACTGGCAGGGGAAATGATAAATTCGATGCTCGAGTCCCCAATGAAAATTGACGACGATTACCATTCATTTCTGGATTATCGATGATGCCTCTTCGCTCTCGAACGAAATGGCAAACGCGGGGTTGACAGTGATTTCGTTGCGCGCGGGGCGATCGCTAGCCCTAAAATGACCATTTCCCAAGGTGCACACCCGTGCGCGTCAGGCGATACGTGTTTTTAATGTCACTATATTTTACGGACGCCATTAAAATCCGAGCCACTCTACTCTGCCGATCTGATTCGCGCGACGAGGGATGAGTTTAACGATCGTTCGGGGATAACTGGTTTCTGTATTCGCGAATATCAGCGAAAGTTATACAAAATACAGGAATCGCGCGGAAATTTAAATCGAATTGGAGTCGGATGATAAACTCGATGAAGATATCTAAAATACATGTGCACGGTAGACTTACATCTCCTTACTTCGTCGTCTGACATCGATCTACTTTCTCCCCTTTTCTCCTCTGTCGGCGACATCGTCGCCGTCGTCTCCTTTTTAGTCGAGTGCACTGCGTAAATACGAGCAACATCTAAATTTTACATAATTACTCCAGTCGGTTCCTCAAGTAACTTTGATCGCAATGCCACGAACGAATAACTACGTAAACGGAACGCGCCCTTCGAGGTTCCTTTAATTAGCGGCTTAGTTGAGAGGAACTATCTCGCGACTGCCTTTCTCCTGCGGATCGATCGTCGAGGGTGTAAGACGACTTTCCATAAAATTAAAAGACAGGACCGCCGGTCGAATATTTCTTCACTCGATTCTTCACAAGTACCTAGTAGAAGAGAAATACGCTTGATTTCACGTCATTTGCAAAAGAAGTGGCAACTGAGTTTAGCGAATAAGAAAATTGGGACGTTTTTCGTGATGTCATGAAGGCACTTCTTATCTCGCCTTCCGCCTTTTTTGCTCATCGCGCACAGTACTAACAGTGCTCCCAGCCTCCTCGCCCGCGCGAGTTTAATATCTACGCAACATTGACCGCGCCCGAAAAGTTTTCTCTCGTGGAGTCAAGTGGGACTGCGTAATCACATTTTCAAATGTGCTCCCGGCCCTCTTTCGCCTCATCCTTTTTCACTTCCCGCCTCGCCTCGCCCCCCTTACCACTTTTGCACGCCAAATGAGCAACCAACGGGCACATTCCACCTCTGGCTCGACTCGCCGAGTATACCTCACGTGAATGAGGATCGTATTGAAAATAGAGCCGCCTTTCACGGATCGAGATGAAAGAAACGCATTTAAACGCGTCTCGGCGGCACTTTTCATTTCTCCTCGCTCGACGACCCTGCGTAAACCGGGAAACATCAGCTGGCTAATTAATGAAATGTGAATCTAACTTTTCTTGGCTCTCGCTCTCTTTCCCTCTCTTTTTGTAGCTTTTTCGCTCTCCTTCCAGCACGTTCGTTCGTTCTCTCGTTCGTTGATCACTCCCCAATTGATCGAGGCGTGTTTATTGGAAAGTTCCGGAGCGGCTGCCTACGTGAATGTGTGATCGAACGATTTGCAAGGCTCATTCAGGACTCATCCCCCTGTATTTAAATATACTTATTTTCAAAGCAAATCGATACATGCTGGCGAAAAAATATTTGCTCGACATTCACACATATTTCAAAGCGTAATTTAACGCTTAATTTAAAGTACCGCGAGATTTTATAATCTTCTGTTACAAATTTAACATAAATATTTCAAAATTTCGTTACTTTCGATGGATTATACCAAAGAGCTTGGCTTATTAATGCAATGGGTGTGTAAATAGTTAAACTTTTCCCCTTTACTTGCTCTCGAGAATTATCGAACGCTGATGTGCAGGGTCCGCCGAGTAACGACTATTCTTTCCGCCGGTCTAATGGACTTCGCGGAGTGTAGTCTGGACGGCGAGAGCCGCGGCGTTGTAAGAAGCGCAACATTTTTTCGGGAAAGCCTTTTCTCCTCTCAAACCCTCGGCGGCCCTTCCATGTCCGACTCGCGATCCAGCAATTCATCCCAAAGTAGCGCGGACTATTCCGGAGATGCATCGTTCTTTTCTGGAACTTGAAAACAAGACTCTCGGTCTTTGAGACGAGATTTCTTTTATATTTCGCTTCTGTGTCTTCCTTCCGGTGAATTATGTATACGAGTTTAACTCTGTCTACGCTATGTGGCAATTTTCTCGAAACTATCAAAACTAAATTGAGGAGCCGCAGGAAGAAAATATCAAGATCACTCGGAAGTCATTTCACGGGAGAAGCTTCTTAAGCTTTCGTGAGTCTAGGTGCAATCATTGAGAATTAACTACATTTTTTTAATAGAAGTAAAATGTGTATCTTTCACGGATTTGCATAAAAATATTATTGAAAATTCATGACATATTGATAATAGCGTTTGATGGAAAAAAGATGAAATAACAAGATCTTCGAATGTGAGTTTTTTACTACTCCGGTCGCGTTTTATTTGCGCGATCTTCCGGTTTTCATTATTCAATTGCTCCTGATACTCTCGATTCCGAATACGCATGGATATCGCTAAATGGACATAATGTCTAGATCCCGGTCAATTATCTGGAAGGACGAGGTAAACCCATATGTTGGTACCGAACGACTCGTACGAAAGTTCACCGTTAGTCTGCGCGGAGCGGCGAAAACTTCCGAACGAACGAGATGTTTTGTCGTCACGGGTCTACATCCCATCCCCGGTGTCGCTGTAGCCGAACTCTCGTGTTTTGCGATCCGCGATGGATGGCGAAAGTTGCACGGTTTTTTGGTTTCACAATACTCGTTATGGGAATTTTGAGGAGCGGAAAGTGTCTCCGCGCACCTGTTTCATCAAGCGGAAAGCATTCGCGCGGGGGTTAAGGGTGGATGACAACGGAGGGAGATAAAATAGTTCCGTCAGACGTCTCTCCTTGCCTCCGGAGTGAAGGGCGGAAAAAAGCACGTCGAATATTCAAACGTCTCAACTGTATATCGGTTCCCTGAGCTTTATACCGTCAGACGTCGTCGGCAGAGGCAGACTTTCGCTCGAGAATCTTCTCGTGCGATCGCATTGACGATAAGAAGAAGTGCACTCTGGCAAATGTATTCCAGAGGAACGCTCATCAATACGGTTGAAGTCGTTAAATATTAAAAGAACGTCGTGAGATATTTTATTCTAAAATTTCTTCGCGCGCGCGATTTTATATAAAAAAGCAATCGAAAGCAAAATCTATGCATCGTACAAATTCTTCTTCAGCGGCTCTGAAAACCGTTTTATCGGCTCGAGCGAACTGGAAGAAGCAAAGGTCACGGCCCTGGTCGTGTTATTTTCTTTTGGCAACGCGAACGAAATGTACGCTATATAAAAGAACGGTATTGCGGCGAGTAAAAGCATACTGACAAATAGCCGGGATTTAGACCGGCGCAACCGCCGACAAAGCGACTGCTCGCGTTTTTCATCGGATGCCGAGTAAAGGGTGTGCGGACTGCTTTAAGTAATTGCATCGCTTTGAAAAAGAGTCGGGAGAGGATCGAACGTGCATCGGTCGACGGAAATCTTTATTAACGACCTCTCGCGCGAAAACAGCCGCGTACGTTCGTAACGAATTTTCATGCCGGATCTTTTTCATGCACGGAGTGATTCGAATTCCGTATTATTCACGGGCTATTAAACGACAGCAGAGATTTTTGCTGTGATGAATTTCCAATGAAAATAAAAGTCTCCTTTGAATCAGACCGTACAGCTCTTTCCCGTATCAATTTCCGAAGCTCCCAACTCCGTCTCATTTCCCGTCGAATCAATTGAATTCCGTTGATTAACAGCACCGCGGCCGCTCCATTCGACCAACGTAACTATACAGTCGGTCGCATTTATTATTCCTGCCGACAGTGAATGAAAACTTTGTTACGGAACTTTCAAACCGGTGCCGACTGATTAATAATGCCCGGCGATTAGCATTTCAGTGTTTGTCGCTAACCACCGAGGAACTTCGAGAGCTACCCTCGGCTATCGTTACTGTCGGAGAATCGCTGATACCCCCGGAAAGCATTCTTTCAAACAAAAGGAACGAGCTCTAAGGGAGCTCTCTTTTCTTCTCCGTTTTCTTCGCGCCGAGGCGTTTTCTACTATCCACCGTGCCTTCCCTCCCTTTTTGTGTGTAATTCTGTCTTTGTCAGATTGCTATCTCATCTTTCAAAATTAAGAATTCCTTTGTTACCTTTAGGTCTGACCGTATCCTTGCATTTCTCCTTACGAGCTGCAAGGCACAAAAAGAATTCGCCAGTGTCTCTGTATGTCTTTGGAAGGTGAGAAGACGAGAAGAAAAATTGTGCATTGCTTTTCATTGTGCCTAAAATTGTAAGGTCTTAGAAATTGGCTATGCGTTTCTTCGAGGAAAGTAATCTTTGTTGCTTTTTGAGACTTGCGGATGAGTTAACTCGATTCAGGTAAATTGTACGTTACCAGAAAACGTATAAATATACCTTTGATCGCGATATTCAGTGGGATCAGAAAATTATGGAAGGCTTGAAATTTCATGGGAGCTTAACGAACGCTTCGACAAAAATCTGACTTCACTGTTAGAAGTGTTTTTGATTTCACAATATGACGCTATACGGATGTGTAGAGAATTCAAAAATACATTCTTAATTTTAATAAGCAAACTTTGAATTCACTACAAAACTTTTAAAATCATAAATTCGTTTTGATTTCCAAACACATATTAGGAAATAAAAAACTCGTACTTTTATTTAATCACTGTCTGTTTAAATAGGCAACGTTCGCTCTGAATTCCTCTAACATCGTGTTTGTATTTCACAACAGCGTTTGAAAAAAACAATACCCATATTTGGTTTTAAAACATGTATGAGAAAAACCTAAAACGTCTCTTTTGAATTCGCAATACATTGTGATGTTTCAATAGCGTCGTCGGTTCAGTTTGCGTCTACGTGTGATATAATAATGATGTTTCAAACAGTGCAAATTGTACCGAATTATTCCATAAATAATGAATGATTAATATTATCATAATTGCTACTGTTTTGAAAAGGAAAGTATCAAATTATTTTATAAAATTTAATGAGAAGAACCTTCGAGAGCAGTCACTGTCATGTTCGGTTTCTATGTATATGACTGGAGTCGACCGACACCAATATTGAAGAGTCGGTGGCTCAATTGGTAGGGTACGATGTAGCTCGTCCTAAAGATCGCAGGTTCGAGTCCCGGTAGGGTATGAAAAAAAAAACCGACACCGCTAGGCGGGTCGGCAGGTAGCAGTGTAAAGTCACTGCGTGCGTTCCATTTTTAGGCTGAGTTAGTAGTGTATTGTGATTTCACAACACCTTATCTTTCGAATTTCACAGCTTCTCCGAAGCGCTTCTGCTTTTCCACACAAAGTATTGTGATTTTAAAAAACGATTTTGGAATTCCTAACACCATTACGCATTAGTTTCAATGTACACTCTCGTGTTTGTAAAAATGCTTCCATTACATTTATTGTGATTTCCTAATAGAAACTTCTAACAGTGTGCTATACAAAGTTGCCTTCCTTTCCAAGCCGTAAAATATGTCCCAATAAAAATTTCACGAGCAGACTCTGTCTACACAAGACGAAGAAGACGGCGGTGACGGTGCACCATCTGTAATTGCGGGTAAATTACAACCTATCATTCGTGAAAATTGATCACGACTTACCTACCGTAACTGCCCGTGTAACCACACGTCTTTGAAACTTCGTTATACCGGGTGGGCTAAGAAAGAAAAGAAATTACGGGTTGTCTCATGAGTCGTGAAAAAAATGAGCATTCGCTTTCTCCTTCAAACAAGTGATAATCAAACGAGTGAGGTTCGACCGTACGGATAAGAAAACCACAAAGAAGCAATCTACGTGCACATGCGAAACGAAGAAAACAAGAGAGACGGAGTCGAGGATGGTTCACCGTCTCGTAATTGCCAGGTAAATTATGGCAAGCTCTCACTCTCGAAAATTGGCCGCGCCTTGCTTGCGGTAGTCACCTCTTTAAACTCACCTTTTGTTACGGGGGGGTCAGATGACGAATGTTCCGCGGCACGCAACGGCTCTTGCTCGGTCGAACGTGCGTAATCATCGCTCCGAGCGGAAAGCTTTCTCGTTAAATCGCTTGACAAGTCTGCAACGCGCTGTTGCGGGGCGCCCCGTGTAACGTGCCCGCTCGTAAGCCTTTAACCCTCCTCCAACGTGATTCTCGGAGAAATTATTCAATTAGTCGCCCTCGACGATATCATCGACGAGGGAGTCGCGCGGAACGAGACGACACATTCGTTCGCCGCTATTCTTTCCCGCCGCTTAAATCAACGCACTTCAAAGCGAACACGCGAGAAGCCGAAAACGAGCCTTCCGAGGGTCTCCGCGGTGCTTCGCCGATCTTAACTTCCTCGAGACGTCTTTTTCGAGTCGCGGCAACGAGAGCGAGTGGACGCTATTAACGTCGGCGCAGTATGCGCCTCTCGTGCGGACTTTATTAGCGGGGCGTACGAATCGCCGCGGAAACCGGTCTCATTAACAGTTTCCATATGAATGTGCCGTCGAAATTGTCCGCCAACGTCGGAGCTCTCTCCTCACCGGCCACGACGAACCGGACCGTATTACGCGAGATTGCGGTGATTCGGATTCACAACCCGAGGAAACGGATGGTCAGGGAGCCGGGAAACGTAAGATTCCTCTTCTAATTTTGGTTCCGTACGGGCTTGCAGCGGTATCTCGAAACGGGATTATATTTAGCTCGAGCATTAAATCCTTCGTAGGAGAAGACAACCTCATTACGGACGACACGATTTACAAGGTATTTTCGAAATTAGGAACAAAATTCTTAGCCAATTAAATGCCTTGCGACAGTTTTGGAGTAGCCGCGTTTATTCTCGAAGAGAATTCCATTTCCCTTTCGGATTTATTTATACGGCGTTCCTCCTAAAATTATCACGCAAACAACAACCGTATCACGGACACGTCTCATTAACAGTTTCCATGCGAATGTCCCTTCGAAACATCCCTGCGAACGCGCAGAGATCCGTATTCCGCAAAAATGCGGCAATTCGGATTCATAATCCGGAGAAATTAATGCCAATGGGGCCGGGGGAAAGGGGAAACTCGTCTCGATTCTTTTCGACGCGCGTGGACTACTCTTCCGTCGCTCTCGAAATCAGTGATTCTTTCTCTCGACCGTCCTCTCTTCCACCCCTGCCCACGCCAATCTCGTTATCCAAGGGAGAGGTCGACGACAATTTCTGCTACCTTCCAGAGTAATCACTCGCATTTCTTTGATAACTACCGATGTGTGTAGTATGCAAACGAGATAGGAGGGACCTCGGGTTGCTCCTTCCCTCTCCTCTGATCGAATTTTGGAGCAGGACGATCGCCTCGCCGAGCGGATCGTACGCTTCGGAGGGCGCTGCCATTCAATCTGCAGCAACCCTCCGTGAAAGCGAGATCGAATTGAGTTACTTTCGACAAAATGCCATTAAGCTTCGCGAATTTCGAAGGATCCTTCGGTCATTTTCGATATCGGACGATGATGCTTCTTCCGAGAATTTTTGTGTCGTTCGCATTGTTGAGTGAATTTAGAAAGGTTTGTTTTTTTCTGAATAGATTGCTAAATTGAGCGGTATAGGGTTAAACATATGGTGAAGTGAAAATATTTTTAGAGGATTTCATTAATGATGGAAAAAATGTAATATTTATATTATCGAAGTAGCAGATATAAACACGGTGTAGAAAAATCGTTTTAAAATAATTTTATTCTAATTTTAACAATTCGTTCACATCTGAATTGAGTAGACAATTTTTCATTCTGCATGGTTTCTTGGTACATTTCATACGGATTTAACACACTCAATAGATATTTCTCCAATAACTATAGAGTTTTTTAAGCCCGATAATGATTTATAGTTTAAGCTTCCAAGTAACAGTAATAAGCCCCCTTTACAATAGGGAGAGTCGAATGGAATGAAAGACTCGAAGTTTTGGTACGGGGAAAAGAAGATTGTTAGTTTCTAACTTTGTTCATAATCGAAATTCGATCAACGACGCGAAGGAAGCGGTCTCCGCTAGTTTTACAGATATAGTCGTGTAAGTCCATGGCGGTAGGGCTTAGATGGGATGTCGAGCGTCAAGATGCTTCGAGATCTTCGCGATGGAACGTGACGATTCTGACGATTCTCTTTGTGAAAGCGACGTTCCGACTCGCCCCTTCCCTCGGCTTTTCACCGTGCTTTCTCCACTTTCGACCCGCGGCTTTACTCTCTTTCATTCTTCTCTTTTTTCCTCCCCTTTCGCGTTACGTCTTCACTAATCGTGGAATTGATTTTTCGAAGATAATGCGCGGAAACTCCAGTGGAGATCAGGAGCGTGAGATTGGCGGGGGATAGTTCGGAAATTTTGGATACGAGTTACATGCACCTACTTTAATTTTTCTCATATGAGTTTAGACTTTCTATCTGTCATATCGTTTTGTGCAATCTACAAAAAGTGTACAGCTGCCAGAACTATGCGATTTTTGTTAATAGTACCAATCGATTCTTTGATGAATTAATGATGAGAATACAAAGCATGATTCTATTCATAAAATTATGGACCATACTGTACGTTCTTTAAATTTAGAGCCCCGGCGCTTAATATTCACAGCCCCATCACGTCATAAGTTGTTACGAGTGGTGCATGACTAATTTGAGTGTACGTGATTACAGTTCTTCTGCATACGATCGCACATATGTAAAGTATCACGCATCAACGGTCCATCTTGTAGCAATAATTCGCTCAGTGTAATATGGAAGAAATTCTTTCCGCGCGAAGATCAAAACGAATCATCTTCGGTCCCCACGCATAACGGTAGATGGGCTGCATATAAAAAAAGTCCTGTCTGTGTATGATATTTCGAGTTCTTCCCGCCTCTCCCGGCTGTCTCTCCGCGAACTCTTAAAACCGTTCATATTTCTCTTTAATGTCGTAACATAAAATTCGTTAAGGGGGTTTCGTAACATCTGCGATGCGGGAAACCCTCCACCTACACGTGCGCGTGCAGTAAAAGGTTAAAAATACGGTTCTTTGTTCGTCGCGAAGCCGGTGTAACCAAAGAGAGTGCGCGCGTGCGAGTCTGCGGGGAGGGGATGTCGTCGCGCGATACTTTTAGCCGTTCCAAAATGTGTAAAAAGTACTATCGGAGAATTTTAAGCCTCGGACTGTGCCAAATCCTACATTGGAACGAGACGTGTAGGATGAATCTCCCGCGTCACCGTCCAGGGCATTTTCCGAGTCATTTTCAGCGCGATGAGTTCTCCCCGGTGGATCCGTCCGTCGTTACGCGGGATGCTGCCTACCCTGGAGGGCCGCAGCTATTATCGCTACGTGACCATCCAATTTTCCCTGTATTTATATAGGTACATTAGGATATATCGCACTTTAATTTGGCAAGATAAGGATTTAGCGTATTAGTATTTCAATGTAGCCATGAGAGAAAATTGTAAAATTCAATATTGGTGAATCCGGACTCCGAAGTATGTAGCATTGCGAAAATCATTCAAGCATTGCCGGATTGAACTGATAGTACAAGGATTAAAGCATCTCTATCAATTTTGGAATAAGAAATAGTGTATACGAAAAACAAATGAAAAGAATGGCTGTTATTGGAAATATTTGCAACTCAAGCCAATTTGTTTCATCCCTTTTGCTCACTGCTTATCTATGCATATAAAGGAATATCAGTTTTGTGCTTAATTATACTTACTCTAGAATTACGAAACCATAAAAAATATGGACGAAATTTCAAAAGTAAAGCAAAGGTGATTTCGTCGAGTGTATCAACGTCTGCCTTGCCGAATCAAGGCAAAGGCAGCCGGGGGCGCGCCTTCTCCCGGCAAATTGCCCGACGACGACGTTTAAAGGTGCACGCGCTTTCAGGCGCTGCGCGAAATCTAATTTTGCAATGAAAGCAATTAGCGTAAAAACAACCCTTTGTCGCTGGGGTTGTACTTGAGTATCGTTTGAAATGTCGAGGACCTTGTGCGGAGTAAACTGATTAAACCGATAATAATGGAGACGTGCCTTCGTGCCTCTCAATTGTTACGGAAAGCATGTTCGCTCGACGGTCTTGTTTATATCGCGACGTAGGACTTAGCGCGCGAATCACAAGCTGTCGTTCGTTAAGCATTTAATGCACCATTTGTTTGCACGGAGGGATTGGCAGTTTACTATGACGAACTGCTGATTCGCAAGTATTATTATCGCGGGTTCAGCATTATTTGCTGAGGATGATCAGAGTGCTCAACGTGCGTATCAGATGTTCGATGTAAACAAATCCAATTTGTAGCCGTTCTTTGTTTGAAAATGAACTCCTTGCACGGTAATGAACAATTTACACAGTTGGTGACGTAGTATCGTGGCCACTTCGTCGACCCGCCTTTAAAGTAATATTATGATACCGTATTTCACCACATTGATATTCGCCATGATGTTGGCTTTTATGGATCGTGGCGTTTCATCGTGCCGATGAATATTTTGTCTTTAGGGATGCGAAAGGCTAAAAGAGGCTCGAGTATACCTTTGATGCTCGCGGAGCGAGGGTCCACGGTCTCGTTCGAGTGGTCAAACCCTATAAATTTAAGAATTACCCTCCACCAATGTAAATATTTGCCGGCGGCCCTGGCAAAGGAAAAGCTAATTCTGAAATACGGGGCTTCTTTGGAAGGGCCGAGAAAACGCGAAGGCCGGCGGTGCAGGGCGCCTCGGTTGGTGACATCGTCGACGGAGGGCCAGCCCTTTTTTTATCCCCCCTTCCGAACGCGTACGTATGTTTTTTCGAGATGCGGATCTAAACGATTCTGGTCGCCACCCCGGGACGGTTAACTTCCCGATAATTAGAGCCAATACAGCTGGGTGAGTAGGCGCTGCTTCTTTATCTCCTTTATTGCCCGGTTATTTTTATCCGTTCGCCGCTCTTTTTTTTTCCGCGTGCGTCGTTACAGCCGCGATAATTGCGAGATTTATTGCCACCGTAAATTTCTTTGCCCGAAAATTATGACCGCTCCTCGGTAATTAACCGTTGTTCCAGCGCGCAAAGACAAAGGCCTTTTTTGGTTCTCGCGTCGGGTCGTCGTCGCGGTCGAGGGAGTTTTTCGGGAGAGCCGGATGAAAGCTTTTTATCTCGATGCGTTTCACTTTCGGCGGTGTCGAAAGGTGGTGACGTTCTGTTTGCTTCAAATATTTCTCAAAATATCGTAGTAATATTTTTTAACGCGTACGATTACAGTTTTACGTGCAGCTTTCATAAATTCGTATTAAACTGAATGAATGATCATTAAATGATTATATATTAGCTCCCGCATGTCGTCACGTTGTCTAACAATGAAGTCTCTATTATGCCTTCGAATAAATCTACCAGAAGGAGCCTAAATTATAACTGCACTTAAAGCGGAATACACATGTGGAGGTGTTTTTCAAAAAGCGTTATTTCCATTTGGCATATTTTTGCAGGAATGCAAGAAAACTGTAGCATTACGTCATGTAGAGCGTGATGCCACCTGTACCTTAGTAGACGAAGTTTTTGGAATTAACGCTTTTTGAAAAACACCTCCACATATATTCCGAGGGAATGTTTAATCCTCTACACTCGCCCAACTAAAGCCAACAAAATACTCCCGCGAAATAGCGATGCGGTTCGAGAAAAGTCGTATTCATTAAAGCGAAAGTTTTTTAATTCAACTCCCTCCTATATATATAGTGGAGTCGACGCGGTCTCGGTCCATGAATAATAAATAACAAACGTTGGCCGAACTTTATCATAAATGTCATACTCAGACTCACTGAATATTTACTCGGTTTCAGACACCCGGAACAAAAGAAGAGCTACACGGTGATTTATTTACGGAAACCTGTGCGACAGCGAGCATATTGTATGGAGCTGCTCACTGCGAGTCGAGGCGATCTCGTATATAGTTACCTCGAAACTGTATAACAGTCACCCCCGAATCCCGAGTCAACCCCTCTCGACGTGCCCCTATATTCCCCGCCGAAGAAATGAGAAAAGAATCGATCTAATTTATTTTCTATGATTTAATCGACTATATTCTACAATCATAATTATGTATAAAACTTTTCATGTATCGCAATCAAATTTCTCAGTAATGAATTTGTAGAAGATATATTTTCTCTCAGCCACATTCATCTCAAATTTGAATGAGACTTGCTATAATTATCGAGAAGATGCAAATATTGGACGAATGTGTATCGAAAATATTAATTCTATCTGCAATTTTACCAAATTTCATCGAAATTAGAGGCCTCTCCCTCCTGATATTTCCCCGCGAATACATCGTTTGCACGGAAACCAGTAACAGGAGTAGCCGAGAGATCACGACTTCCTTTTTGTTTTCAGATACGCGATACACCGGCGCACTTTGCTATTTGCACTCGAGGTAGGTACTACACGCTCCGCTGTCGGGCGCGCTTTGAATTAATCAGGAGCGACGTCTCTCAAAAACCTTGCAGCGGAGCGTAATGAAATAGTCCTGGCGCACAATGCGAAGAGGTCTCCATTGTCTACCGGAGGGATTCATTAGGCAATCTTAGCACGAATGGCGTAGCTGCAGAGCCCGCTTGTAAAGGTAGTCGAAGCGTGGTAGGAAACTGAAAATAAAACCAGACGTACGAATAAGTCACGTATGTATGTCGGTACAAGAGCCGATTCCTGGTACGCGGGTCGCTATTCCCAGGAGAAAGAAATATCGCTCAACGATACCGGACCATCCGAGTCCGTTTCTTTTCTTCAACGAATCAGCAATTTTTTTATTTCCGTCCCAATTCACGGCGAAAGGAGTTTCTTTTAAGGCGGGCGCAAAAAAAATGCTAACGTCGAGAAGGAGTTTCTCAGATGATTGGACCGACGCGTGACGACTTGGGAAAATATTCGGATTATCCGCCCCATCGTTCGAAACGTCGGACATGGGTTTATCAAGGGTTTTTGTATAGAGATAAAGTTTTATTCGTCCCATTCGGATATGTACCCTCCTCACAGGCGACGGTGTTGCGGTTTATTCGATTTTACTCATTTTTATTTGTACCTAATTAAATTTATTGAAGTTTAGTAAATCGTTATATTCGCCCTCGGCGAAGAGAACATTGATCCCGATTTTTATATTCCGTGTACCTATACAAATAATGTGGCGAAGTCCGGGGTTAAAAGTTTACAAGAATAATATATTCACTTTCAGCGGCTCGGCACAATTTCCCACCCTTCGTCGAAGTGAAATCACGAAGGACTCGCAAAGGTTTGCACGGAACTTAAAGAAGCTCATTCAGCTAGTTAACTTCAGCTCCGAGCTGACTGGATATGCAAACAGAGGACAGAAAGGATTGGAACGGCGGGCCGTGATTTGCTTCGCCAACCGTTGCTCCGCTCGTCGGTACGGTGCTTCATTTGACGATGATTATTTTCAGTTGGCGAAACGTCTAAGGTATCTTACGCAATGCCAGTCATGACCTTGAATTAGTGACAATACGCGTACTTGAAGCTGAATTTTCATATAAAAGGTTCATTCAAAATTACTAATACATTGTTCACAAATAGAATAATCTACGAAACGGTATTCTTTCAATTTGTCGACGGAGACAGCTAAGCTATGAAGAATACTTGTTTTTCCTTATCCCGAAAAAGCTTCGAAATGAGATTACACGAATGGAGAATTTATCTTGCCGTCTCTGGCGGCTGCTTTCTTATTAATAAAGCTTGCCCAGTCACGCCACGGTGGATGACAAATTTTTGACAACGGGTACATGTCAGTCTCGACGGAATAAAATTGAAAGTAATACTTAAAGTACCCATACCGAGACTCCCTGCATATTCATGACTTCACGCGATACGATTAAAACCACATCAATTAAGTGAAAGCTTAATTATCCGCGAGACGAAAAGTTCATTCAATTGGTCAGAGTTATTTTTCTCTCTTCAGTCTCCATTCCTCACAAATGAGAAAAGTTCTCGTTCATTTATTTCGAGTGCTCGAGAAGGGAAATACGGAAGTAAGAATACCTCCGCCGAGGGATACCAACGTGGACCACGGATGCTGAGCGGTCGCGCGGTCCAATCGTCCCGAACTTTACTTTTCGTAAAGCGTACAAGGCTCCCGCGCGTGCTTATTTAGAGTTTCTTTATCGTCCGGCGATCTCATTATAATTAATAACGAAATTCCGCGAGATCGAATCTCGTTGCATAACGCCAGACAACGCCGATGAATCGCCAAGTTCCACCTCCGTCGCCGGCGTCTTCTCATGTCGGCCAATTAAAAAGAAGGCAATTATATTTCAGGAAAATTGGGCGAAGAGGGCCAGATCGTCATTAGCCTTAATAAGAGCAGGTATCTCTACCTACATTCGGAACAGGGAAACTCATATTACGCAACACTCGAGACTTGGAGGGCCCTCAGTTAAGCCGAGAATTTCATTTTATTTTTAGTGGCATCGGGTCGTCTCGCCGTAACGGAGTTTGCGCGGGCATTTTATTGCCAATTTACGGGCTCAAATGAAGACGGGCCTCAAAGTTATATTGCTCATTGTCCCCTCGCAATAACCGGTTTTCGAACCCGCGTATATATACATGTATACACTCTCGCGTACTCGAAACGCTTCGCGATAAAACGTCGATATATAGCTGCGAGTAACGACTTTATATAACTGATTGAGCCGCAAGCGGATTTAATTAAAATCCTATAAAAGAATGGCTTTCGGGGGTCGACTGTACTTTATAGTATATATGGCGACATTCGAAATCTCATCTTTCTCTCCAAACTTCTCCTGCTCCTACTCGAGGTCGTTTCTTTCTAAATTATGAGCGTTAACACCACATTTAGCAATGCTCATATAATCGTCATGACCGAGTTTACGACTCGAGATGGATTTACCCCCGAGGAAGAGCCTACTCCATTTCGCGGGGACCTTCGAGTAGAAGACAACTCCCCAAGAGTGAGCAGTCGTAAAATGAAATCAATTCACGAGAGAGCCGCTAGTATTAAAACCCGGAAACGGCGAACCGGGGGAACAACGTATTCACAAACTCATCTGTGTGCTATACTCCCGAAGTATACAGGACGGAGATCAGCTCGTGATACGCGGCTGACATGCGAATGCGGACGAGAATCCTCGCGTAATTCAAGGAAGTATAAACAGCGAAACGACGCACAGCTTAAAAGAAAGATATTAAATATAGGTTTTTCTACGTTTAAAAAATAGGATATATTGTCAATTTTATTTTTTCCATTCTGAAGTGGAGTAACGTCATCTTTCCAAAACTAAAAGTTAGCTTAAATTGATAAATTAATTAGTCGGTGCAAGTAACGGTTACACTTTTCTATTTCTATCATTTTCGCAATAGCAATAGCAGCAAAGTGCTCGATATATGTATGTAAGCTCGCGTCTCGAGACCGTTAATGTTGAGAGACCCTAAATCCAGCAGACATAAGAAAACAATAAAAAGCTTTCGACGTACGAAAAATATCCTGCAGGGGTTCCAAGAAGGCACTGGATCGTCACCGCTGGGAAAAGTCGTGTAAAAAATACAAATATAAAATATGACGGGGGCTTAATTTGCCATATAATATATCGTAAAACGCCAGGATAGTAAAGCACCGCCGATGGGTGCCCTAGGGGACGCGTACGACGTAAACGTTACATGAATATGTTGATCCCTTACGCTCCGTTCACGCTGTTAAATATAAAAGGCCGAGCGACGGACCCGAAGGTGCTCTAAATCGATCTTTCAGGATGTATGAGAAACTCTCAGTCCCCACCAGTTGTGGAAGTATAATATATTGCTTCGGAAATTTTTTTTACTTCTTTTAAAAATAATATATCTTCCTTTTACTAATTCCTGTCAAAAATTCTCCTTTTCATTCAATCCTTCTCCGCGCCATTCAGACGTATTCTCGAAAAGACGCGAGTATACGCGCGGGAGTTTAAATTTCAAACCATCGAGAGACTTTCATTTGGGGTTGTTTCTTCAGGGCAAACACTTCGTTTCAACCTTCTCCACTCCCGGCCGCTCCCCTACCGCGCTGCACTGTTCTTGCTAGTCCATCCGCATGCGGTCCACCCGCCGAATTCAAATTTCTCGTTGCCGGCCAAATAACGGCGTAAACAAGACACAAGTCGCCTAATGCGTGCGTGGCGGGAATTCGAAAGCAGCGAGAAAGAAACTGAGGATCGAGGGGTTGGACCCGAGGATGAGACCGAAAGGTTTCGGTCGGACGACGAAGGGGCTTGGAAATCGAAAAGGTGGAAGGAGATTTGAATATGTTAGGGTGGAGAAGGGAGCTGGAAGATGTTTGCTTTGAGATTGATCTTTCCTTTTTTAATACCGTAACGAGCTTTCGTCCCTTCTGGGAATCGTTGACGGATTCATCGAATTTCTTGCGGAAACTCGAATGAAATCCCGATTCGACGCGTGATACCGAAAACAGTTCGAAAGCTACGATTAAAGTACACCCGTCTTGATGTTTTGGAGAAAGGTCGATTTAGATTTTTTACCGTACATGTAAATATGAGTACACGTATGTTCCAATTTCGTCTTTCTCGAACGAATCAGTATGGTTAAAGCCGTTTTACACTCGGAAAATTTCTCGCTGGTTTCGGCCTTTGAGAATGATCACATTTACGGTCCACGACGGGATGTATGCGATGCAGTCGTCGCCGAAGGGGTGAGCAAACAGGACTTCGTCTATCCGTACACATACATACGCATACGCCTACGGCTAAGTACCAAGAGTTGTCAGCGTTAAGTAAATAATTTCTACTGGGTGCGGCTTTAGAACGCGTTCGTTATTAATATATGTGCTAAAATGGTTTGTTCTGCAAACACGAATATGTAGGTCACGCGCTTGCTTACACGAAGTCGTATGCTTTGAAGTTTGATTCCTCCGAAATTGAACTCTCCACCGATATCTAATACTCGTATATACAGCGATAAATGTATTAAAGTGTAGTAGATAAGGAAATGCGTGCGGCATGATCTGGGCTACTCAATCGAGGAGATCCACGCCATTGAAGCTTGGCGCGCGCGCGCGCGCCGGTATTTTAGAAATCAATCGTTTGGAAACTTTTACTACGCAAACGTCCATTTATATCTCTTTTTAAAATTCAGTCGGCAATAAGTTAAATTCGACATTCCCATTCGGCGTTACAAGTGTGTACTTCGTCGCGAGAAAACGGCACATCGATTCCTTGAGGAGGTCGTATAAGTGAAGGAGAATCGAACCGATATGTAGATAAGAAATGTGTCGGTTTCGTATAAGGAACGTCGAAGAACCTTTCTTTCTGGTGGCGCGAGTGGGATCGGAGGTTATATTGGAAGAAAGTAGTGGCCCTTCGGGTCAATACCATTTTATCTGGCTCCCATCCCCGTTTCCTTTAACCTCTGTCTCATCTCTTTGAACGTACCTTTCTGTTTATGCAGGCCGCGACGCATGTGAATTCAATTCCAGTCTGGGATCTGGGGGTAATATGTGTTTAGGGTGAATGGGAGGGTAGGAGGAAAATTTTAGAGAAAACTTGTCCGTTATTCGCATCGTTCGACCGAGGAAAACGTGCACTTCCTGCCGAATAAGAGCTCAATCTGTTTCGCTGTTACTGAAGAATTATTTTCGCCGCGATGTATTTTTGAAGCAAACGATCGATGTGAATATGCGATAAAGAACCGATAAAGACTTTTTCCTCGATTCCTTCTACTCGTTCATTTTCTATTAGACTTTAAAGTGAATTGATATACATCTGAACTAAGAACTTGGAGAATATTCTCATTCAACCCTCGATTCAACCCTTAAAATCAATTTTTATTTTACCCGCTTTGGGGGAAATTTTACTGAAATAAAACAAAAATACGTTCTCCGTATAGCTTTCATGTGGTCACGGAATAAACATTTCCCCGAACTCCATAAAATGTATTTCTTGGATAGAATGCCAATACTTAGATTTCAAATTCTCATTGTTTTAAAGTTGCAAAGTGCCTGAAGCGTTCAAATCGATTTTTCTACTTTACATCGCGAGCACATTTCGAAAAATGCATATAGCACGCCAGCACACATCGAATATTATTATCCAGCACGTGTATTCATTTTTTTCTGCGAAAATGGGGCCAACTTCACAAGGGTCTTCGGTTAGCGGTTGCGCCGGTGAGAGTTTCAGGACTTTACTGCTTTTCGAGAACGCGACGCAGAATGGAAATCCGTCCGAAATTCTTTGTTCCGATTTACAGCCGGGGCGACAACAATATGATGCCGAGTTATGGGTTATGAAAGACAGGCCTTCGCGACCCCTTCCCCTCCCAACCCTTCGGCCGTCCCAAATTAATTTACGACGTCGTAAAAGAGGAGATTGTTTTCGCGATCATCCTCGCGGTTTGGCAACGACGTTTTTACGATTCCCGCAATGCATTGTCTCACGGTGACCGACGTCAGTGGACCCGATCATCTCCGTAGTATACAATGCATGGGAGAGAGAGGTCAGGATGAATAGTGTACCTACATAAAATAGCGGGGGATGAATCCCTCTTCGAAAGGGTTACTATGTAACGCTAATGTATGTCATTTTATTAAATATATCGTTTTTATCGCACATTTACTATGTAAGTCCCGTTGTTCCACTTCTGTGGATCCCTAAAAATACAATGGTTTACATGGGATGGAGGAAGGGTGGAAGAAATGATATAAAAAAAGGAAAGTAATTTCAAAAGAATTAGCACCTTGTACAATGTACATATGCTATGGGTCGCAGTATGTACCGCAATTGAATCGAATACTTGTCACTATTGGGTCCATACCAATCCACGTGCATCGTACATTTTTACAGCTCTTTGTTGACTCTAGTAAACAACAAGTACGTTCATAGTCACAGTACATGAAATAGAGGGGGTCGAGAGATATATACAATGAAGCTTTTCATCGAATGATATACAACTACAGCTTTTTGCAAGCACAGACATTCCTCTTCTCCCTCCGTTGACCACCGCCTCGAACAACGAAGAGCACCAGAGTAGGGGTCGAACTACCCTTCGGCAATTTTCCGTACGTCGAGTTAGAGTTTCAACTATATAGCTTCGTAAATTCAAAGACATAACCCGAGAACTCGTGTCCCGGTCATAACTATTTTATTGAAATAGTATTATACTCTCGAACCCTCTGCAATACCAGGCGTATATGAATATGACGCTTACGGTAAGTCCGTTGGCTTTGTTTGATTTAAAGCGTCGACTAAGCACGCAATACGACCGATCGTAAATTCGTCCGACGGCTGCCTATCTGAAGCAGATAGGCACCATCTATCGCGTGTACTCCACGTTGAAAATTTGGAGTAGAATCATGACTCACACAATGATAGGCAATTTAGAATAATACGTGATCCATAGGTATATATATACTGAGATTCCAACGTAATTTCTCGATACACAGAGGAATTCCACTATAGCACCAATTCGGGTGTTTCTGTAATTTTCTGTCACTTTCCATCCCTTATAGATCGTACAGACTCCTTTGTCTGCTCGGAGTGTGCGCGGTAGGCGCGCACTCAGGCGTCCATCGGGGTTGCGGTCGGATTTCTTCAGTGTGGTCCGTACCTCTTCTACATAATCGCAAACTGACCTCCGCAATCTCGGATTTAGAAGCAACGCGATCGCTCGCTCGATTGTATCTATCATCCATTCAAATCCATTTCCGCGGAAATCACCGCGAGGAAAGATCAGCCGAACTCGAAGCGATTTCAGCACGCGGATCGCGCGTCGGCGAACTCGTTGCAAGTTCGAGGGTTGGCGACGCGCGAGGGTTCGGGAACCAGTTTCCCACGCGGATACGTCTGCCGAAAATGGTGTTACCTACTTTCGTTCTCTCCTTCGCCTTCCCGCTTTCGAAATATCTCCCGGAAAGCTCAGACGACTGATCCACCCCTCGTATAAGATTTACTCCGTGACATCAGTTTCTTGTTAGCGGAACATCGGTGCCCCGACCCTCTCAGTCCGATTTCTCCCTCGTTCCTCCGCCGAGGCGGTAGCAGGATTAAGAATCCCATGGGGTGGCGCGAGCGCGCTCCGTCTTCCCGGAAGATAATATGAGATGCGTAAAGCGAAAGGATAGATGTATACCCCCACACCTTGGGAGGGCCGTGGCGCCGCGTCGGGCGGACTCATTCATTCGTTTGGCGTTCACCCCCTGAATCCTGGCATTTGCCACTGGGAGGAACGCAAAAGGAAAGATATTTCTCTTACTTTCGATGGAACTGAGCTATACATATATACGTTTTGGGCGATATGTTGGATGCCGCTGGTTAGACGATTCATATACGCGGATGAAGGCGCTATAATATAGGTCCGACGAGCTTTATTGCGCACACTGAAAATAGAATGCTTCATTCAACCGTCGATGACGTTTAATACGGCGAACTTCACGGTATTATTGTTTCAAGTAGATATTCACTTATTTCAACTCCAATTTGCTTGCTTTAACACTATTTATTTTTCATTACACTCTTATGGCATTGAAACAATTGAATCGGTCATTTTGAAAAGGGGCCATCTCCTATTGGATTCCTATGGAGATGGCTCCTTTTCAAAATGACCGATTCAATTGCACCGTGAGGTTCGTTGTATTCAATTTCACTGATGGTTGAACGAAGCAAATGTTTTTCCGGTGTATGTACACTAGAGAAATTCTCCAATTGGATATAATTAATATTGGAGATATAAAATATATCTCCAATATAAAATAGTTTATTAAAAATGTAAATTTTTCTCATTCGACTTCCCTGAGCGGTTCATGATAATTTTACCAGCCGCAAGCCGCAGTCGTCGTTCGAACGACTTGTCAATGTTGTTGCTCGACAGTCGTCTCCGAATCCGACGCTAATAAAGCTATCGCTCGTGAATTAAACATTCCGCTGTGAACCGGTGTTTCCTACAAGTAGAATTTATTAGCAGTATGCAGGCGACACGGCGAGCCAGGACGACCCGGGGTAAATAATTAGAATCGCGCAGGTTCGGAGAGGGTGGCCGAGCGGACAAAGGCCCGAACACTGTCTGGATACGTACGATGAAACTGGAATGAGGGTGGCGCGAGAGGGGCGGTGACCGAGGGGGGAAGAACGAACAACAGGGAACGAGGGAAGTTCTCGGGGCGAGATGGAAGTTCTGGAGATGGTATCGGCGACTTCCGGTCGATGTGGACAGCACCGTCGGACCGGCGGACCCACGTCCAAAATGCACCTCGACACGCCATCGAGCAATGCGGTTTACGCGACGAAGTTATACTAAAATTCTTCGTCGTCTTCTTCATTGTGAGGTTCTCTGATGGTTTCATTGGTTCGTATCAAGATAAAGTAGCCGAAATTGTACGGGTGCTCAAACCGCAATCCCTAAGATTGAGCCAATTGCATTTTTTTTCCATAAGCACAACCCGCTGCGAATCAGAATATCGACGTAAAAAAGAATTTTCAGTTTGTTATTTATATTAAAACTTCGTTCGGAATGAATAAATAGGCTGTTTATAGACGATGAATTAATATTGTCGTGGCTTGAAATGTTTGGCATCCCGTCTTTTATTGGCATTACCGCAAATGAGGATTGCCTTCCGTTTCGCAATTTACCAGACGAAACTCAGCGCATCATCGGACGTGAATAGCTGGCTTGGGTATACCCCGGTTTCGTTCGTACAGCCGGTACGTTTTTTATTTCCCTTTATTTCCTGTAAACTGGGATAAGCATAAAAAATAGTCTAGACGCATTCTGTATAGTTAGCATACGGCCGTGGCAGACACATGATCGATACCGCACCGACGATTGTAGCGGGGTACAGAAACCGATACCCTTTCCAGCACCGAAAATTAGTAGCTGGCACCGAATAAAGAGCTTCGAGAATGTTTGCGATAATCGAAAAATACTCCGGGGAGCCAGTTAGCGCAATGTAAATAATGTTGGTAGGGGTTCGTAGTTTGAAATATTTGCGGGCGCGTGTATCGACTTTATTTAGTCTGGCATTCTTCCAAGTTTGGTCTTGTTAAACAAATTTAAAAAAATATAAGCGATGGCACTACATACATCATCTATTAATTATTTGCTTGCCAGCTTCGTCGTTATTACCCTGAAGTATTTCTGTTCCATTTGAAACTCAGTGTGATGGTCAGAAATAATTTTTTGAATTTCTTAAAAATAAAAATATATTCCTATATCTCTGAAACACTATCGAGGAAAGAATAATTTGGAAGATACGCTGTCGCGTCAAATACTCTTGAACCGAATACAAATCCTTCAAAGCCATATAATCAAAATGCTCATTGATCCTGACATACGTAGTGGCTATATGTACTCGTATCATTCCACGTCAATCCATACGAAAAAGACAAACATCACAAAGCGCGCTCAACGCTGTTTTCAATTATGGCTAAACTGGAGAGGGTTGTGCCTCTATACGTAACTTTACGAACGGTGGTTTCGAGAGGAGAGCATGCGCCATTTTCATCCTCAACGTTCGCATTTACTCACGCGTCGGGTTATTAAAAAGGCATTGATCACTGACGCGTACGGAGTTCGACAGTTAAAATTTCGCGATTTAAATCATTCCAATTGCAGTGGTCGCTCTTTCCGTCAGAGCAATTTGTTACAGCGAGCACGACTATTTTATTTGATTTTAATTCGTTCGTTCCAAGTAACAATATGCGAATAAGTAACCGTTTGTCATATTTTTTTAATCAGAAAAAGCTCGATATCAAATGAGCTTTCAAGAAATTCAATCGAAGAATAAATGTCGAGGGAGATATTTTAATTCTTCTCGCGCGAGTAATATATCTAGTTGGCAATTAATTGACACTGCAATTCTACCGTGATACCTATTTCTGACGCAACCAGGTGCTTGCATGTGCGCGAGTAATTTGCAGTCGGCAAAAGCAACAGTCACCCTTTTCCCACTGCGCTACCGCACTGCGCCGTGCGCGAAAATGAAAGTGCTTCATTGTACCGCCCGCCTCGAAAGGATAAAACGCAGAGATAAACGCATTCGGTGGTCACAAGGGCTTTCGTGTCACTGTATTGTTGCTGGTCAGTCAGCTACGGCGCGATAAAATTAACGAGCCTTATCTTTGCTGTCCTTTCGTGTCCGGCACTTTACGGCATCGTTGGGTGTCATTAAGTATATACCTAACTGGTTTTTGGTAGCATTTTTTAAATTGGAAAATCGCCCGTTTAAAGTTTTCAAACAGCATATTAGATTTTTATTTTATTGCAAACCGGAAAATGTCCAGTTATCGTGATTTTCTTTTATGTACCTAACGTTGGAAGGCGTTTGCTGATAAAGAAAAAGAAACGTTGATTCATACCCATCGTCGATCAAAGTACTTTCGATCGAAGATAATGTCTAGATATATTCTTAAGCATTCTTCAGTTATAAGAAGACTCGATAGAGCCTCGCACCTATTTCTAACAATAAATAGGTAGGTACCACATTTTAATCCACCTCAGATATAATACAGAAAAATACCAAACCCTAATACGCTCGGTGACCGAGGGGGTCACTAAGTCCGGACGCGAAGATTTACGATCTCGCTATACAAAAATTTGTAGATATAAAAAGGCCAACATCTAGCGCGCAGTCTGCAGTGGCCTGTAACCTTCCAAGTCTAATAAAAGGGGAATCTATCGCACCATTAGCCCTCCCATGGGGCCCCGTATCCTGTATCATCCCCTTGTAACTTCACATCCCCTAGCCGAGCGGTACGGAACACGGAGTGAGCCAATAGGCCGAGAAATATTGCCGGATCACGTGTTCCCTGGTATTTACTACGCGCTTTTATTTCAGCGAAAAATGGTCGGCCCGCCGGTGTTCTCGCGGTCCGATAACCTTCTCTCGTTTCTGGTAACCGTCGAAAAGGACATTCATGGGTAGATAATAGTACGTGTCGAACTGTCTTAATTTTGAAGCTACGCTACCTTATGTATATGTGTTTAAATAGTGAATTAAATGGGTCAATTCCTAATTAATTGCTACATTCTAGAAAATAAAGATTTCTCAATATCTATAAAATTCCCATTATGTCGCACACAAACATTTATCCGCTTTAAATGTTAGTAGATCGTATTATATAATTTTCTTCATGTATGTGATAGGTACCCGAAGAGCGACATATTTACGAATTTTCTCATTGTCTTACGTTAATTATTTTTTTTTGAACGAGATACATTATTAACCATCCTGCCAGAGATGGTTCTTATCGCTATTCTGAGCAAGATGAATGTCAACCATACGATGACCATCGCTGCTAAAAGGATGGCCCCATATACGTCTAGAAGCGCTATTTGCCACCAAGTCAAATCCATCGCGGGGGACCTGACAGCGTTACTGCCGTGTCTGATTATATATTCTACCCAGTAAATTGCAGTGTCCAAAGCAGGCATCGGTCGGTCCAGAAATTTTGCAGACAGCATTTTAGCCGCATTTCTGGAAATAAAAGTACGAAATCGTGGATAAAATGTTGTGCCATTCGTCGAGGTATCAAATATTTTTATCGCGTAAATAAAGCAGTTCATAATCAACCGAAGTTGATCTACGAAATACTAATTTTCTACAATTTAATTAAACTGATATTCGACCATAATAATCTTGATATCTATCAGTTCTACAAATTTACAAGTATACGAAGATACTCCCTTAACCTGATTAAACATTGTTTTTCCGAAAGGAAACTTGAAACTGACCTGTAAATTGGATTTTTTATCACCGAATTTAAAGCCGCGTCCATTGAAGTCACCGATATATTTCTATAGTCCAGAAATATAGCGATATTTTTCTCAACGTTCGACATAATGTTGGCGTATTGGTCGGCAAAGAGTGGAATACCGATCACGGGTACTCCAAAATGAATTGTTTCTAGAGTACCCATTAGTCCACCGTGAGTTATGAAGGCACGTATGTTCTTGTGACCTGCAAAAAGACAAATTTCACTGAGCATACGGCATTTCGTCTACTAACGCCAATTCGATGCAGAAATCTCACTTAAAATCTTCATCTGAGGCATCCACTTTTGAATCAGGATATTTTCAGGCAGACCGGGTGGTAACTCTTCCGGTTTCGCGATCTTCATCAGCACTCGAACTGGAGCGAGATTTTTTAGTGACTCGTAAAAGACATCGAGAACCTTTTTAGGGAACGTCTCGATTCTTACCATAGAGCCAAAGGTGAAATAAACGAATCCATTGGTGCTCTCGTCCAGCCATTTCTTCAAGTGCTACGAGGCGAATACATGGTTTGATATTCCACATGACACATGACATATACATACACAGAGTCTTTGCGTCTGATATTGGCATAGAAATCATGTTAGCGCGAGTAAGAATGCGGATTAAACCTGGTGAACCAATAGGAGTTTCTCTGTCACACACTCCAATTGGGCAAGTTCGAGAAGGACGGAGAATGTGTAACAAAGAGGCTCTTATACGTTCACCAGGATTAATCGACGTTCTCACTCGCACTCGCACGATTCCTATGTCAATATCAGATGCAAAGACCCCGTATGTAAGTACGATTTGCTGTAAGTCGCACCATGGGTAGTTCAGGATCCTCGTCCTGAATGTGCAGTCCTCCCACTTCGATAACAGCGTGTGTTTTCGGGCAGATAGAATTAACGCTGTGATGCGTATTCGCCAGGATCAACGCTATGCTTCTCTCCAGTTTTCTGAGTCCCGGTGTGTCCTTTCCGAAGTTCTTTTTAATCAAATCGTCTTGGGGGGAAGTGTAGTAATGAAATAAGATCTTGGATCTCACACCGGTAACGGTATTGTGCAGCCGTTCCCAGAAGTTCATCGGTTTCACATAGTTGAGTGCATTATTCGAAACAAAGGCGAAATTATCGGGATTTGCGACCATGTCGTCCATCCATGCTTGGAGTCCCGACGTACTGACACCGATTACCGGCACTTTCAACAAATGACCGAAGACGATGAAGCAGTTGGCACCGAATAGCTGAGAGTGGTCAAATCCAAATATTAATGCGAGTTTCTCGAAGTAGAAATTAGCACCTTTTCGATTCTACAGTACCTCTGTAATAACGAGATCGTAAGGGGGATCCTTGGGTGGATTATGAGCAATTTTCAGTAGTTCCGGATGCCCTAATTCCTCGCACATCACGTTTCCCGCTTGTTCGGCTATCCATTTTGTTGGACTGCCTGAGAAGTCGGTCGTCACAGTGTCGAACGTCACGTTGTTCACTAGGTTGATTTTAATTGGAAACGCGATGATGTCGTTGTAATTAGGATACGGCTCTTTCAGCGGAAAGAAGCTCACAACGTCAACCTGGTGACCTTTTCTCGCGAGTCCCTTCATAAGCTGCTCGAACATAATGAAGTGACTTCTTCCTTGGAAGGGAAATAATCCCAATATTCGAGATCCTTGGCAAAGATCACTAAACACCGCTAAGAGCAATATCGGTAGCACTACCGTCGATTTCATCTTGACGATCACTGAAATTATCAATCGAAGAGCGTAGGTTATTACTACACTTCTTTCGGTACGAAGACTAGAAATTGTTATGCGTGCCTGGATATCACTGGTAAGAGAGTCCAGATAAATTTTATTTATCACTCTGCTCTTATCTTCTCAACTGTCGAACACAGTATAGTCGCTCCGATTTGATTAGCAATGGAATTTACGCTTACGTTGTTCGCAGTTCTTCGATACAATTTATGCGAGTCACTCTTGCAGAGATTCTCGCAACAATTGTCCAATTATACGAGATTCGCTTATAGGTAGTCTTGATAATTCTTTCGACGAAGCGTATCGATTAAAGTGAGTTCAGTAGGGCAAAGATAAGTAAACACGTGGTATAATATGTCTAAAGGGCCCTACACACTTGCAGGCGGCCTCTCCGGCGGTCTGCACAGATATGGACTGCGCAAGCCAAAACTGAGAGTATATATATGAAAGAGGCCGCCTGTGCAGTTGAAATAAATGGTCGGATAATTATCTGCCTCTACTTGATATTTGACTGCATAGACTTGCAAAAACTGCTAGTGTGGATGGTACGCCCGACTGATATCATTCAGTTCGTCAGTTCAAACGCTCGCTGCGGTCTATATACCTATACTAATGTTAATAACTCCAAGTATGTATCCTCGTCCCCATCCGTAGATAATTATACCACTCTTGCTTCTTAATTTTTAATTCTTGCAATAAATTTACATGCGAATATTTCGCTCTTTATAGAAGCCCGTTTTTACGCCACTTCTTTTTGTTAGCAACATGAGATTTTTCCCTCTTTAATTTCATTACCGTGCATGCTAATACTGCAAAATTGAGCAGCTCCTTTTAACTAACTTTTCTCGAAAAAGCACTATATACCATGAACTGATGAACGTTAGTGAAATATCGCCTCGGAGGGAAGGTTTTCGGCCTGTGCAGTCCATATCTGTGCAGGCCGTCTGAGAGGTCGCCTGCAAGTGTGTAGGGCCCTTAAAGACGAGTACGTTATCTTATCAGGTTTCAAGTTCACATAGCTACAGCCTTATAGATATAATATACATGCTCCTACACGTGTGATCGATTTGCTTTCAAATACACGAAATTTCCCTCCGACGATACACCGGACACAGTCAATTTCGGGAGAACGACAATTTGCCACGCCGAAGAGGACTCGAATAAGGGAGGCGAGAGTACAAATTTTCGCGCTGCGCGTATTTCGTCGCATTTATGAGAAATTTTTACGGGCCATCGCATCCATTCATGAAAATGCCGGCCCAATTTGATCGCGCATAATACGCGCGGGATTGCGTCCGGTGAAAATATATTTCTCGGCCACCGAAATCGATTTGAATACCTTCGAGTTGCGGGAGTGTGAAAGAATGCGAGAGGCGCGGGCGACGGCTGTGCTCCTCGTCGAGTTCGCTTGGCTACGACGATTCGCCTCCTCGCGATTTTTACCCCTCGTCGATCCGGCGACACATCAACGGGGTCTTTGTGAACGGTATCGAATTTGGAAATTCGTGCTTCTCGGCGACTGTCATGAAGTCGATCGCGATGGTAACCCGACGCGATTTATATGCCCAAACTAGGTACGTGCATACGTATATTTTGCATTCTCTGCCTGTCCACACGTTGCAAACTCTGGCTCGGGTTTGAATTTCAAATGCGATGAGATACCAAAGTTTTTACGAGCAGCGTGTTGCGAGTCCACTCGACGTTAGCCACGGTGCGGTTATGACGCGACGCGTTTATACAAGAGATACCTACTCGAACAATACTCCGCTCGATCCTTCGAAGGGTGGCGTACAACCGTTGCGGTGGTTCTCACCAAGACGGTCCTAAATTTCTCGAGTGTTAAGGCGCGTCCTGACTGAGTCGACAGTGTCGATCGACACTGTCGACCAGAATATCGAAAACCGCGTCCTCACGCAATGTCGACTCAGTCAGGACGCGGCAGTCGACTTGGTCGATCGACATATTTTGTCGATCGACATGTCGACTGGTTTTCCACGAGTTGTCGGTAAACATCAAAGGTAGTCGAGTCGAACGCAGAGGGTTCGGCAAGGCGAGCGGTTGTTTCCGCAGCGGTGCGATGACGGTCGGCGTACGGCGTACGGTTTTTGGCGATGCTCAAAGGCCGCCCCAAACTGTTCGCTTCGTGTAGACACTAAATTACTTGGCTCATGCTTGAATGCTTATTTTTTATTCGTGTTTCGTCGCACGATAGACGGAATTCAGAATATCGGTTCGTACCGTTCGATAGCACCGCGATCTGAATACCTCACTAGCAAACGATATATTTTGGCGAAAGCGGCAAATGCGCTTGCAGTCCCGCACATTCCCCGAAAATTTTAATCGATACCGCTATGCGTGGAATACTAAATCTGTCTTGTAAAGGAGAGAATGACGAATTCAATAGATGACCATCCGGAAAGACCAATCCAACCGGGGGCCCGTTTACGCCGAGGGTCAGAACATACCTCCGGAGGGTCGGGCCTTGTAGACCCGTCGATTCGACTACCCTTTGATGTTTACCGACAAACCAGTCGACATGCCGGTCGACAAAATCCAGTCGACAAATTCTAGTCAAAAGTGTCGATCGACAGTGTCGATCGACACTGTCGACTCAGTCAGGACGCGCCTTTACCACGGCGAAAGGACAAATTCGCTGATGTGATTCGTGTCATTTGGGGAAGTCACGATTCTCCCGGGAATCACGTTTTCTGCGCAGTTTCGACTTGGGATCTCGACACGGATCTCTTGGAAATGAAAATTGCGAGACGAGTCATAGGTACGTTTTAGATTGCACTGAACAATTTCTTTTACTTGAGTACCGCGTGATAATGCGTATCGGTCAGTGACTTTCTGAGGCAGCCGTTCACACAAGACGGGACATTAAATGGAGCAGAGTTTGATTTGCATTGCGATATTTTACGTAGATGGCGGAGAGCCTCGGTTAATTGATATGTCACACGTATTCAGAGAAACCATCCAATTTACACTACTTTTCGAAACGGTATAGCCCGAAAAGAAATATTACAGAAGAGAGGAGGAACAATCTTAAAGGCTAAAATCCATCACACAGGAAGGGGAGATTAAAAAGTAGCAAGATAAAGATTATATCGTTTGTGAACGTTCTTTAAAGAGTTCACGTGTGGCTTTACGTTCTTCTCGTTTTATCTCTCAGTATTATACCAATCAGAAGTCAAGAGAAAATAGCGGTTTACATATAGTGGTGAAAGGCATTCGATGATAATTTTTATCCATAACGTCCTCCAGTCCTAATATAGGCGCAGTTTTACAACGACTGCATTGCGCTTTTGCATCGCTTTGCATAAATGCAGCTTTTTTTTAATAACGAGTCGAATGCAAAGTGCAGGTAACCCTCAATGATAGTAACGGATGACGGCGATACGAACGTCCGACCGAACTCTGTATCGTGTATTCGATATTACGCGTTGGCTCTGCAATCGCACATTTGGAATACACGTATAAGGGCAGCTTACTTGATATATATCTATGTAGGGAACGAGGAGTCGCGAAATGAACTCGCAGGTCGTACGTCTTCCGTCGTTAGCGTCGTGGTCTGAACTGTCCTCCGCTCCACTCGCTACCGAACCCTCAGGTCGGCCTTCGGCCTGGAAGACACCGTTAGGCCCCAATCGCCAGGCTATCGCGACTCCGCTGCCGATCTCCATCGGAATGCAAAGGAAAACCCGCCACTATACCTCGAAACCGCTTTACAGCCTTGCCGATCGGGGGTTTCCCTTTATTGCGAGCCGTGACGCGCTTAAGCCGCGTATACATCTGAGCACGAACGGGAACGAGGCAAGGCGAGGCGAGGCGAGGCGAGGCGAGGCGAATGCTTCGTTCGAGGGTTTTTGGCAATCGTACGAGGCAACGTTCGAGCCAGCGATCCATCCATTTGTTCGTACGTTCCGGTGAAATGGCGGACGATGTAGCAGTGGAGTCAAGCCATGTCAAGTCGGACTCGAAATTTCCACTAAATCGCGGATTTCGGAAATAATAACTCTATTGCGAAGGGAATATTGCACTTACGTTACCGAATTAATATTTCGTGAAAATTCCGTTATTTGTTAATGTTATTAACAATCAAACTTTGAAGCGCGATTGAAATGAAAAATCGTTTTCTCTTAGACTACTTTAGACATTTACTTGAAATTTTGCACACTGATAGAGCAATGTTCACTCTATCGAATACAAATTTGCTTGAGGTGAAATTGTTTTAAAAAATGTATTTTGCATTAATTTTTTTAAAACAATTGCAATTTTTCATGCGTTCTTCACGCTATAAAAAAATGGAACTTACATCAATTCATGCGGCAAACGTTGGCCTTTTATAAAATGCAAAGAGAACTTTGTACTTTTTCTCCATTCCGGAAATATGAAATTTTTTGTCACGCGGTGCGCTTGCTGATCGAGCGGCGCGCTCCGCTACTATATATCTTTACAACGTAGCACGTAAAGCGCTGAATATAAATAAGATTGTGCGATTTTTTAGAAAAATTTAAAAAATTGACAACTTAAAAATTAAGGTTTATCAGTAATCTAATTCTTTATTTCGCATAATTTACAACACGATATGAGATCATACATATCAATGAAACAGGAACATTTTATGTATTTCAAATTAAATACCTTTACTTTAACTTCAAGTACACTTTTATTAATTCATATCCATCCATAATTCTTTTGACATATTGCAATTAGAAATATGAAAGGTGAAATTGTTTTCACAAGTAATACAAACTGTAATATCTATATCTATTTTACAACGTCGACAGAAAGTCAGTACACACAAGAGAGGTAATTTCTGTTTCAAAATAATTTTCTGTTGTAGAAAATTTTTGTACTGTACTTTTTGGACGTTCAATGAGTAATTGTACTCCTCGAAGAAGATACATCTGTCGAAAAAATTTTACATTGGATCTGTTTTTGAGTCGCAGGTTGATAATGATGATATTGCCGCGTGTTCTTGATCGCAATTGCTTTACTCATGCGCTTCCTAAATTTTTTTTCATGGGTATCATGATCAACTTGTGAGCAGAATTGGAAATCTATATTTTTGAAAGCATTTTTTGCCCATTCGAAAAGAGCTTGAGAATTACGTATATGGTCACTCGTCACACGCTGCATACTTGCTTTATGTGCCAGCCTTTTTACAGACCCCCCTATCCCATCACAAGCTCCTTTGCCGTGGGACGTAGCAAAAAAATTCCACTCGGCTTCGATTCCAAAGTCTTTTTTGTGATAAAGAAGATTCAAAAAATTAAATTTGTTTTTGTATTGCGATCCAGCGCCATCAGAGAAGTAAAAAAATTTGTTCACGCTTCTAGATCCGAATTTTTTTTTCAAATACTGCACAAGTCTTGTGTTAAATAGATGAACAGAATTTGCATCATGATTTAATTTTTCTGAAATTATAACAAAATTCAAGTGCTTGTCTTTGCCATCTGCACGATAATACACTACATATGGGTGAAGAGTTGCTTGGGTATTTGACCAATGATGGGACTGGATTGCATCTTGGATTTCAAACGTATAGTTTTCGGCAAAGTCTAAGCAGATAACGAATTCGCCGTCACTTACTGTACTTTTTGTTTCAACAAAATAAGCTGCTTGTTTTTTCGATAAAAAGTCGTGCTTCAAGACTGAAGACAAATCAATGCCAAGCGCTTCCAAAAACTTTTCTGTTTTTTCTGTTATCTGCACGATATCGCACCTGTAATAAGCAGTTTTTATTAATGAAGATATGAAAGAGTACAGCAAAATTTGTTGTAATTACCTGTCAGTTTTAATCCATTGAGTAAATGTAATTTCTGGAACGTTATTTATAGTTAATATTTGTTCCAATTTCTGCATGACTGTTACTGCTCCAGGACATTTTTTGCAATCATGCAAAAAATAATTCGTCGTTGGAAGTTTGCACACGGAATTCTTGATAAAATCGCCCATAGACTCATTGAAAGCAATGGTACGCTTTTTGAGTTCCCGCTTGATCCCATAAATTTTCAGAGCCACATTTTGGTGCATTTTGCAGACGCAAACATTATGCGTTCCACTTTGGCCAGCCAAAATGCATTCACGAGGCCTTAGATCTTTGAATTTTGATAGACCAATTGGTGTCTCGGGATATTCTTTCGTGAATTGTTCGTGTAAATCAGACAAATTAAATAATACTAATCTTTTTTGGGCCTTCATCTTTTCGCCGTCTTTAACTACAGTTTTGCAGTCTTTAATTCCAGGCAACAACCTGCTTGAAAAATCGGACAAATAAAAATTACGCACTTTTTCAACAGTAGAGTCAGAAATTCTTTTTCCGCGTTTGTTAGCAGGCACAGATGCGAATCCACTTTTCTTTTTCAGTTTTTTAGCTGTAGATGCAATTCCTTTCGAAACAGAAAATGTGTCACGAATTTTTTTTATAGTCCAGTCATCTGGAATCGTTGTCAAAACTTGAATTTTATCTTGAATTTTGTTTTTTTTGCATAAGGCGTCCTTAATATTTTTCACGAATGCTAAATCTGACTTCTTTTCTCCTTTTTGACCATTTACGTTGGCATTCCCCTTTTTTCCCTCCACATCAATAACGTCTGCGATGATTTCTTTGATATTTTTATCATGTAATTTTGAAAAAAGTTTCTTCTTTATCGGTGGTTCACCAAGATCTTGTAGCGTATGATTCACTTTCTCTAAATTGAGACTATATTCAACACCCTCGGATTCAAAATTTGGATCATCATAACAATCTACTTCGGAATCAGATAAGTCAATCGACAGTTCGCTTTCTTCTTTTTGGTAAGAGCTGGAAAAATAACAACGTCGAAATTGTTTTTTGCCACTACGTTTTTTCAAAATTTATAGTTGATTTTATCATTAAGTTTTACAATTTATTTCTGATGTTTTTTAAGTTACCCATCTTGTTAATTTAGTTTCGAAATGTTAGTTAAACATCGGAACAAATGAAAAATCAGCTTGTTATTATGTTTATCTTTAATATTTGAATATTATAGGGGACGAATTGAATTTTTAACTGAATGTAAATATTGGCTTTGAACAGTAATAATTACTTGGAAGTTTATTTGTGGTTCACTATTAATGAAGGTGTTACAGTATAGCAATTAATTATACAATAAAATATAAAAATAATTAGTACTCACTTCGTGCTTGGGTCTTCGTTTTCTACATTTGAAGCAATTTTAACATCATTATACATGTCCTTACGACATATCTGACAAATATATCGATCAATGTATTCTTCGAATTTTTTATTCCACTTGGCAGTAACGAGGAACAACTTATGACGAACACAATTATGACCTTTCTTTTTCAAAGGATTACAACATTCCTTCGGTCGAACCATTTTCACTTAATGATATTGAAACACCGAATAGTTTCTAAGCAAGCATACCGCACGAGCACCATCAGCAAACTGACAAGAAAACTGTCTATGTTTGCCAGACTCGGAAAATCATGTTCATGCAAGCTCAAACGCGCTTGTTGCTCAAGTTTGCGCGGCCAGCAAGTTACCGCGGACGCCAGTAGTGGAGTGCGCCGCGCGATCAGCGAGCGCACCGCGTAACAAAAAATTTCGTATCTCCTTAATGGAGAAAAAGTACAAAGTTCTCTTTGCAGATTATAAAAGGCCAACGTTTGCCGCATGAATTGATGTAAGTTCCATTTTTTTATAGCGTGAAGAACGCATGAAAAATTGCAATTGTTTACAAAAAATTAATACAAAATACATTTTTTAAAACAATTTCACCTCAAGCAAATATTTATTCGATAGAGTAAACATTGCTCTACCAATGTGCAAAATTTCAAGTAAATGTCTAAAGTAGTTTAAGAGAAAACGATTTTTCATTTCAATCGCGCTTCAAAGTTTGATTGTTAATAACATTAACAAATAACGGAATTTTCATGAAATATTAATTCGGTAACGTAAGTGCAATATTCCCTTCGCAATAGAGTTATTATTTCCGAAATCCGCGATTTAGTGGAAATTTCGAGTCCGACTTGACATAGCTTGACTCAGTGACGAGTGCAGCATTTGTGGTGATCGCGGGTTTATTATCGCAGCGAAAGAAAAGAAAAAGACGGTGGTGGGGGCAACTAGAATCTATCGAAATCGGTCGATTTCGAGGGAAAATTCATTGTTAAATAGTATGTTAGAAGAAGAAGAAAGTGATCATTTTCGAAATTTTACGAGGATGTCGCTAAATGACTTCAGTTTTTTCTGCATTTCATATTCTTTGTTAAAATTAAGCGTTTTTTCATTGTCCTAGCTCATAACCACGAAGTAAAACAATTCGTAAAATAGTCGCGCACAAACTGCCTCGTACGACGCACCGAAAAACCATCTACACTTCACCGCGAATGGTCCTTTAAAGTACCGACTTCCCCCCCCCCCCCCCCCCCCAAACGGATAGACTCCGAACGGCTCCGAGGCGAGGCCGAGGCGTCTTGCCGCGCCTCGGATGCACGTACACACTTGCATGCTCGTTCGGCCTCGCCTTGCCTCGTTCCCGTTCGTGCTCAGATGTATACGCGGCTTTATTGACTAAAGGGGTCGGGTGACGCGGTCCGCACGCACAAGCGTCCACTCGCATCGTGTACTTCCCGATACTACATATCCGATCTATATATGGATATGTAGCAACGATCCGAACACATAATCGCGTTCACCTCAGCTATCTACCTCTTGCAACCCCAGACCACGACGAAATTAATTGCGCTCGCTAATTACCCTCCCGTCACTGTAGTAACGGAATCTGCGTTGGTGCATATTTTATGCGTAAGCGCGCAAATCGCAAACACATGGAAAGCATTACGGGGGAAAGTATAGCTGAGGAACTGGAAGATTAGATCGATCCAAATCGATTAGTACTTCGAAGTAAGCAGAGTTTTAGCTAAATTTTATTATGTCGCGGAATCTTAATTTACGCCGAAGACGCAAGCACCGTGAAACGATCCAATGTAACGAAGAATTCGCGAATATAGCGATATTCGCTCGGTTTCGTCGCGCCTCTCCTTTATTCCGGATGCTCGGGCTCCTCGGTGATACGCGCGCCTTGATAAATCAAGTTTCGCCCGGCGCAAGAAGAAAATGTGCTGAAACTAAACTAAGGATTTCCCGCGGCCGTAAGTCAGCGAGCGCGCGCGGCCCCTCTGCCCCTAAATAATCCTATACGTTTCTGCGTTACGCATTCGAAGAAGCGGCGAGCGCGGGGAAGCGTGGCAAACGTTCGCGGCTGGGGGGTGAAAACGAACTGCCATCGAGAAACTAACGCTTTCTCCTTTATCGGAGGATCCGCGCCGTACTTTGGAAAGCTATAAGTCAGGGTAACCCGCGCTTGAGTGGAATATCCTCCCTTTTAGCGGAATATCGACTGGATGGCGTGTTTACGCGCCGCAGACGTAGAAAACAGATTTTTGACGTTGGTTTATCACTTTATAACGCGCGAGCCCTTTTCGATCTCCCCCATTGACCCGCGACTAATAAAGACCCCTACTTCCATTCGCGATCCGATAAATGGACCGAAACCATCGATCATGATCAACGATATCGCGAGCGTGTATCGAGATTTGCCGACTGATCCATTTTTCTCTGACTCGACGGAGATAAATATGTGGGTTATATATGTATGTTGTATATATAAATATTTCAACTCGAAGAATTTACGTAAAAGATTGATGATTTATCTCGATGTAACAGATTTTTCATCGTCTTATTTCGAGAAAACATTAAAAGATATCCCGCGGCATCTTACCGACAGCAAAATGAAATTGATTTAAGAATGGAAACGCTTGAATACAACATGTAGGGATCGCTCCCGAAGGAATGTGAACATTACGGACAGACTTCACGAACGCAAAAAAACGCTCTGATCACGATCCACGCACACGCGCACTAGACATGCGATCTATCGACTGTCTCTACTCCCTCGCCGCTACCTCTTCCGACTCGCGCGCCACTCTCAGGCCCGTGACAAGCCTAGCTCGGGGCCCACTCCTACATTCGGCCATCCTGCTACTCTTCGATCCCCGAAGAGCCGTCGTAGAGATACGGCTTCATGTGATCGGCTGAGGTGGTCGTCATCCTCGAGCCTTCACCCTCTCCAACACGAATAACCTCGTAGCGATTATTACCGTTGATCTGTGAGACTTTGTATGGTCCAAGGAACTTCTTCTTTATCTTGAAGCCTGGACCGAACTGCGTCCTTTTAATGGCGACGAGATCGCTAGTTTTGTATTGCGTAGCAGTTTTTCGTTTTCGATTGTACGTTCGTCAGTTTTCTTCCTGTATCTTAACCAAATTGGCTTTTGCTAAATTGCGAAGTTCTTCACGTTCGTTGTCAAATAATTCAGTCGACTCTTGCTCGATAGCCTGCATAATTTGGGGATCTTCTTTTCGTCGCATTTTCACCCCAAACATTACCTCGAACGGAGTCATTTCAACGCTCGTTGTTATTAACTGTGTTTAGACATCTTTGTACCTGGTCGACGTAGAGAGAGAGAGAGAGAGAGCATTACTATTTATCTGGGTGGTCCAGGGCGAGCTTCGTTAATATTGGTATGACAATTCTGTCGATCCTCTCAACCTGATCGTCTCCTCTAGGTACTCCGGTAGTGATCTTGACATGTTCGACACTCTCTGATTCGCAGTAGTTCGTGAACTCATCTGATGTGAAGGCAGCGCCTCGATCGCTAATAATACGTTGGGGATTGCCACACGCTACCTGCTGCGACGTTAATTTGGCTATAACTTCTTTCGCGTTCGTCGTTTTTGTGGGATAAAGCCATACAAACTTTGTGAAAATCCATCGACGACTATAAATAGATGTTTGTATAGTTTCGAGGTCGAACTCATCGGGCCAAGGTGATCGACGTGGTACATCGACAACGGCACATCTCCTTTCGGAATAGGTATGAGCTCACCTTCTTTCTTCCCCTTCTTCTTTTCCGCGAGAATACACGGCACGCAACAACTGATGAACTTTTCGAGCTTTTCCTTGAGCTTTGGAATATAGAAATCTTCCTGGATGTTTTCGGCCATCTTCTTGACGCCAAAGTGTGCACTTTCGTGAGCTCTGCGCGTATGATGTCCGTGTGCATACGACTAGGAAGTGCAATCAACATTCTGCCAGTAACCCTCTTCATCAGCAGTCCGTTCTCGATAGCATAATCTTCGTATGGTTCCTTCTGAAGTATCTGCTTTATCACACGCAGTCTCTCGTCATCGTCTTGTTGCTTTTTGAATTTTTTGGGTAACCGTGTCGTCCACAGTTAATACGAGGTAGCGGCTAAGGGCGTCGACGTGTCGCAGGCGCGTTTCTGCTCGGTGTTCCACTTCGTACTTGAAACCTTCCAGGAATAATGCCAATCTTGCAACTTTAGCTGCTAAATCGTGCTTGTTTAACGTCCTTCGAAACGCGTCACAGTTCGTGACGATTTTGAACTTGATGCCTTGGAGGTAGATCTGGAACTTCTTTAGCGCATTGATAATGGCGAGTACTTCTAACTCTCGTAAGAGTGAAGCTTCTTTTCGGCATCCGACGTTTTCCGACTCATGTAATACACTGGACGAAAGGCATCGTCTACAGTGTCTTTTCGCAATAGGATCGCCCGATAACCTAGCTTACTGGCGTCAGTATGAAGCTTTGTTATTGCATCCGGCTTGTAGAGCCGCAACACCGGCTCACTCGTTAATACTCTCTTCAGTTCGTTGAATGATTTCTCTTGTTCTATTCCAAAGACAAACTTCTGGTTGTTCTTTAGTAGGTCAGATAAGGGACGGACGATGATCACATAGTCGAGCACAAACTTGCGAAAGTAGCCCGTCAGGCCGAGAAAACTTTGAATGTTTTTTCGGCATTTTGGCTTCTAGAACTTCTGTACAGCCTGTACAGCCTTGATCTATTCGTTTGAAGGGCGGACCAAGTCATCTCCGACGATATGTCCAAGGAACTCGACCTCTCGTTCCAAGAACGTGCACTTCTTCCAATTTATCGACAATCCCTTTTCGACTGCTACCACGAAGGTTTCGTGGAGTCTGTCCAATGCTTCCTTTTCGTCATTGGCGGGTATGATGAGATCGTCCATGTAGGTGATAACAACACCTTTTCGGCTGAGATCACGAAATACTTCGTCTACGAATCTCAAAAACGTCGTAGGACTGTTACATAGGCCAAATGGAGTCTTCGTGAATTCATATTGACCGTCGTGTGTAACGAATGACGTATACTTTCGACTTGCTTCTTCGACGGGTACATGGAACAAGCCGTTTTTCAAGTCAAGTACTGAGAAAACTCGCGCCGGGGCCAGAGCACTGATGCAATCTTCGATCAATGGCACTGGGAACTGGTCGCGAATGATCTTCTTGTTGAGACGACGATAGTCGACATAAACACGATGAGATCCGCCTTTCTTCGCGACGATAACGACAGCGCTTGAATAGATGTTTCTGCTGTACCTTCATTTTCTCGATTTGTGTCTTCGACATTTGGGAATCCGCATTAATGTCGTTTTCTTTATTTCCGGTTTTTCGTTGGGTATTCCTATCATCGATGTTCGACAATTCCCTGCTATCTGTTCTTTGTCTTTGGGCGGTGGTGGCGTCGAAAACATTTCACACGCTTGACGACTTCACGCGCTGTTCAAAATGTACGCGTACCTGACGTGATTTATCCGGCAATTATATCCTTCGCTCAACTCACGATGCACAACCGCGGACGATGTAACTTCCGACGCAACTTTCGATGTACTACAACGATCTGTGATTAACGTTGTGTGGCGGGTTTGATCGATACGCACACGACTTCGACAGAGTTATGCTACGCGCAACGACTTTTGTGGTACACAACGTTTTGCACGCTCGATCGAAATCCGCATGACGTTTCACGACGTATTACAACGTGTTACTCGACTTCGACTTTTTGATCCGCCGGTTAGCCGTAAGGGCCGCCACAGACACACAGGCTAGTTTGTCGTTTTGCTTGTACAGTTTTAAGTCGTAATGCAAGATGGAGTGTGTGTGGTATTACAAAATCAACTGAGATTTGATTTTTCGTGCGTGTTCCATCTTGCTTGCGACGAAGACGGGGTGAGTCTGGATAAAACGACAAACTAGCGTGTATGTCTGTGGCCGCCCCTAGTGTTCCGTCTTGCATTATAACTTGAAACTGTACAAGTAAAACGACAAACTTGCATGTGTGTCTGTGGCGGCCCTAACCACTGAACTCTATAATAACTGGAAAGCCTCGTGTCCACTTGCAAGAAATTGCGCAAGTTTGGCTGACAGACAGCGCTTGCAACATGTGTAAACAGCGCTGCAAGTTGACTTGCTGCAAACTTGTGCTCTCAGCGGAAGTGCTTGCGACCTGTCCGGACTTGTAAGTTGACACGTGCTACTTGCTAGAGCAAAATTGCACTCTATGCTTTCGGGCCCAGGTGAAAGTTTTGTCGCAAGTTAGTGCTTCACTTTGACATTACGTCACGTTTTCATAGAGCGACAGTTCTTTGAACGAGCCTACATGAATCGACGATCAATTGCACAATTTATTCCCCCATAATTATCATTTAATTTTATTTACTAATTAAAAATAATATTTTTTACGTCAATTACACCTAAAACTCTCAATATTTCTAATTTTTCACAGGGAAATTTTTTTACCGTAGGAGGAATTAGCACTAAACCAATGATTCAACAATTTCACCGTGTTATTCAAATGGAAATCAGAAAAAGCGATTGAGACACCCCTAAATATTGAGTGAGAATGTGCACCCGGCGACATATTCAAAGTTACATTAAAAACTAACGTTTTAAGTGCCCGCCAAGAGAATTAATTAAAAAAAACTTTTTTTGAATCAGTCTAATGCAGCGACGGTTTTGCTCATCGACATTTCTGCACTTTAACCCTCCGTAGCCCGCGCACGGGCATAGCGTGCCCTAAGGGAGAGCGCCCACCAAAGTGGCGTGGCATAAGACGTGGCAGCGACGTGGCAAAAACCATTGTTTCGACATGCATCTAGCATGCCACTACGAGTTCAAACAATGACTTTTGTCACGTCGCTGCCACGTCTTATGCCACGCCATTTTGGTGGGCGCTCTCCCTAAGCCAGCGGTTCTAGGTGTGACATTGAACGGCGACTGTTGCAACGCACATGCAAGTGTTTGCTCCGAGAGAAATTGCTATGACTTGCGACAGTAAACTAGCGGGAATTTTGATTCAAGTGTATACGCAAATCCAAGTTGCTCTAGCAAAAACTGTCGCAAATCACTTCCAAGTGGACACGAGGCTGAAGAGGAACTGGGCTCTCTAGCGCGCATCGACAAGGATAATTACTTAGAGGCTCTCTGTCCTTGTCGTATCGTCAGCGCACGCATGGACAGAGAGAAAGAGAGAGAGACAGGTACTCAACAACATCAGTCTGTCTTTTCCACGTTCACCGTACACGGGCTCTAGTAGGCAGTGCCTCTTTCAATTATATTAGAGTTCAGTGGCCCTAACGCGACGCGTAATGGCCGACGCGTTCGTGCACGCTCCCGACTGTATAGGTGTATTGCGATATTTCTATCGCACAACTTTTCAACTTTACCGTATTTCACACTCGATTATCGACCTCGATCCCGGACGAGGTCCCAACTGTAGGGATCGCTCCCGAGAGAATGTAAAAATGACGGACAGACTTCACGAACGCAAAAAACGCTGTGATCACGATCCACGCACACGCGCACTAGACACATGCGATCTATCGACTGTCTCTATTCCCTCGCCGCTACCTCCTCCGCCTGCGACTCGCGCGTCACCCTCAGGTCCGTGGCAAGCCTAGCTCGGAGCCCACTCTGTCGCGTACCGAAGATTCACAGTTTTTATCAAGCCACGTAAATGCATGCAGCAGGGCCTCATACACCGGAATCCGACCGGTCCCCAGGAAAACCCAGAGAAAGATTTACAATCTTTTTTTCCTTGTTCTCTACTTTCCTCGGGGCACAGTTGGTTGCCAGATGCCTTGCCTGCACAGTTTCTTTTTCGAGTCTCTCCGGTTCTTTTCCTATCGTAAACTATAGAAAATTGCACATGCCCTCTCCTCCTCTTTCGACTTCACTACCAACACAATTTGTAAACCTACCGGACAGTCATCATCGACATTGGGAACAAGCAGGCCGCACTGTGAAATAAACCACCCTACAGCATCACTGAAATATCGTATTGAACTTTTTCCTTGCCCTTCTAATTAAGTGCGGGAATTCGCGGCGACATTCACAAAACGCTCGCGAACAAATACACTCCTACATACATTATACATAAATATTCTATCTTCTGATTTTTTCTCCCACATACTCACGTTACAGGTATGTCGAAACTGCGGCAGTTAGCGCTTTGTAACCCAGTTTCAGAGACTTTGCAGTACCTGCAAACTGTACAACTAGTTTACCAATTGTGCTCCACATAGATCATAGAAGAAGCTTCCTCCCCTTCTGGCCCGCCGTGGTAGCGCGCCACGGAGAACAAGACCGGGAGAGGAAAGGGGGTAGGATGGGGTTAGGAAATAGTTTTGTTGGATTTATGACGGGCAACGGTGGTTTATTACCGCCCGCGGAGTTGGATTTAATTACTCGGCGAAGAGAATTCGGGCTGCTCCGAAAAGCGACTGCGTCACGGTACGTAAGTCGAAAATTAAGACGTCGCTACCGCCCATTCAATTTACATAAAAATGTTCGTTTCGTGAAAGGTTCGCCCAAGTCTCTTGTCCCTCGCGTGAAGCCGTTTCGGAGATGTGTTTCATGACCAACGCGACGGTGCTTCCCGGTCGCGACTTTGTGAACGTTTCTCGATGCTCTCGGATCAAGGGAGGCAGGTATTAACGAAGAAGCGAAATGAATTCTTGATCGAATTCTCTTCGCAGGAAAAATAAGTTCGAATATCTTCGATTATTACATTACGGCAATTATCCGTTTATACTAACTGATAAACAGTTAGTTTTACTAACTGAAACCGATTTTTTTTATAGTTATAACACGTTGCAACAATTGCATATAAACTGATTATGATATAAATTGTCATGGGTTCCGTGCGTCAACATAATTATCGTAATCGGAAATATTGTTGAAAATTATCTTACGGATATTCCACTTATAAATAATACGCTATATGTATTCACATGTATCGACGTAATATATCCACGCGTACCAGATCTATACGTTAACATTTTGAGATGTCCACCGGAATTACGATATATCAAGAGAGCCCCGTCAAAACGGTACCTGCAGCAATGGCGGTGTTATTTGGACTGAGTGTTTTCTCAAGGCCCCGAGACTCTTATATTTTTCCAGCAGCCAAGAGTGTGCTTAACAAAAAGTCGGCGGTAAAGGAGTGGCTGCAGACCGACCCCATCGTCAATCCGTTTGTGCCGAGAAGAACCTGTGTACTCATACGAGTATACATATATACATGTAATATTATATCCGACACTGAGTCCGGCCATCGCCATCCCTTTTTGATTTAAATTCGCAAAAAAAAAGAGTAAAGACCGGCGTGTAAATAAGTTGCGCTCACAGAGGTGGGGAGTGAGCGAATGAGAGAAAGGGAAACGGTGATAGGTGACGAAGGGGTGTAGGGGCAATGCTCGCACTTTCAACCAGAGTGGCTTGGCACAAGTTCACCGCGATAAAGTACCGGTAGAGGGTTGTTACGCGTTCTTGCGAGTGAAGTGTTTTTCATATTTAGTGTAGAAGTAAGCTGTTGAGAAGAAACGTTGATATCGCGAGGAGGCGATACTCGCGCGATAACATTTTGCGTGCTCGTATCTAATTACGCAGAAAGATACTATCGCTGCGGCTTTTAATTGAGCGACATCCGTCAAGTAAGTAGGCAATTTCAATATGTTTTTGTAATTACATCAGGCACGCAATTGCGGCTTTACTATTTCTCCTCTTCGCGTAGTACGTGGGAAATTCATGAGTTCCGACGTCTTCCTGATTAATTTTTTGTTTACAATGTTATCTGTCCACTCGCTCGAGCAATTTCCGTACATATCTTATTACAATTTTATCATTATTTCATCTCGTTTGTTTGAATGGATCGAGTAATATTTGTCACTCCGCTCAATAAATGCCCAGGTAATTCATTTTTCTATATGGGGAAGACGCCATGCGCGAATTCGAAACATTGTAATAAGATGGTACTCTAAAATAAATCCATATCCATCGTATACATTTTCTCATTCGACAAACTTCTTCCGGGAGGAAATAACTTTCTATCGATTGTGAATTGAAATTCTTGAATGTTCAGTAAACGGCGTACCTAATAGAATTACCTATTTTACATAGTACCTACGGTTGTATATGCTTTCTATTTCCTTAAAACGTTCTTCCGAATCGTGCCATGATATGTGAAGAAAACATGTTACACTTATGAGGTCTGTTACTCCTGCTATCACATATATTTGTTACTGAATCCTTTATATAGGGAGAGTTTCTGCAGTCTGAATATTTGGCATTTGCCATGATCATAGACTGAACACGGTGATTCGAATTTAACCATGGGACATCACATATGTATCAGTAGGTTTGGTAATTTATGGTGTATCTAGTTTGATATTCCGATAAGCGTTCCAGGGTTTGATGATAAAGACAGCTTCGTTTTCAGATGGAACAAAGAGACGCTCGTACATGCAGATCATGCAGAGCGTTTGAGCAGTCGCAAAGAACTAACCCGATATATATATTATATATAGACAAGTTCTCCCTCGAGGTATACGACGGAGCTCCTACGCTCGAAAACCTTTCGAGCTGTCATCTAGGTTTGGTTACTTTGAAGTCGTGCTTTGACTCGCGAATCGGGTGTGTCCGTATCCAGAGTGAATGTTGAGGCGAAGGTAACCGAAGGAAAAGAAAGAGAGAGAGAGAGAAAGAGAGGGAAAGAGAGAGTGAAAGAGAAAACAAGAGATAAACTTTTATCGAATTCCGAGACAATATCATTCGACAATGTGGACCCCGAAGAAATTACCGTAAACTCGTACATCTTCGGTTTAATAACCGTGATACGACGCGACGTTATACGGAAGGAGAAATGACGTAGAGGATGCAATTGGATGTCGGAATGACCCGACGTTGATTGGTCGCCCTCGGCCCACCTCGACGAGCACTTTTCTTCGGGGAAACGCTTCTAAAACGACGAGGTCGAGCACCAGCTACCGGAGACATCTCGTTTTAGCATCTCATTGAGGCTACGACGCTCTCGAAGCGCGCCCTTCTCCGTCCTCTAAAAGGATCCCCTTAATTTGACATCTTCTTCTAGCCCGACCCTTCGTTCCTCGACCCCCGGAGCCGACGTAACAGTCGCGCGCGATCCTCGGACTATTTCATTACTTGTTATTTTTTCTCGATCGTGCCTGCGTTCGAATGCGCACACTTACCATATAAATGGCGGCGGAATGGGAGTTTCCGGCATGCTCGAGACGTGAGGAATTTCCCGCGATTCCTCTGGATTTCTTTCGACGATTGTATAATATCGTTCGAGTGTAACGCCGAGTCTTTCTCAGGGATCGGAATATATGTATACGCGCCCTCTGCTCGATAATATAGTAATCTCGCGGCGCTTTGTGACTCCTTACAGCAAGAGGTATCCGAGGGGAAAAATGAGAAGGAAAATTTTATCGTTATGTCACAATGAGGATCACGCAATTGTATCGTATATTTCTTCGAAATTTTTTTGAACGTTATGACGATCCTAAAGTTGGTATTTATGAAGATATTAATGGTTTGAAAAATAAATTTTAGAGAGACCCATATGTGCATCTCTGAGCGTTGCTTACTGATAATAAATTGATTGCATTCAATATTTGTTTAACTCGAATACGAACTCGTACAAAACGAGCGACTATAAATAAATTAATGTATTTTTTCTTCTTTCTTCTTTTCATTAACCGATGATAAAGTGCGCCTGATATCACGTACAAGCCCGAAGTAGGCACATAAGCCAGCTTAATGATATTACGAGAGTTCCAAATAACGCGGGTAGCGTACTGCGCCCGGGACTGCTCGACTGTAATTACCTACCTAAGAATCTTAACAGGGGAGTATACATTCTGCGGGGCAAAGTTTCTCGAAGAGATTTAGCCGACGAAGAAATTAGAAGTGTTTTTGCCGTCGTTCAAAACGAAATCTTCGAACGCGGAACGTACAAATCTACCGCAATAACAAATGAGCGCTCAGTTTCATGTCTTGCTATCAGCGGTTATTAATATCGAACATAACCATGAAACGACTCGACGATCTCGAACGATTATCTCGAACGATCAGCCTCGTCGAGCTTTGACGCTATAACTATTACGAAGCTTCGTTAAGTGGAGCTGTAAAATCCACGAGCTGGAAACCTTCGTTTCTTCTCGATCTCCAGATCCGAACAGCATCGGTTTCCGTCAATCGGATACAACGGAGATTTCTTCCGCGAAAAACGGAGATTTTGTGAAATCGTTCGCCGCGCCGGGAGGGACGCCGATGCGACTGTGCGAAAAGTGAGAGCAAGAGAAAGAGCCGGAGAAAGAGAGAGAGAGAGAGAGAGAGAGAGAGATGACGAGGGAGATAATAATTCGGTTAGAGGAGCCGGTTGGAATAAATCAGAGAACTAGCCGTAAAATTAGTAGTCCCTCTCGCGGAACTCATCCCTCCCGGGAGCGAACTATCGAGGAAATAAAACAGTAATTAATTTTGCGGAAGGTTGGTACCTAATGGAGTTCGCTTCTGATTTATAAGTTTTAGGGTGGAGGTTTGGTGCCTCCCACGGAAAACTACGTATATACGCGCGACCCACGGCGACGGGGCACGGTCTCTCGATCTCAAAGTGAATTAAATTGTCTCTTGCGGAGAGAAGGCCCTTATCGATCGGATGTGTGCTTAAAGCGTGCGAGAATGAATTTAACGCACGTGCCCTAATACGCACGCAGCTTTCGTGGGGGTGTCCCCGATTTGCGAGAGTGTGTGTCTTATGCGGGAGGACGATTATTATTTGGGAAATCGCATCGAATATAATCTAAATCTCAGAACAATTACGACTCTAAACGAATTGAGCAGATGTAATTATTCTTCGTGGGAAAAAGCTATTTATTTTTAATATCTAAGTAAACGTTTGTGATATTCATCCGATAACGTAAGAGAATTGTACGGAATAAAGAAATTGAAGAAAATAAAAAATATTCATTTATGTCTGTAAAATTGCATGACTCTGTATACCTTGATATTTACATATGACAGGAAAGCTAAATATTATTAGATGCCGATGCGAATAATCATCCGTGCGAAATGTCCACAGGAAGAGCGTTATTATCGTGTCGGCTCTCGGTCGACCTTTGGCGCTCTCTATATTGTTTCAGGAAATTCGCCCGTTTTTCATTTGGGCAGACGCGTACTCGTAATAAAAAGCTTACATGTTTGTGCCGCGCAATTGTGGAATTCAATTTGCTTCACGTGCGCCCGTAATCACATAATGATTGAACGCACGGGTTAACCGGAGGGGGTAACAAAGGGTCTCGCCGAGCCAAACGTACCGCTTGCAGTAATAACGGGGACCAACGAAATGCATAATTTCTCGCTATAGGAAATGTTTGGCGTGGTGAGCATGCGATGGGAGAACGGTGCAGATTCATATTGTTTGCCACGTAAAATTACCGCATTTTACTATTGTGATTTTTTTGCCCTCCGTGAAAATTGGAAATCATTTGCTCGAAATTATTTTGTGTTCCATGTCAGTGAATTTCTATTAGCTATAGATATATTTACTGGTATGCAGATATATTATTTAGGAATAAACAATTCAGGAATAAAGAACGAATACGAATGAGAAATCGATACTTGATATATTTTTCGTCGAAATTCACTCACATGTACAAAATTATTTATGGCGATCACTACATTATTGGCAATCGGGTATTTTCAGGACACTCGCACGGCAATAACGCAATGCAAGGATGATGCACGCGTCGCTCGCGAGTGTCTGACGCCGAAAGGATTATTATTGACGACGGAATCGCGTGACGACGAATGGCGATTATGCGTCACTCGGTCTACGTCATTTATTTTCCCGACGATATATTTCTTAAGTACCGCTGTCAGCTTCTGAAATTAGCTAAATAACCGTCGCTGTTATCAGCAAAACCGACAACCTGGTAGCGGATGGTTTGGTATTATTAGTGCAATAATGCTACCGCAAAAATCACACATTTTTGAATAATGAGTAAAATTCAATAGAATTACGTTAACCTTCGGTTGGGCGCGTACATTAGACTGACGCAGTTGGTCGCGCTAGGTCCGGTGGACCTAAGGCCCAATTATTACATTGTTTGTCGGCGTAGTTAACTGAAATATCATGTACAATGTTTATAGTGATTGATATATTACTCATGGTATCCATTATATGCATATTCGCTAGGCCCGGAGAACCGAAATATGTTCTCCCTCCATTTAGGCGTTGATTACCTGGAAATTGTGATAAATATCGGAGTGCGTCATTGAAAAGTAATTGTAAATAAGCTGTTCTAAGATGTCATAAAGATCCACTCCGATAGGTCAATCTGATTTTAAAATAAAAGTAAAATACAATCGCATAGGTCCGCTGAACCTATACGCGACTAACGGAAGGTTAATATGCAAGGTGATACGCTTCATACATCGCAGTAAACGAGCGTTATTTCCATTGTCAATCGGTAGAAAGCGTAGTGGCGAAATATGTTCAGAGTGCACGCGTACGTTGACCCGAGAAAATCTCACATGTACGCCGACTTTCCACAGACATTCTGAAAGCAGCATATTTTTGACGCGACATCCGCACGAGAAGATAAAAGTGAGCCTCTCGTCTACAAGGTATTTCCTCCAAACGCATTGTTGATTCTTTAAAAGAAACTCGGGTCGTCGTCCTTTTGGCTCGCCAGTCGTCTGGAAAAATGACATTTTCCATGTCAGAGGTTAAACAGCTTTGCGTCTTTCCCGTCTCGCTTCCTTCGTAAGCGAGATTTCTCGGGGCCCACGTATGCGAGATTATTCTATATTCTTATTCTTATTAATCTGAAATATTCTTATAGACAATGATAAAATCAATACTCACAACCTTCCCTTTTATGTGGATAACATTTGATACCATCGGTAATAGAATGTTTCTAATTCTTTCTTACGAGAAATAAAATCTTAGAGATATGTATACAATTTTTATAGACACTAAATAGAAACAGTAGTCTAAGGCTAACATACTATTCCGACTTCTTCTGCGAATCCATATCAGATGACCAAAGAATCGATACCGCATTGTGATATTTTTAACGTTAATAGTTTTTGATACTGCATATCGGTAGTAGAATGTTTCTATTTTTCTTTATGAGAAATAAAATCGTACACATAATGTTCCGGCACTTAATAGAAACAATCGCCTAGAACTAATGTACGATTAGTCACATTAAACCAGAGTTAAGTGATTATTCGAACTTTTGCGAACCTCGACATACCCAAACCTTACGGATCGATGCCGCGTAGTACTCGTAAGTCGGCGAATTTGCGCCACGACGTATGGACGGGTCCGATCGATATAACTTCCGAGAATTGACGCATAGTATGCCTGAGTCCCGTCGCGTGCAGGTTCGAATAGTTTGAAGTTCGGCAAATATCGAAAGCGGCTACCGTCGAATGTCGGAGTCTCACCGTTCGTACGAAAGACAATTGATCGCTCGGTATAGACGGTACATATTACTACCCCTATCGCGTCAACGATGGGATTTCGCACATATCGACTCCACAATTCTGTGGAAGGTGATATTAATAGGAGTATATCTAAAAAAAATGTGTAGACAAGGGTAATTTAATTTCGCCTTTCGATGGTATTACGGCGGAGCATATCTCCTTTATTCCAAGATGCCGCGGGTTAATGCGCACAACTACAGTTATAGCGAGGTCCTTTATTTCCTTTGTTCCTCCCGCGGTTCCCGACACCCCGGTCGCCATCTGTCCGTAGGTACTTGTATCACACACACAGGTCAGGATTATTGTTCCCTCGGGATGAGCGGTATTCACGCGCAACGCCCGCACCGTAGTTCTCGCCTTCGAAATTGTCCCTGGGATACTGACCGGACTAAAGGTATGTGTAATGATAAACATGTGTTACCCAAATTTTATTTAGTATGTTACGAAAATTTTGCACGTATTTCTTTGCAGGAAAATACGAGTATTTATTTTTGTTTATTTTTCGTAACTACAATTTTCGATCGAGATTGACTTCAATCGATCGAGCACGCAGAGTGGTCCCAGTTGGCGGATAACGGACGGGGTGATGTCCTTTTCAACGATGGCGTCAGATTTATTTTAGTACCTCATTAATGTTATACTTTTTATTACCGCGCCGTCTTGCCCCTCCCTCTAGAAACCGTATAAAGCTAGCGCTTTTCCAAGGTTTACGGTCGAAAAAAAAAGAGCACGTCTCCACATCCACCCTTTCCGTTAGGATGTGTCGCAATTTCGTAGCTACGCTTTCGTGCGCTTCGCGTTGCTATCTGGGTGCAGCTTTATGACGTCACATTTGCCTACAAGTACTCACTATTTATATTATAAAGTTTATACTACTTTGCTTCTTTTTTCGTGCGGTGGCGATCAGTGGCATAATCAAAACGGAGGCTTCGTAGTCAAAAAAGTGGAGCAGAATTAACAGTATGTGAATCGCGACAGAGACGCACAGCTCACAATTTTGTTCCATTTGTACGATTTAAGTTTTTGCGTTAATGATGATTTTCGTGAGAACTTCGTTTCTTTTATAGATTAAAGCTGTTTTCTATTGCATTTATCTCTCTTCAAAATATAGAATGTTATGCAAAAATGCGTTGAATTCAGTAAATTTTTTCCACAGAAAAATTGACGTTTTAACAGAGCTTTCACGGCAACGAGAGGCAAATTTCTTGGCACAACCAAAACCAGCCTCCCCTACATATGTCGCGTCCAGTATCACCGATACTTGCGATACAGAGAGTTTCGACCGCAACTCATGATTTTTTACGCCCAATACTATACTTTCGATATCGATACACATTAAGTTCCCGCGATGTCGTTCCTTGCAAATCGACCGAGCACGTTCGTCCTTTATGCGCGAGGCGAAACTTCCCTTGATATCGAGGCCGTCGCGACGCATCTTCTACCACTGCGCGTACGTCGCGGCAATGTCGTTTCTTCCCCGTCGATGGTCGATAACCGTTTACCAAAATATCCGGTTAAGGATTTAACGGAAGCGGATGGGAGGCTCCGAGGCGTCGAGAAATATTGTCGAAATCTCGGCGGGGGTCAGATTGGTTCTGGTACGTTAAGTTTGGAGCTAGAATTTTCGAATAACACGTACGGCCGGCTTAGGGGAATAAGGGGGGATAGAAATATGGTGGAAATCTTATTCTTTCTTCGTGTATTATGTTTTTCTTATCGGATCCTGACAGTGGGGGTGACAGAGGCGAGGGAGTTTCCTGCGGGGTTGTATCCAGTCGGGATTGCGAGTTCTTAAATCTATTTAGGGGTTAGGGTGATTTCGGGGTTACATTGTATTCGCCTAACGTTACCTCGCGATGATGCGAAGCGGATCGTCTATCGAGTTTAAGGGGTCCGGTTACCCCCGGGGACTCTTGGCGAAATTCGAAATTCGAATCCTTCCTCTCGGATGGGAGGACAACGCACGGGGAGGAGGGTTCGTGGTTATTCGCACAGAGGGATCGATCTTGAAAGACAGCATCCTCTGCAGGACGTACTTCGCTAAGTTTAAATTTAAGCTAAGTTGGTACATGACAATGGATCAAATGTTTATTACTCTTTGATACCTATACTTTCGGAGGGTTAGGTAAGGACTTAGGATGTTTCTCAAAATCTTTAGGATCTTTCCTCTCTATCAAGAGGCTACTGATTACGAGGACAAAGAAAGATGTGAAATTTTTGGACTCCAGTAATTTATACGGTACCAACATTTATACTTTTTGGTAATACAGTATTTCCAAAAAGGAAAAATTGTACACAAGATACGAGTCTTTGTTTCGACTTTTTCTTCCCTCTTCGACGGCGTATAACCGAATGGCCCTAAGGCGGGTATAAGGTTATTCAAGGAAAGTTGTTTAGCCGCTACGGTGGCTCAGTTGGTCGCTGTTCGACTTTACGATCTGGCAGTGAAAGTTTGTTTTAGAGCTTCGCGGTCTTACTCGTGCCTTTTACGCGCGTTTCGTATAATACTGCACATTTCGACGTGTTACGGAGAGGCGCAAAGAAGAAGTTATACTTATTCCAGGAGTTTGCTCCAGAAAAGAAAGTGGAGTGGGAAGAAACGAAAAAGCAATAAGACGACGATTTCGTTTCGTCGTTGCCATTTTAAATTTTGGGTTTGCGAACGAAAACGGCGTCACGTGTAAGGGGTAAAAAACATCGTTGGTCCAACCAGGTGATGCGTATCGAAATTCCGAACTTTTTCTCCCTCCGCCCTGGTCATCTCCCTCGGGTGATCGGAGGCGATGTAGCGGTAACACCGGGACGCTGACTGAGTGGTGATCCTTGAAGCGTTCCTTTATATCCTCGAAGCACATCCTGAGACACATAAGATGTGTGGTGCAGATGGAGGGACATGACCGCAATATCTTATCCCTTGCCGGACGAGGGTTACTTTTCACAGGCAGGAAATTTATATTTTATTGAATCGAGTGCGAGAGGAGAGCACACTGTCATCCGGTGTACGTCGGGGAGGCCGAATTTTTCGGAAACCCAACACTCGGGAAATGGAAAAGCCGCGGTGGCGAGTGGCGCGTGGCGCGTGGGGGATAAACAAGTGTAAGGCGAGAAGCTGTATCGCGTTACGATAATTTATTGTCGTCAGTCCGAGAAGACTCGTAGTATTCATTACTCCAGACCTTGTTTTTGAAAACCAACTGTCGCGATGTGTTTTGATTACTCGCTTCTAAAATGAACCTTTTTGTCACTCAGTGTTAAATACTCGGTTTAATGTGCGTCCTCGACGCATATGAAATCATCTTTCACACACCAATTCGTGAAAAGTTGCGCAGTGCGTGAAATAACCTGCGCAGTGCGTGAAATCGTCAATCTCGTATTTGACACTTAGTGACAAAAAATAGAATTCGTTATTCGGTTGTTTCGCGCCCTAACAACGAAAATAACTATTAGAGTCCGCGGGTGGTCGATAAATCGACCAGCAGTCAGTTCAGAGCCTCCAAATAGGAAATTGATTGATTTTATAATTTATAAATTTTACGTCTAAAAAAAGTCGATTTTAACTGAAATTTCTCCAGACTCTAAAGGTTAAAAGATACAGAGCGTGGTAAAAGTCCCAGGGTTTTGTACGCAGAGAGAATAAAAATAGCCTACTTATTTTTTTAATTCTTCTTAGCATGATATTTCTTCTGACGATTAATAAATACGATATAGCGATATCGTAATTATATAACGGCGCGCATATTTCTAGTACGTGATAGTCGAAAGTGATTTAACAGTTTTAATGAGAAGTGATGTACTTATGTAGATTTGAGAAATTCAAAGAGTCATGCATTAAAATTGAAGTATAGAGGGTGATATCATTTATCAGTAACAATGTAGGTAACACGATTAGCCCGAGGCTTACGGGAAGAATCGAACTCAGCATCGCGATTTATCTCGTTAGTTCTCGAACCGAAACACTGTAACGAGCAATGCTCTCGTTTTACAGGCGCCGGTAAGACCCCTTTGGCGACACATCCTTGAGTCACTTCGCAGCGGATTCGCGACAGGGGTATAAGAAACGAAAGAGGGGTAGAAAATAACCCCTCATTTCTCGTCCCCTATTCCAGCAGAGTATCTCAACGGCCCGCGAAGGCGGCAACCTCTACGTTATTATTTACACGAAAACCGCAGCCTCGAGCGTTTATGCAAATGACTGTTAGCATAAATAAACAAGCAACGGAGTGGATAAAACTATACCTCAGGAATAATCATGCGACTGCCACTTGTTACGCGCTTGCGAACAAGTCTTTTTAATAGCATTAGACGCGTTTGAGTAAATCAGGTCTCCCGGGAGAAGCGAATGTCTATAATTTTGAGTGCAAGACAAGATGATAAGGGTTATCACTCCCCGCTCTTAGCTTTATCACGAAATATCTCCACGGGCGCGTTTTCTGGATTGAATCGGAGACCGTCGTCAGACGATTAAATAATCGAGCGTGTCATGCTGCCGTGGCCGCTAGCGGGGAGTTCATTTCTGGAGCAGACGAATCGATGCCCGCCCACCCGTCCTCCTACAACGAGTTCAATGTCTCTCCCGGGCTACCCGCACCTCGTCGCCCGTCGGCCAACTCCCAACTCCCAACCCGTCCCCCGTCGCGATTCCCGATTCCACCGCCGCTCTAATATTTACTAGGTGTTTGTCGCTTTCGCGAATTAAAGGTCGTCTGCGCTGAAATCGTTAATATCGTTTCGCGCGATTTATGCAGGCACCTAATACCCCCATCGCACCTCGTAAATAGCCCATCGATCCCGCGGGAAATTGATTCGTCGATGGCTGGGGTTGGCGCCGAGCCAGACGGGGTCTACCTTTGAGTGGAAGTGGAAACGCAAAGGAACGCGGGTTGTTCTTGCGTCGAAAGTAAGAAATACGATGACTTTTTCAACGTAGTGAGAAAATGCTTTAAAATTATCTAATTGAAAAATACATAATTAATTAATACGCTTATAATCAATCGAGAACACATGTTCTGTCATTCCAATCAAAACTTCCACCCTCCGAAAATATATACGGTCGAACTTGTAATTGAGGCGATTTCAAAATTACATCGCGACTCGGTTGAGATACTTCGACGGATTGTTTGCATATTAATGTCGTAATTAGAATCTAGAGCAACGAGAGGCCCGAGGCAGTAACATCTGCAATAAGACGAACAACTTATACTGAAATAATACGGGCAAGGGGGTAACGATTCGGGGAGGGTGCGCGTAACGATATGCGAGGGTCTGTGTACACGGCGACTCATTCGAGCACTTCCATATAGCTCGAGGTCACGATGGTGCCCCGGTCGGCTCGAGAGTTCAAGAATACAAATTCTTGAAATATGTAAAAATAAACCGGAGAGCTCTGCGCTAAAAATTTGAGAAGCTAATGTGTGAGTGATCTATATATGTATACATACTTATACGTATGTATATCAGGTGTTGCAAGATATCATGTGAGGCTAAACTTAATTGCCAAGAAAGAAACTTTAATCCCTATTATCTCATTATTTATGAACTTTTGATCTATATTGATATAAGACTTCATTGTAGATAAACAAGTAATCTTCAAAAAAGTATTATGTAAGTATGAGCCAAAAGCTCATTGATAATGAGGTAACAATAATTGAAGTTTCTTTTTTGACAAGTAAGTTTAGCCTCATATGGTATACACCAGAGAAAGGGACGCTAAGACAAGCGAGAGCGTTAACGATATGGCTCCATCTCACAACTGGCTGGCCGAAGACAAATGTTGAAACAAAAGCAGCATAGTTACCAAATTCCTGTAACTTCTATTGAAAATATTTTTTTCTCCGCGCGGCCAATGAATATTTTGTCAACCGTTCGTAAAGACGCGCTCGATTGTCAGCTCGAACTCTTCGCAGGGTAAAAATGGTCACCGTCTCTATAAGAGAATCTCCCTGCGTTGAGTCCTTGAAAGTACCCCTTCTACAGTCTTCGTTCACAAGTCGCTATACAAGCATCATCAACGTTGGTACAGGAGACTTCCTTTAAATCCCGGAACAAGAGACCCTGTCGCAGTCTCGTCGTGTCGGTATCCCCCGCTCTTCGTTTTGAAATTTTCACGACGTAATTCTGATTCGTTTAATTGGTCGGTTCGAATGAATTGCGCGGCGAGTTCATTAAAAAAATTAAACAATTACATCCGGCCCGGGTTTCTCGAGCCTCGGCTGAACCCCTCATCCGAAGCACCTGCTCCTTTCGCAAAGAAAACAACCCCGAATTTCCATTCCCCGCGGGCTATACACGCGCCCAACCCCCACAACAACCCTAACGCCGTCTTTACATCTATACCACCGAGCAGTGCAGCATCGTCTAGCTCTTTCTTAAACGCCCGCTGGTCGACTCTGTTGCACCGCAGTAATTATGTCCCAGCGGCTGTAAGCCAGTGAATAACGAGAACTGTTATTGTTCCTAGTATTACTATCATTATTATTATTCGGTTGCACTTTGTAAGGGAATAATGTGCACTGTAAACGGCACTCGTAATGGTAGGAGATTCTCGGGGTGGATCGTGCGGTATGTTACACATCCGCATCGTAAATTCAAGGTGATGAGGTGATGTGCATTTTGTCAAAAATTGATCATTTTCTAAACGCACTCTAGCGGTCCAGCTTTTTCCATTGCGATAAAAATGAATAAACTCTAGTTATTGCCTCGTTGTGAGGGAAAAAAGCGCCACATCCTCGGAATTATTTAAGGCGAGGGAACAGAACTCGATTCGCCCCCCTCCTTCGTTCCGAGGATCGCGTTTGGCCGCGGATTTTCCATTAACCGACATTAGTTTCCGCTCGACTGTCCCTCTCGTCTTTGCGGCACAATCCCGCGAGGGTGTCGCGGTGTCGGTGTCGTAACCCAGACGCGAAATGAATTGCGGGAGATGTACCACGAAGGCGGCGAAGGGTTTTTTCTCTCTATTCGCGGGGATCGTTCGAATTATCTTTCCGAATCGTTAATCTTCTTTTGGCTCGGAGCGAAACGTATTACACAAGGAAATAACGTAATCCTCGCCTTTGAGCTTTGTGGCGAGAGGGTGTGGGGGGGAAAGAGATAGAGGACGGAGAGAGATGCCTTTTTAATAGTCGCGGTTACGACCCAGTAAAAATATAACTACCGAACACTAAACCGTGGTAATTATCTTTAATCTTCACCTAAAATTATATTGGGACTATTTCTCTGCGGGAATATCGCGGCAATTTTATGAATCGCACGGTGTACGTTATGCGTTTCATCGCGTAGTTACGTCAATTACCGCGAATACTATCGCTGAGTACGTGAGTGCGATACTAGAGGGATGAATGTACCCCTGAGCGCGAGAAGGATTTCCTATCTAACAATGTACCATAAAATCAGCAATAACATGCGATATTTATTGCCATACGATTACTATAATTGAATGGTCCAAATACCAGGTGCATGAAAGTGAGAATGACAATCGTACGAATGACGTAAAGGATAAGTTTTTTGTTCGAAATAACGCAGCGTCCCAAGTTTTTTTTATCGATAGTTCACCTTTCGTCATTTATATATTTATATATATATATATATAGACACGACGAAAAAACCTATATACCTATACATATCTCCCGATCGCCCGGAGTAAAAAATAAATAACGAAGCCCCAAACAAAAAGCTCGCACCAGGCCCACCGAAATTCCCACCAATAGAAAGGAAAGATATCGGTGCGGTCAGATGCGAGAGTAATTTCTCCCCAGACGCTCGTTACGCTATCGTTAACCCGTTAACGTTTCGAATCTCCGCCGAGACCGCGTGGGCGAACGAAAACGTTATGGGAATACGTAACGCTACGTCTCGATGAGATAGCGGGCAATTTTCGTCTCGCCCCTTAAAGGTATAGAGCCCGTCTTACGCGTGACGCACCTGGTCGAATCGCGATCGTTTTCTCGAAATCGGTCGCTTTTACGGTTTGGTGGATTGGTGCCGGGGAGGAGGGGCGAGGGGAAGACCTCATTTCCATGGGGTTAGTCACTCGCGGTCTCCTACCAATCTCCCGGCATGTTACGCTTGTAGTTTTCGAAAGGCGAGACATAACCGTGACACAGTTTATGCGAAGGCAATATAATATAAACCAATCTAAGGGCCTCCCTAGGTCTAACCCCGAGTTACGAGGGTTGGAACGATTTAGTCAATCGTAACGCTATAACCGTAATATCTCATTTGTGGAGTTACGTCATCCGCGAGAACCACGTAAACTAATAATAAGTGGATTTACGATTCGCCCGCTGTCTAATTCGGGATGCGACGCGTGATCGCGAGTATTATATGTACATCGTGAAGATACAACCATCTCCGGCAACCGTGGAATGTCGTTACTGTTGATAGTTCGCTTCTCACGCTGGTGGCGTGACATCTTTTCGAACGGACGCTAACGCTGGAGAATTATATGACGCCGTATCTTGGAAAAGTCTCGTAAAGCGAGCAGAAAGTTATCGGTGGACATAGCCGGCCGTAAAATCTGGTGTAAGGGCAGCGAAGAACTTCTGCGTATAGGAGAGGGGGTCCGGTCGGTACAACGAGGAGCCAATAAAAAAGTGCTAACTACGTGCAAGGCGTTACATCGCTTAATCGCATCCATAAAGGCAGTTAGAGCAGTGGCTTGTAATGTGGACCGCAATTTTTGTTATCATTGATATTGGATATGGCTATAAACGTCACGTTCTACGATAATAGTGTAGCCAAGCGATTGAATATCGCTCCGATGTTAATCTACTTGCTGATTTTTCCAATCAAGCCGACCTGGTTTACAATGACGCGTTACAATTTTCATATATGAAAACCTCGCGAGCCAAGGTGCAATCTTACCTAAAACGAAAATAACCGAAGTCTCGTGTTTCATGGGAGAAAATTCAGATAGAACTTTAGCGAGCGCCGCGATTTGATGAAGAGGCGAAAGGTCTAATAGAAAAAGTTGGCTCGAGGTAGGTCGGTTGACATTGAAGAATGTTAGTTTTAGTTCGCTCGTGGATATGTTATGGTACGAGGGGAGAGAGATGGAGAACAGGTAGCCATTTGGGACGTATGTGGTAGTAGTGAAGTTGCGCCGTTAATTATCTTCGGGACAGCTTCTCTATGTCCCCCACGCTATATATAATATTTGCCCGGTACGAGCATTTGTTGATATTATACATATATCGTATATCATATATCGATCGACTCTTCCTAGTAACACCAACGTATCGTATGTATTATATCTGAAATCCGAATAAATTATTACGTTACAACGATTCGAACAACAGCATTCCGATTTGTGTATCCCGGTCTTAAATCGTGTGTCTATTATGGCGATCCTCCAGCCACCATCTATATATCTGAGACTGCAGCAGTTGTAGTTCGTGATGCAGTGGATTCGCTCCGCAACTTAAGTCTCGAATGGACCGCCCCGACGCTCCATGCTTTGCACTGCATCCGCTCGTCGAGCCGACCTGTAAATCTTTATACTGGTTCCACGGTCGGGACTTGGACTTTTTTTCGAAATGTAAATTATCGCGTTTTCTTCCCAATCGCTCCGCGAACTGCGATACCCCTGCACACACGCGTCGCTCGCGCGTGTCGAATTAAAAATTCGACGTTCCACAGGGCCGCGATGTTGTAATTTCGCGGCGAGCGTCTCGCTCCGGGAAGGAACCGGTAAGCAAGCTACGAATTTATGCAGCCGCCTGTTGAATGCAATTTACGCTGAATGGATTCGGGCGCAATATCCTTCGATAAACAAAATGAACCCCGATCCAGGCTCGGCGTTCGGGCATTTCCATGCAAATTTCAATTCCCTTCCAGTTTTATGTCGCAACTTTGACAACTTCGTGCAGTCGTGAGACTACGATCTCGGGGAGCGTTGTGCGAGTATGTAACGTTGCTTTACGAGTGGGTCGTTAAACGAAATTATGTATGAAAATTTACCGGACGGAGCGAAATGCGAACAATATATATGCATCGCCGTCTCTTTGCCAACGTCTATCGTAACGATCGATTTAAGATCAATGTCTGTGCGCTGCATCGGTAGTTCGATTCGAACCGATCGCGTTGCAAGATACGGTAAAAAAATTACGCTGAGAAATAAGGTGGAAAATGCGACATCGATAGATTTTATTGCACACAGAGAAAAAGTAGTACGATAGATTTGACTATAGGAACGCTTTTTTATTTACTTGAATAACATAATTTGGTTGTGAAATATTGTTTGATGAAAACAAGCTGTAGTAAAGTTCTGCAAACTGTTAGTTCAAGTAACTAAATTTGCGTTCCTCTGCCTGTGATCACTAATTTATTTAAATCTATCACATCTTTTTCTCAGTGTATATGTACATGGTCACGGTGAGCGATCGATTTTGACTTTCGACGAGGAGCTATCCGCAATTCCTCTTCAAGCCGCGAATTCTTTTTGCTCCTACGCGGTTTTCCATTGAAAACGATCAAGACGCCCTCCGCGTTTCACAAAGACTGACGTCGCTAGGAAAAAGTCGAATCTCTATTTTTGCAGGCACGCAGGAACGCCTTTGAATAGACGCGATAAAGATCCCATAACTACGTCGGGGGTGCCGGGATGGATGGGCTTATTGTGAAATATAACGTAAACTATCGAACGTCGTCGCACGATACAAGGCGTTGCACGTTGTAGCGTGAATATTGATGCGATATAAAATATATGTATATAGTGCCGAGCCTCCAGGGGCGCGCACGGCAGGTTCTTCGAAGGACGTCTCACTTTGGCACATCGTCGATGGGGGAACTCGTCAATTTCCCTCGTCGTAATTGGACTTTCGAGGGACACCCGGCGAATAAAGAGGAACGCCGACTGCCGCGATAGCTGGTTTTCCTGCGAGGTAAGCGGAGTTGGATGGGGAAAAGATGTCGAAAAAATCGAGAACAGGATTTCTTGTCGCGCTGCTCAAGTCGATCAGCGTTTGATTCAAAACTTTTTCATGTGGGAAACCGCGTACTAGATGACCCTGATATACAGCGGATTAAAATCATTTAATCGACCGTAGGGGTGGTTATTTCACTCCGGTGTATTTTCTGGGGCATCTGCTATGCGGGGGAAACTTTTCGAAAGTATCTCAAAACCTTCCTAATTTGAAGCGCCGATTTATATCTACGAAATAATCGTGATAAAATTATACACATGTGAGTTAGTCGAAGAAAGAGTTAAAATTTTGATCGGGACGTCATAATGATTTCAAGTACATCTTCCCGAGAACAATGCGAACATCGTGACGCGTTTCTAAAATGGACGTAATCGCTTCAACGGCTTAGACCGACGTCCCTCCGGAGCCCAGGAACGAACTGGGCTTCGTCGTTTCGTCTGCTAACGTGATTTCGTGTCGTCGACCTGACGGTCATTCATGCACCTGCCGGTCTTCCGGAGGAGAGACGTTCCGCGTGAAACAGCGTTGTTGGACGTCAGAGGACGCGGACAACGCAGTTTCGTACAGCAAGTGTCAGCTATCGACGAACGCCGAAAGTTGCCAGCCAAACGCACGACGTTATCCACCGAAGCGATAATTGACTTTCACGTCTCTCCTCGGGAGAGGGTTCTGATCTCGGCTACGCGACGCCGCGAGAGGTTACCGCGCGGTGAAGGAACCTGGAGTTGGTAACGGGACGGAGCGCGATTCATTGAGATTCTTTTCTCGAGGTTTTCGCGCCTCGTTAAAGACTAATAATGCACATTATAACCGAATGGGGTAACTTTTGAATAAACCGATTCTTCCACGTCGGGAGGGGGAGAGAGAGAGAGAGAAATGAAGGGTGTGTAAGAAAAATGGAAGCGCTTAACGGCGGTTTGAAGCTGTCCGCGCCGTAACAGGATTCGTTTAATAACTAGACCGTCGTGAGATTTTTTACCACTGCGGAAGGGTGGACGGAACTTTCGACATTTTTTCGTAACTGCTGTCCGTGACGTTTTCAATGTTTCCTCCCCGGTTTAATTAAGTCAATTGAACGACACAAAGGATCTCCTGGTACCCTGCTGAGCGCTTTTGATATTCTTCTTCAGGAGTAGAGAGTCAACGCGTAAAAAGGGCCATTATCAGATACTTATGACTAACTATGAAAAATAAAAAAAAAGCTGATACTCGCTTTCGTAGTAATTATATGTACGATGGAATTTCGCGTCTGTTCTCCGGAATATGGGAAATTATATTTTTATTATCAAAGCATGCAGAGACATACGTAGGTATGGGATTTTACAAAAAAAAAAAGAAATCATCATCATTTATTACGGAATATATCCGATCAAAAACAAACGCCAGTTGAAAATTTCACTTAACTTTCTTGCCACGGTCTTCAGAAGTCGAAGCACGACGTGCTTAGAATTTGGCGGGGTGCCAATTGATAAATATGAGGTAACAACCGACGGCATCTCGATCAGCACCTGCAGTGTCGACAACTATTCGGAATGACGAACGCGTACACATTTCACTACACGTTCATTTTCTTTAGCATTTTCTTCTCGTACTGTTATGTATTTCCTGATATTTCAAGTCATTACTTCACAGCATTGGTAGATACGAACACACCTGCCTATTGTAAAGGTGGATTGGCACATCCATAGAAATTTACTGCCCTAGAATGCTGTTGCGAGGGATGCACTGGCCTGTTTCTTACTTTAGCGTGCATATATGGTACATTTTACCTTGCGAAATGCATAGAGAATAGGAATGCTGAGTGCTGCAGTGATAAAATGCACTTAAAAAGGATCGTATCAGGTTAAGTCTATAATTTGCAGATATCATCACAACCGTATTAATTGAAGCGAATATTGTCAGAAACTCATACTACTTATAATTTCTATTACAATTATTTCTCTGCTGTATTGGTAATATATCTTACGTGTTTACGCATTGCATTACGATCACTTTCTTTTTCGTGTCCCATACTACAAGGGCAGAAAAAGCGTTTGGCCACGAAACATTAATAATAATCGGCCACAAAATATCTGTAACTGAACGAGCCGTTCAATGCATAGCTATGGCGCATAAAGGAGCTCAAATTCCTCCGCATAAGAAACCACGCTAGATTTTATTACGATTTCTTGCAAGAATTCATTGTAATGTCATGAGTACGATTGAATAATATTTCCAAGCCATGTGCGATATGAAGCGTATTCTATGCACTTAATTTTAATATCACGATCCACGGTAGTGATCCAATATGTAAATAAACAGGTATCCTCGATTCTCGAGTAAATTTATTCTAGCTTATTAATATCAATGGATGACTATGTAGATTCTTTTATACGTAGGATGTATATTTAAAATCATGCGTGTGCATCCAATACCTTGACCGTTCCACTCTACATATCACGATATATGTAATTATTTATTATAGAAATAAAAATAATCATAGTATGTTTTCATCGTTTATATACACTGCAGTTTTCTTACCACTTCTTTGATTGTTTCCTCCAACTTCTTAACGTCGCGTTGACATATTTAATCACGATGCGTGAAAACGGTGCATAATCAAGGCTTCTTAAAATCTCATTATATCCTACCGGAAGGTACATTCGGCCAAAGACTTAGCTTTCTAATTCTCCAAGTTACAATTAGTCATTTTAACCGGAGAACTATTTACGCGGGTCAACGTTAACACGGCGTTAGACTTCTCTTCCGTCTTATAGCTTTATATGCACGTGCACACCTCGGTGCCCATGGTATCGTTCAATTGCGCGAGCACATACTCGCGTTCTTTAACGACAACCACATTTGCCAGAGCGGGCTTTACGCTCTACTAGTCATATAGGGTTTCGAAATAGACCACGCGCTCCTTGTCATTAAAATCATTATGTAATGAAATAACATGCTCACTATATATAATCGGTCCATTGTAATTGATTTTGAGGAACGCTCTCGACAGATAGAAAAGCTTACGTTTGGATGGATATTCGGTTTTTCTACGAGTCTCTGTTGGTATCAACGTATAAATGTTATGCATACATAACCGCGCGAAATTTTTATCCGCCACTTTATTGTTACATTCGTTCGCTTACCAGTGCACGAGTCCATTTCTTTCGAGGAACATTGCGACATTTTTAGCGGGTGATCGACAAGAAACCCGGAAGACCCAAAAATTATTTCGAGAGACTCACTTTCCCGACGATTAAAATTATTATGGATTTGAGTAACAACGCGCGTTTACTGTAATCGCGCCTTTTGCGATTAATTCCGCGAAACACCGTGCGTCAGCAGGGAAACGTGTTAAATAAAAATAAAATTACGGGACTTTCTCTCATCGGGTGATAGGGTGGGGAAAATTACAAAATTATTTATCGGTGATTATCGAGTTACTTTAGCTCAGTGATGTGGATCCGAATCTATCAGACGACAAGATTTCAACTACTTGAAATACGGCTCGGTTTACGGCTTATCCGTCTTATCCGTCTTATCCGTAACGCCTTTGCTACGTATTTTTAGCAGTAACTTGCTGGGTTAGCTCATATTTGCAATATAACGCAAAGTGCACCGAATAAAATATTGACATGTGCTCACATGATCAGATTCGACCGTTCTTCAACAATTTCCGAGGAACATTGAGAAATATTTGCTCGACCTTTTTTTTCTAATTCTTTGTGGAAGGTTACAGGAAAAAACCGGAAGGCCCGAACTTCCTCCGAGCACGGGAACTTCCTTCGTGGCTACAGTCACACCTATCAATCGCATTCTCGCCACGACAGTGGAATTTTAAAAGCGAAAAGTGGATGCTCTAGACTGTCGCGTGTCCGTAAGGAGACCTATATTTTTATAAATATAAAACGCCAGGTGGTATCGTACCGCAGGATCCAACGAGCGAGTTGCAAGAACCTCGCAATTCAGTCGCGCCCGCTCGCGAGCCCCGCCCGTCCTTTCTCAGATGTCTCGTTGCACGCGAGTGCAGAGACGTGACGAAGCACACGGCGGCGAGAGCAAAGCGATGCCAGCGTGCGCGAATATATGCATACATAATAATTTACTCGAAAAACGCCGGCTTTTATTTCACACCTTTCGGAAGGTGTAAACCTCTCGGTGTGGCGGCGTTAAACTTTTTGTTCCCCATTATTATCAGCCCCGTACGGCGAGGCCGTTTGTCTCTTCGCGCTTCGTGTGTACACAGAGCGGTACGTACGATCGATCGTTATAATCGCGCGCGTGTTCCGAGAATGGCAAAAGCAACGGCGCATACGTGTTATTACGCATTGTATCGGCCCTGTTAGCAAACTAAACGTGCGGTAATTCGAGCCCGGCTCGTTATTAACGAGCAACGCCGACGGAGGGTCTCGCAACGATCGGGAATTCTATCGCAGTGCCGCTGCAGTTGGCGCGTTATTCTCGGCTGCAGGACGCGGTGCGCTCCTTCGTTCCTTGAAACATTTGCTCTTACGTGGTATTGGCCCAGTTCTTCTTTTTTTCAAAAGGTTTTCTTTTTCTGCTTTGCATTCGTTAATCGATAATGGCCAGTTCGTGCAGTGGTTTTATCCTTCCTCGGCAAACTCCTCATTTGGTGGTATCCCGTATTATCGACGAGTGCTTACTTGGGGTCCGCACGACCCCGCTGTGTCCGGGATCGATTAGTTTTGACGTAATACCGGATGTGTCCTGATGTAAAATTAGATGAATCCGATAAAGAGGATTGTAAATGGGGGAAGACTGTAGCATTTGATTAATCGGTGTCGATTTAATAGCACGGTGATGATAGTGTCCGATCGCGAGAGATTGCCCGCGCGGTGCCGAGATATAGGTACTCGTAATCAGGTTTCACTTTCGTGCATACGGAGCCCGACTTCACGCATCAGGGCCTGTGCACCGATATAGGTACACGGATACCGGTATTCACGCTGATTAGAAAGGGTGCGCTCGGATCTGTCGACTGTACCTACTGGTGTTGTCACGACACGCTCCGTCGTCATCGATATCCAGGGTCCGGTGAATTTGATTCGGCGAAAGTGCGAGACAATTTTTCCTCGGGTCACCTGGCCCCGGCAACGCTCTTTCCTTCGAATGGAAAGCTCGAAGATCTTTGCGACATTAAAATTCATTCTACATCTTATAGTATATTTTACCTATCGATTTAAGAATAAAGTGCTATTTTTCTAATAACGCATCGTTGCTACAAAACGCCGTTAAGGCTTGCATATGTGTAAAATAGAAGGAATAGAAATTAAAGAGCAGAATTATGTATAGTAAAAGTGGGACAGATGCTGCAGTCTCTGTTTAACTTTGAACTCGATTATCTCGAACCGCAGTAGAGATATGTGAAAAATGCGTAGTAACTTTGTTACAGTAAAAATATAGATAAACACTTTTTATCTAAACTTTTCTTCGATACCTGCAATTGATTTTGAGATAATCGATTTTGAACTTGCTCTTCAACTGCGGCGTCTATCCCACTTTTACCCTATATGCATAAATAGAGCGAGGGAGACAGAATAAAGCGACACTCTGAGAGAGGATCTTTATTTTACCCCGGTGCATTACTCCCTATGCGTCGGAATTGTGACTATTTCCTATTTTCCGTTCCCCATATACTCTGCGCCCCATCTCCCATTTTCTATACCACCTATCGCATGCAGGCACTTATATTTCGTTGCCTCGAAATAAAACGAAACGACAGCACGCGACTGGTACAATTGAATCTTACTGCCTCTGGAATTTTGTACAAAGGTAAATTGTGTCTAACGGTATAAATAATTCCCCGAGGGCGATTTATTCGACACGCCACTTACACGGCAATTTAGGTTCGTTCGACTTCTCGAGTATTGTTCGGGACGCCGGCCGTGCTCGTATTCGTAAACCGTATACGTTTTAATTCGGCGATATCTGGCCTTATGTAGGTTTACGGTTAAATAAAGAGGTAAGTCACTCTGGGGATTGAGAATGCTTACTTTCCCTTGGCTGCAAGTGTATTCTCGTTATATCGTTATCACCGTTATTCTTTCGATCCGTTACTTCTCTCCGCGGCACTGTTATTTTTACTTTTCATCACGAGTCAACGATATCCGCTTTATTCGAAGGAGATGTACCTGCGGAATTTTTATACGATCAGGATGAGAGAATCTCTCGTTGAAACCTCTGACGCTGTTGTAAATGCGATGGTTTACGAGGCTGTTAAGTCGAATGTGCGAAGAGAGCTCAAACTTTCATTTAATCGACGATAATTAACTACGTATATTTTTCAGTCGGCTCAATGCGAACTTCCTTCGTTTAATTTTATTACGTGTCCGTTGTTTCTTTAATATTCAAGGGGGAAGTGATCGAGGGAAAAGGAGGAGTGGTGGAAGAAAAAGAGGAACGGTCGACTTTTATCTTCTATTTTCTATAATAAATGTATATGTATATACATTATACAACAAACTTTCACGAGTTATTGAATCAATGGTATGTGCGAGATACGTGCTCTCAAGGATCTTATACGATGCACGCGGTACGCATTTGTATTAGAAAATAGCGGAATCCCTCGAGGGATGTTCTAATTTGCTAAACCCCCGGCTGCTGTACTTGGCAGTGGTAGTTCGGCACCAATGCAGAAAAAGTCACCTATCTTCGATTTACTCCGCACGAAAAAAAATGCTGCTACAGGTATATCGCGGGCAATAATTCATGTATTTCATGCAATCGTTGTTGTACTTTTAATATTTATGTTTAGTGATATATGAAGGTAATTCTCCGATCACTACGATGAAATCATTCAAGAAGGAGACGAAATTACCATGTAATTTAATATCCCAAAATTCTTGCCATTGCTGTAGGTACTTATACTCTCATCATTTCTCCTCGTACGGCTACCTTATGATAATGCACAGAGCTGACCGTAACGATTTTCGATTCCGTCTCCCGTCAAACGAGAGAGTACACATTTAACATTTCCGCATGCTTTCGAATTTCACTGGTTCTTGCTGACGCGGTAGCGAGGCATCCTCCAGAACCGAGTGCCCTACACGTATTACTATATCTATATCTATAACCTCGGCGTTTCCCGTTTAGACCAGATCGCACATTATATCTGTACAAACTCTACACGCTGACTACTTTAGTTTAGTCCCTAAACTATTTGGCTTCTGTACAAATAAATAAGTCGAATAAATCCGTCCCATATCGTACAGTCCTCTCTGTTTTACCAGCGAGGGAAAGTTGAAAAAAGGAAGGTAATTGTATTATTCGCGGAGATATTAATCGCGCCACGCGCGTATCATTTTCTCTTGCGCTCCAGAGTCGTGTCACTCGATACCGATATCGATAAGTTATTGTCTCTAGTTGGCGGCCACATAATGCATTCGACGTGTCCGTCACATTCGTTGTATTCACCCGTTGTAGTAAGGTAAGTTGTAGTAAGTAGTTGCCTAGAGGTTTTACCATGCTACGCAATATCGGCTTCGTTAGACGCAGAGCTGTATCGATTCAACCCGGAAGATATAGTTGAGATAAAGATACGTGGCGAGCTGATAAAACTAAGGCCTGACGTTGAACAAAGATTGCGGTAGAGGTATATACGTATAAATCGAGTCGAGCGAGCGTTTCTCCTCTCCGAAGATGAGGTGAGAGTCCTGGTAGCCGACGAGAGCGTTTGAATAGCGCGAGTGAGCGAGTGCAAATGACCATGGCAAACTTTCGCACGTATTTACATACACGCGCGCGTATACGGGTATGTACACACGCCGAGCGTAATTATTGGCGTGAGAGTTTGGTTGGAAAATGTAACGCGTTTGCCGTAGAAAGGGAATACGTGTCCATTGTGGAATAATAACAGTTGTAAAGAGCCACGGGCTGCAGTAATAGGCTGTGAAGAGCGGTAGCGATTTCAATGTGTATTACGAGCGTGGCATAAACGAGGGCTTGATCGAGATTGCGTTCAGTGTAATTTCGATAAAATTGTCCTTTGGTTTCACATGCTATTTTTAAGGGAAGTCGTAATAAGATATACCACAAAAATTTGAAATGGCCACGTCAAATGATCAACTATTTGCTTTTTCGTATTTAACTAGGGATTTTTCTTTCTGATGGAGGTAGTGTAACGATACGGTGGAACTCTCATTTCCTCCAGAGCTACAAAAGGCAAGCGTACGTATACCAGTCGGGTAGAGTTAGCGGCCCCCGTGTTAGCTAGACAAAGGAGTCGCGAGGTGTTTCAAGATTAAGCGGGAAACATAAGTATAATATTTGAGTGGGAGAAAACTGACGTTCTACTCTGTGGCGTAGACGATGGTATTCTCAGTCGCAACGGGCAACGAGACAGTAATGATACATGAACACAGCATAATCTTAAATATTACAAGCATATCGATTGCTCTATACAAGTTACGCTAATAAATAAATTAAATATTTGTATCACGGCGCGATCGTCGTGAAATTACATCACTGCATTATTCGCCATGATGAGCATTCCGTCTAATCTTACACTTTGTTACGTAGAAGATGAAGAAAGAAATAATATATGTAGCCGATGACCTATTTTTTCAAAAGATGCGTTTTGCAATTTAGCTTTTAGAGGTATCCTCAAGAATGTTTCCATCCGAGCATTTGTTTTTTACACAAGCGCGTCTATATCTAATTACCTCCGCTGAATTTAAGCGAAAAAAAAACATTCGAACGAATGAGATTTAAACTTGGAATATTTCTGACTTCGATTAAAATTAATCAGAGCCAAGTCAGAACTCGAATAATGGACGATCGCTGACTGGACGACCGTCTCGGCTCTTACTGCTGTTCTTGACTGATGACTCGACTCTATCAGCCGTGTAACGTTATCTTTAAAGATTTTTTGTTATTTTCAGCTGAAGTTTATGGCTCGCGATGTCTACATATAACAGTTGCACTCTACGAGATCTATCTCTAATCTATCCGGTACTTGACGAGATTTGCTTCGAGACGTAATGTTTCCATACATACCAATTAACATCGGTGCCAGAAGAATGCCGCTTTAATAGAAATATGTGAAGAATCCTGAAACGAGAAAAAACAGGAGTCATTAGTAAAATTAACGAAAAGACTGTATAAGCACCTATCCGATTTAACGTTTTAAAGGCGCACGCGTGCCTGAAGAAAGGTTTTGCAATTAGGTTAATTCGCGGCTATAACGACAGTTATTAAGTCATTACATCGTCGTTAATTTTATAACGGAAACCCACCATTATTGCTCACTTTTCGACAAACTAGTTACTATGATCAATTACACCAAGGCTTAAATCTTTTCTCACCGACTCGTGCTTCTAGCGAAACCTGCTTTACATCCTTTTCATTCTCGGCTGACCACAAGAGAATCAAGGATTGAGTTCCAGTGCGTTGTGAAAGGGATATTAAAATAAAATCTGTTCCCGTCGTACGGCAAAAGGTTCTTTTAATTTAACTGACCCAACGTGAAAAATATATTTCACGGGGAGAGACAGGAGCTTACTCTTACAAGAACCGAGGGTTATAATCCTACCGCATATCGAACAGAAGCGAATCATACTTTTTCCCTTCATATGCGATGGCAGAAGGACCGCGTCTCATTTTATCGCGGAGACGCGCCTTATAAAAGCTGGAGCAATATTTATTTTACTCCGATAGTCAGTGCCGAACGCGAGGAGACATTACACGAAGCAACGGAGCGAGTTCCCTGAGCCTGGCAGGATATTGCGTTCGGGAGCAAAGGGGTCGCGCGTCACAGATTGTGGGGTCGACCGCTTTCAACTAACAAGTCATGTGGACAAACACCAACTGTGTTCTTTGAAGGGTGACGACCCCGCTTGTCTGGAGCATTTGGCTGTGCAAACTAGGTGGCTCCATGCGCCGACCCCGGGAATGAAAACAGAGTTCTCTCACGTGTCTCTGGGCGGATTGCGTATGATATGCAAGCGATGGTACACGAGTGGTGCACTCGGGCGACATTGCACGGGTGCGTTATCGAATTTAGCGCGATCACCAAAGAAGTCTCGGGAAGAGACGCGGGAAATGGAATGTTTTTTGTGCGGTGTAATTCGTTGTTTCAATTGCGCAATCCACTGCTACGCATTTAAGCGTACATATGGAATGCATAGTATATTAGAACGCGCGACGCAATTATAGATAACAAATTTTACTTCCACGGCAGCCGATCAGTTATAAAGAACGCGTCACAATTTGTCCTCGCGCCCTCAGCCTCTGGAGCCTTTCAATTTGGTTTCCGAACTAATTTAGGCAAAAGTGAGCAATTATCGCCAGCCTTTGTCCCGGCTTCACCCTGGATTTTACGCGTTTTATATTCAGTGATTGTACCTGTGCTATTATAAAAGGGGTTCGGGCGGTGATTTTGTCCCCGTAATAAAGTGACGAATAGGTGGGTGGACGACCGAGTGTCAAGGTTTGGCCGGAATAAAATAAGGGAGGGAAGTTTACGTGAATTTTGGGACGATTTAGCGTTGAAATTTCGGCTATTTTAAAGTTACATTTAACGATTATGTCTAACGTTGGAAATTGCGAGGGGGACGTCGTTTTGGGGGACTTTCCTTTACGATCTACAACGCAGGAGAGTCCCCTGAGTCAAACCCCAATGTCGCGTACCAACCATGCGCGAAAGGGGCTACGCTATAAAGCGACGAATTGGTGGGTGGATGACGCGGCACGCCGGGGAGGCGAACAAAAACAATGAAATGCCGCGTATCCGCGAAATATTCGGTGATTGCTCGGAGTAAAGAGGGTTCGAGAGAGAGAGAGGGTGGTGATTTTATTCTACTCTCGAAACGAAGCGACGAATGGAGGTAGAGCATTAGTAACGTTTTGTCACACACTCGTACAAAAAGGGTTCGTCCGGGAAGTTTTGCGGAAAATTCGAAAGGGTTTGGCATTGATTTAGGACTTCACGACATTGACAAATATATCGTATTCATATTTATGAAATATGAGATAATTATCATTGATTTCTCTAAATGAAGCATCAATCTCGCTCGCTAATAATTATACGTAACGAAGGGGATGCTGCATTGAGATCACCGCATGTTAAAAAGATGAGGAGAAAGAGAGACCAAGTATATCGCGTGTCCGTAAAATATCATATTTTGCGACTGCTCCAAGTATGTGCGATGTAGTCTGTAGTAGATTAAATTGCAAACAGCGTTAGCGCGTTTATCCATACACGGAAAAAAAATGGATTTGAAATTAAGAGCACTGAGTGCCCACATTCTAGCTCTGAGTATCTAGATTATGGCGTTATGTGAGATCGACTGTGTGACACTCTGAAGTGACAAGTAGTATTTCATTCCCCTCGTATGGCACAAATTAATGTAATATCGCACGTTTTTAAATAAATCGGTATTTTTGGCAATACAGCCAATGGATACACGGAGAAAAATGAGAAATAGGAATGGAAAAATAAGATAAACAGTTCTTTACTTTCCTCTGTATACACGGTAGCTGTATTGCAAAAAATGCCAAATTATTTTATAATATGCTATACTTTACCAATTTTTGCCATATGAGGGGAATGGAATGCTATTTTTTATGGCAATATTTTGTAAAAACTCGAGTTGACACTCCAGTGCCACACAGTCGATCACATAACGCCAGAATCTGGGTAGGTACTCAGTGCCAGAAAGCGGGCACTCAGTGCTCTTCATTTCAAATGCATTTTTCTCCGTGCATATAAACTGATACGCTTCACTATTTTCCAATAATTCGATTTCGTGGTTGCCTTCCATAAATGCAGCATTATCCACTCCAGCTGCGCCCATTGCAAAACAACCACGAAATAACCCATTTACCGCGACGTATAAAGCGTATCACCTCGTGCACTATCTGCAAAATCGCGTTCCCCTCCCGTGAGTTCGTTACCGAAGTACTTACGCATTTTCTTAACGCTCGACTTTTTATGAGGAACGATCAAATTAAGGTAATTAATTACGATAGCCACAACGTCACCGTTAATTACCCACGAGTGAAACTATCTACGGGCTACATCCACGTTTCTCCCGTTCCCCGCTGCGGTGAAAACTTATCGGTGCGGTACGGAAACCGAGCGCGTGTACCGCGTCGTTCGCGTTCCTACATCGGTGGGCGATTCAAAGGAGCAGCGCGAACATTGGGTCGGTTTCAGTTCGCGCGTGCCGTGCGCGCTCAACCCTCGTTCCGGTCGTGCGGTGGACACTTGAAGGAAGTTTCCAGCTTTTAAAGGTCTTTAAATAATTCTAAAGCTTGCACCTGACCACCGGTAACGAGAAGCCAGCCACTTCAAAGCGGTTAATTATGACCCTTATCACCTCCGCGTCACCCCCTTGGCAGCTAACTTAGCCCACCCCTCGCGATGCCTTGATTAGCAAGCAGCCTGACCAGGAACTACATCCCCGGTTAGTCAGAGATGATCACACTGACGATGCCGTCGGATGGAACGGACCGGGTAGAGGTGGGACCCCGCTGATTCTATTACGCTGCCGTCTCGGTGTTCGTCTGAAGAGCCCTTCGCTGCCTTTGCGATTAGCCCCGTTCCGCATCGGTACCGGGGATAGACAAAGTTACGTCTTCGTTACGTTATCTTTGACATTCGAGTAGGCCCGAGTGTTGATTACAAATGGGACGCGTGCGGTTACGCGTGGAAACCTAATTGGGAACTGTTGGAATAAAGTGGGAGATATAGGAGGGCCTCCGGTAGCCCATATTTGCATCGCTTTGTGCGAGGAAAATGTGTACCGATGAATGCGTCGTAATAAATGAGGGCGTATGTTAGCGGTTAAAATTTACGTTGTTTAATAAGTCAGGATACTTTACGTCGAGCTCTGTTCTTTTTTTCCACATATAAACAGTGAATCGACATTAAAAATAAAAATGACCGTCGTGACGTTACTGTCGATACCAAAAACTTTACCGAATACGCGCAACAATTTCGCAAACGAGATGTTGCCTCAAAGAAAGTAGACAGGCGCAATAGCGATACGCCTTTAAACGGGGGGGGGGGGGGGGGGTGTCAGCTGTTGGTACATATCCCACGCAATCCCATAACGGCACAACCCAAACGAACGGCGAACACATTCGCGCACTGACGACGATTGCGAATTACGAATTCATCCTCGCTCTTGCGAAAAATTCTCCTGAATTACTCATCGCGATGGAATTTCCATATTAATAAATCGCCCTTTCCCTCCCGACGCACGGGTGGCACTCCAATTCTACCTCGAGGATCTTTTCGCGTGTCTCTTTCGAGCCGACCGCATGATATCGTTCGCTCGCGCGCACATCTCCGCATACATCCCGCCGCCTCGAGCTGCCCGAGGGTGGCTATTAACACGTCGTAATTAAATATGGGGCAATTTTGAAGCGTTTTAAAGCAAAAATAGGGTCGGTCAGTTTTGAAGGGGAATCCAAGGGTAGTCGGAATGGACAAGGGAGCGAAAGAGGAGAGGGTGAGGATACCAGCTTCATTTTCCCTGTGAATTGGGTCGCTGTGGATTATGGAGATGCGTCCACTAATATCTTCATCATCGGAGGACAAAGAGCCGCGGAATTGTATTCGAGGCCTTGCGCGCGCGCGTTGTCGAGGACTTTGCATAACGGTCGGCTTTACGGGAGGCTCGCTTCGGCATCGAATCAGAAATGTGTAATGTATTATGGGATTTTATGGCGAAGCGGCGGCGTGGCTCGCGTTTATGCAGGATACGCGGGAGAACCAGCGGCGAGCGTTGAATGCTTGCGGTATGGACGGTAATGAATTTGAGGGCTTTGGTAATGTAATATATATTGCGCGCGCGCTGCGGCTCGCTCTCGTTATTCCATATAATCTCCGTTCACGAGGTACACGTCCAACCGAGCTGGCTTTGCATAACGCCGAGTAGGAGACACGTCGGTAAATGTTTTATTTACAGCGTGGGCAGAGCAGGCTGATAATACCTACGCCTCAATTTAATTGAAAGGTGCTCCGTGCCGCAAACGATGCTTCATACACTTTTTAATAAACGCGCGAATAGAACAAGAGCCTGGTTATTAAGTAACTCAGTGTTTACATAGGCATTTGTGAGTACCGTCGGGTTAATGTACGGGATATATTTCAGAGCGATGCGTATAATTAATGACTCACCCTGTATACGCATCGCGTGTTTCATAGTAGCGTGTGAGTACCCTTTAGAATAATAGGATTGCGTGGAAAGTACTTGCAATATGCTTTCTAATTTATAGTATTCGCACTTGAAGTATCTGGCGAGTCATTCAATCACGATTTTCTCGTTATTTATGAAGTTTTCGCCTATATTGGTATAACACTTTATGAAAGATTACATTTCGATCTATAAAAAAGTATTATAACAACATGGGGGCGAAAAGTTCAAAGGTAATGAGGTAATCGTCGTTAAAGCTGTGATCGAAATAGAACCACTTTACTCTAGTAGATTAAGCGTTACGAGTACGAGACACAGCGGCGATATGAGAGGGAAGAAAGTGCGATATACGGCCTATCTGTGCTCGCAATCCTCAGTTGTATTTACGTTTCTGTACCGTCGCATTATCGATCGTTAAAAGATCTATATACAGGAGCCTTCGCATCCGTGATTAACACATCGAACATTCCTCAACAGGTGCACAGAGCGAATACAATGATTACTTGAATTTGCTTAACTCTTTGAGCACGGAAAAGTTGAGTCGGCGCAATTTCTCGTAAATCGATAGAATTATTCAAGCAATCGTGTGAAAATATTGTGTCTTCAAAAAAAAAAAGATTCATCATATTGGTTATACCGATAGGTAATTGTATAACTGTATAACTGTACAATCATAGATTGTCTTCAGAGAATCTACTACTTATCACAATGGTTACACCGCTAATTGACGAGTATATACGTAATATACCAGAGTAGCTCTGCGGCACCTGCTCCATTATTGGGTCAAGGCGTGAGATTTCAGAAACCATGAATAGATGAATGCTCGCGCGTACGCAGCTACATGCATTCGTTAGCACAGCGTGCATAATCGTTTATTTACATGCCAGTACGTGAGTCCTTTCATATAGACGGATACATATCGAGGTAACTCGTTTCCCGTATAATATACGCGTTATCAATGAAACTTTACGATCAATGATTATGATTCCAACGATCGAGTAGTGGAGAAACGGCGGATAACAATTCTTTACATAAATCGTTCATCGTCACGCGGCAATCAATGACTGACTCCCGATGACGTTCATGTGGTCATGTTTTAACAAAAAAAATTTAGATACTAATTACATATCCTCATATTTACCCGCACGCTCAAAATTAACCTCCGACTCCGAATGAGCCCCCCCGCGAAGCGACGCGTTCTCCACGGGAACATTCTCTATTATGTATAACACAAAGCGGGCCGAGACGAACTATTCTATGAACTTGACCCGCCGAGTTCAGTGAACGTTGGTCCTGGCGGTCGGCGCGCTACCCGGCTATCCGAAATGTGACCTTGCCCTCGCGTTCCGTGACCTCATAACGTTATGCTGTGCCACGGCGTATAAGGAAGGTTACGTGCAAACACGTTTACGAGACGCGAGACCTCTAAATCGAATTCACTTTCACCGTCCGGCGGAGAAGAGTAGGTTGGAGGTATATATACCCACCTGTATAGGTGGGTAAATGCGCGCGAGAGGGAGCGCTCGATGACCAAGGCTGACACGGGTCTTCTCTCGCCAGGTGTATCGATAATACGCTGCACGTGTTGCACGCGAACGATCTCGATAGCCGACGACAAGTGAGAGACACTCATACATATGAATGTATTTATGCCACCTACTATCGCAGGTAAACCCGTATTTATCTCGCGGAATGAGGAAGTGATAATGGACACAAATATCCCTCATGTCGAAGCTGAGTCTCGATTGTCGAAGGTTATCTAGGTGAAAGGGACGATTATATCCTGATTGCGGCGTGGAACATTGTCCCGAGACGGTCTGTCGAGATGGCAGATAATTTACTATTTTTAGAAAATTAATTCTAGATAGGTATGAGTTACGTGTATAAGTATGTAATCTATTGTTATGGACAATATAGATTTTATCCCGTAGAATGGGGAAGTGATGATATTTATGTATTTCTAACGGCGAGATGATTGTATAGATGAAGGAAGGTCGTTTCAAAGATTGTACTTTGTTTGAATTTTTAAAATTATTATTGAGTTCTTTTGTGTACCTATTATTTTTAGAACGATTAGTTGTAACAAAAGACCATGTCATATTTTTTTTACAAAGTTAACAATTTCAGGCGATTTGAATGGTGAGAATTTTCAAATATACGGCTTTTTAAAATGTTTCTTTTTTATATCGTATATATACGCATAAATGTGTACACTATTATTTATTACCTGAAAAGTTACGTCAAACGAGTTATTGTAATTACTAATGGTGTGCTTTCGTGGGAGTGGGTAATTGAATAGGTAAATTCTCAGGTCCAATTGCATGCTTACATGCATTAAATCAGAGTTTTGTTATAGGTACCGTTTTCATGCATATTGTACAGATCGCACCTCGTGCTTCTTATAATTGTGCCGCAAATAAATGCATAATAATTTCAATCGTATACTTACGCGATTCAATTAATCCACGTGCATTTGCAACGTTTAACCAGTACAAAATACACATCGTGCAAAGCATACAGCCAATTCCGTTTCTCCATAAAAAAATGCAGTGCGATTCACATAGGGATAACACGAAAGGAACTTAGCAATATATACATACATACTTCCCGTGGTGCCATTGCTTCTTCTTCGTCAATCGCAAGAGCGAAGACAAACTCGTCACATATTTTTGAGTTTCATGCAAGATATTTTTGTGCAGATGCGTTTCAATTGTGCACATGCAGATCAATACGTTGATTATATGCATATATCGTTCAGTTAAGCAATCGTTCTATACTTAAATATACGACTCTTTCAGAAACTTTATACCAATAAAGCGTATGCTGCCTTAATTAATTAATTACTTAAATGGCGCTTAAATCTAGGAGCTTCTTTGAAAATATCACGCATGCAATAATATCAACCTCTCTTGATGCTCTAATACATCATCTGATTGTGAGAATTAAATCTCTCTTCGATCAGAAGAAATTAAATGTTCGCTATATATTCCCAACAAACTATTCGACACACCATGCGGCATTCAAACAAATCACATATTCAATAGACCCATGCGACAATTGCGTGGATATACTTTTTGTGCAATTTTCCATGTTAGAAACATCAGAAAAGGGAGATGGGAGTGGAACGATCGGAGGACCAGATTTATAACCGTAGTTCACATCATCGATTACTCGATCACTTAGCATGCCACTTATTTACATTAAAAAATCGATAATGATCGGATTTGCATTAAACTACGCCCAGTTTTCATCTAATATTAAATCTTGGAACAATTTGTTCACAAGCGTGTAGATGAGTTTCTTATCACCACTTCTCAGAGAGAAAAAGAAACTCATTATAGCGTACATACTTATGACATACGAGGTGATACGCTTTATACGTCGTTCTTGGTATACGGATTTCGTGGTTGCCTATAAAAAGCAGCTACAAAACCTCTTTACTTCGATGTATGAAATATATCACTCTCTATATGTGCAGCAATATTTTACGCTAACCAATCGTTCTACGTTTAAACCTTAGAGCCTCTCATACCAACCCCCTTTTCATTATACAAACAAATGATCCCCCAGGGATCATCTGACGATAACCAGAAGAAACTTACCATTCTTCACCTCCTCCGTGAAGCGGGATCATTTCACATGCTCAAATTTAGGAACCTCGATAACATCATGCAATCGAGGTTAACGCGTGCACTCCCGCACTTCACACAGTGTACAACTTAACGGATACCGATCACCCCACCGGGAATTAACAACTCCGTGCCAGGTTATACAACTAACATAAATAAGTGTTTATTCACATAAATTAGGTGCGGGGAAGTGGGGAATTTATATTACGTGTGCGACTTGTATCAAACGCGTTTGTCATTGTCATTGCAGTTGCATAATATATATATGTACACAGAGTGCGACGATTTGGTTTGACGCTGGTTTTTTGTTTATCTTAGATCGAGGTCTTTCTTGCCAGTTTTTCGACTTAGTATATCGTGGGAGTACCTGGTGTGTTGGGCGGCACGAATCCGTAACCGCTGGCACCAACAATGACTCCGCTGGTGTCACCAGGGTTTCCCGGGGGTCCGTCGGGGAAGGTCACTGGTCCTGCAATTAGAAGAAAAAGACCGCGTTGAGAGACTCGGTAATTCCTTCTCTAAACAATAGTTGTCAGTTTCCCACGATTAAATGCAATTAATATAAATGTACGTGAACCCTACCAGTTTTTCAGGGAAATAATAACGGTCATTCACGATTTCGCGCAAAAAAATAATCGTCGCAATAAAAAACATTCCGCGAAGTGGTAAAAGTAGAGCGGCCGGCTGTACGCGCGTAACGATTAGGAGGGCTGGGCAATTTGCGCGGGGTAGTAATTACACGAAAACGCGGGCAGCGTGCTGCGGTAAAAGCCGATGCCACCGAATAAAGGCGGTGGCTTCTCGCGGAGAACCGGCCGATCTAGTCATCGCCGAAAGCCGAAAATTGATCCACGCCGATTTACGTCGTCGCGCCTCTGTCATTTTTGTCGCCGGAAGTGGCGCGATAATTAGCACCGGCTGGATCAAATGTAGTAGAGAGCGAGGAAAGTGAGAGTTAGGGCGGTACGACCGAGCGAGTCGAACGGGACCTTGGATTCGCAGCTCTCGCGAACGTGTTCCGGACAGACCGAGCGTTTAGTTGTTTCGCGTACATCGGGGAGAAACTGATTTTGCCGTGGGACGACTCTAATTGCATAAGAGTGGGAGACTCGTCGGAACTTTCAAGCGATGGGAGAAATGCGCCGCCACTCGGAAGAAACATCTCACAGAGTGCTCGCCTTGCGTGCAAAGCCCGTAGTAACCTTGATAATCGTCGAGATAACGTACGTCACGAGCATAATCAATTCCCATCCAGTCGAGCATGAAAGAATCGCGTTTGGCGATCAATATTCATCGTCGTCGGTGGAATTAAACGTTGCTCAATCTTTCACAAAGATTCTATCGTTGCCATATCGCAGCGCCTTCTGACGAGTTGGACCGACTTGAACCGGCAATTATTCTGGAATTTCATTTTGATCGTCAAATCGTTATGCAACGGGTCGGTCTTCACGGTCACTACTCAGCCGGCAACTTATGGTTACGCGTGTCCTGAGTCGATATTGCACAAAAACTGAATCCGCTTATCACAGCGGAGCGCGAACTATGGGAATATGAGAATGGACGTTTTCCTGCGAACTCTACTCGACCTTACTTCTTTTGTTTTTACGTGAATTTTGCATTACTTTTTTCGATTTAATTCGGAGAGAAGGAAGGAATGTTTCCCTTTGTCGACTCGACGTGACTCTTCGAGTATGCAGATCTGATACGATGATTGTCACGCGTCACATGATGCGAATAAGCCGAATTGGTAGCCTTACGGGCATTGTTATTATGACTGGGTCAGTAAACCTCGGCTCGTTCATTTTGCAATATTGAAATATTGACTTTTTAGCGACACGTGCTGTGCGGTCGCCGACTTTACAAGCGAATACAATGAGGCGTGATAATAATAATTTATCACCTTATAGTTTCATCGAATCGATTGATTTTCGAATGATAAAATGCAACCGATCAATTATTTGTCACGGGTAATCAAGATCACGCCTAATCGAACTAGCGGGTTCAATAAATTGCCATGTCTAAATATTTCGAAACTTCGAGTCGGGTCAAAAGGTTAAACCTTCCTTTTCGTATACACACTTCTGATTGCCTCTGACGAGGCGTTCGAAATTATTTGAACGTGTAATAGATGAAAGTCTAGTGAGCCGACTATTACGGTACCATCGCTTAAGCCACTTACGAATCCTCTATCTACATGTTCTACTTTCCATTTCGTTTAATCCGTGGTACAGACGTCGCGTTCCAGTCATAAATTTCTAGAATGATTTTTACCTGGAGAGGAAGGTGAAAAGCGTATTTTGACACTTCGTAAAATATTATTCGATACAGTGGATCTAATGTAACGTCTCGTATAGTTATTAGCCAGTTCCACGAGTTATTAATGTAGGCGGAAATTATGTGACAAATTTATGAAATTATGTCTGCCTAACGTGGTACGCGCGCATGTATGTGTGTGTATGTGTGTGCGCGCGAGAGAGAGAGAGAGAGAGAAATGGTACTTATTTATTTGAATAGCTCCTCAAGTTGACGATGAATATCACAAATCAATGCCTATTGAAACATCTTTGCCTGCAGTCATGTAGAGTAATCGTGATGATTTAGCATATTAATGAGATTTATTAGCACGATATTTTTGATTTCATATTTATATGCAGTTCCCGTCATTTCTCAAATCGTGACTGAATTCTAAAATTGATTAATACTTACTACTTATCTGATACCTCATATTTTCTACCAGTAGTTATCAATGACATCGAAAGTGAAAGTACTACGTACGAAGGTCCTTGAAGGTTCAAAGAGTTCATAAACCCCGTACCCTTCGCTCACTTATACTCGAGTACTTAAAAATTCAAGTGCAGTCGTTGCAGCGACTGTCCACCTTGCGCTTCGTCAAAAGTACAAGCGAGTTACCTTGCGATCGGTCAATCCACATGTCTCCGATCGCATCAATAAAATAAATTCATCGTCGCTGCTAACGAGCTCTTGATAGACTTTAAGATCAAAATAACGTAGTCGACTCGCGAAGGTTGTACAATTATTTGGATCAGGGTTAATGGAACGCGTGTGTGTACGTCTATACGGCACTCGCGGTAAAGGATAATTTCGCGATAACTCACACATTTAATACTCTGATATCTTTGATAGATACTCGCGCCTTAATTTCACTCGATAGATTTCACAACAGCCACCGCATACCAACCTAGAAACCCACTGTATAATATTTTTCCTACTACTTCCTCCATTCCGAAAACGCATGCACGCATAACTCCATCGCCTTCATTGCCATTCATTAATCATGCTCACGCTCCTATCGCCTTAGCACCTTTTATCCTGCCGTAATTATCCACAATAAATATTAGACGAAGCTCTGCGTGGCTTGATAGGCCACTTTCCGCAACATTACAACGAAATTGCTTCGAAGGGCCGTCCATGACGAAAGGGCCGTGGTCTCATCATCGTAAGAAACTGGCGTAATCGCAGTTGCCGTTGCGATATAAAAAGAAAACCGGTCCGTTAGATATAAAAACGCGTTATTTGGTAGCCGCAACAAAAAAATAATTCAGCTTCGCTTCCTAGGCGCACTATCATTATCTCGTCATACGGTGCTTATTGCTTCACGCTTATACGGATCGACACTGCGTGGCCGACTTTCGTTTTCACTTTAGGGAACCGTCATTTTCTGATATCTTTATGTCTCCCTTCGGAGCTGGTCACCGTCACGCGTTGCTTTCCTTTCCTTTCTCCTTTGTTTATCGCGAGTTATATTTGCATCGTTAAATTCTTTCGGTTGTTCGCCTATTGATAATGCACTACTTAGTGGGCTGATCACAAAAAGGGAGCCCATTAAGTCGTATAACTGGCTTTTAATTCTGTTTAAATTATTAGTGCCGTTATAAAGGTAATAATAACGCGAAGAGGGCGAGCATGCCTTATTGTATTGTAAAAGTGACATTTTCGATTGTCTCTATGAGACGGAGATTTGAATCTAAATAATTTATGAGAAATAGAATAATTAGCGGTGTCACTTGATTATACATTACTCGAGAGGTGCGAGTATCTACTCATTTTTCACTACTAACGACACCATTAAAAATTGATCGATACTTCGCGCGATCTATACAGGCGGTACCAACGAACAGGATATCACATGGCCGCACTTATTCCGGTAAAAGTCACCGCGCGAGAACAATGGGAAAGTAGCGTGCAAAACGAGACATTGCGATCGATATTCAACGCGCGGCTTCAGATCGTGATCCTGAAAGCGATCGGTTTCCAGTGGAAGAGGTCGCTCTACTCTCTCGCCTACTCGTCGTACCTATCGTTAATTCACTGAAACAATGCAGGATCGAAGCAAACTGAGGCCCTGTCGTGGTACAATAAGGATACGCCTCGGAAACAGTGCATAACGAATGGTTAAATATGATTGAATCATGTCGGGCAATAGGCCGACGATAAAGTCACGAATGAGGTTACTGTCGAGTGCATGAGATATATCGGTCGCGAGAGAAATGTCTAAAATGATTTATTTTCTGTCGGTCCTTTCTACAATCGAATTTACCGACCGCCTATGCTGAGTAAACGAAGGTGTTACCGCGTTGTGATGCATTTAAACGACACGTTAAGCAGCAGCCGATCTTCCGGCGTTCGGTAAGCCTACCCGATTCGAGCCGAGGAATCTAATGACTTTCGAATGTTTGCACTGATCGGCGAGGAAACACTTCTGGGGTTTCCAGGCTGGAAATCAGTCCGTTCGTTCGCTCACGCTTCGTTAACCTCGGTACCTTTCTAGCCCATTAACATTTTACAATGATTTGTTTTATTTTCCCCGTCGCGGCTAGGACGATTCGAACCTGCTTATCCGCCACGTGTTCGGGAGATTATCGCAACGGGTACCGAGGCCTTCGAGTCGTGAAGTTTCTTGCCAGACTGTTGCCCGGTTTGATAATGTTATTTTTTATCAATATGGACTGGTATGCCTTTATAATAGTTTCGTTCTTAAGAAGGGTTCTTCTTCCCTTTTAAGGGGGAAGTTGTAAATATTTTTTACACGGTTCGCGCGCGCGAACCCTCTCAAACTCACCCCTATTCGATCTGGGATCCCTTAATCCTGCGCTCTGCTGCAGGTACGGTCCGAATCCAGCGAAAAGTTGGTTGTATCCTTGGGAGAATACTCCTGCCAGAGCGGCGAGGAAGAAGAGGACAGATGCCAGCTAAAACATTCGGAAAAACATCACATTAACGAGGGATTTATAAGAGCTCTGTTATTTCTACTGATTAGGATAATAAAATGCGTTCGGAAGGCGTTCTCTCGAGTTGCACTGCAATGCATTTTCAAGCGGACGGTTACCGTGCATATTTTTTGCTATTCATTCATCGATCGCTGGGCGTATCGAGAAAAAGTGAAGTAGCCGGACACCACGCGATTATTTTTGATTTGTCTATCTATCGTATTACTCATTGAGAGTGTTACTTTAGTCTCCATAACGGTCGTTGGAATTAAGCAAGCTTCGTTTTCGATCGATCGGAATACCTCGGAGGCTGTAGTCCACATCCAATTGGTTCTCGGCATCCGGCTGTAAAACCGGATGCCGATTACAGCGATCCCTTTCGATCTCTTCGAGGTTTCAGGGAAACGAGAAATATTTTGTAACAGTCTCGCGTTTACGATTTTACCGAGTCAAATTTCACAAGTCGGTCTACGACCGTCGGTGCGGGTCGATGAATACTCGAAGAACTGGAAAACGTTGCTCCAATCGTGCAGGGTGTTAATTACACACTCGAAGGATTTGTGGACTTCGTGGCGTGAATATAGACACCAACGCGTTATGCAAATTTCTCGTCGGATGAAAATTATCGGTTGGAAATTGCATAATTTAGAAATTCGTGCATGATACGCGTACAAGTATCTACTCCTATTCTCTTAGCCCTACCGTAGAGGTTCTCAACCCTCAAACATTGCTCAGCGTTCGTTACGTAAATCGTGAGGAAACTGATACGTCGATTCACACGATCGCGCGAGTACGCACGAGCGAACGGCGACAAGCGCGATACATAATCTCGCACGCGTGTCAATTTTTATTTTTTTTTTCGCTTCAACACTATATAATTCTTTTTTTCATACGCGACTCCTCTAGCGCGCTCCAACTTCAGACGCCGGTAAATCACGGCAAAAATCGAATTTCGAATCCGATATTAAGCGCGTGTGACGGGCCATAAATTTCGCTATCCCCGAAAGAAAGTTCCGCGAATTACCGTGACGGCTGTTTTTACGTGCCGGAAAGAAAGAGGAAGTGCGAGATTCCCGCCTGAATCGGGCGATTCTCCCCGAACGAGTTCGCTCGTTGCCGCGCAACTAAATGCCGTTAGAAGGAACGTCCTAATTGTCGTTGTTATGCAAAAGTGTTAGCCAATCCCGGCTATAAACATTTGCGCATCGAAGTTTCTTTACGATAGAAACGGAAGAGAAACTGATAAATATCGGTAATCACGATCGTATGTAAATCAGACATCCCATAGGCGATATATGTACGCCCGAGCTAATGAACGTTCCCGTCGTCGCGCACGATTATTAAGACATAAACGCGACATGCGCACGTTTCGCATAATTTTTCGGCTTCGCACGAAACGCCGAAGAACGGACTTTCATATTTTCTTGCAGCCGTCCGTTGCGCACCGTTATCGTTATCGCGATAGGGCCCGACGGGTTTTCGCAGCTCTCGCTGAAAACGCTATATATGGACTTTTTCAGGACCGAGGAAATTATGCACGGGGTGATACGCTTCATACTTCGGAGTAAATGCGTTTCGTGTCTGTTTTTCTCAAATGCAAACGGCTTCAGCTGCGCCTGAAGGAAAGCAACTGCGAAACCCGTTTCTACCGCGATGTGTAAAGTGTATCACCTTGTACACGATGTGTATTATGTAGACATAACTAGTACACTCGTTTCGCTCTTGCGATTAGCGCTCGAAGATAACGCGCATGCTGCTGTGCGCTTGCATGTTTCTCCGTACTTCGACTCGACGGTGTTCCGGACTGCCACTCTCGCGGAGTCTCTTACTTTCTCGCATTCGAATGTAGAGGAAGCGAGAGAGAAAAAAGGAATAACGCTACACTTGCTGCGGGGTGCGTTTTCGTCGAAGGACGGCTCTGACGAAAATGGACCGTTATAAGTAGAGTAACGTTGTGTGGATTCGACATTTCTCTATAAAGATATCCTTCGTATATAATTATGAACGCGGCTCAACGTCGCAGTGACAACTCAAGTAGTATCGCGAGAAGGCCTCTGATATATTCGATCGAATCACGAAAAAAAAAGATTACATTATACGCGTGCATATTTTAATCGTCGACGATTTAAGCGAAGCTTAATTTATTACTTCTTCTTTAGGCTGAAACACGCCTGCAACTATAACTAGAAGTATAACTTCTATGGAAAAATATATACAGAAGATAATATACGTGCGTCCCATTCTCCACGTGAGAAGTTCTAAACGTATTCGAACACGCGAGGTAAGAAGAAAAACAGCGAGGAATGCAACGTTTGACACGAGCTGGATTTTCACAGAACCGGTCGAACGGAAACGGGCCGTAACCGCAACGAGTACCATTCACACGCAAATCAAATTGGCCTCTCCCACGTATCGAACGGAACGCCTTACGGGGGTCTTCTCGAGACGCGTGGATCGCGCTGTCGTGGCGCTGATCCAGGCTTCATATATCTCCGCAAACTCTCCGTCGGATCTAGCTGCGTTTAAATGAACGAACTATGTCGTAACGTATATTTGTTTATACGCGCGTAAGAATTACTTCTCCGAGAAGACTTAACGGTCGAGCAAAAGGCGCGTGACACACATGCGCGTCCACCGTAACAAGACGGTGAGATCGGATCGCGATATCCTCGTCGTTTCGTCGACAAATAAGACATCATCGTCGCATCGGAGGACATCTCACGCGTATGACACTCTTGCGCTTCGTTGCCGCCGTTACCGGATGACGTGACCTTTGACTTATTGTCAGTCGGGGATTTCATCAAATTTAAATGCCGCTCGCTCGCTGCATCAGGTGTGTGTACCGATTTTCCCAAGACGCGAAAGTAGCTCGCCCACAAGTTCTATCGTCGAGCGACCGAGTTTACTCCGGCTTTATCTATCGGCAATGATCTTCGTCCGGATTCCGATGGAATATTTATTGAATAACCTCCGCAACGTTGGATAATCGATCGCGACAAGATTTTCTTCATCGGTGGTCTCTCGTTTTTTGCGGTGTCGCGGTAGAGTGAATCGATGAATGAACGAGTATAGGATAAATCTCGATAAGAATTTCTCCCGGTGACCTTTGCTTCTTTGTCGTCGTAATCTCGTGCAGGTAATAGTTATTTTCGTTATGAGGGCGTGAAGCGCCGTTTTTAACGAGTGTGAAGTTTGCCGCACGAGCGAAGCGAGTACAGCAATCACACTCGTTAAAACGAGTTCTATTTTTTGTCACTAAGTATCAAATACGAGGTTGACGATTTCACGCACTGCGCAGATTATTTCACGCACTGCGCAACTTTTCACGAATTGGTGTGTGAAAGATGATTTCACATGCGTCGAGGACGCCCATGAAACCGAGTATTTGATACTGAGTGACAAAAAAAGTGTTCACGCACTGCGCATGTACTTTTACGCACTGCGCAGGTAGTTCACACACTGAGCAGCTTCAGTGTGTGAAACACGATTTCACAAGCGTCGAGGACGATCGAAAAACCGAGGTTTTTGACAATGAGTGACAAAAATGAAATTTCTCGCGGAGGAAGAACGGAGAATGTAAAATTGTCACACTCTATACGATGCTTCTCTGCGTAGCGATATTTTTTATTTTAAGAGAAACACGATCGAGTAGATATAAATTTTGCGTTACTATTGTGTACTCCGATGCATCCTACTTGCTGATTTAATTCGGAGTTTAAAAGCGGGCTAATTTTTTTCTCGATTCCTTTAAATCTACACGATGAAAAGCAGTTCGATGAATCAAAATAAACGGACTATTTTTTTCTCCAAGCTTCGATCCCTATGCGAGAAAACGCGTGTCACCTATTCCCCGTTCTTTCGACACGTGACCTCCAATAGCGCCAGTCCCTTATTCGTCGGGAAAAACAGAAGGAACGTCAATGCGGCTCTTTCTTGGGCACATATCTTGACAAAATTGGTCATTCGAACGGCACGAGTTTGACGTTACGAGTCTCGTCTCCGAAGCGCGGGGAGTTATTGCGATGACCCGACTCGAAACTCGTTTCGAAAGTGACTCGTCCGGTAAGAAAATTTCTTTCGAGGTGCCTCTCCGCGATTTCTGCGCGAAGACGAACCGACCGAAGCTCTCGTCCCAACTCTCCTCCTATGTGTCATCCGCGGCTCGTGCGTCGGACGGCGAATCCGAGGGGAAGCGGTTGTTTTTCCCTCGACGTTCGCGTCGTTCGCTAACGACCCCGGAAGAATCGCTCTTCGAACACTTTGCGAGATCGTACGATGCGATACTTCGAATGTCCGCGCTCAACGACTTTCCACCCGCGGATCGACGATTCGCGTTGGTCTTTCCTGAGAAGCCGTAATGTCGAGTCGCTTCGACTGTGGATCGTTATCGACAGTGGTTTGCGAGCGAAAATATTTTCGGATCGAATGAAATATTTAAAAGTATTATTCTATACAGGAAGTGACGGAATTATGAATTGCTAGAAATTGGCCTGACAATGTCACGTTTTTATCAAAACGTTCATTGTTGTATGTGAAATCAATATTTATAGATATTTTGTGGTAAAAAAAAACTACACTGAGAGAAATAAATGTGATTGTGACAACTACTTTGGACTCAACTGCTCATGTTTGATAATGAACACCATTTTTCATAGCTGTCTTAACTACTTTTAATTACCAGAATGAAAGAGTTGTTGCGGTAACTATATAAAACTAGTGCTGATTATAAAACTGGAGCAGTCGAGTCCAAAATAGTTGTCATAACTACTTTTTGTTCTCAGTGCAGCGTCTAAAAAAACATCTGTAACAGGTGTGATCATCGAGAAATTTTCATCGCCTCGTTGTACCCTCGAGAGGAAGTTCGACCTTCTTTTCGTCGATTACGGTAAAAACAGCTTCGTTTTTCGAACAATTCGGGATCATACGTTGAAATAAGATAATACGAGTTTCTCAAAGTGGCCCCTGGCCACCCCGATCGAAAGTTGCAGTTAAGGACCAACTCGAGAGTCTCGTTCTACTGAGTTTTATTCCACATCGCGAAATCGTACACGGCTTTCCACGCCGGTCGACGATTCGCCGTTCATTTCCGAAGCTATAATTTCAGTTCGAACTCAGCTGCAGGTGCCGCGCAAATCGCAATCCATCGAACCGCCGCTCGATTGTCCATAATTGAATGCGGTCGAAGCGAGCGGAAAGGTGTAACGAGCATCCAACCGGCTCGTGGAACTGTTGCAACGAATTCTTTTTAGTATTTTTATTTTATCTCAGAAAAAAGTCGACCCTCTTCTGGTCGATCGCCGGAAAATTCGCCTCTTCGAAGAGTTGCAGAGAGAGAGTGCCATAATTTCAGAATTACATTCCCACGAGGCAGTTCCGAATTGCAAGGTCGAGTCTCTTAAAGTCACGACCGGATCGATACTGTTGTCGATCATTATCAACGATCGCTTTTTCGTGCCGCCGTAGAATCGCTCGAATCGCAAAGCACGGCCGAGAAAAAGAGACCGGGTTCGAATTTCTACGAATGGGAACATTGGGAAATGGCGAGCGGCCTGCACGGCTGCACAGCGCGATTACGAAGTATCACTGCAGCAATCGTCTCTTCGAAATCTTTATGGAGCGAAATATGATCATCTCGAGGGGATATAATATCTCCGCTGCTGGAGTATGGTTCGTGAAAGTGTAACATGGCTCGTTTTAATGAAATTTTCTACGTCTCATATTTAGAAGAATAGGGTAAGCGTTACAGTTGTTGACACTCGACAGTTGTTGACACCATCCGGCAACAAATGAAGGGTCCAGTGGAAAACCGATGAGGTTTCATATTTCTAACAGTTGAGAAACACGAGATTTAAAGTTTCACAACTCGCAGAAGTCCACTGTGCCGCCTATTTTCAACCACAGTTTTTAGTGGAATCTCATTGTTTGTCCCCTATAAGGTTTGGTATGTTGATACTTCATGTTACAAACTAACAGATGCCGCTAAAATATCGATTTCGAATAAAAATGGAACCTCATCGTTTTTCCACTGGACCCTTCAAATGTATTAGATAGAAAGAAATAGAAATGACTGAAAATTTCGTTTACTTAAGATGTCAATAACTCTATCGTTTACCCTACCGTCGAGGCGTTGTTTCGCTTCGCGGAAAGAAACAATCCAGATGCTCGTATAATCGTGGGCCAATCAAGAGTTTCGTCTGAAATGACTCTTTCGACCGGAACGAATGAAAGTGAACCCTAACGTCGAGAGTTCGTGATCTCCCTGAAAGCTTTATGCTCGCAGCCCGGAATTCAATTCTGAACAACAGTGGTTAATACGTTTCCTTTTAGCTGACTGACAGAGATATGCTAATTTCAAGCTGCAGGGTGACGGCGTTTTCCGAGACGATTGTGTCTTCTTCATCCAGCTATTTCCACGGATTTCTAATACCAAGTATTGTATACGGAGTCTCTCTTCGAGTGACGAGTACCATTATAGAAGGCACGTGAAACGTTGAGCGGGCGTCGCGCAATGTACTTTATCCGCAACGTAAACCTACTCCGTGCAGGCATTATGTCGTTATGTCTTTGTACAATACTTGATGCCCATACGCGGCGTGCCGGTGCATGCACCCGCATAATGCGTTTACTATCGTCGGCTAGCCGCCCGTTTTCCCTTCCAGGAGCAATGCACCGAGAGTCCAACGAAAGCTCCCGCAATTCCACTAATCGATATTCACGATATCCGAGCATTACACCCGTAATACAAAGTGCATTTATGCTTCTTCCGTTCACGCTGTCCCACTAAATCCATCTTGCGGAGTGTAATGTGAATGGAGAAAGTGCAAATGTACACTGTAAAAAAAATTGTATTTTTAATATACTTACTTTTACATAAAGCTTTTTTCTCCTACGTGATTATGAAATTAATATATTTCCTTATGAAATTGCCCTTACAAATTTCATAACGGAGTACATTAATTTTCATAATCACATGTTGTATAATAGCTTTATATGCAATTTTATTAAATTTAATACACATTTTTTACAGTATACGCTAGGTAACGCGTACAGATTGATTTTCAAAAATTCGAACGATGCTTCGATTCCCCCCCCCCCCTAACTTTCGATCACCTTGGCAGTGCCTCGGAATTTCGCAAAACTCGACTCAGCCCGATATCGTAACAGTCCGATCGTTTCCAAACTCTTGTGACATAACGCCGCAGTTTGCTTATCCAGCCGAGAGCCGCGGCAACGTATTGTTTTCACGTAATATCCCTCAAAAATCCATCGCGGTGAAAGTGGCCGCGTTTGTCCGACGGACGTTACAACGCGCCGCCCGCGCGGAGGAGAATTAACAATCGCGCTCTAGTCGCGGGAAAAAGTCGCTCCCGATCCGTTTTTATCGGACGCTACGATTCTTGCCCGCGGAGACTCGAGGCAAGGCCGTCCGCCGTGGTCGGCGAGCGCGCCGGGAAAAAGCAGGATCTTCGCTAGACGCCGAGTCGAGTTTTCGTTTCGTCGCGTTACGTCAGAATGTTTCGACGCGGACTTTGCGGAGTCTCGTTAAGCGAATAATTAACGGGACGAAGGTTAGCGATTTCTTATCGAATTTTTCTTTCGAGTCGACTTGCTCGACCGAGAAATTACTACGGGGTGTTATACAGCTTCGGCTTTTTCGCCGCGACGAAAAAGTATTTCATTAATCCCGCGTTTCGACGCGGGGAATTCTTATCGAAGCTCGAAACGTCGCCGGTGAAGCAGAGCGAACGTACTTTGAAAGAAAGCACGTTTTCTCGCCTTACGTCATCGCGGGGTTAAATCGGGCGGATAGGTCACGCCGTTTCTCACGTGGTGCCCACCGAGACACCGACCGACCGAAATCGATGAAGTGCAAAGGCGCGACGCGACGGCGGCGTGCTGCTAAGGTATCCACGCGAATTGTAACGCTTTATATACGGACATCACGCAGCGCGCACCATTCGGTAATATCGACGGATCGAGAGCGGGTGAGATTTGTGTGTTCGTTTGTTCGTGCTGTCACGGTTCGCCAGTGACGCCTTCGAGTCGCGGGCTACCGGGGTCAGGCGAATCGATGGCACAAGACCGAATCGGTAGATCCGATCATGTGAGCTCGTATCTCATTTTGGGAGCATGCACTGACGAAATTTTGTCGTTCGCACGGTATTTCAAGGAAACTCTCTTGACAAATTGTCTGTGTCTATTTCTCCATCCGGAAGGTACACGTTCGGTTTAATGTTTTTTTTTCCGTGACGATGAAAATTTAATCGAATTTCAGTCGAAAGTGAAAAATTTCTCTAATGATTCTGTATCTTCAATTGCGAATGCATTTTTTGTTATACTTTGGTAGAAATTCTCGCCAAGTCATCTCTCTTCGTGAATTCTAACAGTCCCGATCGAACATTCAAATCTTGTAACGCTGATAACGCACTGACGAAATTCTCTACCACCGATTCGCGGAAAAATTTTACGCGCCAATTATCTTCAGACCCGGAATGGGGAGTTTTTCTGCGCGCCAACGTAAGCTCGATCGAATTTCAGTGCGGGAGAAATAATTGTTACGATTGCTGAAACACTTATCGCGTCTAATTGTTTCGCGTAAAAGTGCGCTACGGTTGGGGCAGTGACGTTATAAGCGGATAGTCCGCGTGATCGAGGCTATTCCACTATCAGTTCCCCGGATCCATTATAAAATGAGGCGTATTTATATAATGACGTTGGAACAGTCGTTGTTGTTTTTTCTTTGAAGAAAAATGCACGAGACCGAGTGAATGTGCAGCCGTAGAAAGCGCTACGGAACTCTTCTAATGCCACTAGATCGAGCGGTGGTGCATGGGAATATGAAATCGATCTGACTTTACATGCGCTTGACTAACGATGCAATGCTGGCCTTTTTGCATCGCAAATATTTTCAGTGACAGTGACGTATTTCTAATGGGAAATTGCATAAATAAATAGCAAATGAATTCGAATATATTAAAATTGCACTCGCAATTTAAAATATACTCGTCGGCACTGAGAGAGCAATTGAAAGGATCTACGTTGATTATTTTATTTGTGTAATGTTTGAAATTCTTCGTCGAAATAGTCCTAGATAAAATTGAACTACAGGTACTCTCAATCGGTAACAGCTTGGATAAACTATCTATATTGTTAAATCCATCACCGCATCCAGAATACAGATCTCAGCACCGATTTCTCCCTCGTGAGAGCTGCATAAAACCTTTTATCCGCCCAAGCGACCCCAGCTACGCGGTGAGTTTCTCGATCAGATGAGAGATTTACAAGAATGGAAAAGTGAATTAATTGCTGGTCAAGTAAAGCAACCCAACATCCGTTCTCTCCAGTTTATCTTAATCCAGGAGAGAAGCAACATTAGTCGCTAGAGTGCGCCGCTGCAGGAACCGAGCACGGACGTTAGAAAAAGAGGAAGAGCAATGGATGACTAGCCATAAGCTCTCGGAAGGAAGCCTATGTTCCTTTCTCTTCATATACGACCTTATGTGAGGCGCCCGAGAGTGAAACTACTCTTATCCTATCAAAATGTACCACGCTGTAGTCAAATTTACAACCAATGTCTACTTAAAGATAATTAGAGTAACATCAGGATGCGGTTTCATAAATGGGATGCGATACTACGGAGTCTGCGAAATAATTTTTGTAGAAAGTGGATGAGGCGAGTTTTACTATTAGGCGCCTCACATAGCGTAAGATTTATAGGTAGATACAACGTGAGGCATATCGTGCATGTTAATGACGATTTGTTAGGTCGACTTTCCGTTTTGAAAAGTGTAAAGCTACCGGGCGTAAAAATCACGCTAACGTCGATATCAAAACGATCGGTGAGTTTTATGTCAGAGTGAGAAAGCGCGGTGCAATTTACAAATAGAAAACTTCCCGTTCTCGAGATGCAACTTACAAAGGTCGATTAGTGTTTCTGGGTTGAGATATTTTACGGTTAATTAAGCGCATCTAAAATGAGATTCAAAAAATGTCATTCACCAATGAAGCGAGTTCACCCAATTCCATGCCAAGGCGAGAGAGTATGCAGATTCTAAACAGGTAGAAAAATTCATCGTTCACGCGAAGCAACGTGCAATAAGTACAGCCTACCGATAAGTCTTCCCATCGATACTAAGCATCGTTATTACGAATGATAAAGAGTTGCGTGAAACGGAGACGTGCCTAGAGGTGAGCATCGCGTGCAGCATTAATTCATCCGCGTTTCGCACTCTCTGCAAAAGGAAAGTCCGTACGTCTCCTGCAGGCAGCGGAGTATAGCACAGTTTACAAGGTACAAACGCTACCATATGCATCGAGGCTATAAACCATTATTCCGAATTAAGAAATTAAATGCCGTCGTCCCACCGCCCCGATCACCCTCGGCTAAGACCAACTGGAATCCAGCAACGACCAGCAAATTAGATTCACCGATTATCATAAAGGTTGCACTTTACGCGCGTACCGCGAAGTATTTCGTAAGTATTTCCCTGCGAAAGTGTCACGCGATCGACAGTTAAAGCTGGTACGCGGACTCGAGCGAACCCAGCGAATGTAACTGATAGTTAAGTTCTTTCTCTATCCACCAATGCGGCTTCTGGACCACGCGTGTACCTTTTCAAAGTGGTTAATTCGCGCTCATTTAGCATAACCAGTCCAGGTTTCACTTCAAATATCCCCGGATACCGACACCTCTGCGGCAGTGTGTACCTTTAACCCTACGTTGGTCGAACGACTCGAACCTATAATCGAACCTCTGCTATTTCGATGTCATCTATTCGATACTTTCACTTATTTCGATTGTACGATATCGAGAGTACCTCTAATCCAATTTTCACGATAATCTGCGTCACTTTTCAGTCATCAAATTTGTATTTAGCGCAGAAGAGAATTTCCAGCAAAAATTATCCAATTCAGTCGCCCTGTACGATGAAGGGCTGCGCGGATCATTGAACCGATCGCGTCATACGTTGCACTAAAAGTGGCATCAAGTTCGGCACCGATGATATTTCAACGTTTTCTGCAGGAACGAAAAACGAATTTTATTATTATTCGAGTTTTGGCAAAATACCGAGTCCACTCCGTTGCATCGTTGCGCGCGACGATATGAGCTAGGTGGTTCCCCTATACACCCGGTGGTGTGTATATGTTCCGCGAGCCTCCGGCAAGGCCGGCGACCTGCTTCGCCGAGGGCTACCGCCAACAATCTTGCGAATGAATCACAGCGTCTCGAAACATACTTATCGCTCGTTTTGTTAAGGTTTCCGTTTGCCGTGTGTATACGAGTTTGCACTACGGTCCGGTTATGCGGAATTCGACGATTAAGATTAGACGCCGATGCGGCAGAAAAAAAATGTCTACTCACAGGTAAAAGACGGACACAATATAAACACGATGACATCACGCGATTAAAGCGCGAAGAACTACACAAAGGAATCGAGATATTATTCAAATTACGAAAGCGATTGTTATAAACGCGTGTCGTAAATAAATAGTCGAGAGCGGATGGTGTCCATCGGTGAGATGGTCTCCGAAACTCGGTGAAATTTTTTTTGCCCGGCAGAGTGCCGCTACTTTAGCGTTCTACCGGAGAGATCGGCATAATAAATTACTAACGCACGTTTCACGCTATGCTTCGGAATGGAGAAAACGGTTTATCGTGTAACAACGGTATTAATAATGATGCTCGATTTCAAAGTTTCCAAACGAGAAATTAAGTTACCGCGAGAACATTTAATGAATCAAAGATGAAAGCTACCGGGACACACATGCTAAATATTACTTTTAGTACTTACAAAAAGCACTAAAACTTAGTTCACTGTAATTTTTGGTAAAAGCTGTCGAGTAAGGTGGGTATACAAATTTGATTGCATGTTGTTCAATAAAATCGAGTCATACTACCGCTATAAAAATTTTAGCAAGCCTCGACATATACTTTTCTAACTCTATGACACTGTAAAACCGTTACATTAAAAAAATCTATTCCGCCCGTCTCTCTATTTATAAACAATCGGTACACTTCACACACTACGTCAAACCACTACATCGAATCGCTAACAGCCGAGAAGATCACGAGGAGAAAATGACGACGAAAGAGAAAAATTTCAAAAGAATTCAAAGAATGTCAAACTTCACGAAGGCGCTTTTCGACTTGGGACGAGATTCATTATACGTGGATGCACGCAAACGACGAACGAAGAACTGACGTCCCCCGACCAGAGGAAGTCCCCGATATAACCGGCGCGAAATCTTTTTTTTTTTTTTTTTTCGTTTAGCGACGCCGCGACTTTGCCGTACTAGGTGATACCCGGTGCACTTCACACTTCCACGATCACGTGTCCGCGCGCGACGCCACGATCACTTCCTCTACCGAGATCGCACAGAGTGCACCGTCGACGCCGCAACAGTACACCCGAGAGAGCGCAACCAGCTGCAGTGGTACTTACGAATTTCATGACGATCCTGAGGAGAGCGACTGCTATTTCCGTGCACCGGATAAGTCGGTCAACTACTGAAGTAGTTTCTCGTTAACTGTTCGAAATAGGGGGTAGGGTATACTGTGTAGTGTGGTATGGTGGTCTGTTTGAGGTGGGGGCTCTCGCTGGGGACTTATATCTCTGCGGCGGAGGCCGTGGGCCCCCCCGCCATCGGACCCTCCACGTGACGGTCAAGGTGACCCCTGCCCTCGAGGCACCTTCTCGCGGGATCATGAAAGGGTGCTTCGACAAGTCCGGAAGTAAGTACAGTGGGTACTTATCGCGTTCGTACCCGACTCTGCGTAACCGATCACGAGGACGCGACACACGGCGATCGAAAGGGATCTCGACGAATCAGGAGCCTCGGTTGTCCCCGAGAGCTACTCTTCTTGGGAGATGCTGGCCTTTGGGTCTGGTCTCGATAAAAGCGGAGCACATCGTGCCGTCTCATGGTCAACGACGATCGCGAGGGATCGTCGAGTAAAAAAAATAATGGAATTATTTATACAGCCGAGTGTACCCACTATTTTTTCTTACGAGTACCGGACTCGCTTTGTGATATACATGTATGCACATGTATGTGCGAGAGGAGTAGGTACTTTTCAATGTCAATCGCATTGAACACGATCGGTCGGAATCCGGATCTGTCTTAACGTTTAATTAATATGCAACGTAGAATCACGTTCTCGGCGTAATTGATTGTAATGGAACAATATCCATCATCCTAGAAGAAGTACCTACGATTGAGATATACTCGTAGTATGGCGACAAGGCTGCGTCAAAAAATGAAGATCCGCACGAGTTCCTTCGGAAATGACATTCGAAGTGCTCTATTGGCTCGTTAATTCTCTCCAGTAAATTGCCCGGCGAATGCTTTCTTTCTCTTCTCGTGAATTTACTGGAAGAGAAAATACGACTCTTTGATGTAAACTAAAATTGCATAGACCCCGTGTGCAAGATTTGCGCAAGTTCGTTAAATAATTATATCATTTCGTATCATTTTTTCACTTCATCTCGAATGATGGAACGGATGTCTAATTGACAATAGACTCGAAAGAGCGTCTGGTAATAATACAAATAAATGAGGGGGTCAGTGGAAAAGCGGTACAAGTCGCAATTTGGATTATTTGAGTTAACTGCAAAAATGCATGGTTAAAGTAAATATCTGTTTCGAAAAAAATGGTATCAGTGTATAATGGTATGGTTGCCACTTATACCACTTTTTTTTTCTAAACAGATATTTACTTTAACTACCGCATTTTTGCAGTTAACTCAAATAATCCAAATTGTGACTTGTACCACTTTTCCACTGACCCCCTCAAATATTCCTCATATATCTCTATTTATAAGCCTTGATTTTTATATCAAACGTAGGTATAATTGTGTAGGATAATTTTATATAAAAGTTCTAGTCAGAAAGCTGCGTAGATATCGAATTAACATCAGCAGTATGTGAATAATAAACTTATTTTCTTTTTCAATTAATTTTTCTCTTTGAATAATCTTTTCTGGCCTTTGAAAAATCTGATATCAAAACACGGATATATACACTTGTTCGAGAGTGAATAAGACACGGTGTTGGCATTGCATTTTTTACGCCTATAATTAGTAAGTCTCCTTTGGATTGACATTTACAATGCGCGTACGTGCGTACATTTACCGATCTCTACTACTAATAATTACTTGGCAGCTTCCAGAGGAAAGAAAAAAACTCTCCTCCCGCGGACTGCTCCGCCCATTTACAAGGTGAGTTTTTCTTACTCAGATACCGCAACGTAAACTTATTCCGATAGTCGTAATTAATCGGATTCTCGAGATCTTGTAATTATGTAATTATCTAAACGAAAAAAAGAGAATATTTAAGTAACGGAAAATCTTCTTCTCGGAGAAGTTTTCTTACGAGATGTATTTACACGTCTCGTCGTCATCGATGTCACACGGTATGCGTCAGCTGTGACAACGTCATGGGAAAGAAAAATTATGTTAGTTCCCCATTTCCTCATATAAGCGTGTGAGTTTTGGATATTCCTATGACCTTCGGCGAGAGTTCGGTAAGTTTCTCAACGGAGTTAATAACCGTTAAAACAGTGTGACTTCCCTCACGTAGGAAGAAACGGTTTCGCAACCTGCATCGAGAAAAAAAACTATTTAACCTTAACGCTTGCTAATTATCTCATTTTCATTAGGCCTTGTGCAAGGTGACTGTATCTGCCTCACATTACAATTTCCAACGTTTACATATAAACCGGAAGGTTACACTGATCGATTATATCAATTATTTTTAATTTCCTACGGTGTTTGTTGCACTTCTTAGCGATATAATTATTTAATTCGCGGTAATCAATTTTGACAACGATAATTGCTTTCACTTGAAACTTTAGTGCGCAGTAGTCGTGCAGAAACGCAGCTGGAAATGTTAATAGGAGCGCAGAGCTACGTGCGCGATCGATGTATTACGTAAAATTTCAAAAAAGTACATGTCCATGGAATCCAGAAGCGGCTACCGTGAGCATCGCTTACACGCTGCGAGGTGAGACGATTATATGTATATCGAATGTGAAATGAGTTCTAACGAGCAGCGCGCATTCATTGCTGATCTTGAACCAGTTATGAGCGTGAGTCACGAAGGTGTCAACGGTTCGGACTGCCAAGTCTCATGATATGCCCGACAAAAGGTATTCGATCGGCGTTAATCGTTATACAATTTCGCACGTACTCCATGTCCTTCGTTACAATTTTTAATTCCGTTCAATGACGATCGGTCGCTTCGCGGTGAGCAAAGACAATGGCGTTACTATCTGGACACGGTTTGACGAGTCGTCGAAGAACGTCCGGCGTCACAGTTGGAAAGACGCGAATGTTAAGAAAAAATGCGGCAAGATAAATGGCATGAATTAACCATTTTCACATATATATATACGAGTGAGGTTGATTGTTCAAGAATTTGCCAAGTGCTATGGAAGAAAGTTTATTGCAAAGAATGAAATTGTTTATTAATTCTCAAAATTCTAGAATCACAATATAATATTTCATCGCTAAATTGTAAAACGCTGGGTAAAAGTCGATAAATCTTTTAATTCTCTTTGCAATTTGATTCTTCGATAAGAGTATTTTTACGTTGACCCTTTTTTTCAGGGAATTCCAAATTCTTCTCACACCGACAATTTCCTTAAAACTACTCCTTTTGACATTTTGTACTGCATTCGATGCGTATCTATCACTTACCGGTAGTCAGTAATACAATGATATTACAGTCATCTCGGCGCGGGCTTGATAAATGTTCGAAGATCAGTCAAAGTTACGGCTGATAAAAGGTGAATGCCAAAGGTGGCATTTCAAGGCGTACGTCACCATGAACTAATGATACCTGTACACTTAGTACCTCGACTACTGCTTTCCCTTCAAAGATGAATTATTCGCGAGAGAAAAAAATTACGAGATTCATCCAATAGGGCAATAAGGAAATGATTATAATAGACGGATATTATTAACATTCCAAATTATCCCCCCGTGCATATTTCTCGACGCTGACATACGAATATCGACTGGTGATACGTCAACGACGAGTCATATTGATGAACATCCGCAGATTAAAGTTATCGATTCCCCCGCGGTGGTATCGCGTGAGGCGTTGTCGTGAATCCTAACGGTTGCAGCGTATCGATAGTCGTCAATTTCCGTAAAACAGCTGATACGGCGAAGCGAATTTATTGCCCATCTGTGCTTTACTGCAGGCACTACCGTTGGTGGTGCAGGCGAGTCCTGGAGGAAGATGGTAAGGAGTCGAGGACGGGCTCGTAAAGTGGGTGTATTTAAAATCCAAGGTAAAGGACTTTTGGCTGGAATTTACGATACTCCTTTATCTAATCCACGATCAAATCGCGCATTCCCCGATACATACATATATCCCCGTCGAAGTTTCTAACGCAATGAAACGTAATAGCGTCAACCTCGCAGTTCTTTGCGATATCCGCTCTCGTAACGTTACCGATACATAAACTGGTATCGTAACAAACGATAGCCGATCCCGGAATTGATAAAACTTTTATCCGTCGAGTATAGTAATTAGTCGCCGGGGCTAGAACGGCGAGAAATTCACCAGCCGTTTCGAAATCCTGCTCCGCCTGCGTATTTCCTTGTCCGTGGAAGATTGGCAGAAGAAAACTAATAAACTCCGAAGGTAACGGCGTAACCTCATACAAGGTACATTCGACTACTAATTAGTAATTACACTTTCAACGAATGACGCGCTGCTACCTTCTGCGATAAGCTAGCAATTTGCCCGATGCGTTACGCACACGTCCATGAACTGAATCTATCTTTTAGCGGAAGTCAGAAAACTGTCCACATCCGGCGAGGAAGCGCGGCTCCTAATCCCCTCGAGGATCGCGATGATATTGACAATTTCTCGCCCTTCACGACTTTTCGTAGGCACTTGAGTCTTGTGATTATCAATATCGTGCGGGCCGAGAACTCTTATTTCTTTACATGTTTTTAGCCTGTGTATGCCGAGAACAATAATTTGCTGATGCAAGTAATCATCGACGTGAATAGTGCAGAGAACATATTTATTTAAACAAGTGTATGTTAATTGAATTGAACGAATCTGCACTTGATTCGAATAATATATACTTAATTCAATGACGATACGTTTAACTTAAATAAATAATATGTTCTTGGCACTATTAATGTCGATAATTACTTGGATCGGTAAATTATTTTGTTCAGCGTATGACATAAAATTATGCCGTCAAGTATTATATTCCTTATAAGGAAATTTCTCTCTTGCTCCTATGTTCATCCTGAATATCCTTACGAAGGCCATGCATTTATTACTTCGACACACACACATGAACAGAATATAACAGCTAAAAGTTTCGCTAAATGTTAAAAGCTCAACCTCCGTGTATAAGCACGCTCCAACATTTACAGCAGGGTAATTCGATTCCCTATTTTGAGCGCAAATGTGCATCGGTCCGTTATAGGACCTGATGTGATTTCCCACGGACTTATACGCATCGATTCCACGACTAACTTTACACTCGAATGTGCGAAGGGGCTCAAATTATTCACGAATCAAAATTTCTAGAGGGAAGAAATGATACTATTTTTTTTTCGCAACAGCATCGAAAGTGTAACGCACTGTTGCCGATCGGCCATTGGATTCCGGAGGAAGGCGCCGATTAATTAGCGACTGCTGGTGCGCATGTCGATCGCGCTTGTGGGTGAATTATACAACGGGTAATTAATGAGATATCAATTAGCGCGCCCGTGCACGCGCCAACGCTCGGTCATGCGCTTTTCCATAAATCGTCGGTAAATTCCGTCGTATCAAGGGCTACCGGAAGTTTCGCGCGGAGTATCGATCCAGGGACGCCGACGCAGCGTGGTGCCTTGCACGGAGTGTGAAGAATGCCACCTTGCCGTTAAACGATTCTAACGCGATCAACTGATCGGGGCACAGGGCTGCCAGTCCAGCGTAACCGCGTAATTACCAATGCGCGCGCGCGCGCGCGCGTTACATCCAATAATGCGTAAAGAAACTTTCTCGGCGCACGGAGAGGACAAACGGCGAACGTTGACGGTATGCAGTTCTAATTGGGCGATTTAAACGAATTAGAATTGTAATTAGAAGTCGTGTGGGATTGTTTAGAGGATATCGCGAAGGCTGGTGATCGCGTCATCGATTCCATCGCCGATTTTTATCAAGGATGTCAAACATTTAGAATCGATTTTCAATAATGACACTGGACCGACTCCAAAATTAATATATCTTTTTAAATTCAGTATATTTTCATTTTCTCAGCTTTTTCATTTTTCCACAAATCAAGACATCTGAAAGGACTAATGAGAACACGTGTTTAAATTCATAATATAATCTGCTAAATCTATAATGACGATCGGACGAATTATAATTACAAAACGAGATGAAGTGATAGATCGTTTAGGCGATACTGTGATACGATTGTAACGACGCGAAGGTCGTTGATCGCTTTAACCGGCCACCGCTCATTACAGGTGTTCAACGACACCGCCGATTTCTTTCACGGCCCAACCGAGACAATTATGGAGTTTACTTTATTTCGAGGTGATATACCATTCGAATTAGCCGATGGCACAAATCTGAATGAAAAGAAGTGGGAGAGATCGTTTAGGAGACACTGCGATCGATTCTAGTCAACGCGAAGGTCGTTGATCGGTAAGGCTACTTACCAATAACGGAGCCGATTAACGTTAACACCGACTTTTTCGGTGGCTCTGACCGAATCAAAGGCCAACTTTACATCGAGGTGATACCGTTCGGATTAGAATAATTAAGAAAGGTGGGAGGCTGATCGTTCAGGGGACACAGCGATCAATAACAATTACTCGAAGGTTGTCGGTTAACCGTACAACCGATTCCTTCGCGCATTTGAGCAGAAATCGGTAAGAATCCATTGCTGACCGGGAACTAGTACCGCGCGCGTATTTCATTCGAACGAGTCCTGCGAGTCCTTCGAATACATGTATTAATGTTATACCAACTTATTGATATCGTATAGTGGTATCGAGGTGCAAATAACGGAAACGTCGTCGCTAACTTCCATGAGGTTAGCCCCCATTTCTGAAATTTTAATGTTTGACTTCACAGGTCCTTCGCAAGTACCTGTAGTTTGAAAGTGCTTGCAAGACATTTAATTTCGTTTGCAAGAAAGTGGGTCCACAGATATTGGAATAAAACTCTTAGGAGCCAACTTCGCACTACTATCTTCACTCTAAAATTGTCTACATTTTCTAACGTAGATCGTCCGGAAATCGTATGCTTTCGTGGCGTATGATGATGATTCGCTTGGCCACCAAGGAAAAACGTGCACAGTCTAACGTGTGGTTCGAAATTTTTCTCGCTTTTCACGAGGGAAAGAAGAGGAAAGCCATCGGAAAAGAGAGTGGAGAATTTCTGAATTTTTACCGGGCTAAATTATCCGCAGTTCCTGACGCGCGCGTGACGTTGTTATTTTTCGGTGTTCTCCTCTTTCTTTTTCTTCTTCATCTCAGACACATAATTTCGTAGTTACTCAAGTGCGCGCGACTGACGACTGTCTCCGTTCTAATGCGGAACGGTGCTATCACTCGCGTTGTAATCGGGATGCAAATATATCTGTATATTCGACAATCCGAAGAAAACCTGTTGGGGAGTTCGAATTTCGAGGCGCGCTCGACGACGAGGCGCTTACATATTTCCTCGTCACGAGTTTTGCGACGTTTTTGCCTCCGACGATATTTCGCCAAAAATTTCTCGTCGATCGGGTGAAACTTTCCATTCGTCCGGCGACGGCTTAGCTTCGCGTCTCCGAGATACGGTCATTTTTGTCTCGCGTTTGCAATGCGTACGCGTATGGCCGATACGTGAACCGGTAGTTAAAAACAGTGATTTATCGATCGGTTGTATAAGGTGGACGAGCCAAAGAAATCGTTTAGCGATTGGGTAAACAGCATGCTCCGAATCGCGAGCCAACCGGGACGGGAATTCTTTTTTCTCCGAGACGTCTGCGGTTTCGTCTGCTATGCGAGATGCTACCTCGCCTTGACATTCTTGGAAAGAAGGAAAAATAATTGTTGTCCGGCGCGACAGCTCTCGGTTTCGACCCAGTCATCCTCCCGGTTGTTTTCGCTTTCAGGATGTCGTATACTCGTTGATCAATGACTTCTCGCTATTTCAGGGTTCGTTGATTTTATTAACTCCGCGCGTTAACTGATCGTGAAAGAAAATGTACCAGATTACGATTACCCGTAAAAAAGAAGTATCTAATTGTCATCTAAACAATAGACTGCAACATCGCGACATCGAAGTCAATGATCGGCAAAGAGGTGCTTATTGTACCAACGGATTAACTAGCTTTATTTGTTTCCACGAGCCACGTGAGAATGACAACGACGAAGACGGAAAACGTACAGTACCGGCTTTGTCGCGCCTGACAGTATCTACTCCCGACATTAGTTACACGTGCGTTACGTCGACCTACCAGGATTTCTGTCCTCGTATCAGATTTTGAAAGCGATTTCGTCGTCGCGTTAGAACAAGCGCGAGTGTGTCGCAAAATGCGGAATGCGTACGTGCCTACCACCTCAATTCGTGTAGCGCGAAGTAATCAGGAAGACTGTGTTGGTCTGTATGAAATTAACGAAACTAATAAAGATTGACAAGTTAATTAGCTGTCTCACCGTCGACGGCGTGTAATCAACGTATTAACGACCTGTATTCTTCGTGGGAGATCTTCGGTTGGCATATCTATTTATATTCCTAAACAAATTGGTTATGTCGTTCGTAGGGAATAAAAACTGTAGCAGCTCATTAAATAATACTGTCCATTGGAGGGGATACCATACTATTTTGTGAGTCTAGAAGATTTCTTTCCACAGTTTTTACGGGACTTTGCATTTCTACTTGTCGACATAAGAAATGCACTTAACGAAAAAGTGTTTAAGTATAGGTGTACGTACGAAAGTAAAGGAACCGATGAAGATTGACACATTTAATTATCTGTTTTGTCATCAAAGTGACCCGCGCAATCGATATTATGTTGAAATCCTATTATATTGTATAAGCGAAAGATTTTCGAAAATAATACGTTTCAACCATCCGATTAGATATGTATCTGTATTCTCAAACAAATCGTCATTTTATTACCTTTGAGAAATAGAAATGTACAAGAACTTATAAAATGAATTTAATTTGAATTGCATTGCAATGCTTTGCACTTTTTGGATATTAAGAAGAGGCGAAGGTTTTTTTTTTCTAAATATTCCTCAGAAGCAATGTTATCTTCGCATTCGTAGCGACTTCGATACTCAGACCTTCCTCGAGCTTTCCTTAAATGGTCTGCTCCCTCGCTTCCGGATTACGTACCACGTGATTCGACTCCGAGAAATGAAAGGAACCGGACACACCGTCCGCAATCTCGGTAACCTTGTCACACAACTTGAATCCGTCCAGGAGGTTGATTCAGGGTCGGTCATCACCCTCGAACTATCGAGAACGTGAATGTCTGAACTTGAAGAGTGTTGGTTGTGTCGGTATCTTAGCGTACGATGACCAGATATTTCGAAGATTAATGAGTGCCTTTTGACTTAGAGGCAATGATTTTAGTTTAATTTCAAACTCTTGTGTAATACGAAAATTATCTTCATGATATTTACAAATAAATATTTCTAGGGCTCAATAGCAGTGGTTACACATATTAGGAATTTATGTTTTGTTTAATAAAAGCATTTTTAATTGAGAATACCGAATTTGCATGAATCTGTAGAGACAGATCGTGTCCTGTTCAAAAAAATATATCAAACATTTACATGTCTCTCATATACTAATGGTATAACTTAAAAATTAATGATAACGTGCTAAAGTCTATAAAAAATGAAAGATTCATTTAAACTTTCTGAAAGTATTGATTTCTATACAAACGTATATTATGTAGGTATTGAAATTCGACGGAACCGTAAAATATCCTTGGACCCTGACGTTGGTAACGTGCAATTCACAAATTAGAAGGTACCTACAGATTTGCGATGAAAGGACCTGGGTTGACCGCATTACAGTTTTATATGGATCTTTCACAGGTCCTATTCAATGGCACATGGATTAGAAATGCCTCTTACTTTCAAAGGTCATGTGCTATTGAACGAGAGATGATCGGTTTATTAAACTTGACTCTCATTTTACTAGTATTCAATTATATCGTAAAGCCGAAATAAAAAATGAAGGCTAGAGTACGACACGGTTTGGATTCGTGAAATAAAAAAATATACGCATATCACAGTTTTTATTGGAATACGTGTATAGGAAGGAATGAAATCAATGGAACCTAATCATTTTAATTCCTCGAGGCCATCACATTATCGCATTATTATATTATCATAGTAATTGTGCAACCAATTCTAAATATATTCCGTGATTTTACTAATAATTCTGAATTTTTTTATTACTCAAAAAAATAAAATATACGAATCTTTAGGATTCTGATATAATGGAGAATGAGTGTAAAAATATTATGTAGGTAGTATGCTGGATGGTAATCCGTCCTTCTTTACGCGATTATGTGACACGTGAATTTTTCGAGAAACTAGAAACAGAACTAGAGAACCAACTCTCTGTCGGCACTTACAGAAAAGAAAGATCAGACTGCGAGCACCGTAGATAATACCTACCTATGGATACCAAGTAATCTAAGATACCACGTGTGCTACATTATCGACTATAGAACAGTTAGAGGTACTGCCGAAGGTAAATGTCAGAGGGTCTCGCCGCTTGATGCGCCGAGCATACCTACCTACGGTAGATAGCATTCTCCAGTTATCAGAAGACTCGATAGAGCCTCGCGCCTATTTCTAAAGGGGCGCTAAACGGGCAATATTTTTACTGCAATATGTGGCTGCAATATTGGCAACTATAGCCCAGCCATCATGAAAACATTTAAATGCAGTATATGGCTCGGCAATATATATTTCGGCAATATTTTCTGCAACAGTATGGCCCATGTTTAAAGGCGCGGCTAAACGTGTAGCCCGTACGGGCGACGATACCAACAATGTGTGGCTATATATGGCCGGGACATACTAAAAATATTATCCTAAATTGCGCATAGTCTGGCTGGTATTGCTGGCAATGTTGCCGGCCACTATGTTGCAGCCATATATTGCAGTAAAATATTGCCCGTTTAGAAGACCCTTAAATACATACAATAAAACCTCGCTTATTGCAAGCCCCTCGAATCGTATGCCTCTCGTTTATCGCAACTCGAGAGGGGCTCCCACTCCGTTTCTCGACTCAAGGCGATTTCGCACTGGTCGCTCGTGATTGGCCACCGTGCGCGGTGAAAGTCGGAAGGGTTGCAACTACCATGCGTGGTGGGAGACGAAGGGGTTGCAATGAACGAGACTTCTGCCTTGCAATAAGTGAGACTTGCAATAAGTGAGAGTTGCGATAAACGAGGTTTTACTGTACCTAAGTACCACATTTTAATCCACCTCAGATTGTAATACGGAGAAATAACGCCGAAACTAGCTGCGCGTGTGAAAATCTCAAAAATATCGAAAATAAATATCGAACCCTAATACGCTTGGTGACTGAGGGGGTCACTAAGTCCGGGTCCGAAGATTTACGATCTCGCTATACAAAAATTTGTAGATACCTATAAAAAGGCCAACATCTAGCGCGCAGTCTGCAGTGGCCGGTAATCTTCCAAGTCTAATAAAACGAGAATCTATATCGCATCATTAGCCCTCCCATGGGGCCCCGTATCCTGTATCATCCCCTTGTAACTTCACATCCACTAGCCGAGCGGTACGAAACACGGAGTGAGCCAATACGCTTGGCAAGTTCCCAAAAAGGGCGATGCACGTGCTACCTCACGGTCATTGTGAGCAACTGTAGGGGGGAAGTCTCAGTTGAAACACATAGATTACAGTACATCTTACTCGTGTAATTAAATTTATTTTCTGACACAGCTGAAGTTTTAATCATGTAAAATGAACCTGGTAATTAAAAATGGTTTTCAAGAGATTGAACCTAACCTAACCTAACCTAAACATAACCTAAACGCCCCCAACGTTTCGCTACCATCGACCACCTGATGGCAGCACCAGAGCTACTTGCCAAGTGTGTAGGATAAGAAATATTGCTGCATCACACGCGTTGCCTGGTATTTACTACGCACTTATATTTCGGCGAAAAATGGTCGGCCCGCCGGTGTTCTATCGGTCGGATAACCTTCTCTCGTTTCTGGTAACCGCGTCGAAAAGGACATTCATGAGGAGATATTTACGAATTTTCTCATTGTCTTACGTTAATTATTTTTTTTTGAACGAGATACATTATTAACCATCCTGCCAGAGATGGTTCTTATCGCTATTCTGAGCAAGATGAATGTCAACCATACGATGACCATCGCTGCTAAAAGGATGGCCCCATATACGTCTAGAAGCGCTATTTGCCACCAAGTCAAATCCATCGCGGGGGACCTGACAGCGTTACTGCCGTGTCTGATTATATATTCTACCCAGTAAATTGCAGTGTCCAAAGCAGGCATCGGTCGGTCCAGAAATTTTGCAGACAGCATTTTAGCCGCATTTCTGGAAATAAAAGTACGAAATCGTGGATAAAATGTTGTGCCATTCGTCGAGGTATCAAATATTTTTATCGCGTAAATAAAGCAGTTCATAATCAACCGAAGTTGATCTACGAAATACTAATTTTCTACAATTTAATTAAACTGATATTCGAGCATAATAATCTTGATATCTATCAGTTCTACAAATTTACAAGTATACGAAGATACTCCCTTAACCTGATTAAACATTGTTTTTCCGAAAGGAAACTTGGAACTGACCTGTAAATTGGATTTTTTATCACTGAATTTAAAGCCGCGTCCATTGAAGTCACAGATATATCTCTATAGTCCAGAAATATGGCGATATTCTTTTCAACGTTCGACATAATGTTGGTGTGTTGGTCGGCAAAGAGTGGAATACCGATCATGGGCACTCCAAAATGAATTGCTTCTAGAGTACCCATTAGTCCACCGTGAGTTATGAAGGCACGTATGTTCTTGTGACCTATAAAAAGACAAGTTTCACTGAGCATACGGCATTTCGTCTCCTAACGCCAATTCGATGCAGAAATCTCACTTAAAATCTTCATCTGAGGCATCCACTTTTGAATCAGGATATTTGCAGGCAGACCGGGTGGTAACTCTTCCGGTTTCGCGATCTTCATCAGCACTCGAACTGGAGCGAGTTTTTTTAGTGACTCGTAAAAGACATCGAGAACCTTTTTAGGGAACGTCTCGATTCTTACCATAGAGCCAAAGGTGAAATAAACGATTCCGTTGGTGCTTTCGTCCAGCCATTTCTTCAAGTGCTACGAGGCGAATACATGATTTGATATTCCACATAGCACATGACATATAAATACACGGGGTTTTTGCGTCTGATATTGGCATAGAAATTGTGCGAGCGCGAGTAAGAACAAGGATTAACCCTGGTGAACCAATAGGAGTTTTTCTGTCACACACTCCAGTTGGGCAAGTTCGAGAAGGACGGAGAATGTGCGACAAAGACGCTCTTATACGTTTACCAGGATTAATCGACGTTCTCACTCGCACTCGCACTCGCTCGCTCGCTCGTAAGTGCACTCGCACGATTCCTATGTCAATATCAGACGCAAAGACCCCGTATGTAAGTACGATTTGCTATAAGTCTCACCGTGGGTAATTCAGGACCCTCGTCCTGAATGTGCAGTCCTGCCACTTCGATAACAGCGTGTGTTTTCGGGCAGATAAAATTAACGCTGTGATGCGTATTCGCCAGGATCAACGCGATACTTCTCTCACATTCTCTGAGTCCCGGTGCGTCCTTTCCGAAATTCTTTTTAATCAAATTGTCTTGGGGGGAAGTGTAGTAGTGAAATAAGAGCTTGGCTCTGACACCGATAACGGTATTGTGCAGCCGTTCCCAGAAGTTCATTGATTTCACATAGTTGAGTTCATTATTCGAAACAAAGGCGAAATTATCGGGATTTGCGACCATGTCGCCAATCCATGCGTAGAGGCTCGACGTACTGACACCGATTACCGGCACTTTCAACAGATGACCGAAGACGATGAAGCAGTTGGCACCGAATAGCTGAGAATGATCGATTCCAAATATTAATGCGAGCTTCTCAAAGCGGAAATTAGCACCTTCGATTCTACAGTACCTCCGTAATAACGAGATCGTAAGGGGGATCCTTGGGTGGATTACGAGCAATTTTCAATAGTTCCGGATGCTCTAAATTCTCACATATCATATTTCCTGCTTGTTCGGCTATCCATTGAGTCGAATCGCCATAGAAGTGAGTCGTCACAGTGTCGAACGTCACGTTGTTCACCAGGTTGATTTCAATTGGAAACGCGATGATGTCGTTGTAATTAGGATACGGCTCTTTCAGCGGAAAAGAGCTCACAACGTCGATCTGGTGACCTTTTCTCGCGAGTCCCTTCATAAGCTGCTCGAACATGATGAAGTGGCTTCTTCCTTGGTAAGGAAATAATCCCAATATTCGAGATCCCTGGCAAAGATCACTAAACACCGCTAAGAGCAATATCGGTAGTACCACCGTCGATTTCATCTCGACGATCACTGAAATTATCATTCGAAGAGCGTAGGTTGTCACTACACTTATTTCGGTACGAAGACTATAAACTGTTTTAATGCCGGCTTTACACGCTTGCCAAGCTTCGGCAAGCGCCCACAAGTCCCAAGCGCATTTGGAGGTCTTCTCGCAAGCGCCCTTTGATCTGTGTTCAAAAACCGACACTCGGTCGGATCGGCCACAAGCCAAGCCAAGCCAAACCAAGCCAAACGCCCCTGTTCAAGCGTTTGTGCTTGTGGACGTTTGTCGAGGCTTGGTAAGCATCGCCTGAATGTTATTGCTAAGAGTCTAGATAAATTTTCTTTTTGACACTGAGTGACAAAAATAACTATTATCACTCTGCTCTTATATTCTTAACTGCCGAACACAGCATAGTCGCTCCGATTTGATTAGGAATGAATTTTACGTCTATAATGGGGCCTTTACACGCTTGCCAAGCCTCGGCATGCATCCACAAGCACAAGCGTGTGAACAGGGGTGTTTGGGTTGTCTTGCGGCCGCTTGCGCGAGCTTGGAGAAGCTGGTCGCCGTTTACATGCTTGCCAAGACTCGGAAAGCATCCACAAGCACAAGCGTGTGAACGGGGGCGTTTGGCTTGTCTTGGCTTGGCTTGTGCCGATCCGACCGAGTGTCGGTTTTTGAACACAGATCAAAGGGCGTTCTTGTAAACAAATGCCTCTTCACTATGAGTATTGCTTCTTTTCGGAGTCGAGAAGCTCGAGTTTAGCGTTTCTCGCAGGTGCGACAAGGATAACGCGACGTGAGTTCATGCGTCAGAGAGAAATAATCTATTATTGCTCGAGCGTTTTTGCTATTAAAACGAGTAAATGCATTTTTGACGCTCAATAACTGGCCTAAAACCGGAAAATTGACAAGTTTTTGTTTCTGATGTGATTGCAATATTTCATTACCTTTAAAACAAAACAAAAATCATCGAAAAATATCAATTTTTAGTGAAGTTAGAGGCATTTGTTTATAAGAGCGCGCGAGCGCTACAGTGCGTATGTATATACAAAATGCAATATCTTCAAAATTATTCATCGTAACAAAATGATATTATAACCAATCGTTTCGTCTTGAAATTCTATAAATTTTTTCCGTAGCATGTTTCGATAACTTCTCAATAGTTGTCGAGAAATGTAAAAAGAAGCAGTACAAAAATTACATTTTTATTAAAAATTGAAAAACACACTTTGGCTTTATGTAACTTTTGTTCTATACATTTTTCCGAGTATTTCAAAAGAAGAAAAATTGAAATCGGACACTCTTGTAAATGAAAGTGGACAACAATAATACCTACGTTATGTTATTAGGCGGAGATCCGAGGTTTTTTACAGCCCGTTCACACGATACGGTTTTTTCGTTCACACGATGCGGTTTTTCACCGTTTCGGTAATTTTACCGAACAGCCCGTTCAGACTATACGGTTTTTCACCGTTTCGGTAAAATTCTACCGAATCGGTCAGCCCCCTGACACTATACCTATCTCGGCTACGGCTCTGGCAAGTGTTTCGCACACGTCGAGTGGACGTGTCAACCAATCGCCCGGGCGTCGAAACAGTGCCGCTCGAGCGAATGCAAAGGATACTCAAAAACAATTTTTATTACATTACTTTGCAATGTTATTAGATCGTTTATAATGTTTTATAAATTTATTTTCAGATAGAGCTTTTCATTATGCGAAGAACATGGCGCCATCGCATACGCAACGATATATCGTCGCTGGCACTTTTCGCAAGTGCAGAGAACGACGATATATCGTCGTCCGGTACTAAAAGGGTTAAAATCATTGTTTATTGTCGCGCCATCACCCGGCCATGCATGAGCCCTATCAGTACGAAAACTATCCTGTCTGAACACTTCGATGCATAAACATTGCCACTAGCAACCGATTTGATTATTTTCCCGAATTGGGCCATTCGGTTTTCAGTGACAAGACCGAATGTCAGTCGCGACCGAATCGGTGAAATTGCCGTATGCGTTTCGAAGACGTACCGTGTGAACGCGCCCATTTAAATGTATGCGCCACTGCAGCACACGGTAAAAAACCGATTCGGTGAATTTACCGAAACGGGAAAAAACCGTATCGTGTGAACACGACCCCCGAAAACCGAACGCCAGTCTCGATCGAATCGGTGAAATTGCCGTATGAGTTTCGAAGACGTACCGTGTGAACGCACCCATTTAAATGTATGCGCCACTGCAGCACACGGTAAAAAAACGGATTCGGTAAAATACCGAAACGGGAAAAAACCGTATCGTGTGAACGGGCTGTTAGACTGTATTTAATTAAGTCGCCACACGAGGCATGGTGGGGGGACGAGGCTCGCGGAAGGCTTAAAAATCTGAGGATTTTTTTCCGCCGAATTACATATACTACTTTTTCTCACGAATGCCCATTTCTCAAAATAAAATAAAGAGAAGTATAGACGGCTCATTTCACGTTGCGTTCATCAGTTTGGAAAAAGGACCCACTTTGGACGAAGCAATCTTTTGACAGTCTGCAGACTCCCGGTCGGTGTCACCAGATATCGGCAGAATAGGCTGGAAAAGGCCTCGAAATGGGCACAAGTGAGGAAAAGTCGATTTTCTCAGCCTGTCTACTGTACTAGTAGGCGTTTAGTTTCGCTTGTGATCTCGCGACGGACGGACGAACGTACTCTACGTATTTTTTCGTAATGGAAAAGAGTGGCTGGTCGAACGAGGAAACTATATCATTTCTGGAGTATTATCAAGGTGAACCTTGCATATGGAATCCGAAGGATAAGAATCATAAGGATAAAAAGAAAGTGGCAGATGCCTGGACTCATCTTAGTGAATTAACGCAGAAGCCAGTGAAAGAATTAAAAAGTAAGAAGGAAATACTGATGACAAGTTTCCGCAAACATCTGAAAAAGAAGCAGGAATCTTTCCGTTCCGGTGCAGGTATGTATCACTTTTATTTGCCATATTAATAAGAACAGTAACCTACCCACCTAGCAGTATAATAACAGAACTAACTGCATGTCCTTTATTCTGAAAGGGTCTTAACATTTGTTTAGCAGTAGTAGTTAGATACATTCGTAGTACGAATGGGATGTGCTTACTATGGATGTGCGATTATTCATCGATTACTAAAAATCGATGGTTTTTTCCGAGATAATCTCTTCTTTTAAACGATATTTGCGAGTTCGATGCAATCTATATGACATCGATGTATTTTCCAGAAAATAGAAGAAATCGATTTTTCCAATTTCTGTCATTTTGTCGGTTTCATTTAAGAAATAAATATAATGAGCTAAATAATACAAATTCGCAAGGCGGGGGTACGCTTCGGCAGAAGGGCGGGTTTTTTCTATTCCACGATGCAAGAGGAAAGTTTCGAAAAAGTGGAAGAGTAAAACCGTGCGAAAGGCTCCGGAGAGACGCGGATGCGCCGACATCCCTACGCGCGTCTCAATGGCTTAATTTATGGCAGGGCAACGTGCTTCTCGTTCATGGATAGGTCGACCGCAGAAGGTAACGGAGGACAAAGGGTGCTCATGCCATCCCGCGAGTCTAGTGAAAGTGGAGAAAGGGTCGAGGAGCCGTTGCGGTTGCCTAAACAAATGTCTGCGTGAATTTCATGATCGATGCTTCGTTGGGTAACATCGCACATCTCTAATAGTAAGGGATCCCTCATAAGAAAAAAAAATTGATTACCACTCCTCTGAAACTTTGTGAGCATCTTCATTTTACCGAATCTGCCAGCTTTTTTATTTGCGAAAAGTCTGGTTTCCGCCGGAGTTTCGCGATATTAATTAACAAATATGTCAATTTTATGAATTTTGTTTATTGATGACCAACAATCTGATTCTTTGCCCGAAGTAAGATAAATATTTATGAAATCAAACGGTAACATTGTCCGACAAGTTTTCTGCCGGGTATGTCCAGTCCGACACTCTGAACATGTCATTTTTATGAAGCATGTTGACATCATTACCAACATTACTTTTTTTTTTCATTTTGTGTGAAATTAAGTTTACAATGCAGTGGAATTATTGTCCGACAAAATAATTGCCGGATATCTGTAAAAAATGCAAAAAATGTGTTAGAATATTTTCCATGTTGACCTCTCATTGGGGTTTGAAGTGCAAAGGATAAATAAAAGTTTGTCTTATGTATTTTCACCCGTAGAATAGGAATATCGCTATTGATTTTGCGTTCGAGTGAAATGTTATTGTTTAAAACGCATTTGTTTAAACAAGTTTTGAAGAAATATAAATTTTGTTTTAAAAAGTACATATTTATATTACCTGGGTCATTTTAAAAAGAAAAGGTCTGTTACGATTTTGTGGTCAAATTCATATTTACGAAGTTACAGCAGTTAGAAAGTTGCTAAAAGTGCTTTTAGGGTTAACCTTGAGTAAATAGTAATGATCTTGTGATATCTTCCAATGTTCAGTATACACGCCTTTATATAGAGTGATATTAAGTACTATTTGTTTATTTATGGCAGATTCATGTATACAGGGTGGCCCAAAAATAAGTTACAACCATCAACTGCATTTTTTTAAATATTGTTTTCCTTCGATGTATTTCGAGGTTTCTAGACTTTCTTAAATAAAATTGGGTATTTGTATGTGATTTCGAAATAACTTATCAGGTGTAACATGAAAGTAGGAGGAGAGGCATTGGTTGTAATTATGTGTGCTTCGTTGCAGGTGCCGGAGATATATACGAACCGGTTTGGTTCGCATACCAAACAATGGAGACATTTTTATTGCCAGTCTATACCTGTAACGATGGTATCAATACAGAAACGGTAAGTAAAAAGAAGCTTAACTATGATTCATTTATTTCCAATTTAGATTGTCTTACATCATTCCTCATACACACACATTTCTATAAAAATATGAAGTAAATTCTTCCCTGATTTGTCTCGCATTCAAAGGAGATCTTCGTGGTACAGACGGCAAATCTTTCATTGCATTGTATTCGTTGTTATATCTTCGCCATGAACCAGGTGTGATCTGATTGCCATTACTATCATATACGTCAAACGATCCCGGAGGAGTATATCTATTTGAAGAAGTTTTACTCGTCCTCAAATAGTTATGCAGTAATACACAAGTCATTGTAATTTCCGACACAATTTGTGGTTCTAAAGCAATAGGGCGTCGGAAAATTCGAAACACTGAGGTTAAAATTCCAAACGTATTTTCTACTACAACCCGGGATCTGGATAAGGTTTGGTTAAAGATCCTTTTTTATGAACCTACGTCATGGTTTCCAGGATAGGGCTTCATTACGTGCATACTCAGTGCAAAAGCACCATCAGCTAAAATTATGTATGGCACATCAATATCCGATCCTGGAAGTGGACATGGCGGGGGAAAATTAATCTCGTTTGTGGACATTCTTTGCCATAATAATGATTTGTTAAAAACTCCACCATCACTAATTCTCCCCTGACTTCCTATGTCTGCAAATATAAATTTATATTGGCTGTCCACTAATGCCAAAAGAACGATGCTAAAAGTTCTCTTATAATTGAAATACTCTGTTCCGCTATGAGATGGGCTTTCTATAACCACATGCTTGCCGTCCAGTGAACCTACGCAGTGTGGAAATTTGTTCCTAAATCCTTCTTCTATAGCCAGCCATCCTTCTGCTGTTGCGGGCATCTGTAACAAGATAAATAAACTGTAAGAGTAAGTTTTAATCATTCATGTTTTTTAGCAATCACAAGAAAATGCAGAGCCTGAAGAAACGGAAGAGGCAGCAAATGATTCTTCGCAAACACACCATAACACATTTCATACATCCACCCTACCATCGACGTCTACTCCGAGATCTCGATCTCGTACTCGCCCTTCTCCTAAAGTGCCTGAACAAATGCTTTAGGTCAAAGGCAAAGTGAAAGCAAGCGTGTTCAAGAAGACGATGATTGCGATTTATATTCTAAGCTGTTGGCTACAAAGCTGCGCGAACTGCCAAATGATGAACGGAAAATGCTAATGTACCAAATCGATGGGTTATTTATAGAAAGAATCAACCAAAGGTCATTTACACGTTATACACCATATCCCCAATATTATTCTACACCCCTATCAGTCGCTAGTGCTTTTACATCAAACCGCTCTTCATGTACAAAAACCTCTTGTTATCAGCCCATCCCGATCATAGCAAGTGAAGATCCCCAAGCTCCATCAACTAAACCCTCGCATCCCATTATCGTATCAGATGAAATAATCCAGCCCGCGTCATCGTCGAAGCGCAACGTTATAAATGCGGCGTTTTTGAAAACATGTGACAATGTTGATTCGTAATACTTCAATTTAAATATTGAGTTACTAATTTAAGTAATAAATATTATCAAGCTCAATATCATATGGTACAGATTTGATATGATTCTTATTAAACTGAAATGAATGAAAATTACTGTTTTATTTCACAAACTTACCTTTACTTCATCCTTCAAAACTTCATTAAGAGCTCGGCAAACTTCAGAAATAATTTTCGATATGCTTGGAACGGATACTTTAAACAAGTAGTGTAGACTCCTGTAGGAGTCACCAGATGCTAAAAATCGTAGTGCTATCGCAAGACGATATTTAGCTGGTATTGCTTCTCTGAAGTCTGTATCTTGCTTGGAAATTATTGGTGATATTTTGTTTAGCAAAACCTCGAAATCAGTATAGCTCATACGGCAAAAGTTATCGAACTCTCCAGATGGTTCATATAAAAGTTCACTAAATTTATTTTCCATAAATTGTCTGTAACAAAATTTTAGTTTACAATTGTACATTATGAAACACATTGTGCCATGCAGTGTACTACAAAACATTACATTTCAGCCTAGACAAAATATAAGGCAGCAGTAACTTTACAATTCATTTAATAATTATTTTAGAGGGTGGGTCAACTGAAGCGGGACGGGGCTTGTACCATTTTGAGAGTACAACGCAGGAAGTTTTTTGCTCTATCTCAAAAATGGAAATTTTGATGAATATTTTTTTGAAAAAATTCAAATTTCTGAAAGAATTTACTTCTGCAGTTTTTCAAAAACATAAAAAATTTAAAAAAGGAGAACAAAATTATTAGATTATAAAGAGGAAGTCTTACACTAAATTACAGTTCAACGTTTAAGTCCATACATCAAAAAGAACGCAAATATGGCAACTGTTTCTTCTGCGCGGGGTCCATTGAACCCTGTCTGATCACTACGTTATTTTTACTACGAGTTAAATATAATGAAATGATTTAATAGTTACCTGGTACGATTTTTATGAATTTTTATCATCCACCATCTTCTCCTTCGTCGGGCTTTTCTTCTTTCACTCTGCTTCAATTGTAAATAAAAAAATGACAAACCACAAGCAACAGCCGCAACAAGTTCTGTATCCGCGTCCGCCATGCTTGCCCGCTCGGAACACACTGACGTATTCACAAGCATGTAAATGACTTCCAAATGCGCTTGGGGCTTGTGGATGCTTGGCGAGGCTTGGCAAGCATGTAAATGACTTCCAAATGCGCTTGTAGTCACTTGAGGCTTGTGAACGCTTGCCGATACTTGACAAGCGTGTAAAGCCGTCATTTAGAGTCAGCGACGTTTTTCTGGTAGGTCGTGATTTTATAAAGAACAATTTTATTATAAATCGTGAGGTGAATTATTTTCTTTTCGTATCGCTGCGTCTGGCACCTTGCATGCCTTGCGACATTGCATAATGAGCATTTTTAGGTCGCGAAAATTCATATTTTGAAGTGATTTTCTAAAAAAAGAAAACATACTGTAAATCATTGTCATAACCTCAATATACTGAAAGGGAAATTGCCAGATCATTTTATTATGCCTAACAGCTCGCCAGACGCCTCGATTTGTAATTAACTCTACAATACTAATATATCGTAATTTTTACGACGCTTACATTAGAACTAACGTATAAAGAAAAACATATTAGTATTCTAGGGTTAAAAAAATGGATTTTTGAAGTCATAGAATAAAGACTGGCTTTTTTTTAATATAAATAGATTATTTAATTCCAAGCCCCTCTCTAAAATGCCAGACGGATATTTCATTGTGAACATGTCCAAAAAAAAATGTTGAAGTATTGTAATTTCGTTCCTTAGTATGGGCCGTCGCGGGGAGCTGCGGAGAACGGGGACGGTTAACCCGTAACCGGTGATGTGGAGTCTCAGAGACTCCTTCAGAATTAATACTTTGTATAACTTTTAAACCAGTAGGCCGGTGGTTGCGCATGTTCCAGTACCTTCCTAAAAGTGGAAGGGGTACACTAGTATTATATTAGTGTCAGTTTGTGATCAGCAGTCTCTGTGGAAACAACTCGTCGGAGTCTGTGAGACTCCACGTCACTGCCTACGTAAGTATTCGCGTAACATGAATCTTGCATTTTTCTAATTATTTTGTGAATTTTAGATGGATAATCGAGCTAGTACGTCACGCGCTGCTTGTGCCTTGGATACTGATTTTGAGGAGACCGTTACTAAGTGGTATACCAGTATTGACTCTGACAATAGTGATGTGGAAAATGTTGATTGTGATTGTGAAATAGAGAGTGATCATGACAGTGTTTCCGATCAATCTGTAAATGAAGATATTTTACATGAAGCAAACAACCAAGAGACTGAACAAAACGAGGCCCCTGAATTATCATCCGATGAAGAAGAATCAAATATCACGCGGCCTAAGAAAAATTTCTATGGTAAAAACGGCTATAAGTGGTCAGCTAATGAACCCACTAGAAATGTTCGAGTTTCAGAGCAAAATAAAATAAAACTAAAATTACCGGGTTTACGGGGAAAATCTCGAACTTTAGGGCATTCGGCAGATCCCGAAGCAGTATGGAACTGTTTATTCACGGGTGAAATGGTAGACATTATAGTCAAGAGGACTAATATAAAACTAGCAATTGTAAGAGCAAAATACAAAAATGAAAATCGAGCCGATCTAAAGAATACTGACCAAGTTGAAATAAAAGCATTGTTGGGCTTATTGATTTATTCTGCAGTATTTAAGTCAAATGATGAGGATATTGAGTGTTTATTTGCAACCGATGGTACAGGCAGAGACATTTTTAGAGCGGTAATGAGTGGAAAGAGATTTGCTGTCTTGCTAAATTGTCTGCGTTTCGACGATCCTCTCACAAGGGAACAACGAAGGGAAGTAAATAGGCTGGCACCTGTGCAAGACATTTTCGACCTATTTATTCAAAATTGCCAGAACGAGTTCACTGTTGGTGAATATATATGTATCGATGAAATGTTGCTAGGTGTTCGAGGAAGATGCAGCTTCCGAATGTATATACCTAGTAAGCCTCGAAAATACGGAATAAAAATAATGGTCCTGACAGATGCCAGAAATAACTATGTTTATAATGCATACGTATACACGGGAAAGGACTCGGATGGATATGGGCTTTCTGCAGATGAAAAAAAATTGCCTAAACCTACACAATCTGTGATTCGTTTGGCCAGACCACTCTTTGGGACCAACAGAAATGTGACTGCAGACAACTGGTTCACGTCTGTCGAATTAGTGGAATTACTAAAGTCACATGGCCTAACTTACGTTGCAACTATGAGGAAGACAAAAAGGCACATTCCTCCTGAATTCCTCCTAAAGAGGGGCAGAGCGGTGGAGTCATCCATTTATGGTTTTAGAAAACATATGACTCTTCTATCATTTGTTCCTAAAAGAAATAAAGCTGTAATTCTAATATCAACAATGCATTATACCAGTGCCACAGACCCAACAAATAATAAACCTGAGATAATAAACTTTTACAATATGACAAAAGGGGGTGTCGATGCCCTCGATGAAAAATGCACTATATATAGTTCGTCCAGAAAAACACAACGCTGGCCCATGGCAGTGTTTTATAAAATATTAGACATGAGCACAGTAAACGCGTACGTCATGTTTAAATGTTACAGGGATAACAAAACAACATTAAAAAGAAAAGATTTCATGAAGAAACTAGCCGAAAGTCTAACAAGTCCACATATGAGGAGAAGATGTGAAAACCCTCAAATTCCTGCTGAAATCAGAGATTCTATCAAACGTATTCTCCGTATTGAGACAGTTACTCCTGCGGTCCAAGAAAAACTTGAAGTTCGCAAATATTGTTATTTATGTCCAGCTAGGTTACATAGGAAGACCTTTTATTTGTGCTTTGATTGCAAGAAACCTATATGTTTGACTTGTAGTCACAAGATTTGTAAAGAGTGTGCTGCTAAAAGGGAATGAAATTTTATTCAACTACATATGCTGCAGTTTTATTTGTAACTGAAATATTTGTTTTCTTTTTTCTAAAAATAAGTTACTTATTTACTACTGTAATCAATGACTAATGTGCATTTTTAATATTTTGTAATATTTCTAAAATAAAAATATATTATATATGCCAGTATTTCACTTGTAATAGAATGGCTCAATTTTTTAATATGATGTTCTGTAAAGGCAACAGTTAGTATTCCTGAGTGAAATATGCTAAAACATCTTCTAAATATATACATAAAAAGATAATTACAGTGCTATTTACTAAAAAAAAGAAAGTCGAGTTTGACAGCCCACTTTTGCAAGAGGAGTCTCTGAGACTCCACATCGGTGTTTATGAAACAAAAAAGGTACATCACCGGTTACGGGTTAAGGAGTGGAGATTGACTTTAGTGACTTTATGTTAAAAAAGCCAGACTTTATACGCCTCTTGCGTATCTCGAAAGTGCGGCGAAAGCGCCGCGTAGTGGCCAAGATTGGCACAAATGGGTTACACTGTCAACCAATCAGACCTTCCGGCTTGTGCTTATACAGGCAAACCTAAGTGTACATGTGACCACATGTATAGTCGTACACCCCCGTACCGTGTAACCCAGTACAGCACTTTTTGCTCACCAGGCGAGTAAGGCGGCGCCACCACCGATGCGCACAATGCGTATACTATTACTTCAAAAATCCATTTTTTTAATTACAAATTGAGGCGTCTGGCGAGCTGTCAGGCATAATAAAATGATCTAGCAATTTCCGTTTCAGTATATTGAGGTTATGATAATGATTTTCAATATGTTTTCTTGTTTTTTAAAATCACTTCAAAATATGAATTTTCGACCCCCCTAAAAATGCTACCCAGGTAGCACACTGACGTTAGAATAACGTCTCAGACGTCATTTTTTGGTCAGTATAGGGTTTCAGACGTCAGTTGTCGTAATATTAACGTCACAGGGACGTCATATTTACGACGTACCTTGGACGTCAGAATTCAACGTCTTTTTGACGGAACTTTTCCGTCATTTTTGATGACGAACGAGACTTAGAAAAATTTCGGTCTTCTGCATATATAGGGACTTGAACATTTATTTCTGAATAGATGGACAGAAATTGTAATTTGTTTAATGATTAAATCAATAAATTATTTGATTTCGAGTCTCCAGAGTATGTTGAGGAAATTATAAACTATACTGTTTATTAAAAAGCACAGATTATTAAAGTACACATAATAATCTCGGAAATGCTAATAAATATGGCAAAATGAATGAAATTTTGTAGCGCGTGGGGTTATGCGCGCGCAGCCATTGCGTGATTCGTCCGCCGAGCGTGGCGTGACGATCGAGAGCCTCCAGCACGTTGCATCGTCTCCAATACATTAAGAAGTGTCGGATCGCGTCTATGAAAGATAATCGTCGGGTGAAGTGGCAAGCAACAAAGCAACCAAGATCCTACGCCTAACGTAAGCATAAAATATATTAAAAGTTTAATATAAAGAGAGTGCAGTGTACGATTCATTAACACGTTCGCTGCATCTCCCCTCCTGCGCCGCGCAGCCCCAGGAGACACAGCCACTTCACGCGGGAGACATGTGATATGCAGCGAACGTGTTAAACTCATTTTCTGCAAACATTATAATTTGAATATCGCCCGGAGATATATCGACTCTTTCCGGTTGATCAAGGATCGGCGATTTACGTTCATCCGAAACCACCACCCAGAGTTGCCAGATCTGCAGAATTTTCTGCAATTTAATACGGTGGTTGAAATTAGGGAAGACCCAAGACCGAAGTGGATAATCAATTGTAGGCAAGTTCTTATAAATTTAATCTTAAATATTAGCAGAAAACTTGTATATGCATGGATTAACATTTTTTGCTTGTTTTATAGAGCAAAATGTATGTAATAGTCGAGTTCGAAGAAAATGGTGGAGGTGGACTAGCTATTGTAAGGAATACTTGGTTAACACCAAGAAAGAAACACTGCTTTTGGCCACCATATAAGTCGCTAAATATGCTAAATAAATGTTTAGTTGAAAATGAAGATATAACGAAGAACTGGCAATCATATGAGATAAGCCGTTGCTTTTATGAGTCAAGTAAAATAATTTACTTATTTTGTATACATACATTCTATAAAGTTGATCCAAATTCATTCAAGTGGACTGATGATGTGTAACAAGTTAGAGTAAAATCAATCAAAAATATGGATAGGCTAATTTTTGTTGTTTAGATTTTATTCTGTTATTGTGATAATATAGTTCATTTAATTGGTTGCATGCATCAGTTACATCTAGAACTGATTATTAAAATGAAAAATGTTTTTCGACTATTGTGGTTTTGTTTTTTAGCTGATATCGATAAAATCCGAAGGAAGCTTAGACAAGCAGAAGATACTTCCGACCTTCAAAGTGAAGAAGAGACTGTAAGAAAACGAAAAATCCCAAAAAGATTACTTTCGGAGTCATCAGATGAGGAAATATATGATGATTTCAAGAATCAGAGACTTTCAGTTGCAATAAAAAGTCCACTAAGAAAAGGTGAGTATGATAAAATAATACATGAAAATTTAAAAAATTATCTTATTGTAAAGGAATTGTCTAGATTATGAATGTGTATTTTAGGACTTTCTGAGCAGAAGGGGAATTTTGCAAAAAAACTGGACTTTGGTAAGCTCATAACATCTTCAATTTTAATAATCACAATCTTTTAAGTATTTCAATATACAATGTGTCCCACGGATAGAGTTACCAAGAGGATAGATGGACCAAAAATATTAATTTACGACAATGTCATTCTTTATACAACATTTTTTATGAAGAATAACATTGTTGTACAATGACATCTTTGGTCGATTTGTCCTCTTAGTAACTGTGTCCATGAACACACTGTATAAAGAGTTTCACAAATATTATTAATCTATACCCTAGCTCTTTCATTTATTCTGTTCTTTTCAGGAAAAACAGGATTAGAAGGAAGAGGAGCTTTAGCAGGACCTCGCAGGTAGTACAGTATTTCGTTGTTACCGACAGTAATGTAATATCGTAAACATCACAATTTAAATAAGAATTCGTTATACATAATAAGTGTTTGATATGAGTCTTGATGGACTAATGCCTCCAAATCATTATCTTCAAATTTATTCGGCTCCCTGTCATCCAAGTCGAAATCACCAGCTTTAAAACTACGTGCAAACCACTTCCGACGCGTTTGCTCGCAGCTAGAGCATGTACACTTCCACTAAATACGTAGCTGCACTTTTGTTCATATTAAAATAATGAAGCAAAACTCCCCGCAAGAACACTTTATTCGGCACACATTTTGATATATTCAATAAATTATTATAAAATGTTGTTATTTATGGTTTGAAAAAAGGTTATGTACCAACCAAGTTGGGAGTTGACTTATCACCAGTAGGAAAACGTCTTAAAAGTTTGGGCATGATCATATTTTTTCATTAAAAAACGCTACGAATTAATTCCAACACCTAATATATAATTTTTAATTTTTATTGAACAATTTGGATTTTTTAAAAGATTAAGTCACAGTGGCGTCACAGTTACATCACCCAGTGACAATCACTCCGTGGCATCCCAGTAACGTATGAGTAACGTCACTCGGTGACAATCACGCGGTGGCGGCACAGTGAAGCTCCCGTGCCAACACGGCGTGCTGCCACCGCGTGACGCTCGGGTGAAAGTCACGCTTGGCTATCGGGGCCCCGATAGCCAAGTTTTGTCACTACGAGCGCACTGTGCCGTCACGCGGTGGAGTTAGGAAACATCACAGTGACCTTATCGTGCGTGCCCCCACGGACGTCACAGTGGCGACACGCAGTGGCAACGGCGAGTGAGGTAACTGTGACTGCACAGCGATCGTCACTACAACAGCACTGTGCAGTCACGCGGTGCGCTTTCAAAATAAAATTGTCGGTATGTAGATTTTGCAAAAAGGGAACGCACACAGTGACTTTACCCGCCTAGAGGTGTGGCTTCTTTTTTTTTTCCGTGCCCCACCGGGATTTGAACCAGCGATCTTTGGAATATCCTAGGCCAGATGCCTCGAGACTGGGAAACGTTTTCGCATTACGCCACCGACTCTTCGAGAGAGGTTGGTCGACTCCAGTCATATATAGAAACCGGACATGACAGTGACTGCTCTCGAAGGTTCTCGTTAAATTTTCTAAAATAATTTGATGTTCTTTTTCAAAACAGTAGCGATTATGATAATTATCCATTCCCTGTTTATAGTAGAATATTCGTCAAGAATCATGTTAAAGTTAACCATTAGCGCCAAGCGTCTTATGTATAGGACGGCCATTTGGAATTTTTTTCTCATAACCTCTGAGTAACAAATCATGCAATTTTCGTAAAGAAAATCCACCAGAAATTAATTTGGGCTTTAATGGGTTAAGTTCACGATGGAATTTTTGTATTATTAGGTGTTGGAATTAATTTGTAGCGTCGATCTTAACAATACCTATAAATGGCACGCAGGTAGTACAATATTTCGTTGTTACCGACAGTAATGTAATATCCTAAACATATCACAATTTAATTGTAAGAATTCTTTATACATAAGTGTTTGACATGAGTCTTGATGGACTAATGCCTCCAAATCATTATCTTCAAATTTATTCGGCTCCTTGTCATCCAAGTCGAAATCACCAGCTTTAAAACGTGCAAACCACACCACCGTATGCCTAGCAGACCATAATTGTATAATTAATTAGGAATTACTCCTATCGTTTGGAAATAGTTTGGGGATATTTAGGAAATTAGTTTCAGATTTTGGGAAACGTTAATTAATTTATTATAAATTATTTTTTACTTGACCGTATAGATAGCAGATATAGATTAGAAATTGTCAAATTACAGACGAATCAATTGGAAATCATTTGGGGAATTGAACCCTATTGTTAATTTCATTTGGGAAACAATATTTATGTAATTAATAATTAATTATCGTTCCACAGTGAAAACTGTTTTATCAATATATCATAAATACGTTGACGGTTACCGACTGTTAGATACCTAGGTTTACATAATTTGATAATTAATTAGGTAGGAATTACTCCTATCGTTTGGAAATAGTTTGGGAATATTTAGGAAATTAGTTTCAGATTTTGGGAAACGTTAATTAATGTATTATAAATTATTGTTTACTTGACCGTATTAGGTAGATAGCAAATATTAATTAGAAATTGTTAAATTACAGACGAATCAATTGGAAATCATTTGGGGAATCGAACCCTATTGTTAATTTCATTTGGGAAATAGTACTTAGGTAATTAATAATTATAATTATCGTTCCACAGTGAAAACTGTTTTATCAATATATAATAAATACGTTGACGGTTACCGACCGTTAGATACCGACCTGCGACTCGGATTCTGTCGCTGGTGACTTTTTTAAATGTTACTTGTAAATGTACTAACCAATGATGAGGGCATGAGTATTAATTGTTCATTGGCTAGTATGTTTAAAAATGATACTTTAGAAAGTCACCAGCGACAGAATCCGAGTCGCAGTGGTATTTTGCTATATTTTGAAGGTCACCCTGCTCTAATTAAAAACCCAAGTAATTCAATTTATTTATTAGTAAATAATGTGGGTCATAAATTGATTACCACTGCGACTCGGATTCTGTCGCTGGTGACTTTCTAAAGTATCATTTTTAAACATACTAGCCAATGAACAATTAACACTCATGCCCTCATCATTAATTAGTACATTTACAACCCCGACAGCAAAGCGTGGATTTACACGCTAGCTGCACGCAGTGCTGCCACGTAGTGGCACCACTGTGGTCTCACCGTGGCGTGATCGCGTGGCGTACACAAACTAAAAGCACCGTGGCTACACAGTGAACACACTGAGTGGTTCACAGCGTAAAGACACAGTAGTTACACTCAGTGCAGTCAAGGTGCCTTTTCGACGTGCACATTTCGTAAATTTACCGACCATGAATGTCGGTAACTTCATTGTCTTCACAAAATTTTTAACACGTTTGCTGCCGCCGGCTCCGATCGGAGCCAGTCGACACTTCGCGCCTGTGCCGCCGGCTCCGATCGGAGACACATTAACGTGCACATTACATTATTCAGTCTGTTACCAGCACTGAGCGCGATGCAATCAATCTAAAAGTGGCAGCGAATGTGTTAAATTAGAAAATAACAAAATTGATATAATAATAGGTTTGTTCCCAGAAAGCAATTTGTGACTAGTTACAAATTTTGATCTGCGGATGTGTGCGGTTGTAAATTTACAATTAATTGATTTCACACCCCTATAGAAGAATTTTTAAATTAGAAAATAACAAAATTGATATTATAATAATGTTTCAAACAGTGCAAATTGTACTGAATTATTTCATAAATAATGAATAATTAATTATCATAATCGCTACTGTTTTGAAAAAGAAAGTATCAAATTATTTTTAAAAATTTAATGAGATATATATATATAAACCGGCCTTTACACAATGCAACACTGAGATATCTCGACAAAAATATTTAAAATTTAGTTTACGTTTGACATAGCTCGAAATCGGCTTTCGGCTTTATCTCACTAGTCACAGTACTGTTGCTTTCAGGTATCGATATTATATGTATAACTTAGTCGACTTCCACCACAAAGAGTCGATGGCGCAATTGGTAGAATGCGAGAAGCGTTCCCAGTCTTCTAAAGATCGCAGGTTCGAGTCCTGGCCGGGTCGGGTTTGAGAAAAAAAAACCGACACTCTCTCTCTCTCTCTCTAGTAGGCGGATAAGGCAGGCGGGAAATCCTACTTTATCGCCCCCTTTTTGCAAAATTCTATAGTAACATTTAAAAAAGTCACCAGCGACAGAATCCGAGTCGAAGGTCGGTATCTAACGGTCGGTAACCGTCAACGTATTTATTATATATTGATAAAACAGTTTTCACTGTGGAACGATAATTATAATTATTAATTACCTAAGTATTATTTCCCAAATGAAATTAACAATGGGGTTCGATTCCCCAAATGATTTCCAATTGATTCGTCTGTAATTTGACAATTTCTAATTAATATTTGCTATCTACCTAATACGGTCAAGTAAACAATAATTTATAATAAATTAATTAACGTTTCCCAAAATCTGAAACTAATTTCCTAAATATTCCCAAACTATTTCCAAATGATAGGAGTAATTCCTACCTAATTAATTATCAAATTATGTAAACCTAGGTATCTAACAGTCGGTAACCGTCAACGTATTTATGATATATTGATAAAACAGTTTTCACTGTGGAACGATAATTAATTATTAATTACATAAATATTGTTTCCCAAATGAAATTAACAATAGGGTTCAATTCCCCAAATGATTTCCAATTGATTCGACTGTAATTTGACAATTTCTAATCTATATCTGCTATCTATACGGTCAAGTAAAAAATAATTTATAATAAATTAATTAACGTTTCCCAAAATCTGAAACTAATTTCCTAAATATCCCCAAACTATTTCCAAACGATAGGAGTAATTCCTAATTAATTATACAATTATGGTCTGCTAGGCATACGGTGGTGCAAACCACTTCCGACGCGTTTGCTCGCAGCTACCTAGAGCATGTACACTTCCACTAAATACGTAGCTGCACTTTTGTTCATATTAAAATAATGAAGCAAAACTCCCCGTAAGAACACGTTATTCGGCACAAATTTTGATATATTCAATAAATTATTATAAAATTGTTATTTATGATTTGAAAAAAGGTTATGTACCAACCAAGTTGGGAGTTGACTTATCACCAGTAGGAAAACGTCTTAACCCCCCCCGACAGCAAAGCGTGGATTTACACGCTAGCCGCACGCAGTGCTGCCACGTAGTGGCACCACTGTGGTCTCACCGTGGCGTGATCGCGTGGCGTACACAAACTAAAAGCACCGTGGCTACACAGTGAGCACACGGAGTGGTTCACAGGATAAAGACACAGTGGTTACACTCAGTGCAGTCACGGTGCCTTTTCGACGTGCACACTTCGTAAATTTACCGACCATGAATATCGGTAAATTCACTGTCTTCACAAAATTGTTAACGAATTAATGAATTCGCTGCGGAACACGCAGCTCCCGCGGCACGCCAACATAGTTTTACGCAAATTTCAAGATTTTAGTACGGGGGTTAACTCAATCATTTTAATACGCAGGGAACACGCGTGTTCGTAATTAAATAATTTAAAGGTTCGGTGGTCGAGCAGTACGGACGTGTGGCGGATCGCTCCTACGAAATTCGGAACTTTAGTCGGGTTTTTCGCGAGTGAGTGCGATAAAAAGTGCATGGTGGTGTTCACGGAGCAGTGCGAATAAGTGAAATGGAAGTGCGGCGAGGCCGGCGTTTAAGCAGTATTCGACGATGACGAAGTCTGTCGTATCGAGTTCCCTCGTGGCACGAACGCCATCATGGCCGCCGCTACATAGCGTCGGTTGACGAAAGACCGCAAAGGCCAGCAGAGGAACACCAGACGAGCGACCCTCGCGAGAAACCGCCTCGGGAGCTCCGGGACACCGAAGAGGCCCTTGCGAACGACCGAGCTATGCTGGGAGTCTACAGCGAAGTGACAATAAGCCAACCTGTCATCATCCCCCCTCTAATCGCATAAACACAAGGAAACACGAGGAAAGCGCACTAAGAATCGTTTTAGGCGTATGATATTTCCGTAGGACCTCGTTCCGTGCCATGACGACGCATCTTCCGACGAATTTCAAAATTCCAGACCATCGAGGTAATTATTCAATCAACGTCGTATCTCGACACTTGCGATACTTTATCTTTTTTTCTTCTCCATCACTCCCTCCGTCACACTTGGTACCTCGTACGCGATAACGCAGGTGCAGCTCATCGCCGAGTAACAATATACCGCTGATGTGAATAGTTCAAAGCGCCAAGCACATGAAACGACGCGGCTCCAAGATCCTGAAGGAAGGATGGATGGTGCACTCGACGAATCGCGATCCGATGGTAGGTTGACGACGTAACGCTGATTCGGTTTCGCTTCCCCCATCATTAAGGCGCGCGTGTTTTCAGAGGAAGAGACACTACTGGCGATTGGACACAAAGGCCATAATTCTGTTCCAAAGCGACAGCAGTTCCAAGTACTTCAAAGAGATTCCGTTGGCTGAAATTCTAGTCGTCGCCGCCGCCAGGGAACAACATTCTCGTGAGTACATATGTATATCGTTAGAAATTGTCTGTGCGCGTTTAGTCGATGTACAACGCGCGCGTTCTCTCCTTCCAGGCACGATGCATTGTTTCGAATTGAGAACGGCCAACGTCGATTACTACGTCGGCGAAGATCCCCTCTATGGAGGTGCTAGTGGTCAGCTTCCATCGCCGGAAAGTGGCGTTGGCGCTCACTTGGCGAGGACCTGGAAAACGAATATCAGGCAGGCATCAATGCCCGTCACCTCCGGATCGGCAAGTACGTTCAGAGCTCGCGAGTGTGCGCGCGAACGCGTACCGATGCTATACCGAAAAACACGCGTCGTTTTCCACAGGTCGGTAGGAGCAGTCGACAACCGAGCCAGAGGAACGCGTAACCGACATGTCGCAGCTCTATCACATCTTCCCGGACAAAGTTCTTGGCTCGGGTTAATTTGATATCATCTACGGCGGAGTTCATCGCAAGACCGGCCGCGCGATGGCGATAAAGGTGATCGACAAGCTGCGTTTTACCACCGAGCAAAAGGCCCAGCTCAAGAACGAAGTAGCCATCCTGCAGAATCTGTCCCACAGCGGAGTCGTTAATCTCGAGAGGATGTTCGAGACGCCGGAGAGGATATTCGTGGTGATGGAGAAGCTCAAGGGAGACATGCGGAAAATGAACACGGTGTACGAAAGTAATTTCAGGGGAGCTATTCTCGACGCGTGGGAAATGCTTTTCGTGGACGAGATATTTTTCGTTAACGGATTTAAAGTTTCGTCGATCACTTTCGTTAACGATTCGAAAATTCCTTCCAAGATAGATCTCGTCAATGAAATTAATTTTCTCACACGAAAAATGTGTTTACATCCCTTAGCGACGTCTTCTTTTTAGAATCTCGTTTAATCACTTAGCAACGACCCGTCGCATCGGCCCACCGCCTCGGACAAATACCAAACCCATTCGTTGACGAAAACAGCGAGAACGACGAATGACACTTTCGTCAACGAAAAAAGTAATTTCGTTAGCGAAGGAGTTTCGCGCGTATGGGAAAACATTTCGCGTACAAAATTTCTCAACCAAAACGCAATTGCCCCTGGGGGGCAATTCTCGATACGTCAGAAACGATTTCGTGAACGGAATTATTATTTCGTTTGAGAAATTTTGTACACGGAATTTTTTCCCATACGAAACTCCTTCGTTAACGAAATTACTTTTTTCATTGACGAAATTGTCATTCGTCGTTCTCGCTGTTTTCGTCAACGAATGTTGTTTGGTATTTGTATGCCGGTGAGTTGCATGACGAGGTGGTGGGCCGATGCGACGGGTCGTTGCTAAGTGATTAAACGAGATTCTAAAAAGAAGACGTCGCTATAAAGGATGTAAACACATTTTTCGTGTGAGAAAATTAATTTCGTTGACGAGATCTATCTTGGAAGGGATATTCGAATCGTTAACGAAAGTGATCGACGAAATTTTATGTCCGTTAACGAAAAATATTTCGTCCACGAAAAGGATTTCCCACGCGTCGAGAATAGCACCCCTGAGCATGTTTCGCCAAGCAATCAGCTGTTCTCATGGCGACCACGTAAAACGCGACATGCGCAGCTTATTGTACTTTCGTACACCGGGACTTTCAAAAAATTATTATAAATTAACCGTGCATTTTGTCAAGTAGGTTCTTGCATCAATTTCATAGTAAATTTTCCCCGCTACAAATTGGTAGCTTCATTTTTTTGATCGAGTAAATCTAGGATGCCCAGGAAAAAGAGTATAAATTTGAATAGATTGCGGAACGCGCTTTCCTCCGTTAGTTGCACGCGTAATAAAGGAGCGTCGCGTAACGATCAGCTGATCGATTTAAGCCAATTTGAATTACATATCGATACCTTACTTTGAAAACCTCGTAAGTGCAATTTTTGACAAAAATGCCATTTATAGCTTACTGTGTGTTCAGATTTTAAATCTTAACGCAGTAAGCTATAAATGGCATTTTTGTCCAAAATTGCACTTACGAGGTTTTCAAAGTAAGGTATCGATATGTATAATAATTTATTACACAAAAACGGTGCATCGTAGACTATAAGTTCCGACTTGAAATTTGTAAAGAATTTTCTCCTGTACATTGGGATATTTTTATTTATGAAATTGGTTACAGAAAAAATATAGCTTCGCGATTTGTTGGCATGTGATTTTGACAGGTAGTTTTTAATTAATTACATTATTTCTCGTCAATTTGAAGATTACCCATTTCTATATGTCATTCAGGAGATTTTTTCCTATCGATTGGTACCGGTTTTATCCTGACACTAATAAATTGTTTCGCGAATATCTAATAAGACTATACTATAAAGTGGCTTAGGGCCAAAACTTCGATAGTTTTTAATTAATTATAAATTTTCCCGGGAATTGACGGATAATACATTTTGATATGTTAATATTGGGATCTCCAGCTACAATATGTTCATTTAATAAATGGAATAGTAAAAGAAATGTTGTTTTTTAATATAAATATTTTATTAGAATACATCCCTGTAGCCCATATGATAACTTCACAGCGAAGCCACTGGGTCTACACCATCATCTCACAGTACAAGCACTGTGGAGTCATCCTGTTATGCCACAGTGCTTCCACTCGGTGCTCACACTGCGTGACTGCAGCGTGGCTTCACGGTGCACAGACAGATGGACACCCCAGTGCATGCACTCGAATACACCGCGTGAAAGCAGTGTGCAGTCACGGTGGCGCCACTTTGCTATCTGGGTAAAAGTTTGGGCATGATCATATTTTTTCATTAAAAAACGCTACGAATTAATTCCAACACCTAATATATAATTTTTAATTTTTATTGAACAATTTGGATTTTTTAAAAGATTAAGTCACAGTGGCGTCACAGTTACATCACCCAGTGATAATCACTCCGTGGCATCCCAGCAACGTATGAGTAACGTCACTCGGTGACAATCACGCGGTGGCGGCACAGTGCAGCTCCCGTGCCAACACGGCGTGCTGCCACCGCGTGACGCTCGGGTGAAAGTCACGCTTGGCTATCGGGGTATGAGTAACGTTACTCGGTGACAATCACGCGGTGGCGGCACAGTGAGGTTCCCGTGCCAACAAGACGTGCTGCCACCGCGTGACGCTCGGGTGAAAGTCACGCTTGGCTATCGGGGAGAGAGAGTGTCGGTTTTTTTTTCTCAAACCCGACCCGGCCAGGACTCGAACCTGCGATCTTTAGAAGACTGGGAACGCTTCTCGCAGCGCCATCGACTCTTTGTGGTGGAGGTCGACTAAGTTATACATATAATATCGATACCTGAAAGCAACAGTACTGTAACTAGTGAGATAAAGCCGAAAGCCGATTTCGAGCTATGTCAAACGTAAACTAAATTTTAAATATTTTTGCCGAGATATCTCAGTGTTGCATTGTGTAAAGGCCGATTTATATATATATATCTCATTAAATTTTTAAAAATAATTTGATACTTTCTTTTTCAAAACAGTAGCGATTATGATAATTAATTATTCATTATTTATGAAATAATTCAGTACAATTTGCACTGTTTGAAACATTATTATAATATCAATTTTGTTATTTTCTAATTTAAAAATTCTTCTATCGGGGTGTGAAATCAATTAATTGTAAATTTACAACCGCACACATCCGCAGATCAAAATTTGTAACTAGTCACAAATTGCTTTCTGGGAACAAACCTATTATTATATCAATTTTGTTATTTTCTAATTTAACACATTCGCTGCCACTTTTAGATCTAAATCTATCTATTTAGATCTAAATCGATTGATTGCATCGCGCTCGGTGCCGGTAACAGACTGAATAATGTAATGTGCACGTCAATGTGTCTCCGATCGGAGCCGGCGGCACAGGCGCGAAGTGTCAACTGGCTCCGATCGGAGCCGGCGGCAGCAAACGTGTTAAAAATTTTGTGAAGACAATGAAGTTACCGACATTCATGGTCGGTAAATTTACGAAGTGTGCACGTCGAAAAGGCACCTTGACTGCACTGAGTGTAACTACTGTGTTTTTACGCTGTGAACCACTCAGTGTGTTCACTGTGTAGCCACGGTGCTTTTAGTTTGTGTACGCCACGCGATCACGCCACGGTGAGACCACAGTGGTGCCACTACGTGGCAGCACTGCGTGCGGCTAGCGTGTAAATCCACGCTTTGCTGTCGGGGCTACATATAATAAATTGGGGACGCTAGAAATGAATGCGGTACCTGGCGGCAAAGCGTGTACTAAAAAACATGGCCGAAATTGGCGTTTTGGATTGGTGCGTACTTGAAAAGTGTTAACTTGCTCCAAAAGTTTTTAAAAAATGAGCATTTTTAGAACGAGATATAAAAATTTATTTTCACAAACAATGAAACGAATTCATTAGGATCAACTGTACAGCATGTCCCACGAGAAACGCATCAAGCGGTGAGACCCTGACATTTACCTTCGGCAGTATTTACCGACGGTGCTTAACTCTTTTACCTACCGGTCAACGGAATTTGAAGTTCGCGGCGTGCTGTACGCCAATATCCGCCATGTTTCCGCAGCGCCGCGAGCGCCGCCATCGGTAAATAGCGGTCCCAATAGATATTTAATTCGTAAAAAGTGAAAGTTCACATTATCGATTGCAAAAGTTTTAAATCGTGTGTCCCGTATGTTACTAAAATAGGATGAACGTAGTTTCCAGATGGATCGACCTTAATTTATTTTCTGCTATACAATTCAGTAGATTTAGCTCTCTTTTTCGAGAAGTATATTATATAGTATCCTCATAAAAGACGGGGTCAGGGATGCGCAATCTCCATGATTGCTACATATATTGTATATAAATATATATCTATATCCTACTTATTTTCCTCAAAAGGGCTTGCGCAACATAATATTTTCAACAACTTCGGGTAAGTAATGACAAAGTGGAAATTCAAGCATCAACTACGAATTTCGAATCTTATATTCATTTTCGAAAGTTCGAGAACCTTCTTGCGATCCTTTAAAAAATAAGGTTGCTCAAATTTACTCCCCGAGTAAGTCACCCTTCTGGGCTTTTGATGCTGATATTTGACCGTCGCGAAATTTAATAAGAATTCGAATACGTATTCACTTTTATCATCTCTTGGAAGAAACAACTGAATCTTGTAAGTTCGATTCGCTCATTGAAAAATTATGTAACCCATTCCTACAACCTCAAAAATAAATAAGGACAGATCACATTAGACTTGATGCATAATTCATTAAAATTTACAAGTGAAAGGTAAGACAGAACGAAAAAAGAAAATATGCCGCTAAAACGTAAAAAAAAATTGAAGCCTCGGAAAAGGAGAAACGAATACGATCCGGTAAAAGCGGAAGAGAAACTTAAGAGGTTAGAAGAATCGCGAAATAAGAGATTAGAGACCATAAGAGCTATAAAAGATGATTTGCGTCATAAATTGATGGAACGACAGGCAATAATAGGTGCGGAAGTACAGAAAGAAAGAAAAGCGCGAGAGAAGGTTTCAAAGGATCAGAAAAAGTCACTAGAAGAGAAGAAGATGATTGAGGTACTTTTCTTATAGTTATTTCAAATATTCGTGCATTTTTTCAGTCGATATATTAATTTAAAATATCAGATACGCAAAGATATGAAGACAATCATTGAAGCGGGCGTGAAAAAAGTTAACGCGGTGACGATTCTTCCTGAAAAAGTAAAGTTCGATGGGGTGAGCACCATGACTATCGGGGGAGTGAAATATAAATTAAAAAATAACGTTCACCTGGTCGGTTGGGGAAGGGAGGCTCTCATGCTCGGTGCGGCATTCGAAAAGGTGATCGGAAAGCAACTGAAGAAAGGATGGCTCATCGTGCCGCGGAAATCAATTTTCGGAATGTGGAATTATCCACTGTGGTTTCCTAAATTGGATACGCGAATTACGTACTACGAGGCCGGGTCGAATGGCTTTCCCGATGACAAATCGGTCGAGGCCACGCGAAAAATTTCGGAATACTGCAAGAAGCTGAAGAAGAGTGATATTTTGATCGTGATACTTTCCGGTGGTACCGACGACCTTCTGTGTTATCCGAAAGGCACGATCTCGGTGAAGGACAAACTCAATGTACTAGATAGTCTAAAAGCACTGAACGCAAACCCGAGAGAGATTTGCACTGTAAGAAAAAAGTTATCCGCAGTGAGAGGTAGCGATACAGTAAAGTTAACCAGTAACGAATTTCTCTCAAATTTGATAAGACCTTTTATACATGTACACGATATTATTTTTTTCTCAGGTGGAAATCTCGCCCGACTGGCATATCCCGCCAAAGTCATAACGCTGATCTTATCGGACATACCCGGTGATCCAATAGATCAAATTGCTGGCGCACCCACCGTCAATGAGCCGAAGCGAGACGCCGCTCTCACGATATTGAAGCGATATAAATTGCAAGACAAAATACCGACTTTCGTCAGGGAAGTCTTAGAGGAAACTTCGTCGCCCTCGCCGGATAATTTAGTCGACGAGAATAAGAAATTCAAATTCGTCGATCACTACGTTATAGCGAATATCAACGACGCTCTCGAGGCAATGTCTACAGCCGCGTTCAAATTAGGACTCGTCCCTGTCAAGTTAAGTCCTTCGGTAGTTGGAACCGTGCGCGAGGTCAGTCAGGAGTACGCTAAAATCGCGTCCCTGCTGATCCTGGCCGTGGAAGGGAAGATTACAAAGTTGGAAATGTACGAAGCCATGAAGAACAGCTACGCGTTACCCCTGTCTGAGCAGAAGGTACTCGAAATTTTTCCTTCGAAGGAAAAGTGGGGCCTCGGCCTCTGTCTTCTCGCCGGTGGGCGTCCGACGGTCAAGCTTGCCGGTAATGGGAAAGGTGGACCCAATCAAGAATTAGCTTTATACTTCTCTTTGGACTGGTATTTGAAAGTGAAAGAAAATCCGATTCTGGGCGAATACGTGGTTTGGTTCTTGGGTGGGAATTCCGCCGGGATCGATGGTAATACGAAGGTGGCCGGAGCTTATGGGTACAGCAGCCTTGGGCCAGGGATTTACAAACGATTCAAGAAGTTGACGGAACAGTTCGAGGCAGCTTTCTTGAGGAGTCGTAATCTGGAGCGCTTGCAGCCTGACACGGAAGAGGCCCGGGTAAAATATTCACTTGGTTTTCAGTAATTTATATCTGCTTTCATAAGAATTTATGGTGGGCACTATGCCAATTATCTTTCATTGGACTACGTAGACCTGTATTAATCGTTTCTCGTAAAAAAAATAGGAGGCACTTAGATTAACAATGGAGTTGGAGAGTGAAAGGGCGAAGCTTGCCCTCATACTACCAGATTACGTCTTGAAGCAAAACAACGCTAACTTCTTGTTTATGAATGTTAACGACGGCGACGAACTACTGGAACTCGGAACAGGAACTGGTTATACATATACAGACGTGCGAGATCTTCACGTAATCCGTATTGTTCGCTTCCAGTGCAATTGCGACGGTTCTTGCTGCGGACAGGGTGAAGAGCTTCGTTCGCCAGAAGTTTGTAAGGACACGAGATGTCCAGTTAACGATTCGACGTCTTCGCCAATAGCGGAAAGAGTTCAGTGTTGCGCGCGGATTGCTCGCCCTAAAATCAAGATGTTCTGATGTTTTCTTTATTTCTAATCATCTGTTAATTAACTTTTATCTATGTACTCCTCTCATATAATAAAAATTGTCGATATGTCGTTATAGTTATGAGTTTTTAAGTTATAATTAAATGAAACATTTTAACTATTCGAAATTAACAGAACGTTTGTTCCGTCGAGTCGAACATTGTATTACCGTTGCAAGTTTTGTGTGATTTAAAAAAAAGTTGCATTTATAACGTATATTTGAACCTCGAGTAAATATATGCCATACCTATGCAATAACTGAAGTATTTCTATCCAAAAGTTTTTCCTAGATAGTCGGCAACGCACCAACACATCAGGCAATCGGCACTGGGTTTAATATAACCGGAGTCACATACTTTCCTAACGAATCAGTATCGTCCAAGTTGAATTTATACCGCGGCGAGAAACTTTTCCGCTTCCCGTACTCACTGCAGAGTAAAAGCGGCTCGTACACTGGGGTTGCTGCAGCGAGTGACCTGAATTTACTGTACTGTAACTTCCAGTCTACCCGTCGTAACCCAGGAGAATGAAGTAATATCCGCAAATAGAGTTATCTAGAGAAATAAAAGTCGTCCAAACGTTTCCATACAAAATTAAAAACGTTACGTGTGAAAGCTTTCTGAAAGACTCGACCCGATTCGGAGAAATATAATTCGTACGAGCCCGCACTTCTGTGCAATGCGTAGGTACTTACGGGAAATGAAAAATAATTATTCGAGCCATTGTGAATTCGCAGTTGCACCAGTCGCTGCATACAATAACGCTGGTTATTAATGAGGATTCATCATGGGTGTACAGCGTAAATACTAGGTGTGATTTGTAGCTTTATACGAGACCGCGTGAGCTAACGTAGCGAATTAAATATTGGACTTTCCGCTGACTGATAATTCCGATAAGACGAATATTAATCATTTTAATTCAAAATGGGTGCCATATAAAATCGAATAATGTCATGTCGATCCATTATAATTCGTGCCACCTCTCGAGTTTCCAAATATGAGTACAGTCTTTGGAGAATAAGTCCCAGATCGTTCCATAAACTGAGATAATCATTAATTTATGGCACGTTCTCCCCCGGATGAGATTGAGACAAATATTTGAATAGGAAAATAGCCGAGAGTATTATAGTTCGTATTACGTCTCTGCTCTCTCACCACGCGATTGATTCTGCATTCACAGAGCGTACACTCGCGAATGCCTCGACGTACGTCCCCTCTTCTGTGTTTTATTAATACTGAGGTAATCCTTAGCGAACCTAAGGTAAGGAACCGAGATGGTATAGCCGGTACCGCAAAACCGCAACCCTTTGGGCAAATGGCTAGAATATATAATTTGAAACGTATGTACCTATATCGACACTGTTCCTAAATCCTAAGGCATTTAATCATAGATCGGTTGGGAGGCAATGAATGCCTCGGGCAGAGTGTGTGTATTCTAGTATTCACTAATTCTGTTACAAGCTGTTCTCCTTTATGTACCTTCGTACCTATACTTATGGAACAGCTTCTCTCCGTTGATGCATTGTCTCATTGATCCTGTAGGGAAAGGTCGGGTAAAATTTGATATCTTAGATAAGTCCTCTCTTCTTATAGTGATTTGTAATGAAAAGCAAGGGCCAAATTATTAGGTATCGAGTTTTCCATCCCACTTTCTCCTACTGCATCGAATACATTTTTTTTTCTAGAAATTAGGTCCATTTAATTACACTATATGTATATGGTAGTATGGCTATGCGTTGGTCATTATGCAGGGCCTAGCAAGTACTGCTCGTTCGATATATTAGCCGATTATTTTGTTAACAGCGTTCGTAGAATTATTCGATACTGAAGGTGAATTTCCATTTTCGTATAAATCTGTAAAATTCGATACGTGGTAATCAAATGTAAAATTAAATAATTTCCCGATGAATTCATAAATAAAATTGTTGACGAATGTACTCTACGAGGTATGGCTAAATTAATCGTACGAGAGATATATTCTAAAAATTAATTCCTCTATGTTCGTATAGTCAAGATGTGGCGTCTGATTAGACTATCTAGCCATCGTAAAATTACAATACCTAGATGTGTCCTAGTTCACCATATAAGGTAACTCGTGTCGCATAATAGTCATACTAGCGTCAATGGGTACTTTCGCAAACTTGATTTAAGTACGCTGCGTGCACCTAGAATAGAGGCAATCGAACTGCTATATCACAGGCCCACCAGAGAGCAGAGAACTCTGAGATCTCGCTGAAAACCGATTTACTATATAACCCAACTATTACTAAAGTCGACGATTAGCGACGAGAAGCGAAGTGCGCTTCCGTAACGGTTCGAACATCGGTTAGCTAACACCATTCGGGTTATAGTACCGGAAGTATCGCGCAAGAAGGGCTTACCGACATTTCTCTATTTATGTATTCACTTGCATCGCCATATCTTCTCACTACATAGTAGATCGATACGTAAATAAATTTGGGATAAAAATGATACATTATATCTGCATCTTGTATAGGGATATACATATAACACTCGATAAGATGACAATAATCGAACATTTAATTTAATACATTTTAATATTCGTCGGTGAATTAATCACGTGACCTTTTACAAATAAGTTTCGGGCAACAGTCTGGATAGACTTTGGAATTATCTTGTATCTGGTTGCTAATATATTCCCCCTCCGCACATTGAGCTAGCGGGCATCTGTCAGAATGCATTCAATGGTTATACTCATATTTTTACAATACATACAATGATATATAGATGCGAGAAGCTTATTCGAAGTATCATTTTAGGTAGTTACCCCAATGCCTCCTGTATACCACCTTTGAGACATGTGATTTCAGCGCATAGATCAGAATTCGCTACTTCGTTAGAGCAATTCACTATAAAGGAGAGAAAATGATTAACATTTATTTTTATTAGAACTTGAAATAATATAGGTACAGAAAATTTTGCACGCATGTTTTTAACAGCTTAACTACGGAGCAGAGGCAATAAATCATAATATATTTCTCCAGATGCACATGAATCAAAAAATTACTTCATTTGCAATTTAATCATCTAAATTTCACTGTTAAAATATATGCTTCAAAATTGATTAATTTCAATTTCTAAATCCCGAATTATAATTGAGCTGTACCAGATTTAACGTTATTAAAATATGAAATCTTAAACGTAATTACGTCAAATGGAATAATAAGTGTTTTACTTACTGTATCGAGGTACTTGAAGAGAAAGATCGACGCATAGCAGTAAAACGCAGAAAGTAAAAACGTCTTTCATCTTGGCTGATAAATAGTTCCTAAGTCGACTACTGTTCTTTTCTTGACGCGAGACGAATATATACCATCAGTTTGTTATCACAGTCGTGGACCACAGTGCCACAGATAAGGATTAAGAACCTTTTATACCTCCGCGGATGATTATCGATATGTGTCCCCACACTTAAATTTCACGGCAATCTTTAAAGCGCACTAAACATGTGCATACTGTAGTAACGAAAATTGATTTCTCTCAAGGAGGGTGATGAAAAATAGATTTCTCCTGAACTTGTATTAATACTTACATCAAAACCAGATTATTTACATTTTTCGATACTCAGAAAATATAATAATTGCATTTTTTCTCGTTATTACCGACCGTTTCGTATTGTTTCAGCTCTAAAGACATTATTCCAATGACTCAGTATTTTGTTAATTGCCCGCGTCGATGATAATATATTTTTTCAACGCGATGAGTTTTTATGAAAGCACGTATCGTCATGGAATTGCTGCGACGCAGGACACCCCTTGCATCGACCATAATAATTGCTATTACTCGCCAGTCCAATCATCCTATAATAATCAGTCATTCAATACCGCCTGATTTGCTTACTCGCTCTTTGTGCGTTATTGGCCATAAATGTAAATGAATAACCTTGACGTTGCAATAACCTATGCAATCGCTCATGATACGAAGCAAAACAGTCTTTCTATGTTCGTTATTGCATGATGTACATCGAAATTGAATGCAAAATGATAATTTTGCGGTCAGATGATGCCGCATCGAGTACCTACACTCTTGCACGCGTTCACCCGTATATATTTCCCTCTAGCATTTACACGACACGGATTCCCTCGAAAGAGCAACTGGAGAGCCTTCTTCTTGCAGTTAAATTTACAATGCAAATTGAACGACGCATAAAAAAACTCAGCAGCCGGGAACTGTCTGGGGGACGTATGCCGTACCGTTTTTCTTTTATTAAACCGACATTACTATAAAGTACACGAACTTGCTACAGAATCTCTCGCCTACATTTTGCAGGTATTTTCGAGCGAATGGAACACCTTCGTTGGGATGCAACTTGAACGTCTGCGCTAATACCATTTTACATGATTTACTCGGATAGTTAGATATTCACTTTTTGGACGGTAGCAAGAATACGTTCTCTTATTTAATTCGTGGAATTCGAAGTGTTCTCGCAGCAAGTAGTTACTTATTGAAATACGGGGTAAATTAAGCGGCTTTAACGTGAAATCCTGTAAAATAGAGGCGCGCGTAAGGAAGCAAAGCAGGGCGGTGGTCGAGGCGGAGTTCCCTTGCTGCTTGGCGGTTGGTTGGGTAACGAGCTGTGCATATTTAGCCACGGCTTCTCTGCAGAGACATGCAAATGCTCGGGGATGGTCCCTGCTCTCTACGTGTACTAGACAACTATGCGAGTCACTTCACTTTACGTTTAATCAAGATTTTCTAAGGGAATATGACAGATTTTGGTACAGCTCCTATAAGCGATTCCCGGGCTACTGGTGTATACGTCATGTCGTTGAAAGCAGATTGGTAGATGTGAATGAGAGGCTTCCAAATTAATTTTTACAGGTATATCTTGGATATAGAAAAGAAAAATCATGGAAAGAAGATAAATACGAAGAATATATTATAATTAAATTCCATCATTTTGCGTGAGACTGCAGAAAAGTGACTGCTTTAACGTATTATCGTTGGCGATTTTGCTTGTGCTCGACACTTCCTATGAACGCAGAAATATTCGATATATTGTGTGTATATTATATATAGACGTGTATACGTATAGCTTCAGAAACCCAGCCCAAATTCTGAATACTTTTATGAGGCATTAATTCCGAATTATCTATACGTTTAAATTTGAGTTTCTCGTCAAATTATGTATTCAGTTTATATAATATAGGTATTAAGCATACATTAAGACTTAGTATTGATTTAGAATTTTGTTTACAAAACGAGTTCTATAGTGTCTAATCAACATCAATGCTTTGTTTGTTTTACGGAAATTAATCGAAAATTTCGGGCTCACTTGTGTCAATATTATAATCTACTCGATGAGCACAATTCGAAGAATTTGTATAAAGAATTTAAAATTATTAGTAGGAGTAGTTGTAGGAAATATTAATAGGAATAATCTCTCTCTCTCTCTCTCTCTCTCTCTCTCTCTCTCTCTCTCTCTCTCTCTCTCTCTCTCTCTCTCTCTCTCAGCTATTAATAATATTACGTCGAGTTATATCACTGTAATATATTGAATAAGAAGTTAATAATGAATACTTATCTTTCTATTAGTTATAATGATACGACTAATAGTTGGATAACAGAGTATAAATTAATTTCATAAGTTGTAATATAATAAATAATTTGCCATGCAAAGTAAAATTTGAGTTCGATTCTTCTTAATGTTCACAAATAGGTCCTCCGCAACATTTCGGAAATACTTTAGAATTATCGCCGTTCTTGTACCCAATTTGTTTCCCTGGTGCGCATTGATATGTTCCACATCTAACAAAATAACTCACGATTACTAAATCTATATATTTTTATAGACATTGTAAAAGTATAGACAAAAAGATAAAAAAAGGGAAACGCATTTGAGATGCGAGGCTTAATGAATTAGTTGAGTAATTCATGTACTTTGAAAATTCAAGTTTCTGCTCGGAATGTTTTTGGACTTGATACCAAACTACCGAGTCTTCTGATATTATTTCTCGGATCTACGTACTCCATAAAAATCATTATTTCTCCGTAAAAAATAAAAGATATTTCATTTTTATCGATAGGAAATCAATGTATACATCACGAGATACGATTAAAAAGACGCAGAATTTGTATAGTGCGTCAAGCACTTCACTTGGGAATTCGAGAGTTAAAAACAGAAATTCGTTATGTCCCAATCTGCTATATGAAGATCATAAGGATACTTACCCAACTCCTGACATTGCCTTTCCTATACATACAATTGCACTACATATGTTATTGTTTCCTGATTCTTTTATCATTTCCTCGGAACAACTGTCTGAAAGAGAAAGCAATATTGAAGGAAAGTTATACTATATTTCGTATTGAATATCACACACTGAGGTGTCATGGCTGACCGAGTAAACGACTTGTAAACTAGGCAAATGATTTTAGATACGCCAGAAAGCCGGTTCAATTCTATCGTTATAGCATATTTTTCACGTTAAAATATCACTGTTATTAAAACACTTTGTTTCGAAGTATTAAGGTCAAAGTTATCTGAAATTTATCACGTATAACGATACCAAAGAGATAAAAGATTGAGCTTGTGTACAATGAAATTTTGAATACAGTAACTGCCGGTCTAACCATAATTATCGATTCAACTATCATTACCGGAGTAACGAGGTATTTGTAGGGAGAGGTTAACACAGAGAAGAAGAACACAAAGAGTATAAACAGACTTCATTGTAGCTTCCAGCACGTTCGTAAGTCGACTATTAGTTATTTGACGCAGCAAATTGAATATATACTCGTATATACATACAGATATAACGTATTATCATATTTACAGGTCATGGTTCAGAACTAACATCGAAAACTTTCCGCGTTGGTAACAGCCGAGCATGACGACACATTTCAGTTCTACTGTAACCTTGCGATTATACCGGATATTAAATAAATATGTGTGAGAAACAGGGTGGAGCCTAGGAACCTGACACTTTTTGATTGGCGTATACTGGCGACTGGTTTAGGTGACGTTGCGGATGTTAAGGGAGGTGATAGCGTATCTGATGCCATTTCAGTAGCCATAGAGCAGTGGACCGGGCAACATCGTGCGTTTTCGTAATTGAAACGTTTTTTAAGAACGATGAATCATTTATTACAACGCTGGTGCAGTTCTTTCGGATTGTCAGCTGCCCAATATCGAAAGTTCTGTTTATTTACACAACCAGATAACTCAAAATGAGCTTCATCTGACATAAGCAGAAAGTGCGGGGCATTTCCTTCATTCAAAATTTCAAGCATCTGTTGAGCAAAATTTAAAAAACGTTTCAATTGCGAACGCACGACGTTGCTCGGTCCACTGCTCCATGGCTACTGAAATGACATCAGATACGCTATCACCTCCCTTAACCTTCGCAACGTCACCTAAACCAGTCGCCAGTATACGCCAATTAAAAACTGTCAGGTTTCTATGCCCCATCCTGTATTATATTACAATGCAGGTTCGACTGATTGCTTCATGCAAGAGCTCAAATACTCTATGAACAAGAGACATCGAAAGGATGAAGTAGCGCGAAAACCACCGAGGGCCAATTTGAAATTAAAAATCGAGTAGGTATAATAATCTCTCCACAACGAACTTTCGATGATAAGCTCTGCAAAGTTAGCTAAGTAAGTATTCCCCGCTCGAGCGTTTCCCAGGGGGTATTCGGGTAGCCGGGTTCAGTCAAGAATAAATGTAAGAAGGGCAGAACTGAACTACGCCGGGCTGCAGAGGTGTCGTCGAGTTGGCTGAGTCCATTCCCGAGGCTTTGTTGGACGGGATTGGTAGCGAACCCCTGGGACATGCGAGCTAGATCCCTATTATGCCTGGAAGGGCAAAATGGGCTTCCACTGGGACTTTCGTTCTATTCATCCTTCGCCGATAAACCAATCGCTCTATATGGCAATCATTTCACTTCGGACTTTCGTGTTAATGTAAATTTTCGACGAAGGAACTTGAATTTGATATTGAACAAATCGTTTGGCATTTCGACGGTTATCTTTTGAACGTCATTGTGCTACTCGAAGTAATACCATGATATTTCCAAATTCGACGAATCACCTAGTTTACCAGATACGCGATAGATCCCCCCCATTACTGCAACGCATTCTCTCGATCAACGTATTCAAATTAGCACTATTATTGAAGGTTTCAAAAAATCTACTTAGATTCGGATTAAAATCACTTCTAAAATGTTTTTAGTTTACATCGAAAAATCACGTAGGTACTACAGTATTATTACTGTGATATTGTAGAGTACATCATCTCCTTTCATCTCATCATAATTCATTCCACCGTCATTCGATGTGAATAAGTGGCTTCGTACTACCGTGTTTTCATTTTTCCCTCGCCCTCGGGCATAAGTCCTCTGGGGACAACATTGGGTAAGCAAACTCTAAACCTGATTTATCCCCCTTCTACGCCATCCCCAATCGCCTAAGAAGAACGACCCGCTTTCCCTTCCCTTACCACCTTCCGTCCTTCCTCCGTGAGACAACACCAATGAATCTTACCCTTCGGATATACACGACCAGAAAGGCACGTGTCCTGAGAGAGTATACAGAGTCTACCTCGCGTATAGAAAATACTTCACTCATATTCCTGAAAACAATCTTCTCCGTTGAAATTTATCGACTTGCCACTACAACAATTCTCCCACGATATATTTATACGCGATGTTGTACCAGAGACTCAGAAATATGTGTAGCTTATTTGCCCCAATTTCTATTTTATGTTTAAAGGCGACAGGAGTTGGGCAATAATGGTGATAAATTGATAATGCTTGTTCGCAGTGACAAAAAGACACTACCTGCGACACTCTGTAGATTGTAATTCTGGAAATGACGAGAGCCAGGAAGAAGTTATGATCTTATCACTATTATACAAATGCTCATATCATTTGACTCGTAAAGCAAGCGACTCATATAAACACTATTTACGTTCATTTCGATAAAAATGCTATGCAGTATATATCTTTCCTTAATACGCGTCGAACGTATTTTCGTCTACCAAAGTAATTACACGTGCCGAAGTAATTAGAGTTTGGGTTGGAATAAAGGAATATATCTGTGCTTTAATCTCCTTAATTTTTTATGCTTACTTCATCGCATTGTACATACTTCAATAAATTACGTCCGATATTTGCACTACCACGTGCATTGTACCGTTGAGTATCGCCGTATCATCGATCTCCGGAAATGCATCGAGTACTTTCGAAAAGTGGTTTGTAAACTCGGAATTCAAACCTTTCAAATTGCGAAGGGGATGAACATTGTGCTTGTTCTCTGTATGAACACAATAGAGTTGTTCGGGATAAGTGTGCACGGTAAAGTTTTCCGCGAACTTCAAATAGTTTAACAAATAAAAGGTTCCAAGATTAGTTGCTATTTAATGTGTCTACAAGAGACACATGATATTTCGCCACTGCAGTTTGGCATAAAGATTTAGCAGATAAAATGTTATTTCTCATGGTTTTCTTATTTTTTTAACGACTTTTCAGCAATGAATTATCGATATATGGAATGATTTTAGACTACAAAGAGATACATATATGACCATCATAGTCGGCATTCGTTTATTGTTGTATCTATGAAATGTCAACACCGAACACCGCCGCAATAAAATGATTTTAATGTATCTTTCACTATTGCTACTGTGGGGAAAGTGTGGGGGGTAAGTGTGCGCATAATTTTAAATGTAATGTATGAAGTGCCATCGATGACGGCATAAGGAATATACCTCACATGTGGGGCACGTGTGTGCAAAACGACTGAGCCTCATTACTTATCCATAACTCGTTAAGTTGTTGACAGATCTGTTTTTCGAATTTAAATATTTCAATAGATAACTGTTAATTAAAAAACCATGTAAATAAAACCACACTTTGCTTTTCATTATTTCACAGACACAGTAAACATATGAAAGTATGCAGACTTGCCCCGAACGACTCTAATGAGCAGCGCTTCTCGCATTAACATAATTAAAAGACGAGTTACTGTTAAAAAGAATGTTACGTAAAATTGGAAAATTGTTCAACCGGACTATAGAAGTTCGCCAAATTCTTAAACTTGTAAAATACTCAGAGTATGCCCGAAATTCTTCGCCTCAGTTTACACATATTGGACTAAATTTTTTTTTTCAAATCCAATCACTGCAAACCGGCACTTTAAAACGTCTATTGACATTACCCTGGTCAGGCGCACAAAGAAAAGCGAAGCGTAATTGTTAGGTATTGTAAACTTAGGTCAGCGATTCTGAGAGCTCCGAATTCTTGAGAAAACATCCGAGGACCCTTTCCTTGCTTACGACGCCGTTTAACGATCGATCCGACTCCTCCGTTACTTGAGAAATTCGAACATTTTCACGTAGCTCTATTGATCTTCCCCCTTCTCGTTTAATTTATTTTCTATAGCCACATCTCTAGCTATCCATTGATATTCTAAGAAACCTTGGAATATAGTCCAGGAATTTTATTTTCTAATTTCATTAGACCGTGACTCTGTAGAAAAAGAAAAATTTGAAAATATTTCCTACATCCGAGTGTAATAAAGCTGGATATTCTGCGGATACTAGTCCCACAGAGATTTTTGCGAATAATATAAGGACTACTAAAAATTCGTCTCTCCGTATAATAGCTGGATTTTAAAATATCTCGAACCCAGATTAACCTGGGACCGAAAACACCGCCCGTCATTTTCTCTCGTATAATATCCGTGCCGGATTACGTGTGCAAAGTTAGCCCTCTGATTTAAAAAATGCGTCCCTGAGTAAAGAGAGAGTCTCCGTTGGACCACGATCCTACTTTGCTCATAGACAGGATCCACGGAAAGAGCTACATAATCCGCGTCCCCGAGGACAAGCCGTTGCCTCACGTGGCATGTACATTTCATTTCACCTTCCGCGGCATGAATTTAACATAGTGGCGAATTGAATTACACGCTGCGAATACAGCCTAGCCGCCGAGGACGGCTCGTAAGAAGTCCTTCCGATCCTCCAGGCCCCTCGACACGCGCGATTTCCTTGGGGCCGCGACACTTCGGCATTTTGCATGAACCCGAGTTCCTGTCTTTCGGGTGAACGACCCTTCTTTTTTTTTTCATCGGTCAACGAATTTTACACCGCATGCCACTGTGAAGCGCCAGCGAACGCGGCGCTGGTCCCATTCGGTCGTTCTCGAATATTGACACAGCGTGGTAAAACAACGCAGCTGTAGGTAATGCAGACACCAATAACGCTGCACGCGCGAGAGCGAATATAAATACCGATTAAATTAGCATTAATCTGTCGGCACAAGAATTTTTAATCGTTACACGCGTTAATTTTCCCACGATAAACAGGGGAATTCTATATCAGTGTAATTCAAAGGATCTTGCGTCGCGTTCTAGGTTGATGATATATTATGTCATCGAAGCATTTCGAATCGACTAATGTAAGGTGAAGGTGAGTAATGTCGCGACGCCTCTTGGATACCAGATGAAACGAAATACTTGAGCTATCCTTTATGTACTTTTTCACTACATGCTTAAATACGTCAAATTAGTAGCAATAGCACACAGTCTAGAGTCCATTACGGCATATCGTCCCATGTACAGCTTCGAGCTCATAAAGTCTATATACTCCTCAATATGTCTCTTGCAATATACGTCCACTCCCCGAGAAAGACTAGTCGCCACTGGCAATTTTGAGCGGTAACGACGTCCCCCGGGACATCGTGCGATTGACATTTTGACGTTGGTGTACGAGAACTCGCGTTAGACGAGCGCGTGTAACACGAGAGAAGCCAAGCATCGAAACGTGACGGGTGCAGAGCACGCTGCCGGTGCTGCAGGCACGTGATCAGCGTGGATAGCCCTCTGATTCCCCGCAAACGGACGTGTCGTCATTTCCATTTAGGGGAATTTATGGGTTAAGTTTGATCGGTACGTGTCTCCGCTAATTACATGAACCGCGCTATCTCGCACCGCTGTACGAAGCCGATCGTGCACATTTGGAATTGCTGGAAATTTTGCAGGGGGAAAGAGAAATGCTCTCCTGTGCTAGGTAACGTTGCATAACGAAGGATGGATCAACGAAGGTAAAACGGAATAATAAAGGTGCCGTTATTACTTTTCCACCGGCGAACAATTTAACGCTAGGTTGTTGATTAACTGCAATCCTGGCTTTGATAAAGGCAACTCGCAATATTTCATAACAAGAGACAATTACGCTAGATTCATCTTGCTTGAAACATCACGAAAATATTCCATTTTATGGTGAGTATTCATGAGTAAGGAGAGGATTTTTACCTTTCATTTTTAGTCCGTGGAAAGCGTATGGAAGTTAATCATGCAAAATTTTATTAAAGAATTCCTTGAATGCAATGCAATTGTAGCGCTTCGGCGAGTACAACTGCAGCTAATTATTTGCGCTATTCCATTTCTCACTTGCACTTCACTTTCGCTTAGCGACTAGGTCGGCTTCGGGTCAGTTCCAGACCCGGTGAGAGATAAAGTAATTTCTAATTGCTCGCTACAGTAGGTATTCGCTAAGTGGTCAGTAGTTATGGTGGGATCTAGGTGAATAAACGGCGAAGACGAAACGTTGGATGTACGCGATATATGTGATCTTATTTTGCTGCGGTAGTAATATAATAATTATTACCACACCTGGGGGTATAGTAACTGGCGTAAAAGTGGCAACCCCCGGTGGTAAAGTTTTCTCCGTAAAGATACCTCCGAGATAAACGAATTAGCGATCTTGCGATCCAGTTACAATACGGAAATACCATTCCGGCCCATTTTCTCATCCTTCGTAAACCACTTTTCTCCACCCCGTCAACTTCGTCACGCGACGATTCGCGAACAATAGTTCTACTTCCGAGACCATTTCTCTGCTTTTCCTTCGAGACGCGGACACGCTCTACTCGCTCACGGTCTAAACAATGGAAGACTCTACTTTGCGATCATCCTCGAACATATGACGTCACGTCCGAGAACGGTTCATCCGGAAGACAAGTGGCGGCTACTGCCATCGGAGCGATGGCAGCGCAACCATCCCGAAACAACTTACTCCTAACGGCAATTCCCCTGCGAGCCCTGCACCATACCCATACCCACCCTTAAGGGTCGCGGCTCACGCCGTATCGCGGCTCTCGCTCGCATCTAATCTTTCGAAATATGGCTGCGCTAGCGCGGCATCGAGTAACCGGATAACGAATGGCGAACCTCTCTTCCGATAAGCGGCAAAGGAGCGTACCGCGACCCGCGATGGAGCTATCAAAAACACTTTCTCATTCCTGTCTCGGATAACTCGGGGGAACGAGGGTGCGCGTGGATTTACGCGTTGACGACACGAAATTATTCCACTGTTTCGCCGATAATCGCACTACGGCATTTCGCAGTTGTGCTCGAGCAATTTTCCGCGCCTTATTGATCCGCGGAAGTCCTTTGGGATCTCGTTTGCGGCTGATGTTTGAACGGTATATAACAGTGCATGATATCCTACAGCGAAGGGTACATATTTACGCAATCGAATCTGACGGTATCGGTTGACTATCGCGAATCGATACGCAGCAGATTCTATTTGTCGCTGTAATTTTATATTGATTTAATTCCATATTTTTTTAAATTATCGTAATAAAACAGTGGTCCTACTTAGAAACCGGTTCGATATAAACAATTCAACCTTAATTTCGAACATTAACCGAATCTTATTCGTAATTTTATAAAAATTAATGTGACAACTGTAGAATTTAACTAAACGACTAGACGCGCGCGAAGTACGTCTCGGTCTCTGAATTTCCTACTGAAATTTAGTCGGCGCTCGAGTAAATTCGCGCGCCCCGCACTTACGCTCGGAGAACGCTCGGCACGCGGGGGCCCTTTGGGATCTCGTTTGCGACTGATATTGGAACAGAAACAGCCGCGTCCCGCAACACAGAGGGTACACGCGTGAGCGCACTGCCGGCATTACAGCCGTTTTGTTTATCCGCAAACACGTTATAAAAGTATTTGCCGCGCTGAAGATCCACTGGGGATGTCTCTGGTCTCGCTTCGCGTAAGTTGAGTCCACCCGCGTAGCGAGAGCGCGCGCACCGTGCATAACCGGGTAGATACGTGGCACACGCGTACACTCACACACGGTGGCTCGCACAATAATAAGTTTCCCGGGGAATACCGGCGGGAAGATACGTTATTCCGTCTCAGGAAACCCGCGCCGTGCCGGCGTGCTCCGAAATAAAAGAGAATTTTCGACGTACGCGCGAAAAGCCGAGGAGAACTGCCTCTCGTGAAATAACATCCGCGGAATTTCGACCTGCCGTGAAATTGAAACGAGCGCGTGGGACGTATATGTATATACGCCGTGTAGTTTAACCCCTTCCGATGGGCGAGACGTCAAGATTCCTTAGACTTTCTTTCGCGGAGATACACCGTAGCGATGCGGATGATTAATATTTAGAAATATTTAGATGATGATTAAATCGTTTAGTCAAATATGGATCCTCTCCATTCATAATATTTGGTTAAATTGACCAGTTTTTGGTTAGAACAAGTAAACGAGCCAAACTAGATGCAGTTTGTCATTTTAACCTAATTATCTTTATCAGTGTACAAGTCTTTTCCCGTTAATAAAGCGGAGCAAGCCTTATCAGCGGTGGAACTAGAAATCGAAAGGGCACTTTTAGTTCCGAAAGTACAGGGCTGATGGGTCAGGATCGATGTTTCCCCACTTTCCTTCCACGATACATTCAACATTTGCGAGTTTCCAGCAATATATACACTCAGCGTCCAATTTCGTTCTCGCATTCGCACCAATCGACCCCGCCGTTCGTTCTTGCAATCACTCGTCCGCCACCTTGAAAGCTATCCTAAGTCCCTTCCACGAATCTTCCCCCCTACTTTTCCTTTGAGAACTTTCATCCCCTATCTCCGCCGCGTCCACTGCCTCTCGCCGTGTGTATCCCGCTCCTTAAGCACCCTCGAAATCGACTTCGACCTCGCATTAGAAATTCGACGAAGGACGGATTCTTTTGCCGAGAAAGGCCGAGGGCGATTTTAACCCCGATCCGCAACTCGGATGAAGATTGCAGTTGAGAAGGAGCGAAGGCGTTTGATGATAACCGAGCGAATTCTTTGGCCAGATTCCTCCGGGGGGGGGGGGGGGGGGCGAACCACGTGCGCCGGCGAAGCGGCAGTGTTATCGGGTCATTGTGGAGTTTATTGCCGGGCATTCTTGCGATCTCTCGCATGAACGAGCTCGCCGCGAGACACCGCCGCGGTTATCGAACAAACGACTGCGGCGGCTCCGCGAGAGCGAAACTTTTATAGCGGAAAAGCTGGCGATCGACGCTTCGCGCAAGAATTTTCGCTCTGAAGAAATTTGGGGAAGAGTTTTTACCCTCGTCGCGCGGGTTCTCCCGGGGTTTGGCGGGGGAGGATTGAGGGCATCTCGGCACGCTTCCCGAAAAACGGGCTCCTCCCCTTCTTTCCCCCGGAGAATATTCGCGGCGTGCTTTTTGAAACCGAAACGAACGATTCAAACTTTTCAACGGACCGTCCTCCGGGGAGAGTTACGTTGGAAATTCGTTGAGGCTTGGAATGGCTTGCCGGTAAACTTGCTCTTTGATAAGAATGATATAAACATTATCCGAAGTATCGGGAAGCCTTCTACGCGTCGTGTTTTATCTGCGATTTTAATTTCGCGCCGAATATGTAGCGAGTGTTTCGTTTCGTATTTTAGAACTTTCGTTCAAATGAATGAATTGCTTAAAAATATATTCAGTTTCGTTTTCGTAAATATGTCCACCGAAACACTCGTGATAGAACTTATCATCTTTTCGACGCGAAAATTATTTCCAACAGACTTAATTTTTAAAAATATATTCCTTATTACTTTCTTTCGAACGCTTCATTGGTTTTGGGTAGTCGAAGGGGTTTGACGATGCGAAAGACAATTAAATTCGACAGAAGACATTCAGCGATGAACCGACTTTGCTTCGAGCGTGACGTTCCATCGAGATGGGATTATTATCATCCTTTCACTCAGTATTTAAATAGTTCATTCCGAGAATGTAATTCATTCGCATGCATTCTCCTGGAAAATAACGCACGGGCCTATGAAATATAAGGCTAAACTTACTCGCTAGAAAAGGAACTTCTCAATCACTATTTTATCTCATTGATCTGTGAGATTTTGACTGTGTGTGTGTGTGTGTGTGATATTTGTATAATACCTTTTTGAAGATTACGTTTCAATCTACAATAAAGTTTCACTTCGATATAGACCAAAAATTTAGAGATAATGAGATAATAGTGATTGAAGTTTCCTTCCTGGTGAGTAAGTTTAGTCTCACATGATATATACAGGGTGTTTAAAAATTCAGTACAAATATTTGAAGGGCGTATTTTTGAGATCAAAATAAGACTTTTTTTTTCCTAAACATGTGTCCTAAATACACCCCCTCCGAGCTACAGCCATCTTAATTTTCATTAAAAAAAAACAATTTATGGCATTTTTAGGTCAACAAAACGATTATTATAGTACTCGTCTTTCAAATTTTTAGAATATTTGATGCATAATTATTGCAACCACAGTTTAAAATAATCGATTTTTTCGTGTATACTTTACTACGTAAACGATCCCCCGTTCGTTCATCGGCGATTATGCAAGAGCCCACAATTTTAGATTTTTGTCTGTCCGACCAGACGGTCATACCCATTTTTTAAATTTCGGTCATTAAATGTGCATACCCCCCCCCCCCCCCTCAATCCCCCCCCCAATTTATGTTTATGCTATTTTAGGGGTAAGAATTCAGTAGAACGTTCGAAACAGCAATGGCTTGCAAATTATTAAGACATTTGGTGTGAATAATTGGAGACAAAATTGAAAATAATCGATTTTTTGATTAACAATTAAGAGGGCTGCAGGTCGGAGGGGGTGTATTTTAGAACACATGTTTATAGGAAAAACAAGTCTTATTTTGATCTCAAAAATACGCCCTTCAAATATTTGTACTGAATTTAGAAACACCCTGTATAGGGGGGAAGGGAGTTATATTCTAAATGTAGGTACTCGGAAATTGCGAACATACTCGTCGTTTCTCACGCGACCTAACCCATCTTTCTACAGCCGAGGTCACTGCCGGATGAAAGGATTCGTCCGACCGGAAGAAGAGTAAGCGACATCTGAAAGCTTTGGTTGTGCACCGTTGAAGTCAGTACGGATTCGTTGGTCTTTGGAATTTCGGCCTCGATCAGAGTCATCTGGAATATACCAGAAATATACTAACGATACGGGTCGGTACATTCGTCAATGAGCAACTTGGCTTACTTCCAAGTATTCGTATCGTCTGAGAGCTTTCGATGTGTGCTTTCAAACTAGCACACGTCCATTGGACTTTTTCCAATACTCTTCCAAACTTTGTATAATATCTGTTGATGCCGGGGAATAAAATCTTACAAGTAGTTCGAGCACAGAAGCCTAAAGAAATCAATCTCGAATTGAGAGTGAATGCACTGAACGGAAGAGTTTCAAGCGGCGTTATCGTATAAAATGGAGTGGCAATTGTGGATCGATATAATTCTCTCACCGGCATCGTACGTTTTATTCGATGTATATTATAAAAATAAAAAATTTTCTATTTCAATATTCCGCAAAAATCTAGCACTTCGATCCTTATCGAATAAAATATCAAACGACAGCGCTAAAAATATATCGACCCAGGATTGACCTCATTTTATAATCCAACATTTATGTAGGCGCATTGCAATATCTCGAAGCATCAGCGAGACGCTCTAAGAGCACAGTATCAGCGACATGAGTGAGGCGAGGAAGTGCGCTAACGAAGGATCTTCAGCTGCACACTATCGCGAAATTTACGTGGATGTGAGATATACCTCGGGAAGCTTCGAGCGTTACAGGGAGAAGGGGGAGAGTAGCTGCTGTTATTGCAGATAATACTGCAGATTCCTGGTGGCGAGAATGCACTTAGTCGAAGCTTGCGAGACGTTAACCCACATATGCAAAACATCGCGGTACAGGTACACAGAATCGTCGGCAAATAACTCCGGGAACATCGATCTATAGAGGAAACTCGCAAAGCCAACCGTTTCGTCCTTTTAGAATGTCTTCCGCGCGACACTCGTTTCGGTGGGCATCCGACGTACGGTGCTTTCGAAACGACGAATATCTCCCGCCATACCATTCACCTCCAAACGACCACCAAACGCGTACCATTGACAAAATATCGCTATTTTACATTTAATGGGCCAATCTCCTAGAGAACCGCGTACGCTTTGCTCTTCGCGAAGGCAAAGGGCGATCGCTATGAAATTTCTTATCGGAGAAAAGCGCCCTTATACACGCGCGATTCTTCGTGCAGGCAAACCCAAGTGCAAAGTGGCGGAAAAATCGTTTGACGCGTGATATCGTGTAGGTACCACACTCATTCCCCGCCTGGTTACACGCACACACATCGGGTATACTTGCTTTACACGGAGGAGATGGGAAGATCCGTCGCGTCGTTTTTTGAACCCGGAATGACGTATGGACACTACGAAATAACTTTCTAAAGATTTTTTTCTAGAAAATATACCATTCGAGAGAGAAAAAGAGAGTGTGCACCATGCAGTATTATGAGATTCCCCAGAGCTTCACACTTGAAATATGATATATTTCTATATTCAGCTGTTCTAAGCGACTTATATTTGACGATGTATGTATTTTATTCCATCAGTCGAGTACAGTCGACATTTCAATAATTTATATAAAATTAGAAATAACTGCAAAAAATAATCTCATAGGACGTGCGTGAGTCACATTTATGAAAATATCAAATATAACAAATTTAGTAAAGAGGATCCAAAATTACACATTACGAACTATATATGGAAGAAAGGGGTATTCAACTACAGATGCAACACACGTGGGCTAGTTTCTCTCGTATGCGCGCACGCACGCGGTTGTTGCAGCGTACGTGGTCTGGTGCATTGTGCGTGTGCGCTAGCGTGTCCCTTTTGCTGCAGGTACACTCCTACACGACGTGAGACTCTCTACGTGATTGTGTTGGGAGAAGCACGGTGTCCATGGAGTCGCCTTATCAGCGGTTTATGTGCGGCACGATGTTGCAGTGTGGTCCAGCTTGGCGTGAATTGCATTCGTGAATTCGCTGTGTGCGAGGATGTAACACATACTCGGCGTCCGTTACCGAACTGCAAAGTGCTCCGCCCGCATGAGCAAGCGTCGGAGATATTGGAGCAGCTATCGCGCGCGGGCATTCTATGGTACTCTGCACTTTATCGGGCGGAGCATTGGGAAACATGCGGATGAATACTCTTTCTTGAGACGACCGGGTCGCGCGGATGGAGATACGAAGCGGTTATAGGTCGGATGCGAGCCTCTCTAGTAGGTACCGCAAAAGATAACAGTTTATATAGCGATACGTCGAGTCTGTACGATATCAGTTGCACACAGAAAAAAAGAATTAATTGTATCTCTATTAAAAATTACTCGCGGGGTTGCAAGTAATTATTTATTTACATCAATTTGATATTTCTTCCTTGTAATCACATACTATTCCACGTGATTGCAAGGAAGAGATATCAAATTGATGTACTATTACAAAATTTCATTCATATAAATAAATAATTACTTGCGACCCTGCAAGTGATTTTCAGTAGATTCAATTAATTCTTGTTCTCTGTTTCTTTACGTTTTATCGAAATCCGTTCAAATCTTGGTCATTGAACTCGAATCTTTTCACTGTCATTCACTGCCATGCCAGGAAACATCGTAAGTCCTTGTTGTCATCGATGTGACATACGACTTTTCCTTGCACAGCAACGAGTTACGACGTTCCATACACTGTAATAAAAATTTGTTTCATTCAACCATCAGTGAGGTTGAATACGGCGAACATCACGTCGTAATTGTTCTAAGTATACCTATTCCTTTCCTCACACTCTTACGGCACTGAAACAATTGTGCACCCTCTGAGGTTCGCCGTATTCAACTCCGCCGATGGTTGAATGAAGCAAATTTGTTTCCGGTGTGATGACGGTGAAAAGACACGCGCTTTATTCTGATACCAGTCGATATATATTTTTACCGACGTTATCACGTCCAAGAAGAGTCGTGACAAATCGACCATCGATTCCACTCGACAGTATTCGTCACGACTTTGTCCCTTTCCCTCGGGCGTTACGCGTGTACGGTTATACGTATACGTATATCTGTATATCCACGGGCACTCGGTAGGATTTAATCGCGTAAGTGTCTTAATCGCGCAGTCGGCGAGCAGACAAATAGTGGCCACAGGCTATTGGCGAGCGGGCTCGCGGCAAAGCTCTATGTAACTCAGGCCACCTGATAGTTTCATTACTCGACTAAACTCGCTCCGTGGTAAACCCCTTACGTCGTCCCGCCGGCTCGCAGTGGCGAAGCTCCGTGCGGCTGGAAGGTGTTGCTGCTGGCACCGCAGGGTAGACGCGCGCGAGTAAAACTTTGCACGGCGAAGCCGTACCATTTGTTCCGCGCGAGAACGCTTTCGCTCGGAAACACCCAGCTTCCGCCGTCGCGTTCGTGCCGGATCACGCGATTATAGATATCGCGTCGCGTAATATCGATATACCTGCGATACACGCGTGTCTCTCTGTTATCTCAAAGTCCGATTTCCCCCGGATCCGCCGCGATTACCGGACTCGCGAGTCGCCAGACGCGAGATCGCGTTTGCGGGACAGATTAATATTCGCGCTCTCTCACGCACCGCGGTATACGTACGAGTCGCTTTGGTTACGTAGACGCGATTTCGATGCGGGCAAAACACGAACGAAGCTGGATGGGGATGATGGTACGGGGATGCCTGATACCCGCGGGGTACGCTGTTTGATGTGGCTTCGCGCAACCTTCGGCCACGACTTTGGGATTGCTGGAAACAGTGCGGCGGCCGCAAAGCTGTATTTCACTTCTGACGAAACGCGTGCTTTTAATGCCAGACGAGAAAGTTATGAAAATATGAATATTCATGTTTATTTTTATCGGGAGGGCTTCTTTTATATGCGATGCCCACGTGACCCCCGTGCAAGCCCGGGGCCTCCATTAAATTATTCGATCCTTTGATATGCGAAGGTGCGCTTCTCGTTCACGCACACGCCCGGGCGATATTACCAGAAATAGTACATTCAGAGTTTTGCCCGGGAGTTTATCGCATTTCCTTTCTCGAATTCAAACGCGGTTGCTCTTTTAGATTTTGTGCTCCTTTTTGACGCTACCGCGCTTGCTTGAAATGTTTGTACGGCGGCGTGCACGGGCGCAGCTACTGTGCGTTTCTACGAGTGAAAGCGCGTGAATGCTTGTGCCCGTACTACGTGCCAGATGCTTGCACAATGCAGTCGATAGGTAGGTATGCGCGGGGTGAATCGGTACTCTCTCTCAGAGGAGCTGGGTTGATAGCGGATTCCTGGCAAAAACGTGAAATGATAATCTTAATGGGAAATATTAAAATATCAATTTTTTACCCAAAATATGTATCGATATTTTTTCAATCGATAAAAGTTTACTTCAAATTGGATGTAACGAAATAACTCGAGTTTATATAGCGAAATATATTCAGTAACTGCACGAAATTCGTTCCTCCTAACCAACTCGAAGTGGATACTAAAATTAATGGTTATCGTAAGCATGTGTGTAGTTTACGAGGTGCGAAATAATCTCATCATCCACCTAGAGATTAGCAGTATAACTTCTGCGAAATTGTCCCCCTGGAAATTTGTATTGCGAGAGGTAGGTACTTACGTTCCGGCTTGCGATATGTACGAGGCAACACGTGTCGTTAGAGCGAGATAGCAGCACTGCGGCGAGTGTCTTTCGCGGAATAAAAGTGGAACGAATTTGGAGCCTCTGAGGAATCGCTCCGATTACCGTTGCATTACTTTCCAATTTTGAACACACACCCGTATATATTTTGCACGAGACAAGATACAGGTTAATATCGGTAACTCATGTTTTCCTCGAAGGTGACGTATACGTGCCACCCGATATCGCTCATAAAGAACGCCGTGTGGTTTCGCAATAATGTCACGTGACTACCCTCGATTTTAACGATTCGCCACCTTTACGCAAGCTTCGAGTTTTTAATATCGTTCTATGCTCCCGATCTCCCTTTGGAAAGATGAAAGTGTTAATAATCATAAAGCATGACGTCAAGAGAATTTTGTCGCCGCAGATAATCAAGCAATCGATGAGCTTGTAATTGATTGCCGTTATAAAATCGTACTCGAGATTTAATAAATTTACCTTCCGAACGTTTTTCTCGACACTATTCCTATTTATATTTCCAATATTCTTTAATCTTCTTGCTTTTCTCGCCATCTAATTAACCCTCTCCCTCGTTCATAAGGGTGGAAACTATAACTACAGTTCTCGCCGGTATCAAAACCGAACGTTTTGCATACAACCGTATCGTCGAAACGGTATAATGTTAATCAAACCTAACTTTACGTCGTAATCAAAGTTGGAGTAAGCTAAGTTTTGGCAGCTGTGACGTCGTATGTAACTCCGGAAGACAGAACAACGCCGCGTCGCACCACCCCTAATTTGAACGCAAATTACTCTTCCATCCACCGAACGGTCCCATTATATCAGCAACAAACTTGGCAGCACCATGCAAAATTGCTCATAATATGTTGTCCACTACTACTATCCCATGGGGAGGCAGCTGTTACGATCAGTGAACCCTTGCTATCCTCCACGTCGTCGTCGTCGCCGTCTCATTAAAATGCCGAACAATTTTGTGATCGAGAAAATTGCGTAATTCAGATAACAACAGCGTAATATATTACAGAGAAAAGTTACACATTTTTATTTTGTAAAAATTCTAAGTCGAATAAAAAATATGCATTTAATTTTCATACGTTATCCAGTTGAAATTGAGTTCGCATACCAGCAGCAGAAAACAATTGAAGCGAACAGGATAGAAAATGGGCTCGTTTCTCACCGCCGTCGCTCGAGACGTAAAAGTGTTCGTACATTTATTGACGTAAATTGAAGGGAGTGTTGGATGCGAATGAAAGGAAGTTCGAGAAGGAAATCTAATTCCCTTTCCTCACCATCCACCCTTAGTCACAACTTCTTACTTAAACACACACAAAAGAATCATAAAAACTTGTCCCTAAAAGGTTCGCGCTTCTGCGGGTATTAATTGGGTGTAAAAGAAAAAGAGAGCGGTGTATATAGTCAACTCTCCATCAAAAAAAAAGTTACCTCTCTTCGTTGATCGTGGCTAACTCCAAAATGGGAATTTTGGCCCCCGCTTCAAATCGATTCGCAATTTAATCGCAACGATATTATTATATCGAACTTTCAATTTATTCGTGATGCTTGTATAAGCGCTGGATTACCGGTAAGAGCTTTATAATCCAATATCGATATTTCAAAAGAATTTAATTTTCCAAGCATAATGCGAGCACCTTTAAGATACTTAATTCCGGTATTTTTGCGGCAATGTTTCATTGTATCGATCTATCATGGTAGCCCGTAGCAGTCGTCTAGAATAAACGAATAATGGCATTAACTTTTTGAGGTAATTTTATTTCTGAAAGCTCAAAGAAAGTTACCGTATAACTTTATCCAAGTAACTTCGCGGCTTCCGTGCTAATTCGCGATCTCTCTATCGCGTATCGGTGAACGTTTCCGGCTGCCACCTTTCTCCGTCACGTCTTATACTATTTTTCATTGGATGAGAAAATCGCCAACGTAAGTCCCGAATAATAGTACGATTTAATGAGAAAACATTGAAAGGAATACGAGATGCGATAATCGCAGATTTCACAGTTCTAAAATGGTAATCGTATTTGTCAGTATTCATAGGTGGAACGACACGTTTGCATGGCATTTTAGAATACCCTCCAATAGGAGCGTATACGGAACATTTAAAGAAGTCGTGAACGGGGTGAAACTACGCGCGAAATGTGCAATTGCATCTCCGCTCCGCTCCTCGCAGGCGCGAATAAAATCTTCCGCAACGTGTCTCTGGACGAAAAATAAATTTTCACAGCGCTTTGCTCGGGGATGCTATTCTCGGGCATTCGTATACGGATTCTCGCGTCTGAGAAATCTTTTTATACCGGGTTCCATGTTACCGGTTGAAGCTGTAACCGTTGCGTCGTAAACTGGATGCTTATCAAATCTGCGAAAAAATGAACCGCGCGCGCTTTTAAAAGTGATACTCATGCGCATATTTCCCAGAGGATTTAGTGGAATTTATCACCGAATATTATTACGAACTACGCATTGTCAAGGGCAATTTTTGAAGAAGAACTCCAAACAATTAAAGGTAATTAGTAGAAGCTCCACATTCATTTGAATTTCACACGCGGGATACACGTTACATATGTAGGTACTGTAGTCGAGTACATGCAAATGGATGGTCCGAGATACCGTGGTTGTACGGCTATACGGTTTGAGGAGCTCTAAAGCTCCCACCCTATTCAGCCGACATGAGTAACAAACTGGATTCTTCGAACAAAAGGCAGCGACGGCTGCTGACTATAGTTCATAGCTAGCATGAAAGAGCTTATTTCGTATGCGGTATAACGCAAGTACCCGAGCGGAACTGTGTGCAAGGCATGTGTCGTAAAACGCTAAAGAACGGGTGGAATCAACGTCAGGAAAATTCCGTGCTTGTTCGGAGAGAAGATTTCACGTGTGGAGAATGATCGATGTGTAGCTTTTATTTTCCACGTCGTTAAAATCAACGTCTAGAATATTCCTAGCTTATCGGAAAAGAGGAAATATAAACGTGTACAGATTTTCCCCGTCGACCGTGATTGACATTCCGCGCATTAAAAGCTGAGGGGAGGTATAGGAATCGATCGATGGCGCAGAGACGTATCTTTGAGTGAAATACTTTTTAGACGGACAACGAACCGGAGAGCCGAAGGGGGAGGATTTTGAGGGAAGCGGATTGATTTGCGGGGAGGAATTGGGATCGCATCAAGGAGGGACTTTAGTTAATGCGTTTCTGATCCGGGATTAGGCAGTTTCCGATAGCGCTCTACCCTTCGCGATATACCGGATGTCTTAACTTCTCGACGTTTGACTGCTATCTTTTATCCCGAGGTCAGCTACGGTCTTTCGGCCACGCCGCAGTGCAGCGGCGGATGTTTCGCTTCGCTCGGAAACAAAGCTTCGACGGAATATCAATTTAATCCGCCCCCGGCGTTTCTTTATCCAGCAATATGCCGTAAAAACTATTTAGATACAGCTAAGCATCGGATGATTATAGACGGATATATAAAATAGAAACGTAAATCGAACTAAGAGACTCAATTAACGACTTTTTATACGCCGCATACATCAATTCTCAATATACACTTATGCTCGTATAAAGTTCATAATTTTTGTCGATATCCTAAGCCGTCGTACATTCATGTAGCCATTACTTATTTACAGCTCCTCTGGATAATCGTTACACATACGTGACGACGAGAAAGAAAATTGGATTCGAGGAAACCCCACCCCTCTGCAGCCAGTCGGAGCTGTATAATGGAGCATTTTTTATGCAAGACCAAGAACTCGATAAGCCCGCCCTCCAATTCCAACCAAACCCGATGTACCTATAAACGCACGTCTCAGGGCTCTCACCCGATGTCCGTCGCGACACGATCCGCTAAGTGCGTCGTGGTAAACTTTGCGGTTGCCGAATACCCGGAAATATTTACGGCGCCCCATCGCTCTGCCCTCAGCCCTCCGCGTTAGGCCTGATGTATTAAGGTGCCGGTAAACACGCGGGGTTCGGCGAGTCCCGAGCAATGCTCGCCGATGTCAACGAGGCTTTAAGCGAAAGCTCGGCGAATGCCGCGTGTGTACACGGGTTGCTCGCTGTTTGCCGATGGCCAAATGTATTGTTCGCTTGGTTCCCGTTATCAAACAGGGTGGGTAGACACTCGGTACTCGGCGAACACCGAGCGACTGCTCGGCGAATCCCGAGTGTGTACACGGGTTGCTCGCTACTCGCCGATGGCCGAATGTCGTGCTCGTCCAAGTATTCGCCGTTCCCGTAGTTTGTCGGTCTTTCGTGGCACATCAAAGGAGACGAGCAGTCGTAAACACACCCCACTTCATTATAATCGCCAATCTAGAGTTAATCCCACCGTCGGTCACAATAACAAGGCAGGCGGTCTGTATCCGCGAATTTAGACTACTAATGAGTTCGCAGTCCCCCACCTTTCCCGAGTCGGACGAATGGTAATGAACCGTTTCTCGCAATACCCATTCAAATAGATACTGCTATTGATGATACAGCATTGATTTTTTAAAAAGTTGGAGCATACGTGCAGAGAAATTGAACAGGTTGCAGTTTGTTTTGAGAAGAAAAAAAATCTTTGCAGTCGGCCGAGATTTTGGTTGAAGGACTTGATATAACAATTTTCTTCAGTTTCGTTCCTTTCGATCATATGCAGTGCGGGTCATTCCATACCAAATCGGACACTTTTTGGAGTAACATTTCGGATTTTGCTCAAATTTGGATATATTGTAGTCTTTGTCGATGTTTAACCGTATCTCGAAGAATTTTTCAAAATTTTGAAAATTGTTGGTTTTACAGCCACTTGAAAAATAACGCTGCTTTTTTTTCATTAAATTATAATTATCAAACCGGTTGTCGGCTGAGAATAATCTTTTGGGTACTAAAAGTGAAAGAGTTGAAAAACCAGAGAAAAATTGCATCGATCAAAAAAAAAATTTTTTTAATAATTTTATTTGCACTTGATTTAAACAAATGACGTATTTTCATAGCTGGCCACTTTTTAAAAATCTGAAAAAAAGCAAGCATATACTTTGATATCCTCTCCTTAACGACAAACAAACAAAAATAACGACACTTTAAAATTGACGACACAAAAATTAATTGAAGTTGACGCCGCGTCGGAATTGGCACGTCGGTCCCGCCACCAGCCAACGGTCGGTGGGTTCGACTGGCTTGGCGACACCCTAGCGGTGGGGCCGACGCGGCGAGGCCGACGCGGCGTCAACTTCAATTAATTTTTGTGTCGTCAATTTTAAAGTGTCGTTATTTTTGTTTATTTGTCGTTAAAGAGAGGATATCAAAGTATATGCTTGCTTTTTTTCAGATTTTTAAAAAGTGGCCAGCTATGAAAATACGTCATTTGTTTAAATCAATTGCAAATAAAATTATTTAAAAAAGTTTTTTTTTGATCGATGCAATTTTTCTCTGGTTTTTCAACTCTTTCACTTTTAGTACCCAAAAGATTATTCTCAGCCGACAACCGGTTTGATAATTATAATTTAATGAAAAAAAAGCAGCGTTATTTTTCAAGTGGCTGTAAAACCAACAATTTTCAAAATTTTGAAAAATTCTTCGAGATACGGTTAAACATCGACAAAGACTACAATATATCCAAATTTGAGCAAAATCCGAAATGTTACTCCAAAAAGTGTCCGATTTGGTATGGAATGACCCGCACTGCATATGATCGAAAGGAACGAAACTGAAGAAAATTGTTATATCAAGTCCTTCAACCAAAATCCCGGCCGACTGCAAAGATTTTTTTTCTTCTCAAAACAAACTGCAACCTGTTCAATTTCTCTGCACGTATGCTCCAACTTTTTAAAAAATCAATGCTGTATCATCAATAGCAGTATCTATTTGAATGGGTATTGCGAGAAACGGTTCATTACCATTCGTCCGACTCGGGAAAGGTGGGGGACTGCGAACTCATTAGTAGTCTAAATTCGCGGATACAGACCGCCTGCCTTGTTATTGTGACCGACGGTGGGATTAACTCTAGATTGGCGATTTTTCAACTCTTTCACTTTTAGTACCCAGAAGATTATTCTCAGCCGACAACCAGTTTGATAATTATAATCCTCTTCAAGGAAAGATTGACGGGGCTGCAAGCTCAATAACAGCCTAGATTCATCGAAACATACCACTCGTCTCGCCATTGCGACGGATGGCGGGATTAACTCTAAATTTAATTATGGCGATAATAATGAACGGTAAGAACCGATATAGACGTCCGCTTAAGGTGCGATGGAACACTGCTATTATAAAAGTTGAAAAAATGTACTTGTAATATTACATCGATGCGTATGGGAATAACGTTCAGTTATAACTAAAGAAGCACTGTGTAAACGCTGCATCCGAAGTATTCGTTCAGGATGCTCTCTCGACTTTTGCAAATAACTCCCAAACTCACATGCATTTTAAGAACATTGAAGAAGTTTGCATTTATTTATAAGCCTCAGGTAAGAACCGACCTTCCGAGTTCAGACTACTCGGTCTTCGCCGGGTAGAGCTGTCCCTCGGTGGTCACCGAGCGGTCGCTCGGTATTCGCCAAAATCCGAATGTTCGGGCTCGACTTTAAAGCCTCGTTGACATCGGCGAGCATTGCTCGGGACTCGCCGAACCCCGCGTGTTTACCGGCACCTTTATGGGTGGTTCGCGTGGATTTCATTTCTTCCTCTCTGAAAGAGTGCAGCCACCCGAATGAAAGGAAGAGCCATCCACGAACGAAACATTCGACCTTCCCTCAATGGACCCCATCGCTGTAGAAGAAACCTCTCCTTTCCGATGATTATCGCCGTGTTATTACCGATCGTTGTCGTGGGATCTTCCGTTCGGCGCGGGTCAACATCCTCCGCCGGAGTAGCATCGAAGCTTTCGCGGTTAGGAAAATACATTTCTTTTTCACCCGACACGATTAACCACTTCGTCCTATTACTTCCTTCCGGGAGGAACGCTATACCGTCCATCCTCGGAAGAGAGAGACGAAAGGGTCGATGAAACGATGGAGTATTATTTAATTAATTTCCGTTTGCTAGATTGGAAGGGTTAAGATTTAGTTCCATCAAGGAATTCTCTTATATATTCTTGGGAAAAAATACTTTTCTCCCCGTTTCCACGGTATTTTGTCGATCCATATAAAACATATATAAATACTCGTACCGTAAAATAACTTTTTTCATTTATTAAGAGGCCGACACACCCCGTCTGGAAATGTGAAGCTATATTTTCAACATGGTGTGCATAAGAACCTTTTGCATTTTCGCCACCACACTTAAAAAACATAAATCTAGGGCCCTATAGAAAAAAAAAAAAATTTTTTTGTTGTAATCAATCGACAAAATCAGAAATTTATTATTATTATTTTTTTTTTTCTATAAGGCTCTAGATTTATGTTTTTTAAGTGTGGTGGCGAAAATGCAAAAGGTTCTTATGCACCATGTTGAAAATATAGCTTTACATTTCCAGACGGGGTGTGTCGACCTCTTAAAAAGAAATTGAAATATCTTCGGTTATTTTACAGAATCTAAAAGATTTCCCGTCATCAGATTCGACCGTCAAATCCTACTCGGCCGGCCAGAAGCCAAACCCTTCTTTTTGGGTAATTATATTAAGACTCGAGAAAATATACACTTCGTTGTAACCAGATAAGATTAACGCATCCGCGTTACCACCTCCTCCGAAAAGACCCCACCCGGAAATCCTCGGAGAGCGAAAGAGTCGGCGAAACGATCGGATTGTTCTTCAATTTCTCTTTCCTCTCAATTCGCTTCTTATAGGAGAGAAAGTCGCCGTTATTTCGTGTAACGACGGGCGGGAACGAGGGGTGCGTTGAAGGCGTGAGAGATTTAACAAGTGTCCAGCTAATAAGAGCGCGACATAAAGCGCGTGACCTGAAAGAGACGGGCCAGATCCGGGGTAGCTTTCGCTCGTCTAATGAACCCTTCTCGGAAACCGGTAAGGGTGGATGATCCCAATAGGCTTGCCTTAGCTCCCACTTAGTTCGACAACATGGCGAATACCGCCTTTAATAGAGACCGGAGCGCGGTGCGCGGGAGGAACAAAGTGTATCTGGTCGTAGAAAAAGGAGCGAGACCATTACCAATGGGTAGTTGGCGGCCCTCGCTAATGGCTTCCACCTAGCCTTTGCCTTCCAGTATAGCTTTTGCGCAAATTGACACTTTTTTCTCCAGATTAAGAGAGTCGGAGGTGGAATATCATTTCGGCCCGGGAACACTGGCTATAGGTATCAACGGTGGATATACAAAGACACAATTGTTTCAGGGAAAGTATAGGAAAGATTACGTCGTTGAAATTGCCGCTTTTATACTGAAACGAACTTTATTTCTTCCGAATAGTATAATTAATTCTTTGCGCCTCGTGAGCAGATATTAAATAATCTATCTACATATATCAATAAGAGTGTGCAGGTAAATTGAAATAGTAGTAGTAGTAATAGTAGTAACAGTAAATATAGCTTGTAAGAACATTCAAATCAATAAAGCTCGACATAGCAAAATGGAAAGAGAATAACGCAAGTTCCATATAAGCCTTCCCAAATTAAGTTTCTTATAAAATGCTAACGGAGAGAGAAAAATACTTCAATAATTTTTATCTCAGACGTAAGAACGATTCATTCAGACGGGAGAGTGATTTCTCTAATCGAATCTCGATAATACAGTGACGCCCACGCTAACTCAAGATTCTTTTCGCAAAGACCTGACGAATTCACGACGTTTCATTGCGCGTAGCACGAAAAATAGTTTCTTCTTCCTCTACCTACGCATCTACCGATGTATCTTCTTCGCCATCCTATATCCTCCAGACCGATTACTCTTTCTCGCCCGGAATTCGCGTGCTCGGTTCTTCGCGGAATCTCACGTTATTCTCGCGGTCCCTATAACGCGTTCCCTTATGCCTCCCACCTCTTCCTGCTTCCTCCGCAGACGTACGAGTTTGCTCACGTAGTTCGGGAGTCCTATTACCCCAATTTCTTTGCCGCTCCGACGCGATACATCATCAAAGTAGCTTTCCACCTTCTTTCCTTCTCCCCACGCGCGGCCGCTGTACCCTCTCCCACATTCTCCGGACTTGGACTTTCTATACACGCACGTGCTTCATACCACCCTAATTCGCTCACGTTGCTAAATATATCATAGTCCATCGCTCCCCCTTCTTCTTAGGTATTTCCTACCCCGGAAAGAGTATAAGTACCGTGGGATTCGATTTAATTTCAGTCCTCGCCGGTTAGTAGTCGCGTTTGGAGAGGGTAGGGGTGTATACGACGAGAAAGGAGGCCTTGAAAAATGTTTATTATCTCGAAGGCAAAGGGGGAGGACTTTGAGACTACTCGACTATTTCGAAACGTAGAATAAATTGTTACTTTCGAACGCCCCGTCTAAATTTCCGTCCGACCGGTAACGACTATCGTTTTCACCGCGAACCGCGCGCGGAGGAGACGCGAGTTTGATTCCGTTGACGGGGTTGGGAGTTGCGCGGCTTCTCCCGTGGGACTGTCATCAGAAGGGGTAAATTCTGAAGTTATCAGCATAGAAACAAGGGTTCAACGAACGACGCGGCGGTGGTGCGTGGAAAACTGTATTACAAGTTTCGATCGCGCAGGGAGATAAATTCAATCCGCTCGTGAATTTGAATTTGTAATCCAAACTAACGAACCTTCCGCGGATGCATACCTCGAAAGCCAAGAAGGGAGAGATACGTAACGTATTTCGAATTGCCGCGAGGGAGGAGGAAAGAAAGTGAAAATAGCCGGGGATGCTGCGGGGAGATTGCACGTACGAGGTATAAAAAATGTCAGCCTAAAAATGATGATTTGATCAGCGAGAATGTTACGCAGGGAGATTTTGGGCGAAAGCCACCCGCTCGACCCCCTTTTCATGGCAGGAGGGGTCAGGGAAGGGCGATGATGGTTTCAGGGTGGTTCTGCCTGATGAAGAGTTATGTCATACAAGGGGCAGGGGAATGTTCGACTAAAACCTTTGATCCATAAACAATGCAGCTGCGTCATACCGCTCGCGCGATTATACGGAAAGTAATTTAGTTAAACATCCTACACACTCGTAGAATGGAACACGGTACAGCGTGTACATACGTGTGCGCGTGTTTGCGTCTACACGTCCCGTTCGGAAGTCATGCACCGTGAATGTCCGAGGGGGGACAGAAGGAGAGGGGGTGTAGGAGAGTGCGGGATGGTTAGCCCGAAATTGGCTTCGGCCCTTCAGCCCCCTCCGAAACTGATCGCATAAAACTTTTTACGCGAATACCTTCCCATACCGCGCTCTGTATGTACTCGTACGATAGATGACGGCATCCCGTGTAATACCGTTGCGTAGTAATTGGTGAAATTGTACGGCAGACTTTGCTGTCACGAAAAACGAAATTCGTGTTGAGCTAGGTCGATTGCAAAATGCATTGACAGAATTCGAGTAGTGTTGGTAAGAATATATTATTTCTTTCCGTGAGGTAAACAATTTTTTATGAGATAAAAATCGGATACTTATTTGAAACGAAATAAAAGACAACGTAATATTAAAATTCCTAGAATATATGTAAATTAATTTTACTATAATCTCTTGTACTCAGCGAGTTGGTTTCTAGAAAAAATTCATACTTTTCACCCCTCACCACACATCTGTGTAATGGATACACCGATTTAAGGACGATACTCGAGAGACGGTATAGGCACTTTATCGATTTTATTTACTATCCTATCTATATTAAGGGATCTTCCCCACCCAAAATCATTCTCTCGGAGATTATTTTCCGCAACAGCTTTAAATCTTTGTTCCGTACTTCCAAATAAAGTTTACAGCAATGGTGGCGGAGATGATTTATTTCGCGAGAGAAGCGCGCGAACGAGGGAGGAACGGGTGGAGGAGGGGAATGAGAGTGTGAGTGTAATACCAAAGGCAACCGGGGCTTCAAATAGTTGTATCGCGTATACGTATCCACGTTTGCAAGATTCAACGCCGCGATAATAACTACCTTCGAGTTTTCCTGTTTCGAAAAGTTCCACGCTAGCATATCGATCATTGTTTCCGGTGCGCTCGTCGAGTATCTCTCGGTCCCGCTTTGCAGAACTAAACCGCCCTGGAAAGGTGCTCGAAGCTTCTTTATCCTGATGACTCTCTCCTATTACGATGTATTACGACGTCACGCTGGGGCTTTAATCTAATCGAGAAATAAATTTACCGTTCGTCTCTAAATTTTCATTTTAGTAAGACGAAACGAATTCTCCTAAAATGGCCAGAGATGTTCCTCTTTTTTTTTTAAAGAATCAAATAACGTTGATACTTCGCACAAAGTAATTAGATTATTAATTATTCTCGTGCATCGCGAATTCGTCGTGTCTCCCCGAGTGAACCCGCCTTTACCCCGTGTTGTATTATACAGAACGTTCCGAGAATCGAGAAAATCCTGCCGCGACGCGATCCTCCCGGGCAATTTTCGTTTCCCTCTGATAAAATTATACGTTTCGCAGTAGCGACTGTTTCGGTTCAACTCGGAATGAATTTTTTTTTGTTCTACGCCAATCTCGGGAGCTCAACCTCCTCTTCCAAATCCTCCGCCGTATACCGAGCCATTCCCCGTGGCGGCCTAAATTGGCCTACATTTTAGTCTACACGCCCCCTCATCCGCCGTCTCCTTCGACCCTCTTCGCTGTTACTTTAAGGAAATCGTGAATCTTAGTTTCCTCGGCGGCCAGTAGTAAAGCCTTATCGTAACGCGTACACCTCATAAAACAGGAGGGAAATACGTACCAGCTAGTGTACCGTAAACTATTACGAGACGACTGCATTTTCGGGCCACTATCTTGAGAACGAGAACTGGCGGTAGGTACAGAACGGGGGTTGATACGTATGTGTGCCGGCGGGGTGTGCGCAGCGTTACATACTGGATGTAAACTCTCTCCGGGCTCGGAGGTAACGCGCAAAGAGCACGGGACCGTGCTCGGGGAACGATGCTGCGCGTAGGTTTATGAACTCTCGCGGTTCCTCTTCCGCGAGGATGGAGATGGTTGAACCCTCTCATCGCGGAGCGTCATTTTTTATTAAGAGAGAAATATTACAGAGATTACAGAGAACTTTGCAATTCGCAGATAATTATTCGCCGGCTGTATGCGTGGTATAATATAAAAGAGTTCATTTGTATTTTGGAGAAATGCACCGAGGCTTTTATAGGCGAGCTTACGTGAGAATCTCGCGTCTGTGTTTATACCGGAACTAACCGCTTCGATTTCGTATCTTTTCTATTTGCATTAATTCTAATTCATGTAGGCAGAAGCCTGCATTAAAGAGGGCATTCTTTTTTATTCCGCCTCATTTGCGCGTGAAAAACGAAATATTTCCCATGTCGAAAGAGTTGAACATGAAACTTTCACGAAGACCCGCTCTCGACTCGACGCGAAAGAGTTTCGCCGCGCCCAAAGTTCTTCCGGCACGGCGAACGCCGTAAACATTTATTTATTCTGTCGCGAGTGAAAATGTAAATTTCATCGGTCGATCGCGTGTATACGCAATGGCGGAAGCAAGCTGACTTTGCGTTTCTGCGCGAGTTTTCCGAGTCTTCGTGTTTTCAATTTCTACCGCAGTATTTTCGTAGGTTAGAAACAAACTTTCCACTTAACTCGCTTCATTTACTTCGCTGCAACGGTATATCGGTTCGCGCTAAGGCATTTCCAGGAGTTCTCGCGTAGATATAGCGCATGAAGCGCCACTAAGGACTTCGTGTTTACTTATACAACCGGCAACCTGAATGTTTCACCCCGCGGTGAGAAGGCCTCTCCGCCGAAGGAGAGAGGGACGCGTCGCGCCCTTCTGCTTTTTCGGCCAATGGCCCCGTCCTGATCGAAGAGAACGTTCCGCAACTTTTCAGTCGATCGTAAAGCTTCCCGGAGTTTTAGACTCGGTTAAGACGGCTTTGCAGACCCGACTTGGGTTGTAGATTTCAGCTGAAAGAGCCGACCTAGGATTTTATCGTACTCCGATAGCTTTGTACGATGGGATAAGGAATGGCAATTTTGTCGAACGTCTTCGAGCGATTAATCACCGCGATTTTTGTCTATATCGAAGGGGTAGGGTTTTTCATCAACCCTATATCCTGCGTGTGCCGAATAACCACATATAGGATCATGAATAACCATTAGAGGTATGATTACAGGTTCTGGGAAGCGTCAAAGATCATTTACGTGGAAAGTACATGTAAATGTCCGTGTGAATTATGCATCAATTATACATAAAGAGCATGTTAAGTAGCTGCTGCGCAATTACAGCGGGCATTCGGATGTACCTATTACGTAAATGGTACTTGATGTTTCTTGCAAACGTCATACAATTTCCAGCGAGTATGCTGTACATGCGAATGTATTCTTCGAGTTTGCCAAATGTGTGTGTAGCGATGTAATTAAATATTGATACATTTTCCAATCAAAGAAGGATATCGTAATATCGTATTTCTGTTAATGAATTACATCGACTTCTTCCAGTGCCCTCTTAAAGGCTCTTCAAATTGGAACCAATGGGATAAACACGGTTATTATACTTTCTGGACGGTAAATCGAAGCTGAGAAGACCAGAGTTAAATACAGACCAACAACAAGGATATCGATGCAGACGATGAACGATTTCCAGTCGCGTTCAACTATAGTTATACGTATACGTATACGTATACGTACACTGAGAAAAAGAATTCCTAGTGTCAAAAAAACATCTCTTAAATAAACATAATGATCTTGAAGATTAAAAAAATACAGAGTCTTGGTCGAAGAACCAAGAATATATCCTTGATTCGAGAATGCCTTCGTTGGGACAAGAAATTCTTCCTGCGCGCGAAAGGAACAATAAATTACACGAACCTACTAAATACTTTTTTGCGCAAAGAAAATCATCGCTTGATCCTGAAATTATGTTATATTTTTTTTAGCGCCACCAATTATTTCTCCCATTGTACGATAACAGATCGTGTAATCACGGCTTCGCACAATTTTCTCCCGTCAAAATTATTTGAATTTCGACGAATAGTCTTACCTACAACCCCACCGTCCATCACGTACGTCTCTCCTTTTACGGCTAATAGGTACTGGGCAAACCCTGTCGCCGCGACACCGTGTGTCGATCGGTGGCATGTAGGTTACTGGAAAGTAGACACCCCTTGTTTGCGATGCACCCTCAACCGGCGAACGCCTGGGAAACTCGGTAAAGCGCGCGATTCTCCGATGCGATGGCCCGCGCCGTGGGAAGTCGCGATGGAGCGTATAGGTCTACGTTGTTCCTACAAGTATGCGCCCATAAATGCCAGAACTTTCGTTATTTACGGGGGTAAGTTGGGCGCGACTACTTTTCGCGGATATATTTATTTGTTATTCCACGCGGGTAACTGGAGCGGAGTCGCTGCGGTTCAAAACCGTTATTTACTGGCTTTCGGGTTACGCTGTAGTCTCGCAAGTCGGCGAAAAATGTGCATAATAATATGGGAGCCGGACCTCTTTCGTCCTGGTCTTGCGAGCTGACGCGAAAGGATTTTCGACATTCCGCCAAGACCTTGGTACGAGCTAACGCGGATGCGCGTTCCACCGCCACTGAATATTATCAGCCTGGGGTACTTTTCTCTCATCACAGAATGAGCGGACGAAGCCAATGGGGAGATCGATTAGGAAAAGATTACGACGCGCGTCCTGAAACGCACGTGGCGATGGAACCAAGTAAAAGCGAAAGGAGAGAGACAGTGAGATACGGAATATAATATACCTACTCGTATATACATGATTCTACACCCAAAGGGGATTCCACAAAGTCCGACATTCACGAGATACCACGTCGACCGCGAGGAAAGTTAGTCGTGTGATCCGGTGTAACACTCGTGACAATCCTGTTGACAATTTGTTTGCGCCGCAAACTCGGCTTATTGTCGTCGATTCTCGCACATATGTATATCGGAGGACTTCGTTCTGACGTTGGCGCATGGCTATAAATTATCGTTAAATTACAATTCCAAAAGGATCCGGCACATTACTGTAATAAATCTATTATAATTTGTGAATTAATTCGAATCTGCTTTAAAAGTGATACAGTTACATTCAGAGACGAGTAATTTTGCATTTCATTTCTTCAATATGTTCGTACGATCACATCTCGACATAAATTTTCATCGAGTTTACCGAGTTCATGAATGGAATTTAAGTCCATAGAGGAGCGAACATTAATCTTTCATTCATCGTTCCATGCTCAAAGGAAATTCCAACGTTTTGCCCTCAATCGGTCAACATATTACGTATTTATTACCACCAATTGCACGCTGCTGAGTGCATACTAATAAGACCATGTTGTCTGGTCGTTGGAGGCAAATGAAACAGAACAGCGATATAACATTTAGCAAGCACTGCAGCTAAGCCAGCTGCCAGTAAGAATATACATCGGAGATTTCGAAATACACCTATGAACTCAAAGAGCAATTTTACATTTATCGTTACGAACGATAAGCGTGTGATGCGAATTTGATCGCGGCTTCGAAATGGACCCTTTCGCGCAGCGTCGCTGATTATACGAATACTCCTCCAATAATACCTATCGCGTTTGTCGGATGATGACGCGACTATTAAACCCTGCACGGCGTTCGGGTAATTATGCAGCACAACCCATCAAGAGGGAAGCACGGCTCGGTTGGCATTACAGATATCGATGAACCGTGGCTCGACCATAGCGGATCTAGGCCAACCAATTACACGCTCGTCTGCAATCCAGGATCCCGGAGACGTACAAATTGATCGGCTAGGAAAGCGCCGGGTCGATCGAACGTCGTCTCGCAGTCGTCGAGAGTGATGAAAGGTTTCCGATAGAATGGAGGCAAGAGGAATATATTAATAAAAAATGCCACCCAACAAAATCGTTGACGAAAGGAAATATTTTATCAATGTGAAAATAAGTTCTACTGAAATTAATCGATCATCGCGATCATGCAAAATGAATGAAGAACCGTCAATCGCGTTACATCGTAATGCGGAAACCCTTTTAAAGGATCGTTTAGCATAATCGATAGTTTGATGGGCTCGTGCGATCGTGAAGATTCGAATGACCTCAGTTAAAGGGAAGTAAGGGAAGAAAAAAGAATCTCCTAAGTGAGCGATCCCCCGCGTCGCATTATCTCCGCCTCGTCAATTTTTTATCTCAGATCCTCCACTCCTCGCACGACTCCTGGCAGAGCCGAGTCGTCTGAATTAATGAAAATAATTAACACCGCCCGCTTTCTTTTCTCGCGACGCGTATTTAAAAATTCTATTTCCAGGTTTACGACTCGCGAGTGCGGGTTTTAATGCATCGGACGAAGCTTTACGATTAATTTGCATTAATGCCTGAAGTCCGTTATCGTGCGATATTAACCATCTACCCGATTTTTTTATATTAAATATAAGAGTTCATACATATCTCTATGTGGTACCAGACTTATAGAAAATTGATATGACTTCTAAAATATTGTAATCCTAGAAAAATCCTTTAGAGCTTCTTCGTATCGTTTAAAATCCTTCGAAATATCCTTGTAACACTAGGTATTCTGTGAAGTGAATCGTCGGTATCAGTACTAAGGCTCCGGTGCAAACTAGAAATGCAAATGAGTGTTTATCGGTAGTCCACACTCGAGTTTATGTAAATGGTAACTAGGTAGGAACGGTTTGGTACTCGACCAATAGTGCCTGCTCCTACAGAATCTTGGCTACTTAGTTAATTTATACATCTACGTATATACCTACGTACACACTCCTGCTTCATCAGTTACTTCACTCGTAATACCTGACCCTCATCGACGCAGTCCAATTAGCCCTGCCCGTATCTCCAATAACAATCAGTCGACTGGTTCGGAAACAATTTATTCGTTTACCATCACGTGGACGATCGATCGACCCGGAGCAGTTTTTGCGAATAATCGCCGAGGGGAGAGTCTTTGAATCGCCGAGGCGTGAAGGAGGAATCGAGTCGATACGTTTGATGGGGAATCTAACCGCGTCACGAGACGCGCCTATCCATAGACAAGTATCACGAAGCGTTCGGAAGTACCTAGTACAAATTTGCGGAGCGGGGTAAAATTATAAAACTAAATTTCCGCATAAAAAGTAAACATCCGCGTCGCTTTCAATTACATCGCAAAAGTGGCACTGCCTACGTCGACGGAAATGTGATTTCAGCCGACATTGGCATTTACAACTCTTCCCAAAATACCAGCCGCGCACTCGACTATTTAAATTGAACCCCGCGAGTCCGACACGTTCGCGGTTTCCATCCAATTTGGCTCCCCAAAGAAGCCATGTCGACTCGTGACTAGAAGTTTGGTTCGCCACATTTAATTGGAACGACGGATTAACCGATCCTCCTTCCTTTTGATCTCATCGCTCGGAGCTGAATGTCACCGCGTGTGCGCAATTTGTACGTACCAGAATGTCGAGTGAATGCGTAAAAAATCGCGGTTGACATAAGCGAATGTTTGAAATACCACCAGTCACCGTTGGGGTTCGGTTACCCCCAAAGTATAATAATAATTTACCGAAATCCATCACAGTTCGATTCGACGAGACGAGGATTGATCGTTTCGAAGAAATTATTAACGCAAATGTCCAAATATTCATTTCCCCTTCCACGCAGCCGCCGATTTAATCGAATAAACTATTTTTTTTTTGCGCCGCGTAGAATCTTGGCAGCTCAAAAAAGAACGCGACGTACCTAGCGCCGCACCGAGTGCGGATACTCTCGGAAACGTGTGCGATTTGCATATCACTCGAATCAATAACGAGTTTACTTTTTAAGTGCTTAATGGAAGTTTCAAATGCGACATTATCGACGTCGGGGTGAGCCGGACGCGTCGCTTTGCATATCAAAGGGACTTCGACAGCGAAGGTACGGCCGATGCGTCCGTCGCTTTCCGCGTCGATCGAATAACTTGGAGATTCGGTTATCACTTTTTTTTCCTTCCCTCGACCTAAACAGGCGGACTCGATTTCTCCGATCCGCGGAGGTGACGGCGGACGAGGCACGAGGGCGCGACGGAGGAGCTTCCATGAATTTCAACAAGCGAGCACCTCGCGGGGGCGCTACATCGATTTCGAGCGCTTCGCGAGTCCCCGGCAAAGTCGAATCGATCCCCCGCAGGACGGGTACAATTCGGACGCGTCTGAAGAGTCTGAGCTGGGTATCGAGCCTTGAAATTATAGAACCGGACGCAAATTGGTGGGAGAAAGGAAAAGAGGGAGGCGGTTAGTAATGAAATTATTCCGAGTTCCCCGAGGCTTCGGGCCCGGTTCCCATTAATATGGTAAACGAGGAAGCTGGCTGTCGGTGGAATCAGCTGATACGTCGCGACAGTTGCGGTTTCGTTGTTCGCCGACTTGATGCGCGCGTACTTTGTTATAACGTGGGTCATACTTGGAACGATGGACTTTACAAGCCGCGACCGCACTGCCACGGAGTGCTTCGCTCGCGAGGGTCGACTGTCGGGTGGTCGAAGGAGAGAGGGAGGGAGAGAGAGAGAGAGAGAGAGAGAGAGAGAGAGAGGAAGAGAGAGGAAGAGGAGAGATGCTCGCTCGCCTCCTATCGCGTCGCGGTAGAGTGTCGGAAGTTTTCCATTATACCCGGTCTCTCCTAACTAGTCTTCCCGGAGAGACTCGAACAGTCTCGCTCACTTTCGTAACTGGCCAAGGGAGCGGAACGAGCGCAAACGGGACCCGACGTCACCACCTCCGTCGTTGCCTCGCCTCGCCGTACGGACACGTCGTCTACGCGCTTGTCGTTTCGAACCTAAGTCCACAATATGCAAATTCGACTCGCCGAATTTGCTCGATCAATCCGATCTTCCGTGTCCCTGAGGCGGTCGCGAGGGTAACCGCATCCTAGCTAGTCGGAACGGGCGTCCACCTCTCGCTGCGGTCTCGCGATCGATAGCCGAACGAATGCTTCTTGTTATCGTTGTTGTGGTCGAGCTGTCGCATCACTTCTGCTTCGAATCTCGGATAGTTATAAGCGTGAAATGAAATGCGATGGTCTCAAAGTAACTATATCATTATTATAACCCGGATGGTCTCAAAGTAACTACATCATTATCATGGACTCATTTCACGATGACGTGGTTGCGTGTTTCTCTTGGTCGTACATCTAGCGATCGATCGTCGTCTTCAACGTTTTCATTTCTCATCGTTAGTCACCGCCGTAATCCTTCTTCGATAGAATCGACCGCAGAGCTCAGAATTCGCGTAAGAATCCTCAAAAGTAGAATATTATGATGCTATCATCGCGTGTACAGGTGAATGGCTATAAAGAAAAAGCACGGCTTTATTTTTCTCCGCGGCGAGAAAACACCGACTTGATGACGTACAGGTCGAGGCGACCTTTCCTAACGTCGTCACGATCAGGCATTTTTGATGCCCGCATTGTTCCTCGCACGAAACTCTAGGCTGATATAGTTGGAAGCCGGGAGCCGAGTTCACAACTCGTGCAATGTGTTCGCGTTGAAGAGAACTCCATAGACCCGCTATACACCGAGAGAACCTCGACGTCGACGAGGATACTTATACGTCAAGGCGCGGGACGAGAGTCGTTATAATAAGCTACGTGGCACGAAGCGGTGGGGGGGGGGGGGGAGGTCACGTGTAAAATTACTTTACGCGAGCTTTTCGGATGGGTTGCAGAAGTTCCCCGAGAACCGCCGCGCCGCGCTGAAACCTCTGCGGAACGAGCGGCTCTCACTTGGACCTCGCCCGGCTTTGCAGACCGAATACAGATCAGCTTTCGGTTCTTCGCCTCTCCCGTTCTTCAACGCCACTTGAAAATGGCGAAGAAAGTAATTAAATGTTCGCGAAGGCGCTAAGCGTCATGCTTTCGCTAACTACTGTGGATTTATCGAGCGGGGGTCTTGGATTTAAGCGATTCGATCTTCGAATGGTGATGAGCGAAATTCTATATCGCTCGGTAGACGTATCGCACACACCTCCGAACTTTGTATTTAATTGGACTTTCTTCAGTTTCGAAGATGCGTTGCGGTTTCTGAAATTTTTAATGGAGTTTCGAAATATTTTATACAACGAGAGGCTTTCTGCTTGAACTGAGTTTTAATTAAGACTAGCTTTCCCCTCGCGACTTCGTCCGCGTGGATCACGAAATAATCTCATTCCCTATTTTACCTCCTTAAGGGAGTAGGTATAAATAGTAGTACCCGGCCACGCGTTGTTGTGGCTCACTCTGGTTAAATGGAAAAGAAAGAAAAGAGAAAGCGCACGTTTCTAATGTGTTTAACTTCACAATGCTTGTTGGTATGCAATATTTGTTGTTGTTCCATTGTCTATACAGATATAGAGATTATTTAAAAGAATGTTTTTACCTGTCACAGGTGTGACATTTAGCTTTCCCCTCGCGATCTCGTCAGCGTGGATCACGAAATAATCGAATGCAACGTTGTGTCAAAATTTCAAAGCAATCGATGAAAAACTTTCGGAGATTCAAGATTTTGAGCAAACGAACATTTATATTTTTTATTTATATTTATATAGTGACACAATTAGATGATTTTTCTTCCTATCTGCGATTTTTTTCCTATGAATGTAATGCAAAATATTTCTCGTTGCAGCAAAAAAGTCTTGTTTACTCATATTTTTTATAGGACCTACGAAAACATCCGAATTTTCTCCCAAACAGAATTCCACAAAACCGTGAAAACGAGAAGAAGGAAGAGAGACAGATTTCGACATGGCGCTTCGGGTTCCCGTTGGTGGATAGCTCCATTAATATCAGCGATCACCCTTCCGCGAGACGCATTCATTGCGAAGACGTAACTTAATTAAAAATGTTATCCGACGTGATCGCGTAACGGTAGGATGTAAGATGGTCGCGTGATAGTACCCAGGACCTCGTTTGTCAAACCTTAACGCAATTCTATGAAGGGGGAATAACTAAATGAAACTAATTAAGTAGATAACGTCGGGATACTCTCTCCTCCTTCAAACCTCGACGCATTTGTCATCCGGAGGAAAGAAGGATTCTCTCTGTATCAGTTGTACGAATGATTGATTGTACGAATATCTCTCCTTGGTCGAAAAGGACGTACATATTTTTTAGGTGCCACGTCGTCCTTTCCTGCCGGAGCATCACTCCGCTATCACGGAAAGGGTGAGTTGACGTTATACAGATTTTTACGAGAAATAGAGGTAGATCAGGTTGGAGTGGATTATCCGTGATGTGAGAGCAAAGATTACAGGTCGGCAAAGTGCGGGTAAACGCGATGAAATTCTAAAAGGCTTGAAGCGCCTGTAGCCAAGATTGGGTTTTATAGAAAAAACTCTTCTCACACTCGAGATAAAGAAGATCATTAAAAGAGCAGTATACAGGCAGGGATCGTAAATATACCTATATCGCTGATAGAATTTTTCCTGGAAATATTGTTTTGTATTGCAAAAATGATACATTTGCAATGTGCTCCGGCAATCGTGATTTTTCATTTTCCGATAATACCGGGGTGCGCGCCAAAGTACCTATAATGTACACCTCACGAGTGAGTGTAAGGTTGACAAAGTGAAATGTTAACAGCAAAATACCGCCGACGATTTTATTTACACCGCGCCAAATATATTTGTATAAGTTAGCCCCGTTCAATTGGAAACGAACTCTGCTCGTTTACCCCTCGCTCTATATACTCGAGGAAGTTGCACGGTCCTCGACACGTTTTCGACGTTCAAATTCGTTTTGGGAGACGAGGATGCCCCTTCCTTCCCCCGTTCGCCGGTAGTAGACACAAAGGAGATAGGTAGGTAGGTAGGTATCTTGTTTGACTGTGTACATTCGAAATCTCGCCGAAGAGAGGGACACGACTGCGAATTTGTTTGTGATTCACCATCGACGACAGCGGGTATAGGCCGGGAAAGCTCTGCCAGCTCCCTTTACGCTCTCGACCCCCTGAACCGCAGCTACTCTCAAATATACATGGATAGACTTCCTATCGAATTTCCCTAGCGGGCAGCATCGCGTCCTGGACTGTTTCGCTCACCACGCGAGAATAAGAAGCAGCTTCCTTTGTACGTGACGCGCCCGTTCGTTTGCCCTGGCGTAAGCAACTATGGCATTGAGACGTGGGGCGAGCTATGCAATGGGATCTGCCTGATGTGTTATCTCATGCGCGTATCTAGATTTTATAGGAGCTACTCTCTTGAGTCAAATTACACGGAGAAAAAGGATTGGTAATTTTTACAGTGAATCCTAGTACCAGGCTCCTCGAGGTGAATCATCAAATTTTTTAATAGACACGGCGTACTTTTTGCAATTCGTAACAATATAGGCCCATAAACATCCGATGCATATTAACGAGAGATTGGTAAATTTTATCTTAAAAACTGATGTCCATACTATTACGAACTGTAAAAAGTACACAATGGTCTATTAAAAACTTCAATGTTTCACCTCGAGTAGTTTTGTTACTGGAGTAAATGTAAAAATTCAGGTACCGGAAGTTCCGAACGTTTATTTGAACGAAAAGTGTTGACTTTAAGAGATCATGGCCAATGTTGAGTTTACAGATTACTAGACCTACAGCGAAATGTTTACGAACTGGGCGATTATCGGAAATAAAGTAATCAATAAACTAAACAGTGGCCATGGTCTTTTAAAATCGAAATTTTTCGTTCAAATGAACGTTCACAACTTGAAGCATATACACTAAGAAAAAGATTTGCTTGATCATAATAAACGTGCTTTTGAATAGTCCTAAGAGTACATTTATTCGATTCAAATGAATATCGATTTGATACAAATAATGTTCCATTAAATCAATAATATTTATATTCGTCCAATCGATATTCGTTTTAATCGAATAAATGTGCTCTCAGGACTATTCAAAAATACGTTTATTTCTCTCGATCAAGTGAACTTTCTTCTCAGTGTACGGATGGAATTGAAATATGTATTTCAAAATTGTATAAGATCATTGCATTCGTGTAAGTTATCTTACACACAAGCATAGCTCTCGGGGTTATCACGAAATTATAATAAACTTTCCCAATCGTTTTTCTCCCCCGTACACATTTACACACTAACCGGGATCCGTCGCGTATATATGTAGGTACCCCGAGGTACCTTATATTACCTCCCAGTATAACTCTACTTCCGGACGCGACGAGGGTCACGATACAGCACGTGACTCACTTACAACCCCGTAGAAATTCGAAACTTTTACCGTCGCGACCGAGGATGCTTAATTAATGTATCATCCGTGCCCATCGTGAGTGGTTCACCCTCTCGACGCGGATCTGGCGTCGACGGTACACGACGCCACCGGAGCAATGCGTTCCGGTGGGTCGCGGTATAAGTTCGTACTGCTGCAATTTTAATTGCACCACGACCGCCCGAGTCCGAAAGACCTACCACGCGTTACAAGGAAAGTTGCGGTTATAAGATAATGGTTTCACGTAGGTCCGGGAGGGTCGGAGCGGTCTCTCAAGCGACGCCCACGGGATAGATATATTATTACTAAAGGGTAGGAGATGTAGGAGTTTCCAGGGCGGCCGATGAAGTGCAAGAGACCAGAGAGTAGAGCCGGCAGGACCCCTCGCGTTGCTAAAGTGCGCGGTAGCCACATTGCTCCTTTGAGAATAAGCATCGCACACCCGCGCTAATGTGTTTTCCCGTACCTCCGACACGATAGATTCGAAACAATGCGGGAGCGATCCCCTGCCTTCCTGTCTTATACTTGCAGTCAAAGAATTCTCTATACGTCAAACGTACCAAGGTCTCCTGCAGCTGAAGCGTAGATCGTTGTTTGGACAATGTCTCATCTTGATTTTCTCTTTATCAACGAGCAAAACTCCACCGGATAGATGATATATATTTTTTCCGACACCATTGGATGGTGCGTAATTCCCTTTTTTATGATTTAATGGTTTGCTCTTCATGTTTTCATTGTAAAACGTCCTTCTGGAGTGGGACGAAACTTTTAACTATTGCGAATCCGCGGTGGTATGCGAGGATGATTAATTTTTGTTTGACTTGTGTTTTGATTAAAAAAAGTTACTTTCTCTAACTTACCTAGATGCCCGTTCAATTTGATAATCTTAGTATTCCATAATACAACGAAAAGACGTGGTAATACAGCGAAAGGAAAAAGGGACGTCGTCCGAAGCCAAGTTAACTTTGAGATCAGCTTTTGTGAGAAAATCACCGGCAGGTTCATAGCAAAGTTCTTCATCGACGCTTAATTGCAAACTGTTGAGCGACTTCCGGACTTCCGACGCTGACGAACTTCGAGGTGAAGAGAGCGCGGATTTCGCGTTAGTCGCTACACAGCTAGGAATTAATGTCCTTAATAATTTTCAGAGGCAAATATATTTGTAACAATTCGCGCTACTCGATACCTGTGTTAGAAATCGGTATTGATCGTCGCGCGATGTATCGCCTCGCTCGTATCTCTCGGGTCACATTTCAGAATGTATTTCATCAGCCTCTCTGTTCTATGATTTAGTGTCCCACGCGCGACAATACAGGATACACAGTCGGCGCGAGGGAGGAAGAGATGAGTGACGTGCGCGCGCGCGCGTGATCGAAACGTTCCGCCTGTCGGCCGAAAATTTAATTTCGATCGAAAATCGATATTAATTCCAAAATCGAATGGAGAACAAAATGTAACGCCGTTTTTATTAGCTTCTTCGAGGTATTCAGAGAGGCAAAGCTACATTACGTATCGTATTATCACTTTAATAAGTTCAGGCTTTTCCATCATGGACTTCAGTGTGTCTATTATCGCTTATCGCCATCAGTCTACCATCCCACAATAACTCAAAAAGATTCTTTCTCATTCAATAAATCATACTGTCTTTAAATTGAGAATATCGTTATTTTCCCTGATGATCGATTATTTCAGAACATATATTTAATTCCGCTTTCTATTTTTCGTTGAAGGGATACTTTTTAAGAGAACCAGTTTTTACATCTTCAAGATAAAAGTGTTGTAATAAAGAGTCCTAGTAATAATTATTTCTACTGTCTCATGGTAAGCGTTGCTCGACATTCATATGTTGCGATATTCTGACAGCTAGAATAATGATCAATATTTCTAGTGATGGATGAGGATTTATAACAGACGCGCTTTATGAATTTCCACTATTGGGTGGTACGTTCAGATACATTCGGACCAATGACAGATGCATGTGTAAATGGATGTTGCGCGTTCGATCGAGTCATTGTACAATATAAGACTTTTAAATTGCCACAAAACTTATGTTGATAGTGCATCTGTATGAATTTTTTTTTCCATATATTATCAGCTTATTTTTGCGATATATTATAATTGAATCTCGCGACGAAATCCTCGCTTTCGTATACTTCTGAAGCAGTTCCAAAAAAAAGCGAAATACATTTTACATCGAGCATTATCACTTCAACAAATCCAACCTTGTCCATTATGGACCCTACCGTGTCCGTTCCTGCTTATTACCATCGGTAAGTCCCTGGAGGATCGACCAGCTTCCTCGGCCTATATGGGTTCGAGGGGACCACTCGAATCCCACATAAATTTCCAGTCGGTTTACGGGTGCCCTTTGGCAATCTTGATTTTTACAGTGTCAGATTTTTACGACCAGGGATTCGTAACGACCCTCTCCCGCCGCCCCCTCGCCGACTCCCTTCCGTTCGCTCTTTCGAAACTCTTCGACACCCACGAGAACACTCTTGACGAACTATCGCACGCGAGATGAGCGATTCGACGTTACCTTCCGATCGTCTCGAGGTTATCGCTTAGTGGTGAAGGGGGAAAAAGGGGTGCCGGGTAAACGACTCTACACTGAAACGAAATTGGATATACAGTACCCAGATAGTACCTACCGTATCATCTGCATCCACGAGAGGGAATTCTGTTCGTCAATAAGTTATCGTGTGCGATAGCATTCTGCAGAATGTCTCCTCAATTGGATGGATTGTCTGTTCGCGTGGTCGACTATGCATCGATCCTGACAACCTCGGAGTATCCTTGAGTGTCAAGATCAAAGTTGATTATTATTTTAGTCGTTTCGCGGCTTCTATATCAGACATACCATATGAGGCGAAAACTTACTCACCAGGGGAAAGAAACTTGAATCACTCTCTATTATCTCATTATTTATGGACTTTTGGCCTATATCGATATAAGACTTTGTTGTAGATAAAAATATAAACTTCAAAAAAGTGTTACATAAATATGAGCTAAAAGCTCATACGTAATGAGATAATAGTGATTCAAGCTTCTTTCCTGGAGAGTAAGTTTAGCCTCATACGGTATATACCGTAGAGAACGGGGTAGATAGAAACTTAAGGGTCAATAGAAACAAAAACTCGGAACGAATTCAATAAATCATCTAGAGAGCATCAATTTGAATTGGGGGGTCTTCGGTAAACGAGATGTTCCTCATTGATAGGTTCGTAATACATGACCAGCGACATTTTGCGGTTTAGGTTGTCAATTCTGCTGTAATATGGCCGATATCTACCAGCTGGTAAAAGGCGACAAATTAAAGTAGCGCAAAACTTTATATTTTTTGGTGTGAAAAAGACAGGTAAGTTGATTCATATTTGGCTGAGAAGTACCTTAGTATACCGTGTTAGCCTATTTACCCATATCATATTTCACGCAGTTCAGTCAAGATGACGAAGGAACATATCGATGCAGACGGATATAGATAGTTTAAATGCAATTATGCGCGTAGAATGAAATACCTAAATCAGTGTGGTGCAATGATCGTTAGCGGGTGGAAGTTGTTTCACCTAAGTATAGTTTCAGGGGTGAGAGATACGCGCTCACGCGCGCGCACAAGAGAGAGAGAGAGAGGGAGGGAGGGAGGGGGGACATCGGTTTCCCCAGGAAATCTATATCTATGCACGCGCGCATACAGAGATACACGTGCTGTACGTATATGCAGTGACGCATCTACTGTTTAGATTCCTTGCCGGACAAACATATACGGTGGTACACCGATGCCCACGATGCGTGACCTTTCCATTTGTCGGACAAAATGAATGGCATCTCCATCCGTTCGGACTCCCAGAAACCTGACTGCGGCTTCGTCGGAAAGTTGGAGGGGGATCGCCATGAGACGACAGTTCGGTATGTGGGATGGTCGTGTAAATTGGACGCATAATCGCGCGGTTGCACTAGTGTCGTGATGTGCACCAAGCTGGATTATTCGCAAAGTATTTTCAATATAATACGAACTAAAAAAAAATCTATACTCCTGTTTGATCACAAATTAGCACCTGTGATATACCTACGAGAAAGTCAATGCATTATGCGTTTTAACATCGAATCTTTGACATTCTCCTTAACCTTTAAGATTACAGATGGCTTAATGCTGATACATTTCAAGATTGCAAATTCGGGATGAAATTCTTCCGAGTCGATTGTGAAATACCTACTCAATATTGGGCAAGTGTTGGGATTGATGTAGGATGCATTGGCCTTCCGCTTTAATATATGCATTAGCAGTAGACGAATTTCGCCATTACGCCGTTAATCTACATATTTCGGTTTGAGTCATTAATTTATTATGCGATGTTATGTGTTGGCGTATGATCGCTAGTCACAAACGAATGCCATTGAAATTTAACGATGCGGTAATCGAAGCACGATGTATATAGGTTTCAGGTGAAATCTAGTGTCGATTTGTGGTAGTCTTTGACGTCAATATTTCGCTGATCTCGTGTATCATGGCTGTAATCGAAATGAGGTAAACTACTTTTCTCAGAAAAAAGCCAATGATACTTAAATAATTTTATAATTTTTATTATTTCATCGAAAACCGGACATAATTATTACCAATGCTCTATAAATATTTTGGATTTGACAGATGTATCGTTTCATACTTTTTCATGAGATATTTATTTTGTATATCTTTTGAGTAGGTATATACCATTCGAATAATATCTCTCATATAATTTTTGATTAATGTAAACGATGATGAAAGAAATATCAAATTGGGCCTAGCGTTATAACAAAAATGTGACGATCTTTACCTAATTTTAGAGAGTTAACAAATTTAATATCCATAATTGAATTCAGTCTTAACTTGAGAATTAATTTACGTGCTACAGCAGGATAATTAAAATGAGAATTAATTCTCTCACTGTCGATAATTAATTCCCGTTCTCCAAGGAAGTCTATCGTTTTCAATTATCATCCGCATTACTGAAATAAAATGTCAGGGGTCGGTAATATTTTTTTTATAATTTTTATTATATCACTGCCTTTTCAGTTGTATCTCTACTCGTTTAAATCCCTTTAGTAACGAACTGCCAACTAATATAACTGCCCCTATATATGTATGTATACCTGTACTTCACATCTTAGCGTGTCTATTACTGTACAAAAAAGAAATATCTCCAGGTATGTGCAAAACCTAATATGATTTTTTCTAATCGCTTCTACAAATATAGCGACAATGTTATCGCGTGCTCACCCCGAGTTACGAAACCAAAAAAAAACTATTCCCATTCCACCTCGCGTCTCGATCGATCGAGGTCGAGCGATCTCTCTCGCTCGCGATAAAAAAAAATTCTCCCGCACCTTTCCGTTTCTCGATTAAACGACGAAAACGATCACGCTCGCACGTCTACGCACTAATGCCTCGGTAAGCGGTAGAGTTTGTCCGCTGAAAACCCAAATTAATCTCTCGCGAGTAAAGTGAAAGAATAACAGAGTACCTAAATATTTAATCGTATTAATTGCGGCATGAATAATTTATGGGGTTGTGTGCCGCACGAATTGCGAGCGAGTGGTATAAAGGGCGGTCGAGGCTAGAGAGCGGCGGGAGGGAGCGAGAGAGGAAGAGGAGAGCCCGAGCGACGACCATAAAAGCTTGATTAATTAGCCATGCCGTGCCACAGGCCAGCGGAGGTTTCGTGACGCGGCCCTGGTTTTCCGTTACCTACAGCGCACACCACCTACATTTCGCTCCCTCTATATCGCCGCTCGTCGTTTCGACAAAAACTCCGCGACAGATGGGAAGACTTACGTCCGACGCGAAAATAGGTCGCGGATGATTCTCCGCGAAATTGAATTATAAGCCGTCAATCTCGAAATACGTCGGTGCCTCCCGATACCGAAAAGTGGCAGCCTCTATACGTAAAATCATATCCGCACCTTGTATACACAAAAGATCAACTTATGTGCATGTACACATATCGGACTTTGGCCTACGCAATTTTATCTTAGACTGTGATTCGGTATAAGAACGTTCGAATATATGTATGTACGGCATGTTGCATTAAAAATCTGCCAATAAGAGTGGAGATGACTTTAACAAAATTTAGCAGATGCTTCGTATTAAAAAAAAAGTGATGTTCATTTTTAACATCATTTCACCGGTGTGGACCTATACCATATGAGGTTAAACTTACTCGTCAGGAATGAAATTTCAATCACTATTATCTCATTATTTATGGACTTTTAGCCTATATCGATATGACTTTATTCTAGATAAAAATATAATCTTCAAAAAAGTATTATATAAGTATCAGAGAGCGAAAAGTTCATAGATAATGAGATAATAGTGATTAAAGTTTCATTCCCGGTGAGTAAGTTTAGCCTCATATGATATGTACCACGTGTGGTGATATTTAGATTTATATGTCATTATTATTAAACACCAAAAATGGTCTATGTATAAGTTCACACCGCAGAATTTTTTATCATACAGGTCCTTGTTTGTCTCTTGTTCGGGCGAATTATCGACGACCCTAGTCTGACTTTTTGGAAAAATTTCACCAACCGATCATTAATAATAATCTGAGTTTATCTATGCGAGTTCCCGCGAAGCATCATTGATCGCCATGTCGCGAGTGACGGATATCCGTCACAACGCACCGATAAAATGGTCGTGATTAACTGCACGTACTATCGCCCACACGCCGCATTGTCGAAGTGCCGTCGTCGGCCGGTTAATCGACCGGTAGTTTCGCGGTGGAATCAGTGCGACTCTCCGGTCAAATTGAATAATTATACGCTGCCTAATTTGCGTCCGGAGAGCGATTACGATCTACACGCAATTGCGCCGGCATCCGCGGCAACGCCCCCTAAACATCTTCATTAACTCGACTGGTTTTTTACTCTCGGCGCCTTCTTGCGCGCTTTGTGCTTACCGGGAAATTCATTGAATATGCATGCCTCGAGTAGGACGACGGCGACGACGACAACGGCAGGGCGAGTTTACGTGAGAGCACGCGAGCGACTCCGCTTCTCGAAACAGGAAACCGATACTTTCAAACCCTGGCGACGCTAGATTTTATTCTTGGAACAAAACGACGATGGCGCGACGACGTGTCGTTTTGATCGCTCGTGCCAATCGATAACCAAGTGCGCTGCAAAGTGTGCCAGATACGTCGCGAGGCGTCACACCCGTGCGGATTGCGACGAACGGCTAATTAGTTTGCAACTCTTTCGAATCTCGTCAGTGACTGGTGCGAAGAAACCGGAAAAGAGATCGATGATGCGGTGTGCTCTTCTAAATGTGAAATGCCTCTTGGAATTTTGGGTGTAAAATCAAGTGACGAAAGGGTATTTGCGTAGAAGAGAGAAAAATGGCAATGAAAAAAAATTAAAAGGGCAACGCGGACATAAAATGATAGAATTTCGTTCAATGGTAAAAATCATCACTTAATATCAAGTGTGATAAACGCCATTGAATTAGGGGTAAAAACGATTTATAATTAAAGAACGTATCAAGGATATACAAATACTTGAATAATATCGACTCTTAGACAAACTGCTACAGAATGATCTCACTGCTCCTTTTCAAAGCCCATGCCACGAAACGAGAAGGTTCTCCCACCGTCGAAAGTCAACGCCCGCGATCACCTCAGCACACGTGGATCGATGCGCGCGAGTTTTGCGTTAAAAAGTAACACTTTCGAATCGACCTCACAGGTGCTCACCAGCCGTTCGCGGCACGAAATATCGTTTGGAAAGTTTGAGATTGTGGAGTAAGGTCAAGTGACGAGCTCCGCCGGACCGGGGTGAAGCGTGATTTACAGAGGCTCGCGTGAGAGACGAGGATTGCGATGGAAAGAACGGCAGGGTGGAGGTAAGGGGGAGAGTGAAGAGGAGTGGAAAAAAGGAGAGAGGTCAGGAGAGATGCCGCGACTCAGGTCGTTTCCGATATTGATGTCGCGGAAGGTCGCCCATAGCGCTACTTCTCGTCCTTCTCTTTTGACCTCACCCCTTTTCTACACCCTTTCTTTTTCCTCCTTTCTCCCCTTCTTTCTCTTCATATATCCCTCGGCGCGTCCCTCCGCCACGCTAATCGAAATTTATCGCCTCCCTGAAGATTCGCGGATACCACTTAATGATTTTTTATAAATACGCGACGCTGAAACCTGTCAGCATCACTCGCCTGTGTATACATAGGTATGTATATACATACATATATGTGTACCGCCGAGTTACAGCAGGTCCCCGCGTTATTGATAAATTAAATTCCTCGAGAGCTTTTTCATCAGTGGTTCGAGAACATCCAACCACGAGCAATTTTATTCGGAGAAAGAGTCAAAGCTCAGCATGCACGTGCATGTGAGAAAGTGGGGTAAAGTCAGTTAGGTACTTAAGTTGGTGTCTACTTTTCATTACAAATCATGGTAACGAAAAATCATCTAAAGTTTTATCAAAGCTTTGTGCTATATAGCTGTATATATAAGGAAAACACCGAGGCAGAATAATTAGGTAAATAGAAAAAAACAATAGATGATCATTTAAATATTTCATTATACGAACGATAAAATGGCTCAATTTTATAATCCCAGGATTATAATTGTCCGAATCTAGTTCAGTTATTCAGTTAATGTTAAAACATGAAATATTATTTTTAATCAGTCGAGATGACAAAAATTATAATTTCTTGGGCTTCTTGAAATGATCATTACATAATTTGTGATGAAATCTGTATGTCAATTTTCAATTATAATAACTAAATGTTATAATAATAGATATAAGAACTTGATCAGACCAAAATATACAACCCGTCCCAGGGAATACACGCCAGAGCGTAGCACATTGCATATCGGATCCAAGATGGTTCCCTAAAATTCCGACAGCCCAGACACGAACCAAATAGTCCAGATACGAACCAAATAGACGTTTCAGTCCGAAAAACATCGGTCATATCAATAGTGGTGAACGTGACAGACACTCTGACAGATAGTTTGATAATCGTTTGGATTTTTTTCGAATAATCAAGATAGTGAACGGAAGCAGCGCTATTTTTCTCTGGTTGTGCTTGTGCATAAAAAGCAGGAAAGGAGACATCAGTATCTCAGAGGAAGTGCCATCAGATAAGTTAAATACTTCCTAACTGACCGTTTTATAGAAAAAATAGAATAACCACAAAGATATTTGTTCTTCATACGCAATCAAAATGAAGTTAAAACGGTCAGTTAGGAAGTAACTTATCTGTTGGCACTTCTTCTGCGATACTGATGTCTCCTTTCCTGCTCTTTATGCACAAGCACAACCAGAGAAAAATAGCGCTGCTTCCGTTCACTATCTTGATTATTCGAAAAAAATCCAATCGATTATCAAACTATCTGTCAGAGCGTCTATCACGTTCACCATTATTCAGATGACCGATGTTTTTCGGACTGAAACGTCTATTTGGTTCGTGTCTGGACTATTTGGTTCATGTCTGGGCTGTCGGATTTTAGGGAACCATCTTGGATCCGATAGCGCCTACCGATATGTAATGTGCTACGCTCTGGCGTGTATTCCCTGGGACGGGTTGTATACGTGGGTATAGGATGCGTGCCTATATGAAACGCGAGACGAGTAGGTACAACGGAGCGACGTGATTCGCGACAGCGTAAACTTTCCTTCTCACTGACTTCTTCGTTCCACCGACCTTGAATCGCGAACCTTCGCTCGGACGAATCACGAGATTTCTACATAGATTATACCGTCGGAACTGATGACGGTCGCTAACTCGGTCTAGTCGAAATGGAACCGCTTTCACCCCGAGCAATTTCCTATAGCCGTTCGGTCCCACGCCTATCCCATGCCAAGTCCAACCTAACTTTACCCAACTCGTCCGTTTTAATTTTCGACTTAATCATTTGCCCGAAGATGCGACGAGATGGACCGATGAAGCGAGATCGAAGAACGCGTTGACTCACACATTTACTCGATCTTCAACGGAACCACCCTCCCGTGATATCACCCGTTTGAGCTTTTCGCAGGACGGTTCGCGCAGTGATATACAGTAGGATGTTCCACGTTGTGGAATGTAAATATAGTTGATTATAAAAAAATGTAGAAAGACGCGTCTTCCTAATACAATATATTATTCCTCGACACTTGAATATCACGACTGTCATGAAATATCGAAGTGCAGAATACGATTGTCGAAATTATACCCAGGAAAAAGGTCTAGTTGAATACGAACCTGATAGAATAATTTATTTGAAATGAATAGGAATTTATTCATATTGAACAAACGTGTACTTAAATTAGATAAATTTTCTATTAAGTTCGTACTCGATTAAAAAGATATGCAAAACATTTATCTAATTCAAATAGACTTTTGTTCGATTTGAATAGCTTCCTATTTATCTCAAATAAATTTTTCCATCAGGTTCACGTTCAACTAGACCTTTTCCTTCAGTGTAGTTCACTCGAATTGATCCCCGACTACGACTATTCTTGGTATTGCGATTGGGGTCTACTGAAGTGATCCGATATAGATGCGACTGTCTCCTATATATTATATAATAATATAAGTTGTATCTGGCTGCATTGTGTACCTACTTTTGCCATGACAATATTTGAAACCATTCCATTCGCGTACCTACACCGTGTGCTACCATAAAAATAGCACAGTAATACTCTTCAATTAATCAGATTTCGGAGAATAATCTTATTTATAAACGGCCGCAGCCACGTTCGGCATCCTATAATTTCACCAATTTCGCATCGGGCGCCCGCTTTTTCACGGAAGTGGAAGTAAAGTGGTCATTTAGCGAGTGGTATACGCAGGACGTTCCCAGAAAGTTTATAAAGTTTATCGCAGATATTCGCGGGACCCGGAAAGAATTTTCCGGTGCAAAAGTTTGAACACCCTCGCAGTCGCCGACGAACTCCTCGGCACTTTCCTCCTCGTTCTTCTACCCCCATCTTCACCCCCTTCCTCTTCATACTTCGAACCACTCCCGCCGCCTCCGCGCGAAAACATAAAAGTCAAGATTTCCTCGGAGCGCAGGAAGGACCCGCGTCCGAGAAGAGTCGTTTGCATGGATCCTGATTTTGTGTCGCAGTTGAAAATTACTCCGGAGCACCGACGTACGTGTTTGGCTTTGAAAACGAGATGGAACGCCCAAAGTTGCGCGTCGCGTCGACGTCGGGAAGACGTTCGACGTCTCTTCGGGGATTCTTTGCCGAAAGTTGCACTCGTCGTATTTGCACCGATCGCGACGTCGGTAAAGATTTTTATCGCCCGGAGATGGAATCGTTCTATAGACGTTTTATTATCACGATAAAACATTCGTCGGGCGACGGAATACTTTGTGAAAGTGAAATCGATTTTTTCAGATCAAGATGCGATGGAATGCAGAAAATACGCGAAATGGAGCTTGAAATATGTAAATCGATAGCTATCCTCATTTCTTCGTATATAATTTGATTACGGTCGAAAGAAAATGTCAAAATAGGATTCCCATTTTATCTCAGCGTAAGTACCTACTTTGACAAATCAGGCACTATAAATGAGTAGGTAGTTATTAATAGTACAATGACGAACTTCTATTTAGGTATGTACTCCTATACATTCACGTAAACAGCATCCCAGAAATGTGTTTCATTAAATACGCGAGACGAAATATTTTGAGCAAATCTATCGACGCCTATCAACTTCTTTTTTAATATGAGAGCAAGTTCTATCTAATGTCCACCGCCTCTCGCCACCGGAGAACGTTTACCCACCCAACATCGAATATTCCAACGTCGATACCGTTCGATGTCCTCTCGGGTACGGTGCGCTCGAGTGGCGGAACCCGACGGAAACATCTTTACTTCCGCGATATTGCATTATTATTGCGAATAATAAATCCGCCACGGTGGTGGGAGACGTTCAGCGAGGTGGTTTGGGCGGGGAAGAGGCGGTGGCGTCGGATTCCGAGATGAAATTAATTGCTGAGGCGGTTGCAAGCAATTTGCGACGCTGATTGCACTCAGGATGAGAATCATCTTGGGAAAACCTTCGGAAAGAAAAGGAACAAATCTTTCTTGAGACCCGGATTTGAATCCACGTTTTACGGCGCAATTAATTCCCCGGGGAGAGTTGCATTTCTCGCTCCGTCGAGGTAAGGAAAGGAATTCGCGAGTAGCGAGGACCGACGGGCGGCCAGAGTGGGTGGTCGCCTCTGCAGGGGTTTGAAATCTCGAACTCGGGGGACGGGGTAGGGGGTGGATCGCGCGCTTCCACAAGGTAAGGGAATCCTGAAGAGTCGAGGGAGCGTGCCGAAGAGTGCAGCGGGTGGTGCTATCGAATGCCGCTTATTAGCGCGCCACGCTTCGCGCGCGAGGCGACCGTCTCGTTAATACAAACACGCGCGCACTTCGCGCGCGGGAGGCGTTTCTCCGCTCCCCGGTTTCTCTCTTCTCCTTTAATTTCCCCGAGCTTCCTCCCGCCTGAACGCATATCGCGCGCGAATGTAATAACCGTCCGCGCGGCGCGTTCGCGCGGAGGACGTCTCGACGAAACGCTACAATTTCACGCTTCGGGGATTACGAGCGTTTTTTTTTCCCTCGCAACCGCCGAGCGCCTCGCGGCTCCTCCGCGTTGAACCGAAGACTTATGTGGCGGCCGTTTGCTACCCAAGACCGATCGACTCCACGGGGCCGAGCACGCGCGACGTACGAAGTATTATATATACATTGCGCGTCGGAAGAGCGAGAAACGGAATTTTGGGTCGTAATATGGCGTTTTGGGAGGATATAGCCGTCTTTGCGAGATTCTCGTATCTTGCTTTATCGTAATATAAGGGGCGTATGATTGCACGGGAACATCTACCGGGAGAACAAGAAAGGGTATTTCGAGCAGAATGGTGCTCGCGGGAGGATAATAACCATCTGTGGGGGATATTCTCCTCGGGCGACGTAGAGGGTCGGCGTTATATGCAAATGGGCGCTTAAGTGAAAAGAATTTGGAATTTCGGGCGAGAAAAGTTGGCACCCACGCGAAAGCTCGCGCGACGCTGAATCGGCGGGCGGAAAAATCAAAGGTCAGGAGGGAGGGTATTCAGTTTATTCGACCGCTCAGGTGTGGCCTCGTTTCGCCCCGGCCTTTTCACGACGCGCGCAATAAAAATGCACGAATCGTTCTCCCACTTCCGTGAAATGTCCTCGGCCGCGCGCGCGTTCGCGGGGTGTACGTATTTTTCGTAGTTTTACGTACACCCGATCTTGCCGTGGCGCGTATCAATTCTGACCCCTCAGCTGAGTGCACAGTTGCGAAAAGTCTGTACCCACACGTGCGCACGGAAATCGTACTTGGAATTGAAACATTTTTCAAAGGAACCAGACTTACGGTTGAGGCAGCGCGACGTGTCGAAAAATCTTTTCCGACCGGCTGCTCCGTTAATAATTATTATTCATGAAAAATGTATTTGTATAATGCGCTTGATTAAAGAACGAGTTAGCGAAGAATCCCTTCGTCGGGAAATTTTCAATGTAAATCTCTGGGATTAATCATGACTCTCACCGTCAGACTTTATCCTCCGAAAGAGATACGACAAGCGTTAGCGCTATTCGACGCGGAAGCTATTCCCCGTTCGAACAACAAGAGGCGTCCAATTGCGCATCGCACGGGAGATCGTCGCGCGGCGCTCGGCAATTCCCGACGCTCCGTAAAATCAAGAACGAGCGAACGCGGGAAGGGTTTCTCTTTTCGACGTTCTCCGAGCCGCGATAAACGTTCCCCGCGAGAAACTCAGAGACGTCTTGGGGGCCGGATGCGTCCTATAGGTGCACCCATTCGAACGAAGACAAAACGGCAGCTATAGCCGCCCCTCCGCCTTGTTTTGGCCCGCAATTTCCCTGGCTGCAAACGGGAAGGGAAGCCAGGGCAGACGCGACCACCTTCGATCGAGGAGCAGACCGGGCGGCCCGGGGTGGGAAAGTGGATAGGGAAAGGGAAAGTTGTCGGTACTTACTTCGCTAACTCGTATCGCGGCGCATTGTTCGGCGCTCTTCCTGTAATTAAAGTTAAGTTCCTCCGCCCCGTTGCTTCCGCGGCTAAGTTATACAGGGAACAAGCCCCGTAGGAACCGAACGGCCAAGGCAAAAAAAAAAACGATCGACGCCCCCCGGCGCGGCGTGGGCGCGCGAGTGTCGCTGAGTTTTTCCCCGCACTTCTTTCCTCCTTCGCAAAGTCCGACTTAGCGCCGGTGCGACGTTTAATCAGCCTTTTCTTGCCGGGACTCCGTCTCGCCCCGGTATAAAGGTTAGGTTTCTCACGCGAGTTTTCGAAAGCAGCGCGTAAGGGTTACGTCTTACGGTTAAGCAAATATTATCGGGGGAGCTGGGATTTTTTCTGGGACGCAAACGGGAGCGAAATCGTTTCCTACGTAAAGGGGAAGTACTTATAGATGAGGAATTAAAAATTTTACTTCCTCGCTGTAATATCGCGCCGATACTTTCCGGGGATCGATCGATGGGTAAGCGACGATCGTCGATCGCAAGGACGGACGCGAATTTGAGTCTTTCACCCGCGATCGACTAATAATTCAATTACGATAGCGCGTTTAATATCGCGCGCGTCTACGGCGCTTTATTCGTTTCGGTGTGATGGGAGGAAATTCCTACCGCGCGGGCTCGGCATTTTCTCTCCCCTTTGCCCGCGGAGAGGCTCTGCGGACTATATTTTACCTTCGCGGGTCGCGGGTTTGTACGAATTTAAAATTAAAATACTTGCATTTCTTTTTCCTCCCTTCCCCCCTTGCGGCCCGTTGCCTGACTGCTCCCATAAATTTTTCCTGTTTATCACGCGATTAAAGTAACTCTACGCTCGTGCTCTGTTTTTGTAAAAAGTAGCGATGCGACTGGAGGTGCGAGAGATCAAGTTCCGTGTTGCGTCGATGTCAGCCTGACGTGGCGGAATAAAATTCTGGCGTTTTCTGTGTGGCGTGGGATTTAATTAAATTTTATACGCAAACATCTATACGGGATGTATCTACCGTTCAGCCGAATCGACCGACGCTGAGCTGCTCGATGTGACTGCATCGTTTTGTCGACGATGACATGATGCGCGTATACAACGTATAAAGCAGCTCGATCGATAATTTTAATCTCTCAAGGAAACACGAACCCTCGTAATAAGTCGAACGTCGATCCAAAACGGTGCGTAATATTAATCCCGCAATTTAGGCACCGGTAAATTTCCTTCAACGTGGAATGGAAAATTAGGCAGTCGCTTTATTCACCGCGAGGGCTCGTTTTTCACCGGAGCATCCCTCCTACGGCCAATTATAGGGAAATCTAATTATCAATAAGAGCAGCAGGTAACTCCCAATTGGCATTCACATTTCGGTAAACTTTACAGCCTTGAAGAAAATTTTGTTACACGTTGCAATGCTTATTCTTCTTTTCGGAATGACTCGATATGATTTGTAAACGTCTCAATTTTATCCGATCATACATTTTTGTCCAATCATAAATCTTTGAACTCGATAATATATATTAAAACTGCGAATTGCCATTTGGAACAGATAAATTTCAATTGTATAGTCAGATTCTAGACAAACGAGTATAATTATCGTTTGTCTATTCGAGTCTGGTACGAAGCAAGGTCATGTCGTTAGATATCGAACGATAGATCCAGCAAGGCGTGACGAACAAAAAAAGTACACTTTCATTCGTTCCCCGAACGTTCTCCTCGCGGTGAACCAGATTCGGCGACGATGTGTGTTGCGCAAAAAATCATCTCAACAGCAGCGGACATACACATTTCGTCTTGCAATTAACTTACAAAAAAGATAAAGAGTCCGATAGACGTGAAAATAGAAAAAAAAATAGCTAGTTATCAAAATTACATTAGCAAAAACTCAATTGCTTAATCATGTCTCGAGTGAGAGGCTCCTCCTAATGAAAGTAGATCGAGTTTATTTCATACCATTGCATAAACGAGTTCAGTTCAAGAAAAATTTCCGAAACTGTATAATGATGCGGTTTGAATGTCGAATGGCTCGTCGATCAATGAAAAATACATGTATTTGCGGTGAAAATTCTCCCGTTACCGTAAGACGCGGAGAACATTCGAAATTAGACACGAAGAGTTCAATATCCGATCGATCGCATTCGAAGTTTAAAATATCGCTAAAATACCGATCTTACGAAATTCTCGTTTTCGCAAGCAGTTATATTTCGGTGCGAATGGCGCAAGGAGCACGTCGGCGAGTTAACACGCGGTGCCTCGCAAAATTTTAATTCCGGATTACAACATCCTGGCAAAAGCCCCAACTTCAGCCATCTCACCAAGACTGGAGAAAAGGAAACGAGAGCAAAAATTGTCGCGCGCGTGGCGGAGAGCGCGCATCTCATGTGCCCAATACACTGAAAAAAAAAAGAATAGAAATTATTCTGTTAAAGGGATAATCTGAGTACGAGAGGTAAAATAGATCAAAAGTTATCCTATGAAGTATAGAAATTAATTTAAGGAAGGTTAAATTTTAAACCCTGGAAGGATAATTTTTGATCTAATTTAAAAATTCGACTCAAAGCGGACGTATTTTTATCCCACGGAAGGATAAAAATTATCCCACGGAAGGATAAAAATTATCCCACAGAAGGATAAAAATTATTCCACGTTGGAGAAATATACCAGATGTCCCTGAATTAAAAATTCGACTCAAAGCGGATGTATTTTTATCCCACGGAAGGATAAAAATTATCCTACGGAAGGATAAAAGTTACCCCACGGAAGGATAAAAATTATCCCATGTTGGAGAAATATACCAGAACCGGCCAGTTGCAGGTACATTGAAATTTACCTTCGGCCGGGCTTGGTCGGTTTCGGTCAGAGTCAATCTATATATTATATTTCGGAAAATCTAGGCCGCTAATGGGCTCGCAGCTTTGCACCTTTCTCAGAAAGGTTAATTAACGGACGGATCGAAATAAGCCGTCTAGGTCTCTCCGTTTTCGAGTCTCTACGTTGCCAATCAGATGATTCGAAAAATTGCCGGAGTTTAGCATAGCATTTTTTAATGGAATGACTAGCGTTCGTAAACGATGCAACATTATATTAACCGTAACAGGCCCAAGAAGGGAAATGTTGCTCCTTGGCTAAGAAGGCGCATGACGAATCAGTGCCTCCGGAATGACCGAGTACTTTGTACTTACCTATTTCGGGCATTTCCAGGAGTCCCGTTTGCCCTCGCTACCTGCGGTACGTCCCGGTCAGGAAGGCGCACGATGCGATAGTTCGATTTCAGACTTCTAGCGAGACAGTCGCTAACAACGCTATACCCGAAGGCATCACGGTTGATAAGTCCACAATATTATTTTTAGTAGTTGAATAAATTTACGTATGTAAAAATTGTGCCTGATTAACTAGTAATAATTAAGTGTTTGATTAATTGATCATTTCTGTGAATCTATTTATGTATTACAATCAATATTGTATTCAACTTATTTTATAATATTAATTGTAATAGGTACATAAATAGATTCACAGAAATTATCAATTAATCAAACGCTTAATTATTACTAGTTAATCAGCCACAATATTTACATACGTAAATTTATTCAACTACTAAAAACAATACTGTAGTTTGGATATTAATCAATTTATTTTGTCATTTTTTAAAAGTAAATAAAGACTGGAAACCCCACTAAGCACTTTTTCTAAAGACCTCTGCCTGGTTTTGGTAGAAACAGGTATTTTTATATGGCTGATTGCGACAAGGTTCTATCTTGCAAGCAAATCTTAGAGCAAGCACATAATTCTCGGTACGATTTCTACCTGGGTCAGTAAAAGGAAATAGTTTGATTTTTGTGTTTTTTTTTGTTACGTGAAACGATTGCGTAAATAATAATAATAATAACAGTAATAATAATAATAATTTATACTCACTGGAAGGTTAAAAATTATCCTTTGGAAGGATAAATTTTATACTCCTGTAGAACGATAATTTTTGGCCATTGGAAGGTTAAAATTTGTCCTTCGGAAGGATACATTTTCTACTTCTTTAGAAGGATAAATTTTGGCCATTGGAAGGTTTAAATTTATCCTTCGAAAGGATAAATTTTCTACTCCTTTAGAAGGATAATTTTTAGCCATTCCCGATTGGATAATTTTTACTCTATTTCCCTTTCGTACTCAGATTATCCTTCTATAGGTATAATTTTTAATCTCACTTTAGGATTAAAATTTAGTCTTTTTTTTTCAGTGTAACGCACGTTTATCGCTATTGAGATTTTTCAATAAATGTCCAACACTTTCAACATTCGTTTCATTTTCCCTCACTCTTTTCCTTTTCCCATCTGCTATCAGATTTGTCGTTTTTACCGCGTGCTCTTCCATCTTCCTTCACTTTTCCCCCGGTTATTTCCGCTTATTTGCCGCACGGCTCTGCTTCCTCGCCAGCTTCTTTCATATAATCTCATCCTCTCTGCGGATTTGTACTGCCGTTGGCTTCCCGCGTTCCTTTTTATTTCCTTCGCTCTTCCACACTGTCTCGGTCATTAATTGAAATCGGAATTGCTTCAACGGCCACAAACACGCCATTCATTCGAGACGATGTCTAGCCACACTCTTGCCACTCGCTAAAATCATTGCTCACGGGATTTCCCGTCGGGAGGGGAAAAAAAGCATTCGAGCCCTGCCATTGAATCCGTCTGCGGCCCTACTCGACGTCGCGTCACGGTGTCATTCAACCAAAAACACTGCGAAATTTCGGCCGCTGCTCGAGGAGTGAAAGGGGGGAGGCAACCGACTGTGAGACATGCCGCTCTAATTAAATGTCCGTAATTACGTTTCCCGCTAATTAACGCACACTTCCAGGGCGTGCCGTTGGTACGGAGAAAAAACAAAAAGTCCGAACTTTTCCTACAAACACCTTTTTTTACGGTCTGGAGGTGTCCGGGTCGCGGTGCTCCGGCTGCGGAAACTATTTTTGTCGTTTCCGCGCGAATAATCCTCGGCGCACCGAGGCCCTTACCTCGTTAACGAACTTCGCGGTACTCGAGAGGGATCAAATTTCGGCGGTAATAAAACGACGCGGAGCTGTACACCGACGTTTCTCAGCAGTACTAGGTGTATAGGTGAGTATTTTTATGAATGTCGTTAGTGCTTTCGCACACCAGAGCCGTGTCGACATTTCTTGCAGGCCCAGAATAACAACTCGGATTCGCGATTCATTATTGTACGAAAAGCGTAATAATTATACTATCCGATACTAGAAAGTTGTTCCGCATTGAGAAAAATAATTAGGTCAAAATGATAAAACGCAACTAGTTAAAAGCGTTTAGTTATTCTAACTAAAATACTGGCCAGTTGAACCAAATATAAAGTTATTCTAACCAAATGTGTGTCTAGTTATTCTGATTAAAAAAAATGGTCAATTTAACCAAACACAAATGGAGGATCCATATTTCACCAAACGGTTTGGTCAACAACTCCAGGATTTTGGTTAAATTGACTAAATTATTTTTCTTAGTGTGCTCATAAAAATATCATGGGACAAGTAACGCATTACCACGCGAAAGTGAAAATCAGTCTCGTTCGTATAACCGTTCCTCGACCAGTTGTTTTCCACTTAAACACCCTCGAGACGTTTATCCCAACGGGAGCACTGTGCCGGATAGCTTAATCCGCTATTTAGCGGCATAAATATTCAAAGCACAAATAAATTATGTGGTACTCGGGGAGATTCTAGTGCCGGTGCTGTATATATATATACGCGCCTATATCCAGCCCAAAATAGCGCGCCGTAATGGAGTACAATAATAATTATACGTTATTTATCGCATCTAAGGAGGAAGACTAACCCTTCTCCACACCCTTGATGAGCGAGAAGCCCCCATCAACGACCCCGCGTATACCAACTTCCCGGGCATCTACAAAACTGGTTGGCGCACGTATATATCAATTAATTTGCGAAGATATAACGATCAATTAGCGACTCCCTGTCACGAAGCGGGGCGACGGAGCATTAGGCAGGTGATAAAATGAATAGACCCACGAGACTCTCAAAAATCGAAAAGTTCAAGGATGCGAAAGAGAAAGTCATTTTGTGGTTTCCCTTGATCATGATCGAAAATATTTTTCGATTTCGTTAACAACTGGAATATCGCGTTGACCTCTCTGATTGCTATTAAATATAATTATCATTATACCATCCACCACTGATCGCATCGGAATTAATTCGGTACGCGTAATATTTATGTTGCAAATGTGTTAAATCCATTTGATAAATTCCATTATTTGTTTCTTTAATACGCGATGCATTTACCCGCCACCGGATAAAGGTACTTTGCATATTTCCAAATAGAGTCGATATCGACATACCCCAGGCAAAATCCCTTGTATACAAGCGCGCACGTCTCGCTAATCCCTGCCGAGGCATCATCCCGTCCTGAGCATATGTATTTATGTCGAGGCATGCACGGCCGAAAATCGCCTGGAGAGTGCGGTTTGAATATTGCGAGTCGCATTTATATAGTCGAAATATCGATAACAAAAAAAGAAAAATTCTGATGACGATGCAGTTATTAATTTAAGGGACGACTCAGCGCGACGAGCGGGTGTGGAATCGTTAAAAGAGCGCGAGGGGGTTGCAGAGGGGATAGATAATGCATCATATTTGTGACAATTTCAGAGACGAGTACCGAACAAGTTGCCCGTATGATGGCGCCGCGAGGGAGCACGAGAGGAGACGACGGCGATGAAGGAGGACGAGAGAGAGTGGAGTAGGTAACACTCCAATTAAGCTGAGGCATCAGTCTACAGTACCCGGTCTGACAATGAAACCACCGTGCCGTGCACCGGTGCATCGTGTTATGCCGGATGAAGTCTATAGACGCGTAGTTCATCGTCCGCTTTCCTAGATTTTCGGAACAAACTTCCGGTAGACGTAATTTAACGATGTTCGGATTAATTATTGCAGCTGCAGGGGGGATTAAGTAGATGTTATGCTTTAGTGTAAAGATACTCCGTAGCCATCTTGACCTCGTTCACTAAATTTAAACGCAGTTCGAGCTTTTGAACAAAAATACCTCAGAGTTCTCGCTATTCGATTTCGAGTAATTATTATATCAGTAACAAACACAGCTGCCTTGAAATGTCAACATTTTTTTAACGGTATTACAGTGACAGTATTGAAGTGCGACTTTAAACGCGCGAATAAAAAAGTTTCTTTTAATCACCGCATCGCGTGATTATATGGACAAGTTACCAAATTGAAAATAAAAAAGTATTCTCTGGAATCCTTTACAACTGCTATTTATTTCCATCCTGAATGTCCGATTTGCATAATTAAGAATTTTACATCACATGTACCACGCGTTATTGGTGAGCGACGAAGTGGCTCGTTTTATATTTATATAATAAACAAAAAGTGGAAAAAACCGAACATCCACAGAAAGCGGCGATCACAGTTATATAATTATTTTTAATTTTGGAACTGCAGTCTTTCTGCGGACGCGTTAAAAGGAGTAGTTCGCACTAAACCGAAAAGCAGCATTTGCAAAGCGTTTATAAATGTAGCGACGCGTGCTCGATGGTGGCGATATCCTGCACGTGAAACAACTTTTTTTTCCCCGCCGCGCTTCGTATCCTGGTTTTAATGTGATGCAACTTAAAACAGCTTCCGCAGTCAGCCAGTGAGATTCCTCGTCCTCCTCCCTTGTATGCGAAACATTGCGAAATAATTTACGGTAATGTGAGGATTAAAAGTACGTCGTTTTAATAGAGTAAGTGCGTCATTTGGGGTCAACGCCCTTCTCGCTGCTCGGAAGGGTGACGCCGTGCTTATCCTGGGCACTATACACACTGAGAGAAAAAATGGTACATTTTCAATTAAATCTGCGTTTACGGGTGGGGGAATGCAGAATTAGTTGCCCCGGCTAATAAATTGGGTTATAACGATTAACAGTTATTTGATGGAAACAGGCTGTAGTACATCCGAGTCAATTATTGTCCAAGTTACTTGATCTGCATCCCCCCACCGGAAACCGCCGATTCAGTCAAATCTACATTTTTCTTTCAGTGTAATGACGATGACCGCATAAAAGAAACTGAAGAAACTGGTAAAAGAGGTAGAAATCTCTCGCGGTATAGCATCATCGATGAATATCAAAGACACGCGCACATAATGTAATCTCGGAAAATAACCATGAAAATCAAAGGACTTTAAAAACATTCACTCTCGTACGGATATCGCTAAAGTATACTTCTTTCTACGTCACCGCTCCGCGACGCAGCGCGCAGAGTCGACGATGAATTCCCGAATAATTTCGCTTCCCACCTCCCGGCAAAATAGATGAAAACATTTCCTCTTCAAAGTTTTCACCGTAGGACGCGCGGAGAGCCACCCTCCCTCTGCCTTTTCTACGCTAACGCGATTACCGGCCGGTGTAAGTTCTTCGCGCTCTATACGTCGCCTTTTACGTCGCGTTCCTCTTTATCTCCCCGGGGGATTCGTTCTTAGTTATGGAGCAGTCCCGCGAATTGGCAGCAATTTAAGGAAAACTCGAACCGTCGCGAATGCGCCGCGCGGCGTGATAAAAAGCGGGCGAAAACACTCGCGCAGCAGCCACTCATGCCGAATTGCTACTGGCGCCTCATTTACATCCGTAGATATGCAGTCAGACGGGCAAGTTTGATCGCGCGAAATCCTTGCACCGAGCATTCGCCGGCATATTCGCGTGTGTCTGTGTTTGCGTGGGAGGGGGTATCCGCGTTTGTGTCAATCTCACGTTATACGGCGGTGGTGCGCATAATGATGGGGATATCGGTTACTTTAAATTGAACCACGGATGTGCAGCGAGGAATTCGTTTATTTTGCGAATGTATGGGCGGGAGAACTACTTTTTTTATTATTTCACTACAGCGGAATAATAAAAGAAGTAACGCTCTCGCAAATGCTTCTGAAAGGATAAGCTCGCAGGAGCAAAGAATGATATCCTACACAGAAATCTGTGGCGGTCGTGGTTACCCACACTCTTCCTTACATTTGTAGCTAGAAATGTACACTCTCTCTCTCGGGAGAAACCTTTTATCCTATAAAACGTTAAACCGCCTTCGTTCGGATGAACTTGCTGAATTTTCCACCGTCTAGGCGGCCTTTTTATTTCCCCCTTTCCACCCTTCGCCTGTACGAGGTTTGTAATGCAGTAAAAAGTTCGGATTCTTTTTCCACGAGGCATCATCGGGAGAAACAAATTTTTAATCAAGATTAACCGTTCTTTTTGTCAAATTTGAACTCGAGAAGCTTCGACTTTATAATTCGTTAATTTTTTTTCGCCGTGTAAATGGTATCTTTCAAATAAATCCCTACAAATTATTTTGCTTCGTTGAAAACCAATAAACATATATCCTGCCGAAAATATTGAGGAAAATGTTGGTCTAGATGTTTGCGAACACTTCAGATACCTTTGACTCCGTATTATGTACTTTTCGGGGCCGAAATTACCCGAGGGTGAAAACCGCTTCGACAACGGATTTCTCACAGGCGTGCGCGAGTATCGAAGGGGCAGGTTTCCTGGAGCGGGATTACGGTTAGTGTAACTGCAGGAATAGCTTGGTCCAATTTGAAATAAGCGGCGTGGTGCATTGTTTAAACGATTAGAAGTGGCCTTCGAACGCTCAAGTTATACCCATGCACTCGCTGCGATACTGCCTCGAAGCTCTCCTACAGGGGTTCAAAAATTGATACTTGTGTGTGTGTGTGTGTGTGTGTGTGTGTGTGTGTGTGTGTGTGTGTGTGTGTGTGTGTGTGTGTGTGTGTGTGTGTGTGTGTGTGTGTGTGTGTAGGAATAGACGACGGAGAAGGACGCTCGGTGAGCGTGGATCATACTGTTATAATTTCCCATTTGTGCTGGCAGCACTAATGAAATTGCATAATTAGATTTTGCATAAAATATATTTTATCGTCCGTTTCTTCTTCTCTATAGATTCAAAAGAAATGCCGAAAAGCTACATACTAAAATATTTCTTCAATGGCAGATACAAAAATAGAAGACATTGACTCGACGCTATAACCATGATATAATCTCTATTATGACGTGAGCACTTGTTACATGAGTCACTCGCCTTGAATGCTTTCTTACTTGGAAATTTACATAATGCCGGGATCACTTTATCCGACTGGACCGCGCTCGCATTTCTCATGATAAAATCTCTCTGACGATTCCGCGCGAAAGTGAATTAATCTCCATTTGGAGTTTAACGGTTTTACGCTTCTCCTTTCACCCGCCTTTCAAAGGGGATAGGATAGAGTCTGCTCGCATTTCGCCGAATATGCGAGTCCTTCGACTCGAGATGGGACTACGAAGCGATCTGAAACGCGGTGTGTAATTTAGAGAAATAAAGGCTTGATATATTCCGAAGAAGAATGGCTTTTCCACTTATCGACACTTTAAGGGCAGGCTTTCCTGATTCGTAGTAAAAGTAAATAAAAACGAGAGCTACACAAACTCGCTGATTTTTTTCCAATGATATAGAATAATCGGAACTTCGCAATAAAGAGTGACAACTCAAAAGTGACATTCAGAGAAAGACTGCTACATTCATGCTACTTTCGTTGCATAGGATACGGGGGGTTGTACGGTTTACACGGTTCGCGTCCCTAATAGAAATCTGTCAGGACGAATTAGGAGCCTTATCAACCCTACCGGGATACGAGTCGTATTATCAGCCCCACGCAGACCCTATACATAACCGCTAATGTGTCACGATGGATTTCTACCGGGGTTATAAGAAGGAGCATTGCCACTTTCTGACAGATGTTGTCAGTAGTCCCTTCTTGGAGTGAGGAAAGCTGGAGAATACCGTATCAAATATCTTGGATCGCGTAATTGAGAGTTTAACGGCAAATACAAAAAATTGCACAGGTACTATATCTGGACAGAGAGTTGTCGTACAGATTATTTCACATCCTTACAGACGATCCCTTGCGCCTGTCCTTGCGCAAGAGAATCGAAGTACTACGACGAGCTTAAAATTGGCAAAGCTGAAGGGTCGCGAAATCTCGAAGGATCCCAAGACGAATATCCCTCGGATGGGATAAGCTATTGGTTTGCACGATTCGCGTAGAAAAGAGGAAGCTTCGTCACGCTCTGTCGGATATCCTTAGTCGTCCCTTCTTACGGCCCGAAAAAAGAGGGGTAGATTTCTCGGTGGGATTGTAAGGGTTGGGGAATACGCGAAACAAAGGGATCCGCGACGCGCGGCCTTAACTCCACGAGTACTGGCCGAGCGAAGTTGCGTGAGATTGACAACTCTGTCAACTGGCCTCGAATCGCATTATCAATGAGACACGCGGCGCAGATTTTGATAATCGTAAAAGTCCGCGTGCTCGCTGGGCACGCGGTATTGATCTACATCCCCCTTCGCGCGTGCAGAGGGAAAAAGAGTCAACCCTCTTGACACTGAACAAATAAAAAATGGCTGACATAATGCTGAATTCGTGTCGAATCGACCATACGTCAGTTAAAATGCGTTTCTTCTTTTCGAAATGAATGGCTTGATGAAGGATGTTCTTTGAATAGTGTGGATGACCGAGTTATGGAAACATCAATTACGAAATCTAATTATACATATGAAAGGTTCCTCCATAGGACGTTGTGGATATATTTCAAATAAATAGAAAGGAAATAAATAAATAAACAGAAAATGAAAGATAAATTTAAAAGAATTTCGCAACTGTTGTAATACCTACTTGTTTAACGCGATAAATTGTTTCTGTACCAGGAGAGAATGATCAACTTTTATTTCTCTGTCTACGTCGATCTTTATGTCTTCACATTTGAGGATGTCAGATTCTCAGTTTTTATGCCGTGAAGAACCAGCGAAAATGTCAGCAGTATATTAATTTATTGTAATACCAAGATAAATTATACACAGAATGTATATCTGGCGCGAGACTCTACCGAATCTTCTGATACATGTATAAACATTATATAACATTAAATTAATGTGCATTTCGAACAACATATTTCATTTTCATCGCCAGATCATTTTTCAAATTAATAACGAGATATCTTAAAAGGATTTTTTAGTTTCAAATGTACTCGAAATATCTTTTATACGATATCAGAGAGAAGTAAGTAAAAAATCTGCACAATATTGCAATACTATGCAAGAGGGAAAGGACAATCATTCACAAACCGCGAGAGATACATACCTGCAGACGCGCGAGACAAGTATTAATGCAGCCGGAACATCTTACTTTATCCGTCACTCAGGAGAGAGAAGCTCGCATCGGATGTGACTTACGGAGAGAGGCGTACTTAAATCTGCTCCCCGTTACGCGGAGAAACTGCAATTCCGCCTCTCTGGCGACGCGCGGAATTCGACTCGGGAAGCGTTTAAACCTAGCCGCAGCTCGGTTAACTGCCGTTTGGAACGCGGTCGGTTACGCAGGTGGAATCGTTTTGGACAGGGGTTGGAATGCACGCACGGTTGACGCTTTACTTGACAGGAAGCCTGTTTAATTGAAGTGCTCACCGATCCGGTACGCGCGTGGCTTGATTGGTAGGTTCAAGAACCTTCGCGTAAAGCAATTACCTATACCGATGAACCGGTTAATAGAGCAACAAAGAGTGCATTAAGAGACCGACTGGTTAATCTTTTCAAGTTAGGTAACGCGCCTCTTCTGAGCCTCTCTCTCTCACCGCGAATCGCACTGGTAGGTAGACGTGCGAAAAGTGCCAGTCAACTGCGACGTCTGGTTAGGACGATTTGCTCGACATCTTCTCTCAACGATGGAAGATCGTGGAAAAGGAAAACGAATTTTTATTCGCTCGTAACATTTCGAATCGTAATAGCATTTTATATAAATAGGCTGAGAATATATGTATATTCTATAATTTATACAACAGATGCGACCAGATGGCGAACGAGACGATTTCTTGTGATCTAATAACGGGGACGAAGTGATATGACGTAATCGAAAATAATTTGCTCGAAGCCTTCCTCCTTCGTTATCGAGAATGCATTCGGCTATAATGTAGTGAAAAAATTCGTTCTCCCCGATCGAATGGTAAAAGATAACAAGTTTTTCCCGGGTATCACTCGACCCCGAATACCATTATGTACTCGTATTACGAACGGCAAGACACGGATATCGAACGAGGCGTTAATAATGAGATCGAACTAGTAGGTACAACCCGATGAGTTCGACACCATGAATAATTCAATGCCGTTTCCCAATGGTCGAGTCGCGAGTTTTTCGAGTCTTATCGTTTGCTCGCGGATCGAACGATTGACTTTCAATGGAAGTAATAGTTTCAGTCTTAACCTTATTATAGGTACTCTTCCGTCGAGGAGATAATTCGAAAAGTTCGACTGCGAGCGATTCACCATGGCGAATGAATCGTAGAAGAATTCGCTGCGTCGGGCGGCGGAAGGGAAGTCAAAACCGGTCTGAAAAAGTTAGCAGACCGAGTCTAATCCCCCCTCGTCCATCGTTACCGCTTTGGCGTATCCGACCGGCCACCTTTCGAATGTCGTCCCGCAGTTACGTCACTCGAGAGAATCGGATAGGTTAGAATGGGATGGTCCAGCCCCAGATCGCAGGGCGTGTTGAACTGGCCTTGCAGTGAAAGTAGTTATCGCCCGACATCGGTAGAACATATAAAAACCGCCGAACGACTCAAACGAACCACACTCAAATTGTACCTCTCCTCGCGCCAAGTTGTACCATGAGGATCTTCCTAGTGAGTAGAAGAACGACCGTCGTGTGATTCTTTAACGGGAACGATTTTGAGTTTCACGGCGTGTTATATTTAGATATATAGTCGCGATCGTTCCGAGGTGTCGCAGTTTGACGTTCGTGTATAAACGACAAGGATGAACTGCGCTCGTTTGCACTTTACACGTCGGTGATAAGAAAACATTACATTTGTGTTGAGAGCTGCTTAGCTTCAAGTTTAGATCGCGAAAGGTTCTCGCGTTCGTTAAACGGAATGGAACGATAATTTTGAGTCAAACGACGAGGATACGTTGTACTCGATTTGAGCGTTTTTGCCAATATAATAGTTAACGCCTGTTGGGTGTTTTTCCATTCGTTACGAATGTGTTGTTATTTTTAGAAAGTTTGCAAGCAATTTTTGGAGCGATATTATTATTACAACGCGCGATTTCGTCGCGAATAAAAAACGAACAGACGAAGTCAAATGTATATTAATATATATGGAATACGAGGATTTGTAATAATGCGTTAACTCTTGCTGCTAGATTTGCCTGCTGGCCGTATCGGCCTTGGCCGGTGACGTCAAGACGCCCCAAAAGACCCAGGGCAAGCGGCACCTGGACCAAGGTGGAATCGTTTCCGGATACTCAGGATTGTCTTCCGGTTATGCCGGGAGTTACGGATCCGGCCTCAGCCTGGGATCTGGTCTCAGTCACGGGCACGGTTCCGGCGCTACTCTGATCGGTGCCGGTGCCAGCATCCCTCTGGAAGCTCGATACGCCTTTGGATCCGGATACGGTCTCGGCTCCGGCATCGGCTACTCCGGTATCGGAGTCGGCTCCGCCGCCGTCAGCGGAGTCAGCACCAGCACCAACACGGAACAACTCACCGGGACCATCGTGAACCGCGTGGTCCAAGTACCGGTCTCCGTGCCGCATCCCGTACCCGTTGTTCGCGACGTCCAGGTACCGGTACCCCATCCGGTTCCCGTTGAAGTCAGACGACCAGTGCACTTTTCGGTTCCGCAACCCTACCCTGTCGAGGTCCGCAAGGCCTACCCGATTCACGTCGACCGCCCTGTCCCGGTGGCGCAACCCTACCCCGTACAGGTTCGCGTACCCCAACCCGTTCCAGTGTCCGTACCTCATCCCGTTCCGGTATCCGTTCCTCATCCCGTCCCGGTATCCGTGCCCCATTCCGTCCCCGTATCTGTACCCCATCACGCTCCCATCGCGGTGTCCCAACCTCTCAGCGTTCCGATCGACATTAGCTCCGGATACGGATCTGGAATCGGATACGGATCTGGAATCGGATACGGATCTGGAATCGAATACGGATCTGGAATCGGATACGGATCTGGAATCGGTTACGGATCAGGACACGGTCTGATCTCTTCCGGATCTGAAAGTCTAGGACACGGTAGCTATTCCCTCGCATCGTCTGGCCTGGGACACGGTGGATATTCTCTGGGATCTTCCGGTCTGGGTCACGGTTCCATCTCGACCCTCGGCTCCGCGTACGCCGGAAGCATCGGCAGCTCCTACGCAAGTGGAACCTCTTCCGGCGTCAGCGGCGGATACTCTTACCCCGTTCCTTCCAAGAAATGGTAAACTCGTCGCGAAGAGTAACAGTGTCAAAAGATAAACGCGCGTATTTTGTACCTTGGTAACTGACTGTAATAAAGTTTTTTACTTTTTTATGTTAGTTAATCGATTGCTTTCGGCGAAATGGCGGTGGGAAAATATCGTTAGTGGAGCGTATTTTTCATGAATTCGGAACTAAAAGGTGCGATTTTTTTTCTCTTTATACCCAAGATTTCTTTGGATCTGAGACCTTGTTTCCCGGAATAGATATTTGGCCCCCCTCAGATATATCTACGAGTATATACCACGCGGGTGCCTTTTATTTATTTGCGACGACCCCGCAGAAGGGGCTGGATATTGCTACATTCGCCCCGGTAGACTAGAGTCGAGACGGTTGTCTATAAAAATAAATTGAAGCGCTTAGTCCAGAGACTCGTGCAAAGCGCACTCGTGCGCTGGGTTGGATGTATACGACTGTAACGGATTTCGAACGGAGGGAGCGGATACGCATTCGTATCCAGTGTCATCGTAATACACTCGTTCGTCCTCGATTGGGTGTCGGATTTCGTGAGAAATCCAAGTGATATTCTCCAAGCTGGTATACTCAAGCTGCTAAAGTAACCGAACACGAAACTATTGAATCCGATGCTCCAAGCGGTTGGATCGTTAGATGGAATTTGCCAGAGAAGAATCTACTGGATCGGACTTAGAATGGAGCATGTGGAGTGATATGCGGTGGTAGATTTTATATATAAACTATATGCGCGCGCGCGAATCGATGTTTGGCTTACCAATCAAATACAAGCGAGAGTCTTCTTCGGTCTATTTCTAATGCGCCCCATCCCCGCTCTGATCCAGCATACATATTGAATAAAAAACGAAAGCGTTCGAGATCAGCAACGTTTAAAAATCATGCATTATTCGTATTTGATGCAGGGTATACATTATTACGGTCAATTAGATGAGCCTTAAAATGCGAATCTATAATTGTCTGCGTTGCGCAGGAAGAAACACCTGCCGTCGTTTCGGCGAATTTGAATTCTCGTGTGAGGCGCGGTCATGAGAGTAAATCGACGTGTGATAGAAACGGCGTTTTCACACTAACTCCAGTCGACTAAATTATTCACACTTTTGGAGAAAGTTTCTAGGCGACACGTGAGACGCTTTCGAGTAGTCATTTGTATCAATAAATTTTGTTACATAAATGTAGCTGTGTTAAATATTTTTATAGAATTTAATTACGTGGGCTTGATTAATGGAGATTGTCGTGAAACAAATCGTTTTCTTACGAAACAACGTCGAGCATGCTTTTCCGCGTTTAAGTCTTCAAAGTGTACAATAATAAATGTCATCTTTGCATGAGTATACCTACAATAAATTAATAACCAACAACTGTGGCTGAATCGAAATACTACAATTCAATATGATTGGAAGAGACGATTCGTAATACGATCGCAGTTAAACTTACCTTCCGAAAAGTTCCTTCGACCATTTAATTCCCAATTCAACGACCCGCGTCTCCGTTTCCTCCGATATCATTATTTCATCCGAGATACTTGTGCAAACCGCGGTCGAGTAACCAGCAAAGTTTATAAGGAGAAAATCAACGTATTAAAACTTGAATTTAAACACCGTTAGTCTACTTTGATTTACGAAAATTATAATTACAGTAATTAGAATTTTGAAGACGCACGTACGTATAATGCATCGTTATTACAGTCAGTTTCCGCGCGAAACCTCGACCTCTACGAACCGGCGAGGTTCTACCGCCTCGAAAAAGCGAAGCACGTAGGAAGCGCGTGGGGGCCAAGAAATTTTGGAAAAGTTCAACAGTCGACGTGAAATACGGTTTTCTCCCACCCTCTGCTTTGTATTTTATTGGGAATGTAGAGGAGACCCCAGTTAAAACTTTTAATTCAGTTTTGCTTAAGTGGTGGGTATAAGTAGGTAGGTAGGTAGGTAGGTAGGTAGGTAGGTAGGTAGGTGCGTCTCTCTCCGCGTGTCCCTCCGTATCTCGACTATGTGCTTTTTCAGTTTCCCAGTGCCATCTTCGTAATAGTACCTGTAGCCGTAGAAGATGTACGTGCCTTCGCGAAACCAGAGTTACCCATATCCATCTAACTTTCCTGACTCTATCCACGTCCCTGCGTACCTGCCTCTACACTCTATCGCCTGCGTGACAGCGAACCAGGAGTCATGCGCTATTTTACGACTTTCGCTCGGTCCGAGAATTAACCAGAGTTTTTTCCGGAAACGCGGTAAAACCGTCCTTCTTTTATACCAGTTCAAAGAGAGTGTGTGTCGATATCGAAGCATGATGGCAATTACGTTGGTAATTATTGTTTGTGATTGCATCGAGACAGCCATTGAAATGTGAGAGAAAAAATGAATAAAGAATAAATGCAAGTCAATTATTTCATTCGCAAGACATGCGTACTATTTACGCACATGTAAAAACGTCAAATAAATAAAGTAATTCGAGGAATTACACACTGACGGATATATTCTATATTCTTTTACAACGTTTTCACGCGGAGGATATAAAAATAAAGTATCAAGCGCGTACCTTGCAGCACGAGATTATCCGGAATGACTTTCGACAAATAAAATTGAGGGAAGTAAAGTTAATTCATCCCCCCCCCCCCCCCCCCTCGCCGAGGCTGAGCCAGTACCATCGTAGTTTTTAATTTTCAAAAGGGGAAGTGCGAGGTTGAAGTATGTACTGTGTTACGAGACCTGGCTAATTGCAAGCATTAATCTAATGAGAAGGATTTATAAGTGCGGCAAAATTTATTTGGACGGTATCCGCTTAATTACACAAATTCCAGAGCGTTCTTACTATCTCGCTCGGGGCGTAATAAATAAGAGCGAAAGGTGAATTTATAGAATCGAATGTTTCTTACTCGCATTGTCGTGGAATTCCAACGACACAGATAATGAGGAAAATGGCAAATCTTTAATTATTAAAAGAATTTCGTTATAGAATGAATTGCCATTAGTTTATAATCTTATAATGCAAACGAATTGCTACTCCATTCAGAAAAAAACTAGTGCAATTGGATCCTCCTCCTTTTCTTTGTTAATATTATTGGAAAAAAAATGCGTTACCTCGCGTATCGACATTTACTAGCCTACCATCGATCGAGATTTCTTACGAATAGGCCGAATATCTTTGGAGCCAAACGCGAATTAAAATTAATTCCTTTTTTGCCTTTAGGGATAAATCGAAACGAATTTTAAAGATAGTTAGCATTTGAGTTCACTTCAAATAAAATTTTATAAATAATCGAATCATGTCGTTTGTATGTTTTAGCTTTGTTCTCTTAGTAATTATCTTTTGAGGGTCTCGAAACGCCTTGATAATTATTCTGAAACTAAATATCTATGTGAGACTCTGCTCTCTCGAGAGTGTGTAAGTTTCCCTGCCCGTGAGTGTGTACAGTGACACTCGCAAATCTGTATCATTTCACAGATATGGAAATTCCTACGTTCCCGGGAGTAAAGAGCTAGTGTTCGTATGAATTGTTGTATTTTCATTAAATAAAAAAGAGCAAATTGTTGACACAGTTGAAACGTACCATAAAAATACGATTCGCAAGTACGAGAGAGAATATGTAGCGAGTGCATAAGAGCCTCTCTGTCGCACAAACTCCAATAGAAATTTAGAAATGTGCGACAGAGAGGCTCTTATGGACTCACCACATGTTCTCTCTCGCACTCGTGTGTCTCCCATGTCAAGCTTTCTTAAAAACACCTCATGTACAGTTTCGATGTGAATTAGAATATTTCATGGGAATGCATGACAAAAAGAAAAAAGATTTAGAAAAATACGTCCGAGACAAAAATCAATCTCGCACGCATGAAGTCATTACTTACGAATTATCGTTTACTTAATTCTCTCTATCGCAATTTCTCTTCCCTTTGGCGTTCTGGCTCACACTTACATGCTCTCCATCCTCATGAAAACCCAGCATAGATAAAACGCGTATTCATAGTTATCTCGAGAATATTTGGGTTGAGGTAACAGCTGACAGTACTGCAATGATCGTCTTGTCTTCGTTTATCTGTCGACGATCGTAGTATTGGCAGTATACGTATGCACATATATCGGAGTTCGGCTCGAGTATAGTATTGCTCTCAAAATGCTAATAGTTATTTTCGTTATGAGGGCGTGAAGCGCCGTTTTTAACGAGTGTGAAGTTTGCGGCACGAACGAAGCGAGTACGGCAATCACACTCGTTAACGGCGCGAAACAACCGAATAACGAATTCTATTTTTTGTCACTAAGTGTCAAATACGAGGTTGACGATTTCACGTACTGCGCAGGTTATTTCACGCACTGGACAACTTTTCACGAATTGGTGTGTGAAAGATGATTTCACATGCGTCGAGGACGCCCATGAAATCGAGTATTTGACACTGAGTGACAAAAAGCCTATTCCTTTGATACGAAGCAGAATCTTCGTTCGTGTCGTTCGAAGCAACCCGAATCGACAGTTTCGACGTCAATTCTAACCTCTACTCGACGAAGCGAGAGTCTCGTTATTTAATAATCGTTCCACAAATCCAGTAGATAATACCTGATGTACTCGAGGAAAGATAAGACTCACCGAGCGCCTCCGGAAAGCGAGATCGACGCAGTGCTGCCAGTGCCAAGTCGTAGACTGCGTTTTTCACCGGATGAATATTCCTCTCCGCAACGGTACACGGATATGTTTCACAATAATCTTTTGTTCCCGACACTCAGAAACACTAACACCGTACGCGACATGAAACAGAACGAACCGAACTATGTTCCGCGACAACAATGTTTACGCTACACCGCGCGCGTACTTCGAGCGACACCCATCTTGAATTTTTCAAGTCCTACCAACATCGGGTACTTACATAGCAGGCACACATACATACACAGCGCCTAAAGTCGCAGATATCGCACGAAGAATAACGTAGCACGGAACTCGATTGACAGGACTCGATGCGTAATGAAAGGGTTATCGAGCTCTTATCGGGAAAAAGCTTAAAGAATTGTCGAATAAAATTTTCGATCGATTTTTAAGATTTCAGATCGCCTCGAGATATTCGAGTTTCACGAGCTATCAATGTTCTACCGCCAAGCCGGCTTTTTACAGCACGTGAATTTGGCGTACACGCAAATAACTTTACTGAATCGCGTGGTTGATATTCTATCATGATTCTTTTCAGCGTATACATAACCAAAAACGCAGAACGCAGGACGTATTTATGGTACCTACTAGACGTAGCCGGGATTTGTCTCCGCAGCCGCAAACGAATGTATTGCGCGAATTTATGACGAGAAGACGAAGTAGATATTTACGAGCATGTCATTATGTCGTTCGGCGGAGCAACATAATATCCCATACCTTTGCATAGGTAGGCGAGTTCCGTTCCTTACGATTCCTCTGCACTGATATACGCATAGATACCGACGTTCCGTATAATTCCAATCCCCTTAAAACGTAGTTCTTTCACGTTAACCCCTCAGTTAATCCGACGACCGTTTGCGTTTTACGAACGACACGACGAAAACCTCGTTAGCCTCCTCCCGAGGCGCTTCGAGCGCGAGCGCGACTGTGCGACAATATCAATGCTCCCGTGTACCCTCGGTTGCAGCCATTCAGGCGGCGCATCAGCGCGATTCGCCGATAAAACCCGGAAACGGTGGAGAGCGTTTTATCCACCATTCCGAGAGCGACCGAAATGCGTCGTAAAGACGACACTTTGACCGTGTCGCAAACTACGGACGACCACACCGCGCACTGCGACGAGATTAAACGGCGATGAGAGCCAGCAATTAGCGCTTCTCATTGTGCAGTCCGCGTTCGCAGTGTAAAAGTGGAAAATGCAAAGGGAAAACCTACGCCCGCGGGCCGTCGCATCGTTGTACAATCGTGCCGAGATATTTTCACTTGTATCGCGCGAAACCACTTGAAAATGGAGCAGGTGGCGGTGTAGGTTTTCCATTGCGTTCAGTACCTAATGAACTTCTATTATTCGTCGCACAAGCGCCTCTTTCTCCTCCGCGGTGCTCACGGTTAATTTTGTGCCGAGTGAGATCATAAAATAGCGTACAACGGACGCGAACGATTCACTTCAGAAACAATTAGCGAGATTGGATCGTCTTTACGTGTTACATATTCGACTTGGACGATGCAGACTTTCACGTTCGTTGCGAGCTCAACGCGATTTATCGTCGCAACGCAACGATACCGGATCCACCGGCGACGAATGACACAGGGTACTCGCGTATCTCGCTCCAGCTTTCGCCGTTATCATATCCGTCGGGGGATTTAACGCGTATTTTATTCAGCCGCTAATCCTTTAATCAGCGCAGCTCCCGCTCATCCGCGGGGAAAGGAATAAGATTGTTTCTTTCGCGTATAAAAGGGTTGAGAGAGTGTAGCGATCCTAAATTAGCGGGGAAGTTTGGCGAATGACAAAGGGAATTTTCGAGGAACGGGACGGTGCAAGAAAGAAACGCCTCGTAATTTGTGTTCGCGCGCTGGAAGTCGATTCCTTTGTACGCTTACCCCGCAGACATATCGATCCGCTTTTCGTACGTTTCGAATCCTCTTTTTTTTCGACGTCGAGAAACGAGATATTCGGGAAATAATGAAATTGTGTGTGTCGACTAAACTGATTATTACTACCGACTTTTCATCAACGCGCGCGGTCTTTTGTCTGGCACCTTTTGTCGCGGTGCAATTATTGCGGTTCGTTAGTTATTCGATTCCATCATTAAGCAGGTCGCTTCGCTTCGTATACCGTTGCGTTGTACTGTGGTGGGTAGGAAGGAGGAGTTTTCGGTTAATTCTAGTCTCTTATATATTCGAAAATTTGTTCAACTTCGCTCTAGCTCAAACACGACGCCCATACTGAGAAAAAAAGTAGCCAACAAAATAATTTCATTGAGTCAATTTGATAACTTAAAAAAATATTTGTTGGATTATCCAAATATTTAGCTCTACCATCTGAGTTTTCGTGAAATTAACCAGACTGTTGCGCTTCCAAAAAAAAAGTTCTGGCCTCGTATTCATTCAAAATATTTTATTAGCCCAACTAAGAATTTTTTCACTGTAGTGAAATCGTTACTATCTTGTACTCTTCTCCAGATATGAAACCATTGAATCTACAGATGACTAGTGAAATCATTAATATCTTGCATTCTTCTCCAGATATTATCCCAATAACTACAATTTTTGGAATTTATAGATGTAACCGCACTTTACTGTGTGTAGTCTTACGAATACCCTTAAAATTGCATACGGTATGCATTCCAGAATAAAGTTTAAAACTTCTTCGAATCCTTTCAACATATCAATCACAATAAGGGTTTTTGCTGCAAGGGTGTTAGCTAAAAATAGATTGCTAACGGCGTCGATATAAAGCAAGCAGCTCATAAGGTCAATAATCTGTAACTCGTCGTCACTCAGAGGGTCGGTATTGTACGATACATAACCCATTATGTCGCAATCCATAGAATTAGGCAAATTGAAAAAAGAAATGAGCCCTAATTGGTCGATTAATGATAGTTTAACGAGGGTCGTATGATTATAACTGATGAATTTACGGAGAGAATTAGTTATCTGTCAATTTCACAGCTAATTTTTTTATATCTTTCGTCCCTTAAAAAATCACATTACAAATTTAATTCAGCATCGAATTAGTGCGACATCGTGAGCAAGATTCGTTCAAATTATTCAATAGCTCCGATGAATTTCCACATCGATCATCCCTTACTTGTAATCACAGCGTAAAAGAAAATTAAAACGCGTGGAAACTGCGTGGGAGAATATTCGATTCGCGTCTCCGCGGCATCGAGGAGCACTCATCGATTCTCGACTAGAAATTCGATAACATAGCCGCGTTGACTTTCCGAGTGTCGTCCTTAGCCTACCTATACCGTATTCGCGCGCAAGTTCGAAATTAATTAAACGATTCTCACGGATGTACGTACGTCGAGTCATAACACGATAGCAGGGAGTGACAAGTAGCTCTCAATAACGTGATATGATATCGCGTGCCGTGGACACCAAGGACCCCTCGGCACTTCCCTGAACATCCCCTCGCCACGGTCGAGTAATTTTCTCCGGTGAGAGGCGAGACGGAAAGGTGAATGCGCGTCAATTTTAATTCGTTCCCGTCCCGCGGAGCAGGTGCCATAACTTTTTTTCCACGCTTCATCCAATTTTTTAAACCCGTTAAAAGCTTCCAAGCTTCGCGAGACAGTTTTCAAATAACGAATACGCGCTTGAATTATCGCGAATGCATCGCCGACGATCGATTCTCGAAAATTGAAATGGGAGGGTCTCGCGTGACTAATCGAAGTGCACTGCATCAATTCCACGATAGATAGAACATTCGTTGGATTTTCAAAACGCGGCAACTGGATTTACTTCTCTTTTTAACGATCAATACTTTGGAAGCGGAATAAACTATTCGGAGCGTTCGAGAAAAGATTCGATATTAAGGTTAGAATTCCGAGAAGAAGTTTTGTAATGCGCTTTTGAAAAGTGGAACAAAGTATCTCCGCTTTATCACGTGCCGCGGCACCCTCCAAATGTCTCTGTAACTTTTTCTAATTTTAGAGCAAATTAGCTCCATTTTACGGTACAGCATGCGGCGTTGTATTGTCCGACCTAAAGGTTTGTTTTTTGTAATTACTCGTGCAAACGCTCCGTCGTTTAAGGTCCGCGAAAGTTTTTACAATCTACACATACACAGACCGCATTTACCCCGGGTTTTGTGTTCTGTAAAAGGCCACAGGGGTTGTGCTATTGTACTTTCACGCGAGATATAAATCACGCGTTATATGATGCGGTAATCTTAATAATACGAGTAATAAATAATTTCATTTCATTTTCTCAAATTACCTGCAAGTAAAAAAACATGGTTTGAAACTGGAAAAAAAAATTATTTTTAATTCTTCGCTCTGTCGAAGGAATCAAATAATTAAGAAATTGTCCCTGAAGATTACTCTGTCTCTATCGAGTGATGCCACTGTTTGCCGTTACTCTGAAGACTTCATTCTTTTGCGTAAAGAATACGCAGAGAAGAATGCGGACTTTAAAGCAGAAGGTGGCTGCACCATTAATTATTATTCAAGCAGAATACTCTCCACGCACTTTCGTAATTGTTCGTTTCGACTAAATCCTTGATAAAATATATTTTTCAATCCTTTTCAGTCTTCAAGAGTTCATTAAAATTCGCACTGCAGTTCTGGATTAATTGGATCACGAAGACTGTATACGTAACGCCAGTTAACATATCGTTTATCAGTACTTCAGATCGGGCCAATAATCGCAGGGAAGCAATTATGTCGTTTAAGCCTAACTGATCCATCGTCACGATAGAATTCGTCCTTACGGTAAACTTCCTATCGGTCGATCAGCGAACAATCGGAGTGACTGGCAAGAGATTTCCTGCGAGGATAAATTTTATCGCCGGGATAGATCGACCGGTCCCCCTAAATATATTACGAGTTAAACTCTCGTATAGATATGGTCGCTTCTGATCTCTACCAATTACTGCCGGAATGCCATAGAAATCATGTCTTCGATGTATCTACAGACCCTCCGAACCTCGCGGAGCACCATTGTCGACTGTGAATTCCCGGCGATAATTCTCGTAACTTCATCTACCCGCGGGAGACTCGTTTTATTTGCGCGCGCTATGTTTCCCCCGACGAAGAAAACGTGAAAGATCCTCTCACGCGACGCAAGCGGGTGTACGGGGCGCATTCTCGCACTCGCGCGCGCCTGTGTGAACATACGCATGCACGCCTGCGCGTGTACAGATCCACGAGCCGCGAGGGAGCGAAACGCGAATCGTGGACACGAGGGTGGCTGGCGCGGCTGTTGCGCCCTGTCTCCGCGGTAAGGAACCGGGGGAAATTGCAGGAGCGGCGGCCGTTGGACGATGGTGGGGAGTGCGTTGGAGCGTACGGGCGATAGGGGAGGTGAGTGGCTCCCTCTGGCGGTCGACCACTGTCAGTCGAGCCGTGTGCCGCGTCGTGGTAGTGTCGTGTGGTAGAACTGCGCTTCGCCTTCGCTTGACACTTGCGCCGCGATTATGACCGACGCGTGTTCGCATTCGCGATTCGCCCTCGTCGAAGCAGGAACGACAATCCGCACGAGCGACGACGGGGTACGACCTATGCGCGGGGACACGTAAATTCCGACGGTGCGTCGTCTCGTTCGAAAAGTTGTCCGCGAGTTTTCGCCGGTGCCCCGTGACGAGGGAAAAAGAGAGAGTGTCGCGATTTTGGTGTTCGAATAATGAGTGTTTGACTCGAGAACCTCGCGGGAGATCGGTGATAATCACGCTCTTGAGGCACGATAGTGTTCCGCCTTCGTGACGCGCGAGTTTATCGGCGACGGTTCGAAAGTTTCGCTCGTGCCACGAGACAGAGAGAGAGAGAGAGAGAGAGAGAGAGAGAGAGAGAAAGGGAACAGATTCGTACGTTTTGCCGGTGCCGGCGCTGCTGTTCGGGTGCTTCGTTTCGACTGCGCTCTCCGACAAAATGTGCCCGTTAAACGCAGCGCCAATTGATTCCCGCATACCGGTGCGGTAACGGGAAACTTTTTCGCGAGGGTCAACACGCGCGGAAGTTTCGTCGCAGGCGCTGGTGCATCGCGACGATCCGAGTTCAGGTTTGCAGTGAGAAAACGTCCACACCGGCGATACGACCTTCGGCCGCCTTCGTAAAACTCCTTGGCCGGGCGGTGAAACGGGGAGCCGGTTGTGCATCGTGCTGCCCGCTCTGCGCAACAAAGTATCGCCGCTCGTGTCCAGTCTTCGCCGCGAATTTCTTTTCGTCTCTCAACCATCGCCGATCCCGCAATTCGGGTCCTATTTCCGTTCGCGCTCTCCCAATTTCCAAATTCAAAGCGCGCTTCTCCGGATTGCGAGAAAGAGAGGAAAGAGAGAACGAGAGCCGGAAACTTCGGGCTCTCGTTACGGGCGCGCAACAAAAAATCATTCCACCCGCGTGTATCGTCTCTCGCGCCGCTCCCCTCGAACGTTTACAAAGCGATTTGCGGTTTTTGGAGCGCGCCGAGAAAATGCTGCAACGCGGAGCGTAAAATCCGCGCTCGATTCCCGTTGCCCGCAACGAACACAACCGCGGTGCGCGAAACGCGCGCCGGGTATTTCCCGCATTTCGCGCGTCCTCGAAGGGCGTCGAATTGCAATCTTCACACGCGTACGGAACTCGCGGGACATGTTTCGTCCCGTTCGGAGCGCGCGATCGGACCGGTCCGATCTCTCGCAGCAGGTCGACGAGTGCGAGATGCGAGCGGAGCTCAATTTTCCCGTCGAGTAAAGGCGCGAGGGGTGGAGAGGGACCCGTGTCAAAGACTGCGAATCGAGAGAAACGAGTAGTCGATTGGCGCTTATCAACCGTGTAGATTGAAACGGGCGGAAGCGATCGAAAATCGTTGCATGCCTATGTAGGAAATTCCCCCGTCTCCTACCAGCTGCGCGCGGTCAACGGAAGGAGCTAGCGATCGAGGAAGGAGAAAAAGGACGACCGTGACCAGTGGGGACAGTGGCAAAGAGCTCGAGCGCCGTGAGTGCGAAATTTCTCCCGCCTCCTTCAACTCGCAAGTGAATTAAATCGCGAAAAAGAAAGACCTGTACTCTGGAATCAACCGAGCCCTGTATCGTTAACGAACGACCGGGGGTTCCGCGAAAATTAACGTTACCGGCGTCAACGCGCCTTCTCTTTCTCTTCCGCGGGAACACGGTATAAAGACAGACGATCGCCCGACGCGTTGGTGATTGTCGCTCGCGCGTTCGCGATGTTTCGCCCGGCCGGGCGTAGTACGTGGCACGTCGATTAGAGCAAACACAACGTGATATCGGAGTGAACAACATCGAAGGTGGAATAGGAGAACGAGGTAGAGCGGTGCAAAGGTACGGGGAAGAGAGAGCGCGCGCGATAGAACGCGGAGAGAGCGAAGAAGGGAATATCCGTCGATCGAATAATCGCGGAAGCGCTCTAGCCGATTTTTCTGTACGATCTGTCCGAAGCACGAGAAGCAACGATGACGATGGCGAGTAATATCGTGGTGGAGTGGCTGCGCTCGCTCCACCTCGGCCAGTATTCCGAGTCCTTCATCGACAACGGTTACGATGACCTCGAGATCTGCAAGCAGATCGGCGATCCCGATCTCGACGCGATCGGCGTGTTCAATCAGAGCCACCGATCGCGACTGCTGCAGTCGGTGAAAACGCTGCGCGAAGAGGGCGCCGCAAGCGTTTACTTCACCCTGGAGGAGACCAACGACTGTCTCTGCGACAACGTCAGCTCCAAGTCCTCGAGGACGTCGTCGGAGCGGCCGCCGAGTGACAAGGAAGCCCAGAGGGTCTCGCCCACGGCGAGCTCGTCGAGTGGCGGTCAGGAGCTGACGAAATTCGCTGATGAATACGAGGAGGGAAAGGCGGAGCTCGTCAGAATACCGCGGATGCAACTGCGAATGCTGCTGCAGGAGAAGCTGAGGCACGACGGGATCCGGCTCGCTTGTCAACCTTATACGACACCGGTGAGTCCGTTGAATGATTTCCGGTATAAATAGGGCAACACTGGAAAATAAGTATGAATCGTACAAACGGATTGTTTAGCCGCGACAGCTATACTTTCTAGCTATCTTATATATAGCTAGGTCAGATACGTATGCCAACTATCTACTAATCGCTCTCTTGAAGTACTCCAATAAGAGAGTGGTGTTATCTAGTGTGCAATTACCACAATAGTACGTCAAACTATGATAGCCACCAGAGCGCTTCAGCAGGAGTATAGATAGTTCTGACAACTATGTAACATAACAGTTTGTAAAACTACCAATCCTATTGCCATAAGAAGGGAATAAATAGTTATATTTGAAGTATCGTAGTGCTGTGTTAGCCGAAATTAGTAACAGAACTGATATTGCTAATTTAAGTATACGGCTTTATACATAGAGCTCTCCACGTCTAGCTTTCTATTACATCGCCGTAGGAGTCACACTTTTTTTCCAGTGAAGAGCGGTACGATTGCAAGATGCATTTCCGGTTGTCTTGCGTAGACCAATTTTTTCTTGTACGTCGAAGAGAGCCATCCAAATATATTACACTAATTCCCCACGTGAATATATTCTTTGTTCACATGAGAATCGACTATTTGCGGCGACGTCTGCATATATTTAAGGGGGGAAAAATCGTCGCATTTCCCAGTGAATTACTCCTGACGTTAATTCCACCGAAAGACTTTGGGGGGTTAATGAAGAGCGAAGCTTTTGAAGATCTAAATATAATCAAGTGTCGAGCACCACGACGGTGCTACTGAGCGATACTGCTCGATTATTTATACATTTTTCCCGAAGAATGTTCAAACGCCGAATATTTTTTAAAACGTCTGCTCGACCCATCAACGGCAGAAAAAAAAAGTTCGACCCTTTCAACACCCTTTGTGGAGAAGTTGCGCGAACAAAGACGGTACCAGCTTCCGGACTCAAATTAATATGTTTCGGAGTACGAAACTTTTTTGCTGCCCTTGGGGGGATATCGGGAAGGAGCTTAAGAATTTACAGCGTTCGAACACCCTTCGAATGAGAGCTCATGAATAATTACGTCGCGTCGATTGCTTTCTTTTCGCCGTTTTGTTTGCAGAAAATTGAAAAACTTATATGCGGAGGCGCGGAAGGAATACGAGTAAACACTGTAAAATTAATTCGAAGCTTAATATTATCCGGATGATTTGGGAGAATTATTTTATACATTCCTCGCGCGTTGCCCTTTCTATAATAACCGTGCTCACAATTTAACTTTGAAAACTATAATCTTGGATCGATTTAGTCCATTTTTATACCCTACTTTTCAAACATTTCCAACGGCGTTTCTTCGTACCTATAAATGCACTCCGGATTTCATGGGAAATGAATATAATGCGGAAAACTGGCAGGCAGGGCTCTATGGGTGGAGATAATCGCTTGGTTCATTATTTCGTTACATCGAATAGGGACTCGCGAGACAGCGGAAGAGATAAGGAGCACGCAACCGCGGTGCTCCTCTGATGTAAGGGGGATGGGGGGGAGGGGGCTTAATCGTAAAGAGGGAGTTCTCTGACTCACGGAATTGCTTCGCGATCGCTGGTCAATCATTATTTGGTTCGGCACAACAACATAACCGAGTCGAAGTTTCAATGAATCCTGATAGTAGATTTCTTTTGTGACATAAGCACTCACTAAGAACGGATTTTACGAAATTCTTCCCCTAAGATTCTAGTGGATTTTTGTTCGATATCGGGGTTCATTGAAACTTCGACTCTCGGTTATGTTGCTGTGCCGAACCAAATATATACAAGCACTCACTAAGATAGGATTTTACGAAATTCTTCTCCTAATAAGGTAAACTAGGTATGGAATGTGTCTATGAAAATCCGTCATTTTTAAAGTCAAATCCACGAAAATTGGTATTTTGACTTTTGTTCGGAAATTAAGAAAGACGCGTTTCAAGATTTTTGGAAATTTATCTCTTAAGGGGGTTAAACAGGGGATGAAAATTTATATGGGAATTTCTATTTATTTCGAGATTTACACGGGCGTAGTCGCGAGCGGAAGCTAGTAAAATCATAACGAGCGTTCTCGATTGCCTTCCGTTCACCGCTGACACGACCTTACACATTTAGCAGCAATTACGCGTATCTTATTCCCAAAAGCAGCGTCGAGCCGCGCGATAATGACGTTCCTCAAGGTCGCTCCGTCGCGCGAAGTGATACTCACGGAGAGAACTGTTTGAAAATGCGCGTATCCCGAGTAGGTGTGTTACCGCACTCGGTGTCTCCGATACTTTATAAAGAGACGGCAATTGACTCGGTTCAAAAACGAGTTTAGATATTCGCTCTGACTTTAACGACTCTCTTCGGTGCGACTCGAGAGTTACCTCCTCGGCCGCTTCAGAGACCGTTAATTAACGCGTGACGAATTCAAAAGGAGGGATAGATACGGCCGATATATCGAAAGGCGAGGAAAGTTTAGTGCTTTCGGGTTATCTACCTCCGCGTGTATTTGTCTCCCTACCTGTTATTCTCGTAGATAAGTATACGCGGCCGTTCCATGTGTATAGGTTTATATACCTATACCGTGCGTACGGCGTATATAGAGGGCTCGGGTTTTACAGCTAATGACCTTTTTATCAGACGCTCATTATCCGTTACGTGCATCGTACGGGGTGACATTCGGAAGGTGATTCCGGTAACACGAACCGAGTTACGTATGCGATCTGTAGAAAATGTGTCGTCGAAATCAGCGTGTCGACGAATGTGGACCACTCCGAAATATGCTGTGACTTTAAAAATATGTTCTTTTCCTTTTTTTTTTATTTTAACATGACGTTCTCTGCAGCGTTTCACTTCACCTTTTCTATATACATAGGTACTGAGCAAAAATTGGTATATTTAATTAAATTGACGTTTACGGACGAGGGAATGCAAAATTTCATTGTTCCGACTAATTAACAGCTATTTGAATGAAACAATCTGTAATCCGTTAGTCATTTATTAGTCCAAGTAACTAAATCCGCATTTCTCCATACGTAACCGCCGGTTTAATCAACTTTTTTCCCAGTGTAGTGTGCGCTGTATATATAGAGCTGGTTTTGAAGTTGATGATTTGTCTTATCGCCACGCTCATTATCCGACATGTACATCGTACGTGGCGACACGAATATGGAATCCGACCTTATTTATCTTACCGCTTCGCATTTTTAAAGAGGCCGTCTCGCGTGGTCACCGGAATATTCACACTCGTACGATTCCTATGACAAATTTCCTCGCTCCGACTCCGCGGTATACGCCCTCCGCCTGTTACCGAATTAATTAACCCTATCGCCGTGTACGCGTACGAGATATCACCTCCCTCGCCCATTTAACGCATGACGCGTCGAAAGCGACATATCTCGCGCACGTCCAGCGTGTACGTCAAATACTTGACGATTTTCGAGAGTATATACCGGGGGAACGTTTCACCCGTCGGCGAAAGGGTTAATCGGTCGCAGTAGTGGACGCGTTTGATTCGTTAGTCTCGCCCGCGCCTCGTCGGCCCGTACACGAGCCTCTCGCGCCTTTTTCCGCGCGTTAACGCTTTAAATCGCCAAAGCGCAATTAATCCGCGCTTCGATTCTCGCGCCAAAAAACCATCGCCTCTCAGGATTTCACTCGGATCGCCTTTCGGTCAATTAAACATCGACGTCTCTCCATTCGAATTTCCCGTTTGGCCTCCCCGCGGGCCAATTTTTATAGCCCGACGGCTAAAACATTTGCATCCAATTCACTCGGAGTGCGTATCGCATGATGAAGCGAACGGCGCGGGGGACGCTTTTCGGCTCTTTTTCGATCACGCTCAAAATTTATTTCGTATCTCTTTCGACGAAGTGACGCGATCGAAGGGACTCGAAAAATTTAAACGACGCGATCATCGCGCGGTGGGCATCAGAATTTTTCCCGGGCCACCGATCGGAAGTTTACGATCCTCGGGAAATTTGTGTACAGAATTTCTCTCCCCGTCGCGCGTGCAACGGTACGCAGTTGACGAATCCAACCGCGGCCAGACCGCGCTATTTATTCCCCCATAATGCGATCGTCGAAGAATGGAAGATATCGATGCCGCGGCGCGGGCTCCGGTATATATCGGACAATTTATCGTTCCTTCCTCGAAGCGAATCGAGAAAGGCCCGAGCCTGGTACACCGGTTAGGAACCGCGCGCGAGAGAAGATCCACTCGACGTTATTACCTTCATATAGCGCAACGACGGCCGAACTCGAAAATAAATAAATTTCACATAACCGTAAATAAAGAAACACCCACGCGATAGCGGGATGTACTTAACCGCGTGTGGGCACGCTCGCGTTATAACCTTATGTGCGGGTACATTCTGGGGCCTGTACCTCTGTAGGTACACGTAGGTACGCACCTCTATATACGCCTCTCTCTCTCTTTCTCCCTCCCTCCCTCCCTCCCATCTTCTCTGTCTCCTCCCTGCGTACGCGCGGTTAATCTACGTGCTTCGTACACGTGCGTGCGCCTCTTAGCTACGTGTAGCGTACCATACGGCAAGAACCGCATCGCGAACGGGGACGGACGGTCGAAATCTCGTTTTCTCTCAGGCTCCGGTGGTCCGGTCGATCATCCGTTCTCGCGCGCGATGCCGTTGAACGCCGCGGCGCACGCGGGACTTGCTCGCTCTTCCCTCTCTTTCTTTCTTTCTTTCTCTCTCTCTCTCTCACTCTTTCTCGCCGCTGTACAGGTACCCGCGTGCAGAGCATCAGCGCGGCTCTCTACGCGCGCTGCGTTCGCGAGCGGCGAGTACCTACCCGCTCGCGCGTGCGTGCGTGCGACGGGACGTTATTACCGAAGCGGCGTCTCTCGCGTATCTGATATTCATTGGCTTAATCTTGTCGCGCGCGCGCCCGCGCGGAAGGTCGGATTTGTTCAGCGCCTCCACCACACCTATCTCGCCAATCAACATTCCAGGCATAGGACTACGTAGCCAATTACGGGACTGTCGATACAATCAGCGCTATGCCTATTTATTCGTTTGCTCGCGAGCGCGTTTGTTCGCTACGTTAAGGTTAGGTAGGTGCACGCGGGCGGGAGGGGTGGGCTCGCCACCGTACACGTTGCATCGAGGCAACGACGACGGCGGCGGCAGTGGTAGCCGGAACTGGAAAGGTGAAGATACCCCTTGAGGAGATTTGTCGACATTTTTTTGGGATCGTCATCCGCGATCCGGTCGGTTACCGGTTCCTGCGGATCGGTGGTCGCAGGTGATGCTCACACACGCGGGGGATGATTCAGCTCCGAGAAAGGATTTGTGAAGCTACACGTGTATGCGTTTAAGCGCGCGAGAGGACGGGGAGTAAATGCAGCGAGATGACGGCACCTCGATACGCGCACATCGAGAAAACAGTTTGTTTGTAGTATATAAATGTTTCTTTGAGTATGACGAAATAAACATTCCACTGAACCAAATAAATATTCGTCAACTATTACAATATTTTTTTTGTTGGCACAATTAGATCCTTTGAGGTAACCGTTCATATGAAATAAACATCTTAATATATATAATTAACGTATATTTTCTTCTCCTGGCGAGAGATTTATTTCACCATATTTGAAGTTACATTTATTAACTATCAATCGACTGTTTCCTCAGTATACGCAGAGAAAACAAATGCAATAGTAGATTTGACTAAATTGGCGGTCACGGATGGGGGAACGCTGATCAGGTTACTTGAATTAAATAATTTGGTTATACCTAACGATTTGAAATTGTTCGACGAAAACAAGCTGTAGTCAAGTCTAGCATATTATTAGTTCAAGTAACTAGATTTGCGTTCCCCCGTCCGTGACCGCTAATTTAGTCAAATCTACCGCATTTCTTTTTATGTATAGTAATAGTTGCGCGTTATAATTTCCTCCTCTCTCGGCGATTAAATATGTTTCTCGAATCGTAATACGCGGTTAGCCTCGAATGGCTGCTGGCGTACCGCAAAATTTCGCTACAGGAATACCTATAAATGTAAATATACGCGGTCGCAGCTATTGGGAAAGGTCAAACAGCGGTATTCCATGTTCAACCGCGATTATCGCTCGCTACACGCTGAAATTACACCTATGTTCCGCACCTCCGTGAAGTTGGCTCCTCATTTGAAAAAATTTGCAAAAAGTATAAGAGTTTCGATAGCTCCCTTAAGAGTGTTGAAGTGTTCAATCGATTTTAGAAAATTTCTAAAACCGACAGGGCACTTCGGCACTCTTAGGCGGGCTGTGTCGGAACTCTTATTCATTTTCCAAATTTTTTCAAATGGGGGACCAACTTCACGGAAGTACATATATTCCGCGGGACATATATTCGGTAACCACTCGACGCTCGTTGACACCGCGAAACGGTTTTTCCCCTTTAGAGCTCCCTTTTCACTCGAGTCGCGTGGCGCGGTATTCGAAGACGTTATCCGACGACCCCCTTCGACCTCTCCTACGCGCGCGTCGCAGGTGAAGCCAGTTGTAATGCGGCGTTTACAGGCTGCCACTGCCGCTGCCACTCGCGCTGCCCACTTCCCTGCTCACTTCCCTGCCCGAAATATTTCTACGGCAAGCCCCGTTTACAGGCTGCCACTCGCGCTGCTCACTTCCCTGCCCTAAACACTTCTACGGCTACGCACATAGTGGAGCGGAGAGCGCAAAGCGGTGAAAACAAACCTGTACTTTCTTATTGGAACACGCATAGTGGAGCACAGAGTAATATGCTGATAGTCGAGCAAAATGAAGCGGTCACTACGCACATAGTGGAGTGGAGAGCAAAGCAGCGATGAAAGCGGGGAATAAAGCGGCGAAAACAAATCTGTACTTTCTCATTGGAACACGTATAGTGGAGCGCAAAGCAATACGCCGATAGTCGAGCAAAGTGAAGCGTTCAAGCAAATTTATTTTCGCCGCTCTCATCGCGGCGAGCGCAAGGCGCCGCGACCCCGTTCTCAAATTTCAGGACCCTCACAGCGGGACACTGGTCGCGGCCGATGTGTCTCGGAAAGCGCGAGATGCCTTGATCCTATTCTCCAATTTCGGGAGCCTCGCGAGAGGGCACACAGGCACTATCCTCGGACAATATGCAGAACGGCCATACACTCAGCCCATGCACTTGTCCCGGGACGGCGCCAACCGGACGGCGCCGAAATCTGGTAGCCTTTCCAAGATTCACTCTCACGCTCTGTTTTCATACAATTGTTCTTCTTCCACCGTAGAGGGGGAAAAATCAGCCCTTATGTCGAAGCGTACCCCTGCCTCGCCAGTCTCTTCCAAATTGTCACGAAACGAACTTCGTCGCGCATCGTTTATTCCTCGTTCAAGTCCTTCGTGATTTTCTCTACTCGAGCAACGCACGAGCTAAAGATCTTGTAATTATCCACTCAACAATACAGTCCACTCCTCTTTCCCCATCTCTCGTCCCTGTTCGTCAATCCTCTATGTGCATAGCCTACGGCAGCCTTTGAGCAAGTGACCGTTGACTTGTCAGTTCACGCTATTTCTGCAGCAATGGAGGACATCGGAATTGCCGCGGCGACAGTGCTCTGTCTTTTAAGTTTGCAAAATTATATTAATGTAATAAACAGAAATGTGATAGAAAAAAAAAGTCGACGTCGAAAAAGGCGACGGTGGATGACAGCGATTCATCGCAGCAGAACGTTGTAAGTTATGACTTATATACACTTATGAGTGCACTAAAAAAAAAGATTAAAAATTATTCTGTTAGAAGGATAATCTGAGTACGAAAGGTAAAATAGATCAAAAATTGAGGCTCCCGATGCAAGAACCGGTCGAGCGGTCGAAAACGCTTAAAAGTATTGTCCACTTCGGAAAAGTGGCTGATGGAAAAAAAGTTGAGAAATATGAAAATATAAAAATACGTACTTATAGAGGGCACAAATACGTATATTTTAGTGTAATTTTACTTTTCTAACTTTTGTGGTTTTTAAGAAAAAAATTAAAAACTATTGAATTTCGATCACTCAAAATCGACGATTTTCAGTCTACTTTTAAAACATACATCACCATATCTCGAAAAATTATGTACGAAACGTCACAATTTTTTTTTCTCGAACTTATTACACCCAAGCGATGCCAAAAAATTAACAAGCACCGCGAGAAAGATTCATTGTTTATAAATAATCACTGTATAATTATTTAACGAAAAAGTCGAAGTTTCAAAATTTTCGACCTGTGGGAAACATTTTTCTATTTATTCTTACGACAAAGTGTAAGCGAGAAAGTTGTAGATAGATGTTTTATGAAGTTTTCTACGAAAAATAGGGAAGATTTAGTGACATTTCACGGGTTTTACGATAGTTCATGTATAAAGCGCGCGATCCGCGTTCGCTCGATTCTCGCGCTCTGCGCTGCAACAGCGCTGGAATTCAATACCGTCTTGCCGGCAAAGCAAGACGACACATGTATTTTACATCGCCAAAAATAAATCATTTCAAATTTTGATTTGAATAATCTAGGTGCGCTTGCGTAAATATTGTATTTAGACATAATATTAAATCTGTTTGATAATATGAACGATACATATTGTACAAAATGTCGATATAACATAATATTCGTACTATTGAATTTTCGAAATAATTTGGCAATATGTTTATGGGTTTTGTAGTATTACAAGATGAAATCAGGCGTTGTTGATAAATTTTTATCTTATCATTTATTTCGTGAAAACTGAATAATGTTATTACTTAAAATACTGTATAACGTAAAAACAGATTAGGAAAATTACGTTGTTTTACAGAAGATAAAAACCAACGAACGTATCCGACTGAACGTCGAAAGGAGAATGAGAAGTTTTTCCCTTTAATATTATGAAATAGTTGCTTTTCACGTCTCAATAAGTCGAGACTAGCCGATAAACGCACGCCGCGCAGTTAGAAAAATGTGCAACGTTTTCTTTGTCTTCGCACGCCCCCACGGCTGTAGAAGCGAGACACGATTTGACAAACAAATTGACGTCAAGACCTAAATTATTCAAATCAAAATTTGAAATGATTTATTTTTGGCGATGTAAAATACATGTGTCGTCTTGCTTTGCCGGCAAGACGGTATTGAATTCCAGCGCTGTTGCAACAGCAGCGCAGAGCGCGAGAATCGAGCGAACGCGGATCGCGCGCTTTATACATGAACTATCGTAAAACCCGTGAAATGTCACTAAATCTTCCCTATTTTTCGTAGAAAACTTCATAAAACATCTATCTACAACTTTCTCGCTTACACTTTGTCGTAAGAATAAATAGAAAAATGTTTCCCACAGGTCGAAAATTTTGAAACTTCGACTTTTTCGTTAAATAATTATACAGTGATTATTTATAAACAATGAATTTTTCTCGCGGTGCTTGTTAATTTTTTGGCATCGCTTGGGTGTAATAAGTTCGAGAAAAAAAAATTGTGACGTTTCGTACATAATTTTTCGAGATATGGCGATGTATGTTTTAAAAGTAGACTGAAAATCGTCGATTTTGAGTGATCGAAATTCACTAGTTTTTAATTTTTTTCTTAAAAACCACAAAAGTTAGAAAAGTAAAATTACACTAAAATATGCGTATTTGTGCCCTCTATAAGTACGTATTTTTATATTTTTATATTTCTCAACTTTATTTCCATCAGCCACTTCTCCGAAGTGGACAATACTTTTAAGCGTTTTCGACCGCTCGACCGGTTCTTGCATCGGGAGCCTCAATTATCCTAAAGAAGGTTAAATTTGAAACCCTAGAAGGATAATTTTTGATCTATTTTAACTTTCGTACTCAGAGTATCCTTCTAACAGAATAATTTTTAATCTTTTTTTTCTCAGTGTGTGGTAATAACCTGAAAATCGAATTAAACATGCCTCCTGGTTGGTTTTTACAGAGACAGTATGATGAGTTTTTTCGATGAGCTGGCTTGTGAGGAATCCGACGAATTTCATCAATTTTGCAGAATGTCACGCATAGATTTTGAATTTCTGCTAAACAAGATTGAACCCATGATAAAAAAATCGACTAAAGGAAGAACTCCAATACCACCAAAAATACGTTTGGCAATAGCTTTACGATATTTGGCAACGGGGGACAGTTACCGAAGTTTGCATTATTTATTTAAAGTTTCAATACCAGCAATTTCGTTGATTGTACCAGAAGTTTGCAAAGCAATTAATATTGTTTTGAAGGACCAAATTAAGGTAAGCAGTAAACACATAAATTTTATTTAATTATAACTTGATGTCATCGTAATGTACATATTTACAAAAATTTACTTCCCGTTATGGCGTCAATGAAAGCACCCTGTATACTACTCGTAGTAGGTGATTCTGGGAGAGGAGAAGGTTCAGAACTTTGTGCAGGAAAAGGGTGGGCACTGTGTGGAGTAGTAGGAGGATTTTCTTGCGGTGGAGGTTGTAGTGGTTCGATGTGGGAAGGAGAAAACCGGGAACTGGGCACATAGGTTGAAGATCGTTGGTAATGTCGTGCGTAGAGAGAATAAGGTTGGGAATGGTGTGCATTGCCAGGAGAAGGTTGGGAATAGTGTGAATAGACAGGAGAAGATTGTGAATGGTGTGAATGAACAGGAGAATGTTGGGGTGCATGGGCAGGTGAATGCAGGAAAGAAGAACTAGATGAAAAGGAAGTGGATGAGCGAGTTGTAGGAGGATGATCCAATAGAAAGCCGTCTATTTTGTACATAATTTGCTGCCTTTGGTTTTCCGGATATCGCCTTAACTTGTTAGCTAACAGTTTTGCGTATAAATCGCACTCATCTTCTGAGCTACCTTGCTTCCAATTACCCTGCAAGAAGTCGTTTAACGTTTTGAAACTATCGTTCAACTTTTCTTGAGCCACTGCCGTGTCAAACACTTGACGTGTGCGTTTTTTTTTTGAAACAGGCTTTCCACTGATATCATTCGCCGTGTTACTATTTCCGTTATTTTCTTCGTCATTTTGTTGTCCTTGTCCTTCGTTTTCTACGTTTTCATCAGTATCCTCTGTTAATACCACTTCATCAGTCTGTTCAAGCTGGAAAAAATATGAAATTATTAATTATTTTTATTATATCTCATAATGTGATTCGGTTATTATGTCTTTAAAATTATTAATTTCAGCCGTTTATTTTGAAAGTGGCCTAAGTCCATTTGTCAATTATTTTCTGTTCCCCGTAGTTATATATAGAACTTGAAGTTATTCATCAGTGAAGCATTTCATGTTCAGTATATTTAGAGTAAATATGATAATTTTTGACACAATAATTTTCGGAATTAGTTGAATAATTAAAACCATCATTGTAAAAGTGGCCCAAGTCCAATCAATTATTGGTAATGTCCGAAGGTAGCGTTGAAAGTAATTGTAATTAATTAGTAGAGGGGAAAGTGCCGAATATTGGCCCCCATTTAGTTTTTTCGTAATAAAGGGGCTATTATTATTTGTAGATAATGTTTAAAAACGTTTACATGTAGTATAGGACTTGGCAATGAAGCTCAAAACGTGTTTATCTAAAACTATGAAATACATATGCGTAACAACAAACTTTTGAAAGTGATGTGACTTTCTCCAGTTAGGTCAGAAAGTACCAAGTAAGGGCCCCTTACTAAAGCTATACTCTTTATAGAACAAGCACGTATACATAAATATATTCGGAAGAGAAGAATGGTAGAAGTATTGCAAAGTAGTGACAAAAATCGTACACATAGACGTTCCTCTACAGAGATGTCCCGGAACAATTTCCATATTGAATTAACCCAGAGGGCCCGTATTCCACATTTATACAACGAATTAAAATATTACGTTTTAACATAGGTACTATTCTTTATACGATGACACAACATGTGCAAGAATTCATTTGTAACCTTTCCTTCTATTACATTAAGCAAAAGAAGTTATGTGTTCATATCAAGGTAATTAAACTTACACTGCAAAATATTCGGTGAACAGGAAAGAAATTTTCTGGACCTTATTTTCTGGTCCACTGCTTTTGTTGAATAGTCAGTACGTTTAAGAAATGCAGTTACAAAATTTACGCAATACACATAGTCACAATTACATATACGTATATTTTGTATTGCATTGAAAGAGAAACCCTTCAAAAAATATCTCAATTTAAGTCTCAATGGACTAAGGCCACTTGCAAAATAAACAGCTCATTTGTGTTGTCTTTGTTTTAGATACCAGAAACACCCGAGCAATGGTTAGCTGTAGAAGAAGGATTCAAAAACAAATTTCCCCGATGCGTTGGAGCCATAGATGGCAAGCACATCGTAATTAAATGTCCTGGACATAGTGGCTCAAAGTATTATAACTATAAAGGAACCTATAGCGTAGTTTTAATGGCTTTAGTCGATAGCGATTATCGATTCATTTTTGCCGATATAGGTGGTCAGGGGCGTATTAGTGATGGGGGCATTTTTCAAAACTGCCTCTTGTGGCAAAAAATTGATACACACTCAATTAATTTACCACCAGATGTCCCCTTACCTGGCAGAGAAAATAGTGTACCCTATGTGTTTCTGGGTGATGGGGCTTTTGCATTGCATAGACATGTGATGAAACCTTTTCCAGGAAATCACGATATCGGCACGAGTGAACGAACATTCAATTACAAACTTTCAAGCACTCGTGTAATCGTGGAGAATACTTTCGGTGTGTTGACATCTATTTTTAGAGTTTTAAGGAAACCGATAGAAATCGACGTAAGCAAGGTACCGACGATAACAATGAGCTGTATTTTATTACACAATTTTTTAAGAAAAAGTCAACATTCCCGAAATGTTTACACCCCTCCTGGGACTTTCGATAGCATGGAGAACGGGGTATTTGTCGAAGGCTCTTGGAGACAAGATAGTACAGATGTATCTGCTATAAGGACAATTCCACCTGTAGCCAGACGACCGCCAACCACCGCTCTACAAGTTAGATCTGAATTTGCTGCTTATTTCCATAACATGAACTTGTAAACAGATATAACATCGATATAAACAAAAAAGGCCTAGCGGAATAAGCATGTGACATCTGCCCATTCCGAACATAAATATTTTGAATTTTTTTTTAAATTCGCGATAAAAGAATGTATGGCATTTTTCTACTATTTCTTTTACGTTATAATTAATTGGAAACACCTACAATTTTTGGCTCATTTTTTCATTGGAGTGTTCTCTCTTAATAACATATATTACTTTCAATTACATCGCGGAAGTGTTTCCACTTCTATGGCAATTCGGCATATGAAATTGTAAATTTCTTCGAACAGTCTTTGAATAATATTATTTATTTATTCATTTATGTATTATTCCAATGCTTTCTTCACCATGAAGGAGCTCGCGTCTCACAATACGGGTTGCTTCATTTCTGTAAGTCTTCTGTCCTCTCAGTTAGAAATACGTTGAAATAGTTACATATATCAGATTTCATAACATAAACAGAGGATTTCAGGTTACTGTGCTAGCGTAGTTACATCGTTTCAAAATGATATTTTGCCAACACTTTTAATGCCGATACGAGTTGGCAATATATCATTTTCAAATGATGTAACCACGCTAGCACAATAATCTGAAATCGTCTGTTTATGTTATGAAATCTGAAATCATCTGTGCAAGATACTTATCAAAAATTAGTCGACCAGCTCGACCATTTCTAACTATTTCTACGTATTTCTAAGTGAGAGGCCAGAAGACTTACAGAAATGAAGCACCCCGTATTGTGAGACGCGAGCTCCTTCATGGTGAAGAAAGCATTGGAATAATACATAAATAAATAAATAATATCATTCAAAGACTGTTCCAAGAAAGTAACAATTTCATATGCCGAATGACCATAGAAGAGGAAAAATTCCTTTGTAGTGAGTGTACAGTGTATGCCATATATATAGAGTGTAGGTGATGAGCCATGTACATGAAAATCTGTTGAGCCGTTCGGAAGAAAACAAATTTCTTCAATTTTACTTCCCCCCTCATAACTCCCCTCCTATAGCGAAGGGGGGGGGGCTTAAAATGTAGGAGATTTAGTTTTTGATAGATGCTTATCGATAATATACATTTGGTACTGATACGCGTGGGGGCAGATTTCACATGCTTATTCTGCTCAGCTTTTTAAGTGTTCGTTTTTGGTCGTCCTAACATCGCTAACCACCGCTCTACCACACTGAGAAAAAAAAAGATTAAAAATTATTCTGTTAGAAGGATAATCTGAGTACGAAAGGTAAAATAGATCAAAAATTATCCTTCCAGGGTTTAAAATTTAACCTTCTTTACAATAATTTTTGTTCTATTTTACCTTTCGTACTCAGATTATCCTTCTAACAGAATAATTTTTAATCCTTTTTTTTCTCAGTGCAGTCAGAACTGAATTTGCTACTTATTCTCATAATATTAACTCGTAAACAGATACATGAAATCGATATTAATAACAATGTAAGTGTTCGTTTGTGGTCGTCCTAAGATCTCCGAGGGAAAGAGTAGACCGAAAAGTAGTAATAAATAATAATTAAAGCATTAATTTTTTTATTTACTCACCTCGCCTTCGGTATTTATGGTGTCTTCGACGTCATAAACATTTCCCAAAAAATGTTCCATTGGATCAAATGCGAACCAGATGGGATGGAAAATCTCATCAGCGCCCGCTCCAGATCTTACCGATGATTTCTTTTTTTTTAATAACGGCCGGAAGGTTGCCATCAGTGACTTCTTCTTGGACTTCAACTCTTCAATTGATGTTCCATCGAGGCCTTCGCTGATCCTCTTCCAGGCATCATGCAGTTTGTGCTTCCTTTTGTGGTCCTTATGCGAACAATCCCACAGTAATCTCTCGGCCTCATACAGTTCTAAGAACTTCAACACTTTCTCATTACTCCACTCAACCATGGTCCCTATTCCACGCTCGAGGAGCTCAAAATAATAAGTGACTTTCCAGAACTTTTTAAAAACTAAACTGACTAACTTGAGGTGGAAAATCCTTGGAAGTGGGGAAATGCGGAAGCGTATTTGCCGGAAAATCGGTAGTGGGAGGAAATAGAAACGTACACGTACAGTACGCGACGCGTCCGCGGTACAGGGATGCAAGGTAATTAGGGACCGAGTCCCCGTCACGCGCGGGACTTGGGAGGAAAAGCCAGAAATTGTGGGCATAAAACGGTAGAGAGATACAATACGATTAGGGACCGAGTCCCCATCACGTGCGGGACTCCGGAGGACAAGCCCGAAATTGCGGGTATATAAAAAAAACGGTCGGAGAACATCACAGCTCGGGTGGGCAGTTAGAAAAATCGAAACTGCGAGCATTAAAAAACGCCTGAGAAAAAACGGTAGACCGTCCTTGGTGACACCCCAACAGGAGGCTCGACCGGGAAAGCCCGACTTTCCCTGTCCAGATGCCTACACCCGACAATCCTTGTCTAGGTGCGTATATACTCTCCCCGCAACGATCAAGAATGCCGAATGCTCTTTCTCGATCGTCAGGCTACTTCGAACAGCAAACTAAGTAATTTCTTCGTACCGGAATGAAGGGGGTTATGAAGTCGAGGATTTACAAAAAATCGATTTTTTTTATTGCATTTTATGAAAGTAGAACTCTTCCGGAGAGTTTTATAATGAAGACCGCATCCCGCGCTACGTTCAAAATTGCCGTCGTATGAAGGTATTATACTACTATTAAACTACAAATAATTTTGTTTGCATTTTTTTATTCATAAAAATGGCGGCTTTAAAGGCGATTTACCGGAGCACTGCGAAAATCGATGATCGTGCGGTGGGCACGATAACTCAGTCCAGGTTTAAGTTAGAACAATGAACGAAAAAGAATTAATTTCTGTAGCTCAAAAGCTAGCGAAAGACGAAGCCGTTGTCAAAAATATGCATTTTTCACAAAATGGCATCGATTTGAAAGGAAAGATACATATTTTGCCCTAAATTTCGTTAATTAATGTGGCATAAAAAACGCAAATATCAATACTTTGAAAAAACCGTATGTATTTCGCTATAAAAGCGATTAAAGCAATAACTTGAGCGGCTTTTTGCGGTGTAGTATGCATTAAACTGACACACTTGAAAACTAATGAAATTATGAAAAACGAATAATGTGCGAATTTTAATTGCAAAGGCAATAATTTCAATCTTTCACAACTTTGTTATTCTCGTTATAACCACCACATAAACACGTTTCATTGGTTTACCGGTTGCTAAGCATATAAACGATAAGCACTCTTGAGAAATTTAAACTCATATTGAAACATATTAAATTGTCTTTCACACAAACAGCATATTTCTTTTTCTATCTGATGAATAGTTTCTAAAAAAATATAGTTAAAGTCAAAAGTTTACAGTGGGCCGATTTCTATGCACGCAAGTGTAGTTTTGAGAAAAACACGTTTAAAGTTTCGCGAGAACATTAGCGCGCTTGTGCACGTCTCTATTTCTACACTTCAAAAATGGCTCTTTCACTTTAGATATCGATTTGTAACTAACGGCATATCATTTTGTATACCAGACATAGAGAGTATTCTCAGCGAAAAAAAAGGTTTTGATTTCTTGAAAATTTCAAAGTGGTGTAACCCCTTGAGTATTAATAAAAATGTTGTGTTAATTCCACTTTAATTGGGTTCTCCTTTTAGCCCTGAAAAAATCCCAACAATTAGTAATTTTCGGTATTCTAGACTTGATAACCCCCTTAAGTTTCCCCGATTGTCTATCGACTGAATTTGTCATTCGGTTTTTGGCGACACAGTTTTGTCCACGCATTTATTCAAAAACTATTTCATATAATAGAAGGAATTGAACATACATTTCAATATGTTATGCAACAATGGGGTTGTATCGATGATACCCCATCAGCATTTCTGGTTCGTTTCCCACACGTACAATCAACCCCCCGCGGCGATAGGGATTACTTAGTCGTCAATTGACCGTCCTTGATACCTGAGTCCGGCACGCTAAGTAGGCGCATGATGCAAATGGGTTAACCGATTCGGTATTCGCGTTCTGGCGATACCTCTTCAAATGGGCACTGCGGGAGACGATTTACGACGATCCTGCCAGTCCTTTGACTGCCGCTCCAAATACCGCCACCGAAGGGATGTGCGGCAGCGGCAGCGGCAGTGGGCATGAGCAGCGCGAGCGACCCGTTTACAGACTCGCGCTGCTCACTTCCCTGCCCTATTTCCTGCTCACTGCCGCAGATTTTCGAAGGCAGCATGCCGGCAGTGCCAGCGGCAGTGGGCATGAGCAGCGCGAGTGACCCGTTTACAGACTCGCGCTGCCCACTTCCCTGCCCACTTCCCTGCTCACTGCCGCGGCAGTGAGCAGCCTGTAAACGCAGCATAAGGGGGACGAGGGTCGACGCCGGGCGGTACTTCTCGGGTCTACCCGAGATGTAAACCAGAAAACGTGCACCGGACTCTCTCACGCTATATATACGCGCGTAGGCGCCGCGGCTATGCGGTATCTCCGCACACACGTAGGTATATACGTACACGCGCCGCGGGTAATAGCGTTTAAATATTTGAGCGAATGTTCAATCGATATCCTCTGCGGCCTGCACCCCGTCACGGCCCTTTTCCGTCCCGTTCCTTTCTATCGCGGTTTCGTGCCGCCGCGCGATCCACCGCGGTCGCTTCGCTCGCTCGCAAGTCGGCTATATACATCGCCGCCGTTTCCATGAAATATCAAACGCGCAGAATGAGATTCCCCCGCTTTCCCGGAAAGGATCGCGCACCCGCGCATTGTCCTTCCCACGGCGACGAGGACGAGGACGGCGGAGGAGGAATGCTTTTGCAATGGACTCGAAGCGATCCGGTAATTATCCTTCCGATTTTCTCTGGGCGATGCCGCCGGATGCCGGGCGTCGGGGGAAGGGTGTCTCTTCCGCGATGGGAGCTCTCTTTCGAAATTTCCCCGCGTTCCGTTTCGTTCGGTTTTAGCGGGGCGGAGCTGGGCTCCGCCGGCAAAGTTTCGTCGAAATAAGTGGGTCAAAGCGCAAAGTGTATTGGTCGAGGAATCGATAAATTTTAACGTTCCCAACGGTCGGAGTCGGCTCGGAGATATGATTTATTCGCGTGTGCGATCTGCTGGAAAATGCGAGTACTCGTATGGGAATATATTCATGTGAAGTTGAAATTATATAAATCAGGGGAAATAAATCATTTTCTCTTTTATCGTCGATGCGGGCTTAAAATTGTACAGGAAATCGATTAATTCTATATTCATTTTGATTTCATGTAAATACACTCCCGTTCGCCGCTGTACCCAATTTTCTAGCCAGATTCGTGTGTATACGGGTAAATTATTTTTCCGGGCGCGGTATAACCAGTGCATAATTATCGCTAATCGGCCGTGACCGCGGCACGAGCCAAAATTGAGTGGAATGCTGATTATCGTTAACGGCGAATATTCGTCGGAGGTTAATAAATAACGTTCCGCCGGGGAAGGAAGAAACTTTTCTGCGGGCTATTAATTATACACGCGTATATCGCTTCTTTAAATGTAATCTCAAGAGAAGCCTAATTTTCTCCCGGAAAAAAAAGATGATTACACGACGTTAGAACGACATCAACCGTAATGTATTTATACGTCTATAGAGAGCTGCACGAATGGATCTGTTTATGTAATCACGCGTCACGCGCGAAGGTCCAGGGGGCATTTCCCGTTTTTCGTTTCCAAACCAACCTTCGAGAAATGATCAGACGCGCTCTCCGCGTGTACCCTCGATGAAAAGAGACGCCGCGATTTCGACACCTACCGCGCGTCCGTCCGCGAGTACGGCAACATCATTTATTTGGAGATGAGCGGACGGATTTGTACATTTATTTGTGCACGCGCTCGAAAGTTAAAGACGAAACATCGGTCTCCGTCGGAGGCGCGTGAAAATAAATGTTTGTAGGCGCGATCGATTCCCGCGAACAGACGTCGTAAATAATCACGCGCGTGGGGGTATACGCGTCGCGTCCACCGCGATCAGCATCCTTGGCAGAGCCGATATATCGGGGGAAAAATGCGGCATCTTTGACTATAAATGAGTGGCGCGGTCGCGAGGGAGGAAATGAATATGTATGATCGGTTCGACCGATAATTTAGTCGAAATAATTAACAGTCGTTCGACCAAATGAAGCTGTGGTCCATTTCAGCGAATTATCAATTCAAGCGACTAAATTTGCTGGCTTTATTGGGTGGGAGTGGATGAATATTTGATCGAATCGACTTTATTTTTCTCTTCGTAAAAGAGAAGCTTAAAGGAAACTTCTTCAAGTCGACTCGACGGTCGTTCGCCGCTTCTTGGCCGGCTTTCCCTAGATGTGAAACTTATAGTCCTCCCCGCGCGCGGACCATTAATAATACCGGCTGTCGACGGTCTGCGATAAGAATGCTCCCCACGAGATGTTACTTATAATAGATATACAACGGTCTGTGTTTCACGAGCGGACCGCGTCTATATCTCTGAAATACACTTATGGCATACGACCCGAGTTGAGTTCATCGGGACGTTTATAATGCGTCTCCATCCCGAGGCGTTTAGAGATAAAGCGGAAAGAGAGGGTCGACAGTCGTTACCGTTTACCTACCTGCGCGTCAAGCGTCGCCCCGCCGATCGACCCACGCGTTTCTCGATCGACGTTGACGACGCTGTGCATCGTCGGTCTCCTTCCCGTGCGGGCGCCTCGCTCTCCCTGTGCTACTCCTCCGCGCAATTTCCCTTCCGGCTTTCTTTTTGCCCCCCTCGAAAGGAATAACGCCACTTCGATTTTCGCGTATCTGGGTCATTCTGACTCGTGGCAACAAAGAGGCGTGCACGAAAGCACCGAGGTATCGTAACGGTGGGAATACCGGGACGGGGGGGCTTAACGAGCGTCGCATCCTTTCCGAACGCGTTCGTCACCTCGTTGATTCCCGCAGGACACTGGAATACACGTTATTTGCCGCGCGGTAGAGCGACGGAACGGACACACCGAGAGTGTCGTTCTTTTTCAAGTTCCGGTGATTGCGATTGTTGAGTTTAATTTTGCGCAACAATTTCTTTCCCCACCTGTCCTATATACGCGGGTTCGTTTAAATTATTCCGTTCCGCGCTCGAAAATGTACTATTTTTTACTACCGAGCTATTCCAGTCCTCTATACTACTCCATTCGCTCGTCCGTCGCGCTCGCGCGTTGCGATTAAACGTATACCTGGAAAAAGCGCCGGCTCAAAGTCTCATTCCCGCGAGTTCATCCACCTAATGACGGGAATCCAGGTAAATGTTTAACGAGCGATGCGTTCTTTCCGCGTATTCCACCACTCCCACTCCTCCTGTTCCCGTGACACCACGTTCCATTCGCCGCGCCGCGACGCGGTGTATCCGCGCGACAGAACGGATGTCGCGCGGACTAGTGAGATTACAGTGGCATTGCGCTCTCACGTGCATCTATAGATGTACCGCCCTGCGAAACGTACCTATGCAGCAGGTATACAGCCACGCTGGGGACGAACATCGCGAAACGTACACACGCGGAGCAAGCAGTGGCCTGTGGGAGTGGGACCGGAGTACAGGGATGTTGCCTGCCGTTCGTTCTCCTCCTCCTCCTTCTCCTCCGGCGCTCGCTCCTTCGCCACATCAACCTCTCGCTCTCTTTCACTGCCGTCCCTCTTTGTCCCGCGCGCCGTTCCGACTCCCTTTCTCCATTTCCCTCTCTTTCTCCGACCGTTCCGATTCACTCTCTCACGCGCGCAACCGCTGGCCGCTGGGCTCGACATTCCTGCGCCGCGTGAGACCTTCCAGTCTCCTTATTATAGCTAGGGTACCACCTATACCCACTCTTCGCTCCGCTACGATATTTACATACGATAATAGTCGCGGTATAGGTACCAATTTCGATATCAATAAGATGGCAAGCACCGCCGCCGCTACCAAGCGGCCTCCGCCGCCGCGGCACGGATGAACCGAGACGGCGGACACGTTCCCGATCGATGATCGATGACGCTCTCTCGCGCGGCGCGCGGCTCGGCGGAGATAATTCTGCACTTGACTATTTATGGAGCTACCTACGACGGATCGGTCCGCATGGAGTGTAGGCGCGCTGCGTATACCTCCTTCTTCGCTCTTCGGCTGCATATAAGAAGTCGTTGCCAACCGTCCGATGCGGCGAGTCTTGGAATGGCGGGAGAGGAGAGGATTAGGATCGTGTTTCTGGAGCGAATTTAATATGGGGGACCACGGGACGCGCTTTGCAATGCAGACCCGTGAGAGTCGATGCGAATCTTCGATCGTCTTGTTTTCTTCCAAGGATACTTTTCTTCGGAGATCTCGCGTGACTTTTGATTCCGGTTTGAGTCAAGTATTATTACGGTGTAAAGGAAATGTGTATTTTTCATGTACTTTTATTCAAAGCTTTTCTCCAATACGTGATTATGAAAGTTAATATATTATACTTCATTGTGATGAAAATTAACACATTTCTTTGTGAAATTTCTCTTATACATTAAGTAATGGAGTATGTTAATTTTATAATCACGTATTGGATATAAGCTTTGTGTACAATTATATTAGATTTGATATGAAATTTTTTACAGTGTAAGGCCGGACGGTTAAGACCAATATCTGGACACCCATACAAATATATGTAGCAGATTTGATTGAGAGTGTTCTTACTAGATGAAATTTATCACGGGCGTTTCTAATTTGTTAAAGATTTTTTCCCAGCAATTCTTTTTACCACATTCAATAATTTACGTTATACGTTAATATGTGACGTGTCCGGCCACTGGTGTTTTTTCCTCACATTTTGGCACATGAAAGTGGGAGGGGGGAATTAATCGTTCGTATGATAGAGATTTTAGTATCATCTTTCCAATTTTTATTTTCGAGTTTTTCTTAGATATTTTGGGTAACGGGGTATACTGGATATACCTACTACAAGGTATTGGCAGTTCAACAAATGGGATCGCATACGTCGAGTTGCAGATTGTAAAAAATGTACATCGTACCGCGCGAGTCCTAGCCATCCCGATTTTAATAAGGCCTGATACCGTGGCATTATGGAAAACCACGATGATTCACAGGACGCGGCTATAATCTGGGATAGCGCACTCGGCATAACGCGTAATCCGATTCGCGATTAGCACTTATCATTATTATTACCACTCGGCGATCGTTCCTCGGTTATTTCACAACCGTCTTACGTCCGAGGTATAGCATTTCGATTCACACTTGGGTCGACGAGGAGTAACGTCAGGGCCAGTTCCACACAATTCGAGTTTAACTCTTAAACGGAGTTTAAACCCCCATTCTCGAGCGTCCATTGGTTGAATGGAAGGCTTAAACTCCGTTTAAGAGTTAAACTCGAGTTGTGGAACAAGCCCTTAAGTGCCACGAACGGAAACGCTCGGTTTAAATTGTCACGCGAGTGGGAGATGACGTATTTTCCGAGCAGCCAATACGAAAAATATCGGGTCGTTTGGAAAGTTTGTAGATTTTTTCTAAGCAAAGCGCTCTATACGCCAGAGATAACACGGGCTTTTCAAGCGACCCAATAAAATGCTCCGAAGTCTACGGTTTAGTTGGCCGATAGTTAGTAGAAGAACGAGCGAAGGGAGGGTGACTGAAAGGGGTGGACTCGACTTTTCGAGCAGACAGCCGCCGAACATCGTCCCTCGCGATGTTCGCTTTGATTCGAGGAATTGGCGAGGGAGAAAGAGAGAGAGACGGCGAGAGCGAGAGAGTTAGAAACTAGAGCCAGTAGCTTAGAACTTTGCCAAGAGATGAGGGTAGACTCTCTTCTTTCGCGAACCCCCGAACGAAACTGCCCGTACGGACTTCCGATCGTCTCCGGTGAACTCCGCTGCCTGCACGACTGCGTGCGCGTTCGCGGTAATTAATCTCTCTCGCGGAGCAGAACGAAGAGGGAGAAGACGATGTAGACCTCGGAGATCGTTCTCTCGCCCCGCGAGGTCGATATCTTATCAAAACACGGAAATTCGACGCGGGACGCGCGGAATTTCGTCCTTCACAAATCTTCTCGCTGATATAATCACATCAAGACGATGAGATACTTACAGCGCGAGCCTAAAAATAGAGCGGTAATCGACCTTGCCCGCGCGCAGCGACGATTCCGCGCCAATCACGGCAGCTCTGAATTGAAGAAGACCTTGGCGTGAAAAGGATGTATACTACATGCGATAACTTGTGAGGAAATTAGCATTTAGAATCATTTTAAATCCACAAAATCCAATTGAAGTACAATTTATTTGATTTTAGGTGCAAATGATAAAATTGGTTACCTAGTATTTTAAGTTGTATGTGGCTAGTGCCCTTATTTCTAAATTATTTGGAACAAAAATATTGGGTTTAAGTTTTTCTGGCTTGCACCCTTTTCACGCCAAGATCTTCAATTATCGCAACGCCTCTCTCTCCGGGCAGACAATTTCTCCGACGTCGATTAACGCACGAGACGTATCTCATTATTTATCACGTCAGGGCCGCACGAGATCTTCGAATTAATTCATTCCCCGTATTTTCACTGCCCCGATTGATTCTCGAGAGAGATCACGTGCCGATACGACATCGCGCGAAACGAGGAGTTTCCGCTTTCACGGATATCGCCTGCGTAATCGGCAATTCTATTAGTGTCACTCGACAATTTCACTCGTTGTTAACCAGCCTCGGTTCCGTCCGGGGTATACCTATCTGTATCTCAGAGGCGAGCGCGATTCCGATCATCCGCGGCGAAACAAGATACGGGCGAGAATCCGACTCGCGCAAAAGGAAGAGCCCCCGCGTAGGTGCACCGATCTCTAGTCACGACTCCGCCGCACACAAAGACCGATTCCCGTTCCGAACCGTACATCGAAACGCGACCTTTCCGGCCGTGCACCGCGGCGCGCCTCGCGTGCCTTCATATTCCCCGTTAAAAAGTTTTCCTCCTCGTCCGACCCGTCGCGCCGCTACAGTTTAGATTTATTTACCGCCGGGTATGTACCTGGCACTTAAGGTACGTCAGGTTACGGCGAGCGTCTTCTATTTGTGAGCGAAGGGGAAGGTGAAATGACTAATGAGATACCGCAACTCGCGCGCGAGCGGTAGACGGGCGTAAGAGTGGAGAGCGACGAACGAGCGAGCCGATACACACACGACTCGACGAGGCAGTTAAAGTGGACGCATTACCGCGTGTAGGTCTCGCCGGGTCGGCCGGTTGGCACGCAACGCACGCGGTGCTATCTAGCCGACATTAAGGACTCGCCAGCTGTATTACCGCTGCCGGGTAATAAACATGTTTAATTGCAACGCTAATGGTATGTGGGGTGCACACCTTGGCCCGGCAACCGTTTCGAAGCGGTTCGTACGGTAGCGGTTGTACGCGGAGAACAAAATTGAGCAGAGGAATCTGCGCGATGAGATGAATTTTAGCGCGTCTTTTTTTCCTTGCGATATTCGTCGATCAATTCGTCGTCTTGATCTCGTACGGGGGATTAAATGTTGTGCAAACTACTGCCAATATAAATGTAGCGTAGAGAGTTTTGTGTAGAATAGATTTCTTTGGAATCGCACCCACAGGGAAGAGGTCTAGTCGAATGCAAACCTGATAGAAATATTTATTCGAGATAAATAGGAATTGATTCACATCGAACAAGAGTCTATTCGGATTAAATAAATGTTCTACTAAGTTTGTACTCGATTAAAAAGATGTGCGAAACATTTATCAAATTCTCAACTAAACCTTTTCTCTCATTGTCACAATGCGGGAGAGATTTTAAGTAGAGTATAGGTATATGCTAAATTATTTGTAGAATTTAATCACTGATCAGGAATCGGTCGCTCGATCGTCGTATTCCATGCATTTTTTTCATGTAGATTTTGAAAATGACAGTCGTAAGGTCGATATTTGAGAGGCAGTACAAGATGGTGATTTTATGTACCCACGAAACTGTCGCAAAAGCACGAACCGACGAGAAGAATCCCTTCGTAATTCGCGGCGGCTGTAAAACACCCGTAATCTCGTTACACCTCGCGATGGATTAAACGCGGATGCTCTATATAGATGGCCGAGGGCGTACGGGCTGAAAGTATCCGAGGGTGGAATTGCGTGGAAAAAAGTATCCACGCGGTAGTCCTTTGGAGATGTCGCTTAAAATCGCTCCGGGGACGGCGATCGGGAGGATTGTGCTCGCCTTAATCCTCTTTCATGCCAGACTGCGAAAGGCGCCATTGGATCTGCGTTCACGAGGGAAAAATAACCGTCGAATTAACTGACTTTGGACGGGGACGGAGAGCGAAACGAAATCCGAACGAAATCTCTTATTTCTCTAAGACACGAAGAAACTGTTATTCCCTTTCGCGCGGATCCTTCGAGTCGAAGAAGTCGTCCCCTTTGTAACCACGTAATCGGTTAGGAATACGCGATAATTATCGAATTTCGTCCGTGCACATGGAGAACGTATCGAAAAGCGTCGTTAGCATCGAATCGTTTTATCGTTAGCCTTTCTCCCGGCCTGGAAAAAAGTGGGAGTATTTTAGCACCGCGCCGCCATACACTCCGCTTCTAATAAAGGCCTTCTCCGCGTTCGGGTCAATCGACCCGTCGTTTATGGAAATAGAGATCTTTTCGGGGCACGCTCCTCGACTACCCAATATCCTCGACCCTTCCAGTTCTTTTGGTCTCCTTTTCTCTCTCCCCGTGCACCTCCCCTCTCTCTCTCCACCTCAGTCAAGAACTTTCTTTCCCTCTCCGTATCATTGAGATATTCTAATTCAAAGATCGAACATATTTCCTCCCTTTCAATAACCGAGCACCCGCGACTCCGCCGAGACGAACCCGATCGCTGCAGGGGGAAACGGAAACGTTTCGTATGCGCGCGAATCGCACGAATTTCGTTTCGTGGATTACTCCGCGGAAACGTGTCGTATCGGTCCGTACGCGTTCGGCTCCACACGCGCGCGCCGCTTCTGATGCAATTTGCGGGGAGGGCTCCGCGCTACATATTTCGCAGGCGGCGCGCACCGATGAAAGTCACTTTCCCTTTTTATCGTAGAAATATGGTTCGGAGGTGGAACGCGTTTTCTTGCGTCTCGAAAATTTGGTCGGCTAATCCGGGAGAAAATAGGGTAGATCGAGGCGAATCGGATCATAGGTCTGTATTGTCTTGATTGAGGTGAAAATGAGCATTTCGATCGTTTGCATTACTTATTGGAGAGGAACGAAGTAATACGAACGATCGAAATGCTCATTTTCAACACGATCAAAGAAATATGGATCTGTGTATGATCAGATTCGGCCTGTGATCCAAGCCGCCTGCAAGTGTAGGATGCTCTACGCATCGCTCCCTACTTTGCGCGCGCGTGGATTTAACCTCGCAGCGACCGCGGCGCGAAGAAAAAAAATCGAGTTATAAGCCCCGCGGGCGTTATACAGCTGGCGGTTGTCAAAGGAGTAAATCAGAAATGTTTAATGGTGTCCCGTTAAGCGCGCGAGAGCGTCATGAATTATTACCGTTACGGTGTGAATAGCGACGACGGTCGTCGTTCCGAAGTACGAGTCTGATTCTACGACGGAGCATATATTTCCTACCTTGCCGGGAAGGAAACAGAAGTGCATTTCTCGTCGCGCTCAAATCCGCGCACCCCGCGTTTTGCCCGATGAACTTATCGTGCATAGATCGTTCTATATCCGTCCCGCTGCCCCGGTCTTTATTGTAGTTTGCGGAGAAAGCACCTCTCGTTCGGCACTATTTTGCATGTGGAGCGCACTGATAAGGAACGACGGCAGGTGCAGGCGGGTACCGAGAGAGCGTAAGTCAAGAATCTTTAATGCTGTCCCGTTAACTGCACGACCGTCATGAATTATTACCATTTCCTGGTAGGTACGAGCGGCGCGATATATCTCCGCGGCCTGTCGCTGCTTCGTTTCTCTCTGCTCTGCTTCGCCCCCCCCCCCTTCCTCTCTCTCTCCTCTTCTCTCTATTGCGTATAATGTTACCCGAAAGAGGAAGATGCGAGAGAGCAAAGAAAGACCGTTTGTAACGCGCAATTTTCCGATTAGCGGATGAGGCTGATTTATCGGGGAAATGTCGGGCGTAGCCGGTAGCGGGAGAAAGAGGAGATGGAGAAATGGAAAGGAGGAGAAAGAGAGAAGTTTACCACACGCTGCTATACAGAGAAATGCAGCCTCCGCTCGTTCTCTCGCGTTCGCCCGCCTATACTTTATTGCGAGCTCGTTTCCCACCGTTGTCCCTGGTTCGATCGTGAGTCTCCAATGTTTTTCGAGAATTTTCACGGCGATCGTTCTCGCGGCGAATCCGGATGGACCGTTCCCCTTAAATCAGCTCGTCGATAAGTACGTACTTCCGGGGATGTTTTTCTGCTCGTACAGGTCATTGGAGGGCGTTGCGATTTCGCGTTTCGTTCCATCTGTATCTCACCCCTTAGACGTATAGATCGGGTCTGTGGGACCTGGCAGTAAGTAGAAATACTACACTAAAAGAACAATTGAGTAAATTTGACTAAATCGGCAGTTACGAATGGAGGAATGCAGATCAAGTTACTTGGACTAATATTAACTCGAATGTACTAAAACTCGTTTCCCCTTCAAATAGCCGTAAATCATAATAACCAAATTTGTTAGTCGAAGGAATTAATTCTGCATTCCCCCACCCGTTAGCGTAAATTTAATTGAATATACCTACCATTTTTTCTCTCAGTGTATAATTCATAATTGATGGTCGATTGATTTACGTTTATTTTAATTTTCCGATAACAAATACGTATAATATGCAATATGAAGACGCATGTATAATATTTAACATTATTTTCTACGCCAAAGAACGTTACACTTTGTAATCAAAATATAATTGATATTATAATTTGTAGCTGTTCCGAGGTACCTACTCGATTTATGCGCAGGAGTGCAATTTTTCACGCATGCATTTAAGAGTTAAAAACGATCGTCCGTTTCCCTCTCGTAATTGGCCTGTGCGTCGCGGAGATTCTAATCTCAATCTGGATCCTTTCCAATCTTACTCGACAATCGCCGCGGTATCCGTGGCGCGCGGTCGGTAATTTCATAATTCGAAAGCACCTCTTCGTTCGATGCACCCGTCGCGAACTTCCATCCGTATAGGAAGATCGACGTAACGAGGCGAGCGCGGCAGGTGCGTGCCGACCAAGAGGGGTATTCACGCGAGTATAGGGCCGGCAGGTTTCATTGTGCAGAGTGAGGAGACGGTAATGGCCCTTTAACCTGTAACCCGCTTCGACTAATTAGAGAGTTAACCGATGCAAATTACAATAATTTGCGTTCAGGAAGTGCGGCCGGCCACCATTTGTTTCGTCAGTCGTTAAGCGTCGTAGCTCACCGCGCGAGCGAGCTAAGCGGCGCGACGTCGTCGTCGTCGTCCTCCGTAACGCGTTATCTGCATTCTTCGTGTCTCGGAGCACGAGCGCGCGCCGCTGTCGCGTCTCTATCGCTCCGGTATCGCGTTCGGAAGTGCAGCTCGTGCCGCCGTTGCCGGGCACCGCCTGCTCCCTCGAATTATCGCCCCGCGACGGGCTCCGATTTCGAGTAACCGGACGCCAAAAAGTGAGCTTCTCTTCTCCCCTGTCGTTGAAGCTGGGAGGGGGAGGAGTCGTTATTTAAAGGGGTAACCGTTATGCGGACGCGTACGAGCGCCGAGTAGAGATAGAGAGACTTACGTCAGACTCTCTTCGCACTCGACACTCGACGAAGCGACAGCGCTAGGTACACTGAGAAAAATAATTGTTACTGTAAAAAAATGTTTCTTGAATGAAGAACATAATATGATCATATAATATGATCTTATAGACGTTTAAAAATACAGATTCTCTTGATCGAAGAATATATATTCTTGATTCAAGAATATCGTCGTGGGAACAAGAAATTCTTTCTGCGCTAAAACAATAATTACTCGGGCCTGTCGAATATTTTCTTGCACGAAGGAAACCATGGCTTCATCTTAAGATTATACTAGACCATTTGCACGCGCAAGCGCGCGCCTAAAACGTATTTCATAACGACATTTACATTTACTTCAACACTAATTTTATCAAATTGAATTTCCCCGCTTTAACTATCGAATACTATATCGATATCGATTATCAACTAACTAATGGGGATAGGTGACCACGACTTTCGATTATCGATATCGATTGTCAACTAACCAATGGGGATAGGCGACCACGACTTTCGATTATATCGTGCTGGATTTTATTAGGTAGGAGGACCATTTGCTGAATGCAATAGTGGCACAAGTTGAAAAAAATGAATTCTGACATTTGTTTTGACTTGTGCCACGATTGCATTCAGAAAGCATCATGTTTTTGATTGAAGAAAACATTTCTTCGGCACCCCAGCAATTATTTCCCTCGGTGTATCATCGAGAAACGACGCGGCCGTGTATCCGCGCGCCTAAGCCGTGATGAAAGGTCGAATGTTTCCGGAATTTCGGAAACGACAAAGTTTCCTTCCTCGTGCCATCTGCCAGTCGACGCGAGAGAGTCCCGCGTTGGATATATGCAAGGGTCGAGGGTCGAAGGAGCGAGAGAGAAATCGAGCCGCGGGTTCTGACGTTCTCGGAACCCGATGACAAATGATTACGGCTGTCAGAGAGAGGACAGATATAACGCCGAACTTGTTTAAACTCTGCGGGTTCACACTGCGCGAACTTTCCAACCCCCATCGGCGGCGGCGGCGGCGGCGGCGGCGGCGAGGTATGGCACACCGCCGTAGCACCCGCGCCGCGCCGCGTGGTAGGTGGTACGACGAGAAGACGTAATTAGGAAACATCTATATAAATCATCCGCGAGGCGGTCGAGTCCTCGCGGACCGTTTATTAATTCGTAATCACGCGCGGGCTCGGAGTGCGGGTGTATAATGTATATGTATATATACGTGGCAGAATTTCGCGCTGAAATTACCGGTCCGCCGAACTCGTTACCGCTTATAGGGAGATTTAGTAACTAGGCATTTTCTTACGGCAACGCGCGGGTCATAATTTCGCAGTCTCCACCGCCGTACGCGCCGCGCTACTCGCGCGCCGGGATCGAACTTCGCGCGCGCGGTGAAACTGGAGAATTTACGACGCCCGATTGGCGCGCCAAACGGTCGTTTGCTCGAGTGGAGACCGGGGGACTATTAACCTCGCTGTAATTACCGATCGCGAGGAAATCGGATCGTTTTTCGTCGACGATGAATGCGCCGTTGCTGGAACTCGCCGTGTTTTCGCGATTCGCCCCCGGAGCTCGCGCAGAGGCGCGTTGGTTCTCCTTCGGACGGGATAAAAAAGCCGAGACGCTCCTTGTTGGAGTCACGTGTAGGTATAACGGGAGAGAGAGGGGGGAATCGAACGAATCGTTTTCCCTCGACGATAGACTCGCCTTCGAGAGCGGACGGACGCGTTCTCACGATCTCTCACCACCCCTCGATGACTGCATCCAGTTGCGGTTCCACGTGACGAAAATTAATGACGGTTGAGCTACCGGGCAACGAAATTCGGTTATTTCTAACTTTTTTTTTCCTTCTCTACAAGAGGGTTCAAATACTGATAAATTTTAAATGTCCTCTCAATACATCCCCGAGGGCAGCAAAAAAGTTTCGTCGTTTGGACGCCCTTGGTCTCGGAGATATTAATGTGGTCCCGCGCGCTCCAGTTTCTATACGACCTTTTGTTTGCAACTTTTTCTCTAAAGAGCGCTGAAACGCTGAAACTTCCTTACTGTCTTTGGGAATGTTTTGAAATGTTCTCGGAGTTATGGTATTTATAGACGTATCTTTTCTCAAAGTAAACCTGTCCAATTTTATACCATTCCTCAATTTCTCACATTTTTTTTACACTCAGTCCCTCCATTTCGATGTACAGTCGCGTCACAAAACGTTCGACTATTAACCTCATATTATAATTGCGGATATCCCAAAAACCGGATCGTTTTCACCTGAACTATAAGCGACGCCGACAAGAGTTTCCCATTGAAGCGTACAAAAACGATCCATAACATGTAGGGGTATGTATATGTTTCGCGTAGAATCGACCAGGAAAAAACGAAAGGGGGGAGAGAGAGAGATCGAATAGTCTCAGCCGCGTTAATATATCCATCCAATGAGATGATCGGGTACAAGTGGTTTTGGGACCAAGGGGTGAGTAGAACGCCATTAGCCCATCTATCTTCCTCGCTAATGATTACATGACCACGTGACGCGACTATGCCCAATACCCCCGGCCGCGTTCTCCCTCGCATCCTTCACTCTCCGACTTCCATATACACGTATATACACATATTCCCGCGGTCTTATCTCGAAGAGGCATGGCTCACTGGAACACTGGAGCACCGGAGGCGTGTGCCTGTCCGACCGTCCGCCCGTCTCCATATGCCCGCCGGTCGGCTGCTTGCTTCTGCCCGCTTCTGAGGTTCTTAACCGCGATAATTTATCAGCGGTGTTATAGCGCGCTGACCTATCCCAACCGCGCGGGTACGAAAAACCGCGGGGTCTACGAATCGTGGAGTCGGATGATAATTTATCGGTCCGCGGAGCCGATAGACAAGCTCGGGGGTTGAGCCCCCATATGCTACCGTTCACCGAACGAACCCTCTCTCTACTGTCTCGCCCTCTCTCCCTCTTTCTCTCCCGCTCACTAATACTCCCGCGTATTTATCTTCGCGCTTTCACTCTTTCCCTCCCCTTTTGTCACGACGAAGGGTTGGTCGGGGAATTTCTCGGGGGACGAGGAGGTTTTCCTAATTAATCGCTCGAACACGATATGGGAACGATCGTTAACGCGGGAGAAACGCGACGATCGTTTCGGTGACGTACGAGATTGTGTGTACACAACGTGTACCGCGGGACGCTGCAAAAGGGAGCTAAGGGCGAGAATGATTTTGTTTAACTAAATCGGCGTTACGTCGCTTCGACGACCCCTGTGGGATGTTTTCTCTTTTGCGATACTTCCAAATATGTGGCGCGGGCACTCGAATTATAAATGCCCCGTCGGAGACAAGGGGCACGTTCACGATTTTTAGCAAAATTAGAATCTAAGACTCGACCGTTCTTTTCTTCTTCAGTCTCTTTTAGAGAGACGAAGTTAGTTTTAGTTTCGAGATATATGTTTGAGACTGCAGATATACCGACGCGCACTCTCGGCGTCTTCGCTGCAATTGCGACGACTTTCCCCGCAGACAAGGTTAACGGGGGGGCTTACGGGACCATCTCTTCAGGGAGGTTGAAAGATAGCGAGCCAGAATCGAGAAATTTAATTAAGAGCTTGCATAATTTCTCGTTAACTCATTCGGTTAATATCCTCATTCCGTGCCGTCTCCCTTATTTACCGTATCTCTACGTGAGTACCGCGCTGAAAATACTATCGCGGTGTATACTGGGGAGTTCCTTCGCCCATTTTACTCCTCTTTGATTTCAATTTCGCGCCCGATTCGTTTCAGTGCCGGCCTGTCTCAGTAACCGTAGTGTAAGCGCGAGGAATGTTGTCTTCTCCCCGTTGTTATGAATTGAGAGGGGTTCATTTGAATTCTCGCGATAACAATGAGGAAAGTTCCATGGCCATTGACCCTACCTAGTTATATCGGTTCTCAGAAGTCATCGCTCTCGGTAGCGAGTGTATGCATATATCTACATAACACGTCTCGTGTTTATGCGTCGTATCTATTAATGGGATGAGCGGTTTAGGATGAAATTAAAGGCGTTAAATTGATATTACCAAACCTGTATTTTAATACAGTAACTAAATAGTGCTGTGATGGCCCTAAATCTAGGTGCGATCGCGTCCATTTATAAAGCGTCGCGCGAAATATCGCCGAAACGCATAACTTTCGCACTATGCCGGACGTTTTTCCGCTGGGTATTTTTTATCTGCTTCAACGTACGGAAAAGTAAAAAAATTTGGGTAATTTGACGGCACGATGGATCCGAATTGCCAAAAGAGCATACGGTTTGATGACGCCGAAATTTGCTTTTCGAGCTGTATATATAACGAACCATTCATGAATACGTATAAAAAGTGAAATATTATACCTGCCAATGGCAGGCAGCGCGCGAGCGGTTTTACGCAAACAACGGACTTTTTACTGGAGGGCTGAAAATTCGGGAATTTTCTCGTTAAGAGGGCGTTATTTGTAGTCGATGTTTATCAACCGAAAAATACGAGTAGGGGAAGGTGGGGTAAGATGGGGTACTTAAAGTTCAATTGCTTCTAGAAAATTAATTTTCCCAGGAAATTGAATGAACAATTGCACTTCGTATTGTTCAATAAGTTGTTGACTATATTCGATATACAGAAGAGCGACTAAAAGTGATTATGAACATTAAAACGAATTATAATGAAAACATCTAAAAGTCCCCATCTTGCCCCACCTACGGGGCAAGATGGGGTACCATATATACGTATGGAACTAATTACGGAATACGCAAACGTGCGCCACATCGTTATTTTTCTCCTCTTCTCCAGCACAGGAGTAATGTGCTGGAGCTTCCGATATTCACTCAGGCTTTCTAAATGTGATGAACTTGAATTTCTTTTAAAAATCAACCACAACCATTCTTTTCCAGCTTCAGTTTTATCGAAGTTAAAAGGGTGTTCTTTGTTTTTTCGAATCACCAACTGATATGCTAACTTTTTCAAGTCAGAAGTAGAAAGACCAAAAAGTCGACCTTCCATAGACGCCCCCATCTTGCCCCGTATATATGTCCCCATCTTACCCCTACATGACATTTTGAGATTAAATGTGTTCAAATTGCTTACACTTTAAACAAAATTATATTAACTATACATGATATTAATCATAAAGAAGCAAATATTAAGCAAAGGCATGCAGTTTATATTAAAATGGCACTGTACTTACGATAACTGCACTGAAATCAGCTTCGAATAAAATAGCAATCTCTTAGGACATATAGCACGACATATATATTCTATGACAACATGAGAATAACTGGCGCTAGCGTCGCCAGACTTACAGCAAACACTAATAGGCGTATTCCCAAGCCATTTTTGAGGTAGTTTGAAAGTTGGCACCACTATTAACATAAATAATAACGGGTACCCCATCTTACCCCATGGCCCCATCTTGCCCCACCTTCCCCTACCTATAGGTACTCGATAGCAATGACTGTCCGTACACCGTTTTTTTTTTCTTTTTGACATCGCACCGGAATCCACGCTCGATCGATGATTGCGGTTCGCGGAATGAACAGCGTTTATTTCGTGAATATATAGCGATTGGGCATTCGTCGGATTTGAATAAACGTAGAATTCTCTGCACGTGCAATACGAGTAACGTGAGCGTATAGCTGGGGTGCATAAAGAAAACCAAGTAGTGATTATTTTGTATTCGCAATCGTGATGGACGCCTTATCCAGGGCTCACTGCACTCAGAAAAATAACTTGGTTAATTTAACCAGGATCCTGGAGGTGACGACAAAACTGTTTGGCGAAATATCGACTCTCTATCTCTGTTTGGTTAAATAAACCAATGTTTGGTTAGTACGACTAAACGATTGATTGAAATAACTAAATGTTTAATTCGCTGACCAGTATTTTGGTTAGAATAACTAAACACGTTTAACCAGATGCGTTTTGTCAGTTTAACCTAATTATTTTTTTCAGTGTGAGTAGAACGGGATACTCGATTCTGGCTCCCCTGCCTTTCATCGCTAATCACTTAACCCTCTCTTCCCTGATAACTTCTAATTAGCAGCTTCCCAATAAGACTGATGTCAACTACGGACGTACTCCTTCAAGAAATATTCCTCACATTAATCATCGTCTCCCGAGAAAACGTCGATCATTCGTTTCGATACACTTAGTACCTACCTGCCTAAAAAATACCTATCGAAGTGCTTCGGGTTCTTGGTATAAGTCTATAATACGAAGAAGGCACGGAACAAAGAAAATATTCCCTACTCGTTCCTATTAAACGCGACCTTTCGATAACAGCCGAAGTTCCGAGAAATCGCGTGGTTGGAAACACGATGTCACTTGATATTGCGACGTCGCGCGACGTCGCCTGAGAAGATATACCAGCATTTCTTTCGTTACGGAGAACTTTCAGTTATATCCGCGCGCGGAGTGACTAACGAGTAATTGAATAATCGAGATGCCTTTCTCCGAGCGTTATAATAACAAGATAATATCGTATAACTTTATAGGATCGAAATATCAAACACCCGTCACTCTCCGAGCTGAACCTCTCTCGTCGTCGCATCTCTCTGTTTTCTTTTTACCGAAGCGAACAACATTCAAGAGCAATCGTCGAACGTTGCACTACTCTCCGCCATAAATCGCACTTTCCATTTCAATTTGCTGTACGTCCCTCGGTCTCAAAGGTTACGACTGCAGTGCGCGGGCGTTGATTTACAGTCACGCGTGGAACCTTTCCGCGTGACTCCCCGTAAGAAAGTCGTTCTATGATCGAGCGGCTAGCGTTATAACATATACGTTATCGCGGACGGAGGAACGACTCGCTCTCCGCAAACTCGCTCAGCATCTCACGGAACATCTCCAGTTCGATATCACATCCGATACCATCTCGCGCGCCGAAAGCATTAATTACTCTTAATTAAACGTTCGTCGAGAGATGCTCGAATCTAGAGCTACGATATTTTTACGCAATCGAGCGTTGCAACGAAATTGAAGAAAATGAAACAGAATTTATTTCGCGATATATTTGCGAGGCTCGCCGGCGCTACGGAATCTCAATGAGAACCTTCCCCCCTCCCCACCCCGACAAATCGTTCGTCGATCGAACCGCGCGCCCTTCGCGAGGGAGCTGGTCGACGATTCCCGACGTGCCGCCAATGTCGAACGCGCGCACTTCGCCCCGCGAGAAGAAAAAGGATCGCGCGACCGATCTGGTCTTCCATGAAATTACGACAACCCGTCCGATCGTCGTCGATCCGGCGGCGGGGCCACCGCAGTGCCCCCGTACCACAGGCGAGAGAAGAGTTCCTCGTCAAATTTCTTTCCCACCGCGGGGGACCTCTCTCCGCGTCCCTTTAATTCGCCGTCTCACGCGTCGTCGCGCGTATCTTTCCCGCGCGAAAAGAAAGAGGAGCAGCGCGCGCGGCAAAGTCCCGTGGATCTTTGGTCAGCCGTGAAATTACGATTCTGTCGACACCGAAGTCGGGGCGCGGTCGTCGCGCGGATATAAAGGAAGCCTCGTCTCATCTTGCCTCGGACGTTCGTCCCTTCCTGACAATACCGCCCTCGGGGATTCGGGGGTTACGTCGATGGGGTATGGATGTACCTGTACCTATAAATATACGAGGTGTGACGGGTTAGCGGCACCGGGCCTCTTTCCCGCATTCTGGGTGGTGCGTTCCTCGTGGACCGCGAGGAACGAGCGGCAATTTTTCTTCCGTGTCCCGAACGATCCAAATTGCACGTGCCAATGCCAGAGTGACGTTGAGAGCAGAATAAAGTTGGATAACAACTGTGATGTATTTGTGTGTCTGAATAAGTGGTGTATTTTGTGGATTTTCTATTTTTTTTTTCTATTTGGAAAAGCGTTCTAGAATAGAGTCGGAATTATTTATTCGGGCGATCGAATTGATCGTTTAAATCGGGGGCCTGTGTACCAACGAACGACCTCGAAGGAAACTCGAAACAGGGCGTTGGCCGAATTTCCGGTTTCCTATCACGCATCGCGCACGATTGACCAGGAATGTCGTCTAATTGTCGCTCCTCTCCTTTTTCGTCCCACCGAAACTCGCCGAACATGGATCGTTCGATATTTATCTCGTCATCTTCTCTCCCGCTACCAGTAGGTGTTACATATATATGCAAATAATGAACACGTTAGGTGTTCGGACCTGTACCACGTTGTGTATGTCGGTGTCAGGGAATATTCAATAAATTATAATCGTCCAGTGAACGCGTAAGAGAGAGAGAGAGAGAGAGAGAGAGAGAGAGAGAGAGAGAGAGAGAGAGAGAGAGAGAGAGAGAGAGAGAAGAGAGAGAGCGTCTCTCGCAAATTCTCTTTCCTTCTCAAACTTGACCAGTTCGAGTCTACCGACGACAGGGAATAACTTTTCTCACTCGGATTCACACGACCCGCATGTGGCCTCACCCTCGTAAATAGCCTGATGATCATCGGTCGAGGTATAAAACGTTTCTCAGTGCGATGCAAATATCGTAGCAGTGAAATAGTACACTGAGAATAATAACCTGGTCAAATTAACACAAATTCTGGAGATCATAACCAATCCGTTTGGTGAAATATGGATCCTCTCTCTCTCTCTCTCTCTCTCTCTCTCTCTCTCTCTCTCTCTCTCTCCATCTGTGTTCGGTTTGACTGACCATTTTCTGGTTAGAATAATTAGACACGTAGTTAGAATTACTAAACATGTAGTTAGAATAACTTAATATCTGGTTCAATTTACTAGTATTTTTGTTAAAATAACTAAACTCGTTTACCCAGGTGCGTTTTGTTATTTCAACCAAATTCCTTTTCTCAGTGTACGGTTCATTTCGCGTAGTGTTCAGTGTTGATCGATTAGATGCATCTTACCATCAAGGAAACATTGTCCTCGCGCCGTCGCGGGGAGGAATATTCACTCCGGTACAAAGTGCAGCCTACGGGATGTAGGAACTGACGACGCGCTGCGTCGATTTTGCTTCCCGGAGGTCAGGAGAGTCGTGTTTTCTCGCGAGTACAGCACGCATTGTCCATTCGATTGGAAAAGCGGTCGACATTGCGAAGAAGTTCATACGAAACGCGAGTTTTACTCCCGTGAACGCACCGGTTTCCGTCGTCAAGCCGAAACATTATCGGCGCTTTGAAACCTTTCAAACGGGAAGTAACGAAAGAAAACGATTCCGAGAAGCTCGTTACGAATGTATACCTACGTATACTTTCCACGTGAGCAGTCGTTAAGGAATACTCTCATTTCCTCTTTTTCTCCTCCTCCCTTTATATGGCTTTACGCGTACGGACGGCCGTTCTGAAGCAAAACCTAGCAATTGCGGATGACCGCAACTTATTTTCAGTCGCGGTGTTTTGTCTCGGCACAGCCGGCATAGAGCCTAGCAATCATTCTAATTGTAAGTGCGCTACGAAGTTTTCCTATCGTTCCGAAAGAAAAGAACCCGACTTCTCGAGCAAAGGGAGTCTCGAAGGCGTGTCGTTTAAGATAACGAGCCATCTGGTCGAGATGTCTATTTAATTTATGCTAATAAGTACAGCACACGGAGAAAAAAATGCAGTCGATTTAATTAAATCGGCGCGGCGGTTACGGGTGGGGGAATGCAGATCAAGTTAATTGGACTCATAATTGATTAGCACGGACTACAGCTTGTTTCCTTCAAATAGCCATTAATCGCTATAACCAAATTTATTAGTTGAAAGACATAATAGTTGAAGATTTAATTGAATATACCATTTTTTTTCTCACTACAGTACACTGATGCCTGTTTTATGCTTAGGTCCTAACCTTAACTCAGTCCCAGATTTATCGGTTTCACGTTTACCTTTAATTTCGTGCAAGCTTTCCTCAAAGCGCATGCGCTACTTCATGTTTAGCATATCACAGTTAAAAGTTAGCAATTTTTCAGGGTTTAGTTAAGACTAGGGCTGACAGCCAATCACGAATGAGAGTTGCATTGGAATAGGGAAGTCAGGACCTGAGCATAAACCAGGCATAAGTTGTACGTCAATTATGCAAACCGTACTGTGTTTAATTGCAAACGCGAGGTCGCGAATTACCCGCACCGTCGCGAGCACGGATGACCGCGAATGCCGTCGTCTAATCGTAAGTCTCGGCATGTGTACCACGCGCGTGCGTGCAGGGCGCCATCGAACGCGCTCAACCCGTTCGCGCTAATGACGCGGCGTTAACACCGTTTCGCGGATAATCGAAACCAAACAAAAGCGCATTTTCGGGTGTACTCGCGCGATCGAAACTTTTGTCGCGCTCTCGCAGAATTTCCGGACCCAGCCGCACTCTCGCCGCTGATTTAATCGCGCTTTTTTGTCACGGCCTTCCGCGTTTAAAAGGAATTTTTAGCCGCCGAATCGAGCTGTGTTCGTGGTCCAATTTGTCGGAAACCGTTTCCCTTCCTTTTTTCTCCCGCGGATACCAACGCTCCCGTCCCTCGCCTTTCCCCTTTGCGTATAGCGTCACCCGTGCTTTTGTGCCCCGCCGGATACGTACGTGTGACGCGTTGAACGTCGCGTCGTCCGTTACCTGCGCTTTTAATCTTCGCGTTTCAACTTTAACTACGCGCGACGAGACAGTCACTTCGGTGCGATTATCCGTCGAGAAGATATCGCGCATAATTATTACGTGTATATAATACGATGACGCGATGACAATTGCGTTAACTCGAAACCAATTATCCGCACGTGTATTTTATTCGCTTCAATTCTCCTTTCCGTCATGGTATTCATTCCGCACAGAGGCTCGCGGCGCGCAATTTATTTCAAGCGATTTTCCTCGCTCCTGCGTTAACGAGCATCTCGCTTTCATTTCGCGTCGCGCTCTCGTCTCGCGTGCAGTGACACTTACCGACGATCATCCGACGAGGAAATGACACGCGGTTAATACGTCAACGCGGCGATCACGGAACCGATACGCCAGCGGCGAGCCGAAGCTGCGACTCCCCGCGTGTCTTCTTCGGCTCGTCGAGTAGGTACCAACGAGGCGGACCGATTATGTCATTTATCTCTGGCGACTTTCCGTACTCCGCGGCGCGCGGTCGACAAAACACCGTCCGCAAGAAATCTCAACGTCGGAGTGCGTGCTGCAGTGCCGCGCTTCAACTCGCCTGGCAACCGATGCAAGGAGAGAGAGAGAGAGAGAGAGAGAGAGTGAGCGAGCCCGTTCTCTCCCTGTGCTATTTACGCGCCCCTCCAAGCGCGGAATCGCCGGCCAGGACGGACCGCGTTGACTGCAGCGCATATGTCCTTTTGTGGCACGCATGAATACTCATTTTTCGAAGCTCGTTTCATCTCCTTCGCTCCCTCGCTTTGATTCGCGCGGGATTTTCTCGTCATTTGTGTGACGTGGCAAGGTATGTAGTGAGAAAATAATGTACCGGTCAAATATTTGTCTCGTCGTTTTTATGGATGACGTTTAATGGCGTTCTTTTCGCCGTGTAACAAATGTAGGAAACGACATTCCACAGTATTTCTCTATCGCAATCCCGTCGTGTCTTCGGGCGGTGTATAATTTTAATCGAAAATTAGCATATCATCTTTTACCCGAATTCCCCAACAACGAACTAACCGAGCAATTAATTAGTCGTATCGTCAAACTCTGTCTCCGGTTGGGAAAGAAACTAACGTACAAAGAGCCAACCGTTTCTCGCGTCACATTCAAGCGAGAAGCCTAGAACCTGTTCGCCCAAGAGGAAGAGCCACGTCGGGCATTTTCCTTTATCATCGTCAGCGTTCGCACGAACGATGACGACACGTCTCGAGCGCCAGTTATTGTCCTCTCGATCAAGCGCACGACCAGCTGTTGGACGAAAACGGTCGGACAGAGTCATTCGAGCAGGTGAAGGTGGAAGAGTCGGAGGACGTACCGAGGGACGCGCGTGTTTAAATGGTCAGCGCGATTCACATCTCACGACTCTCCAAACACCTGAGCCACTCGTGGAGGAAGAAGGCATTAGTCACGCATAAAAGGAAGGGCTACCGAACCACTCGTTGCGCGCGCGCGCGCTCTTCTGGGTATGCCCGCGCTCGAGGATCGTACAAAGGATCCTCCGAGCAAAGCCGGAACGCAGTTCGAAGTTCGAGATAACGATGAAACGACGGAGGATGGGGTAAAGAGAGATCGGAAGAGGAATATCGCGGGGGAGATTCTTTTGCGGGTTATTTTGCTCTTTTAGCGTCACTGAGGGATAGAGGGAGACGCCCGACTGACTTCGTTCTCGAGCAGACGATTTTAACGATCGTGCAGTCACCTGAAAAATTGTAGATAGCTGCACGATGTAAAGATATCGCGCGCCACGAGGTTTAGCGTTGGGCGTAAGGATGTTCCGTGCGAGAATCGATCTCTGACGTTCGATGATTTACGGGTCGTATTGTCGTTCGGTTCTTCGCGAGACGCAGCGAAAATTTCAATGGAGCAATTTTGTTTAATTCAATATCAAACTGGTGAGATCGACTCGTTAGTAAAGTGAATCGAAATCGTTTAGTCGAAATAAGAATCGGAGCTGCGCCGCTGCACCCTCCCGCAACAACGAAGCAATCTCGGAAAGCGGCATGGAAAAGGGTCGCGTGCGAATCGCTGGGCCACCTATTCAAGGGTTAATGCCTTCTTCCGAGGCGGCTTTCCAACTCGATGCGGTGACTGAAGACCGTTTTACTTCCCTCTCGACTTTCCTGGTATACTCCGGTGAAAGATTCAGGACTGGGGCGATTTCGAAGTTATTCGCGTCGTTTAAATAAGGGCCAACTTTTACCGTGACGGTTTGACAGCCCTTTTCAATTATTTATTCCCGCAGTCGCTTTTAATTATTCAAGTGCCGTTTTTAGCGTCAACGATCGACCGAGGCCGAACGGTGAGACGATTTCGATCGAGCGAATAGATTTAGAAATTGCGCTTCTATATCGAGAATGTATTTAATTTATCGTCAAAGTAGATCTGTCGCAATCTTCGAGAAAGACATTGTCACTCGGAAACCTATCGGTAATCAATAGCCTGGGGCGGCAGCGAATCCGGGAGGGCGGTCAGGTCGTTCTGATTAAATCTTCCATGTAGATCAATCTCGCGCTCCTACCTGCATACGTATGCTTCCATACGATATACGCGGTTGATATCATACCTCGCCTAAATTCGAAATCGCCCTTTCACTGCACCTGCTGTTAATTTGCCCCGCGGATATCAATCTAATTCTCGGTAACCTTCGGCTTGAACAGACTCGAGTCCCTCGTCGGCAGGACATCATTAATTAGGCTATTGATGCGCCCGAGCACTTCCTGTGCTGTACTCGTGCGTTTGATTCTGCCTCCCCCCTCTCGGTCTATACTTTCGCTCAGCTTTGAATTCGAGATGATCCATTGTTCGGCCGGATAATAGAAAATGGATAAACCTGCCGCGGACTTGGGGTACTTTATTTTAATCGGATGAATTAGAAGAAAAGGCGACGTCATCCTCTCCGTTTAACTTGAGATCCAGAAGTTTGATGAAGCTGTACCGATGACAATACCGATGAAATGTCCCAATTAGGAGGCGATAAATTGTTGTGAAAAATTGTGGAACTTTTCACGGTCCTCGAATTGGTACATTACGTTCGATCCTAATTGTTATATTCGTCAGTAAAAGCGAAGGAGGAAAAGAAGGAACGATTGAACATTCGCGAAGGGAGCACCAATTCGATCGTCTGTAACTACTCTCCCTAATCATGAGAGCGTAATAATGACGAAATGGCAGATTATCGGAGCTAAATCAAGAAACGTTTGTATCGCCTTTCTTCCGTCCCGTAAATTTAGCGTTGCGCGAGCGTCGCGAGATTTTTAAATTTATAATGAACATTTACACGACGACTACGCGAACTCCCCAATTAAAAAAGTGACGCGTGGCCGGGCAGATATGGCGCGCGATTTTTTTTTTGTTATCACTGGAAATAATCAAGTAACTCAAATTAATTAATTTAAATAATTCATGAATCGCGTATAAATCACGCATTCATTTGAATAAATACACGTTCGGCCCAGTTCACAATTTTTTCTCTTGATTAGCTATTCATTCCACGAAGTGGTTTCGACGAGCGGGTCACACCACGCGCCCACCCCTCTACACTCTCTTTCACCCACCACACCAAAACAGTCCCGTTCATCTCCCACGCTCCGCATTTGTCTCTAACCGTGACATTTTGATATTTGAGATGACCGATGAAGTGAAACGCGAATAAATGTGACTACAATTCGACCAACATTTTTAATAGCCGCATTATTTTTCGTTATCTCGTTCGACGATCAAATAATTACGAGCAATCACGAGCAAACAAAATTAGGGTATTCGATGATGGAAGGGCTGGTGTGATCTTCAACTCTTTATTTGTTTATCGCATAAATAATGACGAACAAACGATCTACATTGAAAAATATTTGGATTTCAAGGAGAGAGGGGCTAGTTTCACGGAGCGTACACTGAGAAAAATTACCTGGTCAATTTTACCAAAATTCTGGAAACCATAACCAAACCGTTAGGTGAAATATGGATTCCCCATCTGTTTGGTTAGAGAGACTGACCATTTTTTCTGGTTAGAATAACTAGATATGTAGTTAGAATAACTAAACATGTAGTTAGAATGACTAGATATTTGATCGAACTTACTAGTATTTTGGTTAGAATATCTAAACTCATTTAACCAGATGCGTTTTGTCATTCTAATCAAGTTAGGGGAGAGTTGCCTATATTGAATCGGTACCTAAACTGAACCTCTCCTGGCTGTAAATGAGCATTTCCACGTCATCTATCAGTAGAAATTCAAACCATGAATTGATCTCTCGACCACCCTATCTAATGTATTGTTTCACGCTGATTCCAAAAATGGCAGATATATTGACGATATCTCAAAGGAAATATAAGATATCGGTGATTTCATGTACCTACCCCAGAAAATTCTTTTTTTAACGGAAAATCATCGATATTTCAGTCTTTCTTTGAGATATCCTCGATATATCTATAATTTTCGTAATCAGCACAAAAAAATACATAAGATAGGATGGTCGAGAGTTCAATTTTTCTGCGAAAATCGAAATCTCTGAAATCGATCTCTCGACTACCCTATCCGATTTATTTTTTCACGCTGATTCCGAAAATAGCAGATATATTTACGATATCTCAAAGGAAATATAAGATATTAGAGTGATTTCACGTACCAGGGGAAATAATTTTTTTTTCACGGAAAATCATCGATATTTCGGTCTTCCTTTGAGATTTCCTCAATATATTAATAATTTTCGTAATCAGCGCAAAAAAATACATAAGATAAGATGGTCGAGAGTTCGATTCCAGAGATTTCGATTTTTGTCAAAATCTTAAGGTAGGTATTTGCCTTAACATTTTTACAATTTTTTGCGAAAATTGAAATCTTTGAAATCGATCTCTCGACCACCCTATCCGATGTATTTTTTCACGCTGATTCCGAAAATTATGGTTATGAGGTCCATATCTCAAAAGAAATGTGAGATATCAGCGATTTTATGTTCGGAAAAATTATTTTTTCATAAAAGAATCATGGATATCTTTGTGTTCCTTTGAGATTTCCTCAATATATTAATGATTTTCGTAATCAACGTGAAAACATACACAAGATAGGATGGTCGAGAGTTCGATTCCAGAGATTTCGATTTTTGTCAAAATCATAAGCGCTGATTCCAAAAATCATGCACTTATTGAGGAAATCCTAGGATCGCCGAGATATCGATGATTTTCCGTGAAAGAAAAAATTTCTCGTACACATAAAATCGTTAATATTTGATATTTCCTTTGAGATATAGTCAATATATAGGGTATATATGTATGTCAATAAGTGCATGATTTTTAGAATCAGCGCTTAAGATTTTGACAAAAATCAAAATCTCTGGAATCAGTAGAAATGCTCATTTACTTAAAATAGCCAGGAGGTTCAATTTAGGTACCGGTTCAATATAGGCAACTCTCCCCTATTTTTCTCAGTGTAACATCCGCAAAATGGTGACTCGGTTGCACTATTTTCGCTCGGGTGAACTTTTAAGAATAAAATACGAATCTTTTTGCCTTGTGGCCGTATTGCCGATTTCGAGTGAAGAGTAGGGGACCATCTCGTTATCGCTCCCTGCACCCCCCTTCGTAATCGTTGGCTCGCCATTATCCCACAGCTGGCTGCTATACAGTCCCGCGCGGGACACGACGAACGCACTCGGCCAAATGTCTGCCGTCAGCGATACGCGCGCGGAATGTGTCACAAAACAGGACGACGAGATGGAGCCAACCAACAAGACCGGGACGCGCTCGCGCGCGGTACCCAGTCCGAATCCAACGAACCCGAAACGCGATCTCCGAATCCGCCTTCACTGGAATGCTCTGCACTGGCGCTCCCCGCGGTATTTAAGACATAATACGGTTTCTTCCAACGCGTTTTAATTGCTTTCCCGATGCCGCGGTCACAGCGGTCGAATCCTTGGACGAGACCGCAAAATATCGCGTGTGCTCCACCCCGCCGCGACATTCCGCCTGTCCGTTTTCTTCTCAACGCGACCGTTCGTTGTCCTCCTGGAGGAACACGCGACCGGTTTAATTGGCGAGGGTCGATCTTCTATTCATTGTCGACGATCGCCGCGGGCTCGAATCGAGTCTTTGTTGTTGTTGCATCCTTTCGTCCCGCGGGGAATGCAAATACAAGTACGATAGATATACGCTTCGTCCCGTTGCATTTTCTATCTTCGCGTTGCGTTTAGCTGCGGTAGTGTTTCGGTGCATTCGGTGGAAGGTTCGGAGTACGCAGTTGGAGATTTTACGTGGGAATCGGTCCACTCATTTGTATATATTTAGATCAACTGTTTCTCTTTATGACGATTTAACATTAAGAATTGTAATACGAAGAAATTGTTAATTTTAAAATAGAAACATCGGAGGACTGATTTGAATGCAAAATTTTCAACTGTGTCAAGAAGATTGGAATAGAGGAAGAGGGGGAGAAGGTGGAATCGTAAATAGAACAAAGGATTGGCTGATCCAGATTATGTTTTACGCTAGGTGAATAGTGTTATAAGCTTCCATCTTTTTGTTATTCGTCGAGAATTGCCGAGAACGACACTGCGCTGCATACAAAAGCGATCAGAGTACAGTCAGTGGTTCGGTCAACTGATTGTTATCTACTAATGGAGCGTGTTATACTTTTTATGCATATAATTTTGTATCCTAATCACAATCGTGGGATATGAAAAACGTGACAATTTTTCTCACGCTCTTACAAGTATTTCGCCACTGCTGCAAAGGGCGCACCGGTCCTACGCTCGATCCGATCGGATTCGATCAGGATCTGATCTGCTTTAGGAGTGAGATGTAAGCCCATTAAATAGAATTAATAAGCTTTACTATGCACGCACCGGTCCGTGAAATACGATACTGGTCTGGTTGGTTCGTTAGGGCACAAGGGGACGCTTTGTGCGGCGTGTACGCCTCAAGGCTCCTTCTCTCTATTCCTTCTTCTTTGTCGTACCCCTTTCCCCCTTCGCCCCTCCTCACCACGCGTTCATTGCAAAACAATTCTAGCAGCCGTTCGTAAGTTTTATTCCTTTATGCTCTCTTTATCAAGGGAATCACATTATGCTAAGGAGCCTCGCGCGTAATTGACCAAAGAAACGAGCAAGGATGACTCTTGGCATTATCCTGGCAATGGCTTAAATTCGTGCACCGAAAATTCGCAGCCTCTGCAACTCGATTATATGGGAATTATACGCGTTGTAAAAAACGTAAACGATATACACACACTCAGAGGATAAATAATTGCTGATGCCAACAAATTTTGTTCTTTAATCAAAAAACATGATATAATTCCAAGATCAAGTTTTCTTCGTGCAAGAAAATATTTGATAGGCTCGAGTAATTGTTCTTTCCGCGCAGAAAGAATTTCTTGTTCCACAACAAAGGTATTCTTGAATCAAGAATATGATACACTGAAAAAAATATTTAGCTAATCCAGCTATATTTCTGGCTGCCTCAGACATTATTTGGTGACAACTAGAAAAATATTGCTGGCGTAGCAAGAATTCTTGCTATTGCGAAGAAAATTATCACTGCAATTACTATAATTTTCTAGTTGTGGCCAAATTTTTTTGAGTGTATTCTTTAACTGAGAATCTTTATTCTTAAAAATTCGTAAGATCACGTGTTCTTGATTCGAGACATATTTTTTTGACACTAGCAATTATTTCTCTCAGTGTAAAGAAGAGACCTCTTTAGAAATAATCTCCGTAAAAGTTCATCACGGATCATCGGGCACCGTCGACCCGTGGCGACGAGAGCGCGCGAACCATCGCACATATCGCGGACCCACCGTCGACCCTCGTCGTACGGCGTCGCGACATTTCGCCCCCCTCTCGGTCCCTTCTGCATTTTCAAATTTCGCATAGCGACTCCACACTTGCGGGCGCGTTCCTTTGAAAGTTTAATCGCGCGTACGCCCGTTTCTACGAGCAACGCGACCGCACGTGAAATTTTCACCATGGAATATTTGCGCCCGTCTCCGCGGCGATTCGAATCGCGCGAGCTACTGGACGCGCCGTGGACTCGACAATATTCGCGGCGCAAGGTGCGCGCCGCAGCCGGTTTTCGAGCTTTGACGCTGCTGGCTTCCAGTGGCTTCACATCGCCCGCCTCTGCTGCACTTTCGAATTACCTTCGGACCTGTGCATCACGTGCCATTCGAAGCTCGACCGTATCCCGGCTCCTCGCTTTTTGTCCACCGGCGGCGTTCATCTTCCGTAAATTTGCTTTATTGGATTTCCCGGTTTTTTTATTTGACGCCGCCGCCCGCGCCGGAGATTCTGCAATCCTTGCATTTACTCGAAGGTCGATAGACGCTAGTCCCCGGGTATTATACGGAGGCGAGAAAAACGTCGTGCCTATGGAAATTTATGGCGCGGTAGATTCCGCGCGCGGCGGCTGAGGAGGGGGCTCCCTTTCGCGCGGGATTTATTATATCTACCGCGGGAAATCGTTTAATCTGATAGATTAAAAGTTTTCGACTGGGAAATACGAGACGCCGGTATAGGTAAAAAGGACGCCGAGCTCGCCGGCGCCGGCGACGATCGTGTTACGCGAGACGGTGGGTTGCGCGTGAGAGACAAACGATCCCCTTCTGTCGATATTACGTCGATTCTTCTTGTCGCGGCGCGTGACACGGATGCTTCGATCCTTTCGGTGATTTCGAGAACCGGCGAATCGACGAACCTGCACGCAGAAAAGTTTGCGGGTAACCTCTCGCACAATCCATGTGGTAAGATTAAACTATTGCGGCATATGTGTGACGTTCGGTATCATTAATGTGTCGACATTTACCATATAAATATGGTAAAACTCGTTTAAGGTACGAATCAAGGAACCGAGGGAATTTCGTATCTTAAGCGGGATCATATCTTATCCGGATTTCATAGATTTTCGCCTAATAGTACATAAGAGGCCAGTGCATATTGTGTATCAATGTGTTTTAACTATTTTTGACTCTTATGTGTTAGCTATTTCTAATAGTTTTTAATTATTCTAAAAAATATGAATTCATTATTATAAAATAAAGAGTAATTGTGTATTTTTTTTTACAAAATGTGTCCCTCTCCTGTCCTTTCTTTCTTAAAGGGACGTGGTAAATGGACTGCACAGACACTGTTTCGTATATTAAACGGGACTTTTCAACATCAAAAGGGACCAATTTTCTTCGTATATTAAGCGGTATCGTATCTTACTCGTACGTACCTTAAGCGGGTATTTTTCAAGGGGCCAAAGAAAATTCGTATCTTTTAAGCGGGAGTGTCTTAAACGAGTTTTACTGTATTGTCACATTTACGTCAATCAATAATTCAATCCTATCACATGGATTGTGGAACTGGTTACCACAAACTTTTTCCCGTGTACGATCGACCATTTCGAGTAAAAGCCCCATATATTCGCAATCGGCTCTGTTGGATTCGGTTATACAATTGGTTCCCCGTCACAATTAACCTTTCCTAGGCAATTCTGGCATCGTGGGCGATCCCATGTCGACCACCGTCTCTATACCGACTTATAGACGCTTCGGGATACTCACATATGATGCGTGGGCGAGAACTGCTAAATTAGAGGAGAATATCTCTGCCGATTTAACTCACCTCTCGAATCTCTTGCTCTTTGAAGCGCGCGCCCGATAAGTTCACATACATAGAACTCAACGAACAGACATATAGAGATTCGAGTATCTCTCAGTTTATTTCACGCCTTTATGACGAAGTTTCATCAAGAGCGTTTAATTAACGTTACTGATCCACCCGCGACGGGCAGTGAAACTTTAATCAGCTGTTTAGGCAAGCGGGACGATTGCTTCCGAAGGAATTCGAGTAGTCCCCGACAATGCCGGGAGCTTTTAAACCGCCTCGACAACGCGCTATACCATAAGTTGCTATCTGTACCGAGGAGTAGGGGAGGGGGGTAACAATAACTCGAGTTTCACATCTGGTTGTTTTGCATACTCGAATAATCGGGTACTGCTCAACCGGCGGGTCCTCTTTATCTATTCGGTCGAGTGCTCGGGCCAGCGAGCATTTGGCAGGTTACCAAAAATTTCACGGCTCCGCGACAAACTCGTCTTATACTTACTCTTTTTTTCTCCCCCCTACCGTGGATTCTCTCGATGCCCCACCACGGTTGACTGCTACAGGCGGACGTTAAGTTTGCCATTCTCGGGGATAGAAATTTTTTGTCCTTCCTCTCCACCGCCTCTCTTTCTCTCCGTCTCTCGGAGAATTGACGGTCGAGAGAAGAGGCGATTCTAGGAACTGGTTCGTAATAATGGAAATAACGAACTGCGTTCGATTTCCTTTTTCTTTCCCCATATGAACTATGGAGGAGTTACTGAGCCGTGCGATCATAATCGCAGCCGGGACCATAAAAGTGAGGGATTTCGACCAATCGCATATTCTCTCAATTACATATACAGCTGGGGAATATGCGATTGGTCAGTTTTTTTTTGCAGGTATTAAAACAAATTTGAAACTACTAAATCGTTAAACTCTTATCGCGGAGGTCACAAAATAATCGTTTGACAATTACGATGCAGTCTTAACTTGAAACTGACTGGAAAATAATTATAAAATAATTCAAGACACTCTAAAGAATGATCGACGTGTTTGGAAAACAGCAAGCCTCCTTAAGCGCCTCCACGTATGCGCATCGGGGCACGTTGCATCACGTCCCATGTTGCAATTAACTCCGATCAACCCCGCTCCGCGCTTTCATCCCTTCCGACGGAGACCGATACCTCCCGCGGCGTGCCCGTCGAATTCACACGAAGCGCTGCGACGACTGCGTGGAGTTCTTCCCGGGTCACACACACGCGCGCGCGGAGGTCCTCGCAGCCTCGTCAGAAGCCAATTAATATTACTTTAATACTCGTCGCGTGGCGCTTTTGTAATGCCGTATAAGCACGACGAGGGCTGTCAATCTCATCCCGCGACCCTAGGATCCCCGCTTGCCACCGTGAACCTCACTCCCCATTCCGCCCACCGTTCCATCTGCACGGAAGAGAGTATATCCCTCTCTATCCCTGCGGCGCGGCGCACAACCCCGCGGCAAGTGCCGGGCGGGCCGGCTGGCTTTTTATCCTAACCCTAACCTAACTCTAACCTCGCCACCCCGCTGCGTCTATCGTGGGGGATGGTTTCCCGACAATATGTGAAATGAACCGCGGCTGCTCTAGTTTTCCGTCGCTGGCATCGGGCCCACGCGATCGCATGCGTCGTTTCGGATCAAAGCGACGAATGCTGTGCTCGGTTCGTACATGGAGAGAGGAATGTATTAATCATTGTTATACTAGCTAATAGATTTGACATTTTGGGGAAGGTATTCTGTTCATTGCTTTACTGTATGATAACAATTGACAACTGCTGTCATACAGTAAAGCGGCGCGCGCAGTACTTTCCCCAAAATGTTAAATCTGTAATTTAGAGAACACTGAGAAGAAATAGTATATTCAATTGAATGTTCTTCTACGGGTGGGGGAATGCAGAATTTGTTGCTCCGAATGATAAATTTGGTTGTAACCTAGTTATTATGATTAATGGCTATTTAAGGGAAGTCCATACGAGTCAATTATTAGTCCAAGTAATTAGATCTGCATTCCCCCACCCGTAACTACTGATTTAGTCAAATCTACTACATTTTTCTCTCACAATCAGTGTATCATATGAAACTAAATTTATTCGCCAGGAAAGAAAGTTTAATCACTATTATCTCGTTATTTGTGAGCTTTTGACTCACATTGATATAAGACTTTGTTATAAATGAAAATGTAATCTTCAAAAAAGCATTATATAAATATGAGCCAAAAGCTCCTACACCCAGGGGGAAAAGGTCTACAGTTGAATATGAACCTGATGGAAAAATTCATTTGAGATTAATATAGGAATGTATTCACATCAAACAAAAGTCTGTTTGAATTAAGTTGATGTTCTGCTTGATTCGTACTCGATTACAAAGATATGCAACATTTTTATCAATTTTAAATAGTTTTATTTTTCGATGTGAATAAATTTCTATTTATCTCAAATACATTTTTCTGTTAGGTTCGTATTCAACTAGAGGGAAAACTCTCAGTGTAGATAACGAGATAATAATAGTGATTGACGTTTCTCTAGCGAGTAAGTTTAGCCTCATATGGTGTGGCAGTGATCAATACATCCTTCTCTCTGTGTAATCGTTGTTGGAGAGAATTGTAAAAATTCAGCGTCGGCTCGTTCGATAGTCATAGCGACTGACCCTATACCTACGCGTTCGCGGGAGGGTACGGAAAATCTCGCGCCATTCGGCCCCGCTCGTCTAGTTAGCGCGAAATTGCGACACGCGTGCTGACAATTTACTCGAATCGTTTATCACGCTCGCATGCGCGATGAGCGATTGGAAAGCGTGGATCTCGTCGGCGCTGGCGCATCCCTCCAGTAAACCAACACGCGCGCGGCTCGCCTATTTTCGTCGTAGAACGCGTAAACTCGCCGCGACGTAAATTAACGGGAATAGTGGACGTGTTGGGCAACGCTGATCCGGAAATATTTACAGCTGTTTGCAAAATTTTATTGACCAATTCCGTCGCGTTTGATTGACGTTGAATTATGCAAGTGCGGAGATAAATCGAGACTAAATGACTGCGTAGATCTCAAGAATTTATACGGATCGAATTAAATCGGAGAGCGCCAGGAGCTACGAATACACGAACCTCCGCGTCGGATTTATCCATATTACAAGAGTTACATTCCGAGGCTTTAAAGCGTTCCTTCGTTCATATTTTAGCGCTCGTCTCGTAAGCAAGTCGGTTACGAATTCAGAAGCGGCGCGTCAGGCGAATCCCCCGAAGGAGCCTCGATTCTCCGCCGGCCGAAATACACATAGCGAACGTACACGCGGAATACGCGATTACCGTCTCCGCGCGCACGTATACCCATCTTTCCACGCTTTAGCCAAACATCTCCGGACAAAGGAGCGGTGAACGGATTTGCCTGGAGCCGGGCCAGGGCCTTGCGCAGCCAGCCACCCCGTTTAAATCCGCGCGCGCCCCGCACGGGCCCCGGCGTTTGCGGCGGGGTTAAGAGAGCACAATATAACGCATAACGCGCCCCCACGGTCGCTATATTCTTTCGAGGTGTCAAAACACGAACGCGGACGCGACAATGGACAGGAAGGCAGCGGTAACTGCGTAATGAGATTAGCATTTCCGCACACGCGGGGAGAATTTGGCGAGGAGGGCGGGACTGCCGGCCTTCCCTCCCTCTCCGCTTTTCGACGACAATAAATAATCGGATAAATCGATCGGGGACTTTTGTGAGTCATTCCGCTCACGCAGCGGGACAATCATAGCTCCGCCATTGTTCCTTTCGCGCTCTCTCCTCTCGGTTATCCTAGTCTCATTTGATCCTGCTGCCCCGGAAAATAATAATAGATCCCCCGCGCGCGTATCGCATTTCGCCTGGTACGGATATATATCGGTCTCCGACTTTCGCGGCGGAAGATTAGAGTCGTTTCGACAAACGTGACATTCGACTGCCGCTGGTGAAGCAGACGGCTCGTTATTGACTATGGGCGCAACCTGATCGGATTGTATCTGCGATAGGAGAACTGTCGGCTTTCCCTTTTCTGGAATAATAAAAATGGGATGTGGCAATCGATTGATTGTCGTACATTGCTGTACACGTATGATTCCATATCCTTAGGTTTTTCTTCTTGTACATTTAGATGACAAGTTAGAGAATCAAACGATACTGATAAATGGCTTTGATTATTTTACTAGATATAGGGTAACCTACCCAATAGATGAAACGGACGAGAAAATTACTTGTGGGGTCGAAAGTAATTATTTATTTATATCAATGAAATGGTTTAATATGGTACATCAATTTGATGTCTCTCCCTTTAAATCATATGAGACTGTAGGTATACCTATGAATACAAGGACGAAATATTTAATAGATATGAAAGAAAGATTTAATTAATGTAAATAAGTAATGACTTGCGACCCCGCATCGGATAAGATAGGATATTTAAATTGTGCCCCCCCCCCCCCTACTTAGTGGCACATAGTAGAAAGCAGGGACCAATTTCAGTAGGTATCCTATTTAAGCTCGCATTCCCCTACATAAATGAACATTTCGCTCTAAATTACTCTCCTCCGAGTTTTTTCCCCGCGGATGTGTAGGTACAAACTATCCCCCGTCAAACAACGAGTTGCTTCCGCGGAAAGTGCAGCTAGTGCATGTGTATACGGGATTAAGAAAGTTTCTGCAACGGATATCCCTTACGCGATGCTTCCAGCGTTTGTTTCAAAAATGTCCGCAGATTTCTCGCTACCCGCGCCACGTACACCCTCCTTCATCCCCACGTCGTACACTAGCCTCCTCCTGTCTGGGACACGAAAGCCTGGATGCAACAGGGCTAATAGAAATTTTTTCCCTCCGTGTACGAGCTCTTCTCTCTCTCTCTCCCTCTCATGACGAGGGATGCACCTAACCACGCTTACGAACGAAGTTGAATGCAGGGGGAAAGGGTCGTCGGGGGACGAGGTGCGAATGTCGTCGAATCGTCGCGTCGGTGCGCGCGCGTGTTTTAATTTGACGTCACTCGGCGTGTCAGTTCCATCTGGTGTTGCGAAGACTCTTCTTTCTCTCTCTTTCTCTCGTTCCCTCCCCCTTTTTTCTCTCCCCATTTCCCACTATCTATTCTGCCCTCCTCCACGGCTTCGCGTCTGGCAGGACGCGCCAGTCACTCGGATTTAATATCAACGATCCCTTCGCGCTTATTGTTAAACCCACCCCCCACCCAGCCGTCACCACCGTCCCTCTTTTCACCCCGTGCATCATCAACTGCGCGACTTGCACCGCATTCCTCGCGAGCCTCTGCACCTGCACCGCCGTCTCGGCCCATTGTCGTCCGGTTATCGCGAAGGATTATCGGGACGCCGCGTAATCGTCGTCCCACGGGTTGAGCGGGGTGGCGCCCCTCCGTTCCGCGGGGAAGCACCGTCGCACACTCCCCGCCCGACGAGGGCACGCGGGTGCGCGCGCCCACGCGGCGGCTTTGCTTTCGGGGTTGAAAGGATTATTTATATCGCGGTTAAGCCGTATCCCCCTTTGCCCCCCCTTCCGCGGCACGTGTAAGCTCGCGTTAAGCTGACGTGGAGGGCGCGCGCGAGGACGAAAAAGCCGATGCCTCGCTCGAGTTTTCACGGGGAAAGCCGCGTCGGGAACGATGTTCCTCGCGTCGGAGGGAAAGAGTGAGGCGGTCGTGGGTCTCCCCCCCCCCCCGTGTTTTCGACTGGGAGAAGGTTTTTCTCGGATAACGCAATTTTTTTTGACGACGATCGGTCGATTGTTATTCTTTCAGAGCTGATAAATATTATATCGAATCACTCGGCAGTCGGCTGATTTGAATTAAAATGAAATGGAGAATGCTTCCGCGTGGCTGTCACTGTCTCGCGAATCCGAACGCGTCAACGAATCTGTATAGCCTTCGTACGATCGATGATATTCCGGATGAGAAAATTTTGATTAATTTATACATATCTCAATTCGTAGATGTATGCGACGGCCGTAATTACAGTCGTGCCTATAAAGTTTGATCGAAATTCGATAAAATTATCCGTCGATTACGCCGACACGGTTTACGGTTGAACGGGGAACAGGCCCGATGCCGTCGGTCGTGAAACATCTGCCGCCTCTGTGTGCTGGAGAAATTGTTTCTCGGTCCAACTCCGAGTGATTCAAGATAGAGGGGCGATTCGCGCTAAACGATCGCTATTTTCCGGTTCATCGCGCCGAAAGGTCGTAGTCGAGTTTACATTCAATGCACAGGACCGGCGATCAAAAATCGAAATGAAATAATGACGGACGAGATATTTTATTGAATATGTCAAATTGATTACAGACTGAAAAGAATGAGGAGAGTAAGCATTCCAAGCAATTAAAAAGACAGCTGAAATCAATTTATTCGATCAGATCTGTGTATTTGGGCGAAATACAGTCGAGTACCTAGCTCTGTAACGCTTTTATGGCAATTATTCATTGTTGTCAACTGTGGCAGTTAGGTATAGGTCATCAAAGCGTTCAGCGCTTCCACACCATTTCCCCTGCGTATACCTATAGGTAATTCGATTTAATAAACCCGATGCACAATCTTAGACGCATTCATGCGGCGCTTTCGTAACTAGTACATAACGCTTCTCCACACGCGCTTGCCACACACGGCAAGAGCCGCACCAGACGAGCGATCGAGAAACTAATTTGAACTTTTTGAAGTTTCACAGCGCGACTGATCAAGATCGGGCGTTATTCGATCGCCGTAATCTGCGTGCGTGATTCCGTAAATCGGACAACACGAAGTTTCCACATTCCACGTATTTACCGCTATAAGCCGGCGCACCGTACCGATTCGTCATTCGTCAGCCACGATACACCGTAAATGCCCCAGCAAGTCCCGTGCTCTCGTTTATTCGCGTAGCCGAATTTTTCCTCGCGAAATGATATACACGACCCTCTTACGCAATGGTGCTCCATAAAATGTGGGTGGCCGAGTCGTAACGAATGAAGTGCGCCGCTGTAAAATGCAGTTTTATGGAAGCAACTTCACATAATGCCCAAGTAACCGAGACGATGGACGTGAATGGCGTGGGCGCGCCCGTAAAAGGAACATTGCGCGCTCACCCGCCCGTTGCAATATCTGGTCTGTGCTCTCCATACGCGGCGCTTCTTTGCCCCGGTCGCGCCGCGGTTGATGCGGTACGCTCGCTGCAAGTGGCCGTCGACGCGGCTGGAGTTGACGCGTCACCATCGCCGTTATACGACTCCGCGCCGATCGCTGAGAGACGGCGTCGCGGCTGCTCGCCTGCAGTGTGCCCCGATAAACGTCGGGATTCGACGACTCGATGCGGCCAAAGAAGTTTTACTCGTTTTATACGCGTTTTTCCCCCGCGATTGGAGTTTGGTTCTTGCGCGTGTCGCCGAGACGCTGTAAATATATCGCATCGGAATTCTCATGAAAATAATTGCGATTAATATGTTTTGGTTATCAATTCGGTTTTCCCATATTTTTTTTATTATAGATTTAAGAAATTCTTTATCCCGTATTTTTTCATTTTTTATTCTCGCCCTTGTTTGAGCTGGAAAACGGCATTCTGAAATGCAGCTACGTCATCGTGACGTAAGTCTATTCCTCTCGCACTCGTGGCTTGGCATAAGTGCGTTTCTCTTGCGTTTCAATGACGTGACATTGTCGTAGAGAGAAACGCATTTATAACTTTAAGAATAATTATTCTTTTGCACAACTTCTTTTTTGCGATATATTGAATACGTATATATATACATTTTGCAAAACATTCTGCGGTGTGGATCTGTATAGACCACTTTTGGTGTTAGCTAACAATGGCGTAAGACTGAATGACATCAGATGCGGTACATATCTATAGGTTCATACTGGTGAAATATTGTTATAAATTAATACCACTTTTTTACCGTACACAGATTACAAATTGAATTTGAAAATAGGAATATTTTTTATGGGAAAACCGAGTTGGGGGTTATGATGTGCGCGAGTCGAAGATTTCGAGAATTCGGATTTGAGAAAGTAATTTCGTCGGGTCTTAAAGAAAGGTTATCCTTTCTCGACTTCCCCTCCCCACTCAGACCCCCTGTTTTCATAGGTCGCTCGCGCTGCTCGCATTCGGTCCCACAATCTGCTCTCGTCTCGTGCGAACGGCGCATCAGCGAGTTGATTTCTCCAGATAGAGTTGCGTGAATAATTCATGCCGTTGATTTTGTCGCAGTCTCGATGTACGTCCTGAATCCGAATGGCGCATCGCGCGTCGCACCGTGAACAGCGCGGCGGCGGCTGTTTGCGGCTGTGGTGGGACGCGGCATTGTGCGGATAATTACACGTTCGACAAGAATGTGAGTTCGCTATGACTGCTTACGGTGACCGCGGCGCTTTCAGTGTGGGAACCCTTTGGCTAACCCAATCATCATCCCTAAATTATAGGTAGATCGGCGTGATACCATACCGACCGCGGGCGCCGCGTCGTACCGTGAGCGATTTTCCAACTGAGTTACCGTGACGACGCGTCGGCGGCGAAGCGGAAAGAGCTCGGTTTCGCGCGAGAAATATCCTCGAAACGCGTGGAATCCGTAAACGTCACAGGGAAGCGAATATATTGCGCGACGTTAAAATTGCAACTGGAATTGCGCGATATGATCTGGACGGAAGGGTTCGCTTCAGTTGCGATTATCTCGCTATTTACGACATTTGGCTGGAATTGATGAAATACTTTTTTGAAGATCTCATTTAGGGGTATAAAAAAGTTCTGTATCAATATCGGCTAAAGTTCATGGGTAACGAGATAATCGCCGTCGAAGTAGGTTAGACCAAGGCGAATCGGATCATAGATCTATATTTCTTAGATCATGCTGAATATGAGCATTTCGATTGTTCGTATTACTTCATTGAGAAGAGGAACGAAGTAAAATACGAACTGTCGAAATGCTCACTTTCAACGCGATTGAAAATATACGAATCTATGATCCGATTCGGCTTGATTTACCCTATTATACCTAGTTGCCACTCTATCTGCGGAAGAGCCCCGTTCACGGGTACACCGCATATTCCAGTTATAAAGGCAACCATCGCAGATAATTATAATCAATGTCGATTATGCATTTTGCAGAGTTACGACCGCCACCGCGGCTTGATCGAATCGATGATCATTGTCAGTTAAATCTAACCCAGTCGCCAACCCTAATAATTTGCTCGTAGCGCGCGGCATCAAACCGCCTTTCCGATAACCCGCTCGAAACCTTCGAAAGAGACCCACACAGCGGACGCGCGGCTCTCGACGCCGCCCCAAAAAATTACCCTCGCCTCGTAGAACTTGCATCGATGTCGCGCGGATAGGAAGTGGAGCGCGAATACCTCGGCGCGCCGCGACAAAGCGGAGCGACGATTGCAACGGAAACGCGATCGAGCGTCGTCGCGATAAAAGAAACTACACGCTCGAAAAACGAAGGCGATCGTCGACGTTATCGTTATCGAGTGCGCGTTTTCCTGAACGATGACATCGGCGATCATCGCGTCGTAACGGCGACATTTGTACCCCCACGCGTCCGCGCTGCTCGCTCTCGATTGCTGATTATACGAAGATCTCCCCAACCTTCGCTCTCTCCACCTCACTCAACCTCTCCTCTCTCGCCGCGCCCCTCCGAAGGATTCCGAGAATGCGCGCGGATAATGACATTTGCGCGATACGACGAGGCCGGGGTTGTGAAATAAAAGGGAGCGGCGGGAAATTTTTATTGCGATAAGCCCCGGATCTCCGCGCACAGGGGCGGTCAGGTATTTTTATTTACTCGGCGCCTCGGTCATTCGACGAATCAATTAACGGCAATAATAAGAGCACGACGGCAGTCCTTCTGGAACGAACCCCGGGTTCGCTTTCCGAGGAACTCGTCGATTTGCACGCGTGTACGCATGTGTACGTATAGCTTTTCATTGGGTGGCCACCGAATACACGTTGAATTTCACGGGGCTGCTCAGATTGCCGGCTACGGTCGGGGGAGATAAGGCCTTTGGTAAACCAACGGGGACGGCGGTCTTATATTGGCATGGCATGCGTGCGATGTGTTAATGAAGTTGCCTGACCCGTAAGCACGTGCATCTATCAGCAACAGGGTGCAGCGGTGGATATAGTTATACAATATGCGCCGTTGTTGGTGTAGTCGTGGAACGAAGGTGAAGGAAAGTAACGAGCGCAATTATCTCGCCTATATACCTATCGTAGGATTTGTACTTTTCTCCCTCTTTTTTTTTTTCGGAGCAAACGACCCTGTCTGATAACGGTTTACGGGCGAGCGGATCTGCGGCGTCTTCGGTGGCTGCTCTCGGCTGCGGAGATGAAGTATTTTGCAATGGGCTTGACAGGATTTCTTGTGTCGTTTCTATGCGCTGTATAACTGGATGGAGAAACTTTATTATTCCGACGAATTTTCAAGATATGAATGAAGGGGTCTTGATTTTTTTAACGGGTTTCAAATGGAACTAAAAAATTATTGGTATAAGCGCGTATTCGTGTGTGTTTCGAAATATACATTGAATATATGATGAAAATATTCCGATGACTAACTATTATTGACTAGATATTTCTGTTTGTTTGTTTTAGGTGAGTAGCCATTCCTGCGTATTGTTTGTAACAATATCAACAATCGCGACTTGATGACCATGCCCAGAAAAGGTCGAGAAGGTATTTAATTAGAATTTATTCCAATTCTAAAGAGAGTATATACGAATATATATATATATATATTGTAGAAGTGCGTGCGGTTCCGGGTATTTAGGCGAGCGTATCGGGTGATTGCGTAGTGCGTGGCAGGACGTCTGCGATTCCGGGTATTTAGGCGAAGGTATCGGGTGATTGCGTAGTGCGTGGCAGGGCGTAAGGATGTGGAATGAAACAAAGGCGTGATTGAGAATTGGTAAGAGTGAACGAGAGGCATTGTATGGTTTAGAGGGAGTCAGATGAGCGAAGCAGGAAGCGAGCAGGCAGCCTTAAACGGAGGACGGTCGAGTATAGTTCGAAGTGTCGCAAAATCGGAATGATCCTACAATATATAATACCTACATATATTAATAATGTGTTCTGATGGTTGAAAAGCTTTTCTGAACACGGCAACAATTGTTACCAGATTTATTTGGGGTCCGTCACCTCATTCGTACAGAAGATATTTCTGGGGGAAACACAATTTCGTAAAAAAAGAGTGGCTTGACACGCATAAATATGTTGCCTCGGGCGCTTCAATTGTAGGAAATCTCTCGAGCCCTGCATATTGTCACAATACAGAATGACATGAAACTCCTCCCAATCCCGTCACATTCCTAATATTGTCGTAATAATATCGAAATACCCAACGTTAAATTGTCCCCAAAAATCGAATGGAATTCCCTATTTAGGGCGACCCTTATTTGCAGTGGTATACGAACGAGGGGAACAGCCGTAATTCGTTATTTGAGAGCACCCTCGCAAACACGAGCGGTGTACGTACCACCGTATATTTCCCATATACGCTCATCGAACATTCGCGCAAGTGCATATAAATACAAATGGTTCTTTTCATACGGGCTTATACGTCGACTGCTGTCCACATTCGGCCCCGGGATGCAAACTTTCTCACGACCCTTCTCCGCGTCATAGACTAAAGAGCAACCATCCAATGTTTATTCTATCAACACAGACTAGACATTATTCGTGCACTATAAATATAGTGCAACTCTTAAATACTGACACAGATATCGTTGCAGAATAGTCGATTTCTCGAATAGTCGCATCCACTTCAACGACGATTATCTCGTTATCTGAGAACTTTTAACAGAAATTGGTGTAATACTTTTTTGAAGACAACTTTTCGATCTGCTAAAAGTTTCCCACGAACGTAGGTGAGAAACCTATATGTAACGAGATAATCTAGATTGAATTCAATTTTCTCTCGGATCAATATTATGCGCGACTCGGTTATTAATAAAGAACAGCCTTGCGATTGATAGATGTTACATGCAACGCGGCACGAGCGACCGCATCTTGAATTTAACGTTTTATTTCTGAAGCCACTCGGACGACTTGTCGTTACCCTCCGAATAATTCAACGCTTTCCGATCGATTCTCGCGTCGCGCCCGGAATTCTCGTTTCCTCCTAGACACAACTCTATCTCTCTTTAATCTATCCCCGTTCCATTCTTTATTCAGATCGCGCTCTTGAGAGTATATATAAGCCGTATTCATCAATGCGTATCTAGGATCGAAATGTATTTCCTATTTTTTTTAAGTCGCAACATACTAAGTGCCATTGTCGCATTTGAATTCGGGTTTTCCACAATTGTTTTTATTGCAAATTTGACAAATTTGAGCAAAATTATCTACCTCGTATTTTTTCATTTCCGGCCTTATTTCATCTGGAAAATGACAAGCTGAAATACAGCTACGTCATCGTGCCGTGAGCCTATCTCTTTTGCACACGTTGCTTGACATACCATAAGTGCGTCTCTCTTGCGTTTCGATGACGTCAAAACGTCGTAAAGAAAAATGCGCTTATAACTCTATGAATAATTATTTTTTCGAACATTTTCTTTTTCGCGTGATATCGATTATGTACACAGATTGTAAATTAAAATTTAAAATATCAATATTTTGTTTATCGGAAGACCGAATTGATAAGTTCGACGAGGTCAAGAGCAAAACAGTACCTTGCATACCCGAGGCTCTTCCAGAGAAGCTCCTCGCGTCTCATCGCCGGGCCGAAATCAATGAAGCGAAATCTCTCACGGCATCGCTTACGGGGTGTCGCTGCTGCGCGCAACCGGGGAGAAAACGTAGGCACGAGCGCGAGCGAGCACGGTCCCACTATCCACCATCCAGCGACTGTAATAACGTATCTCTCGTGACCGAGGGCACTCGAGGTTATTGTCGGCACACGCTTGTGTTCCCGTACGGTAGATCCCTCTTCATATTCTTTTAATTTGTACATCATGCATCAGCGTCAGCCGCTTGGCCATCCTCCCCAGCTGCCGTTGCCGCGCGCGCGCGCGAGGCTTCCGCCGCGATGTTGCCTCCTCCTGGCGCGTCTGCGACTGCAGCGCGGCAATAACCTCTCCGGTCTGCGTGATGCCGTCCTAATAACGGGATCGGGAGTGGAGCTGTAATGACACGTTCGAGATCATGACCGTCGAGACGCTCGCCGAGCAAAAGAGAGAGAGAGCGCGCGCGCTACGAATCCTCTTTCAGGAAAGTTTGAGACAACTTCTTGGTGGAAATAAAGTCTCGGCGAGGCACGGATGCCTTTCTTCTTGTTGCTCTCATTGATTTTGGTCCAGCGGAGATACAGAGAAACGAGATAAAGAGCGAACGGCGGGTAGTGACCGGGGGGCGGGGGGGGGGGGGAGAGAACTGGTATAAAGAGCGAGGTGATACCCGAGATCGAAATCTTCGCCGAAGGAATGTTATCGACAGGTGTACCCGGATGCTGATCATCGCAGCGGATCAATTATTTACTCCGAACGCGACGCGTCGGTGGCTCGATATCGACCGCGTCATTGCGCGGTGGAACTTAATTAAGCGATCGCGTGACCCGAAACTTCGATCCGTGCTACTTTTAATTGGCGTCTACCGCGTCGTCTACCTTTCACCGATCGCTCGGGATCGATTGTTTCGATCGATGTATAGGTACACGAAGAAAAATCGATTTGCCCACATTTTGGCACTGAGTAGGTACCAGGATTCCGGTGTTATGTGAGATCGACTGTGTAGCACCGGAGTGGCAATTTTTACAAAATATTACCATGCAAAATAGTATTTCATTTTCCTCGTATGGCTAAAATTAATACAATATCGCATATTTTGAAAGAAATTTATATTTTTTGCAATACAGCTAACAGATGTATGAAGAGAAATAAGAATTGGGAACTGAAAAATAAGAAAAACAGTACCCCCTCTAATATACACGTTAGCTGTATTGCAAAAAAAGTCAAATTACTTTAAACCGTGCTATATGGTACCAATTTTTGCCATGTGAGGGGAATGAAATTCTATTTTGCATGGTAATCATTTGCAAAAATTCGAGTTGTCACTCCAGTCGATCATATAATACCAGAATCTCGGTACTCAGTGCTCTTCATTTCAAATCCATTTTTCTCCCTGTACTTTGTACGTAATTTGCCTACGCGCATCCGCTTTGGTAGATTGTTGCGTAATTGCGGGGGAGGCGCTGTTAAGTATATCGCGCTTCGATTATATTCTATCAGGCGTGCTGATACGCGCTCCTACACTTTAAGCGTACGTGTAGCAGACATCGACTCGTTGCTAATACCAGACCGTAGTGTAATCCTGGCGAAATATGTAGGCGGAGGTACACGGCGCGAGCCTCGGGTGTATAGTGCGACTCGCGCGTCTTAAAGTGGATGTATCGTCGCCGAGTATCGGCACAGGAGCCTTCCTTCGTTACGCCGCACCGTTTACATATTCTTTCAGAGCCCGCATATGCACTCGAGTCGGCTCGCATTGCAAGGCGCGCGCGTTAAGCGCGATAGTTATAAAGTGGACGTCGCTTAAAAGCTCTGCTTTCCGTAGCTTCTCATATACATGTATCGAGCGTCTGACCGAGTCGAATGAAGATTGGCGTGGCCGCTGCCGCGCGAACCGGATCCCGCGCCTCGTAGAAATCAATTTATCGCGTCATACGTAAACGAGTTGATGGCGGTTATTCGAGACGGGTTGTTCGCGTTAAAAGTCTTCCTCTGTTAGCATTTCTTATCACCTTGTTATATGTCGATGCGCGCAGGATGCACCTGGTAGACACGTATTAACCTTGTGGATAGAGGAGGGAGCGATCGGAATAGTGAATGACATTCTTGACCTCGGGATGCCGCGGCGAGCATGGTTCGAAGTGATAAAAGAAGAGAAGGCTCGACAAAAAGCTACCTATTTGAATTTGGGTGGGCTGATCGATGAAACTGAATTCTTAGTATGATGTAATAAAAATAAAATTAAAAATCAACGCGGATAGAAAATCCTGCGTAAATAAGCTTGTTATGGGGAGTCAGGGCGAAGCTCTGCACGCGTTGGATTTCGACGAATGGGGTTTATATACGATTTGAAAAAGTGCAGTCCGCCGCGCGTCGTTTCAGTTACCATTATAGTCCGCCTGTCCAACGTATTCAATTGAACGCATTAGAGGATTCTCCTCGAGATGTGGTCAGCTAACGCATTATGGCACCAAGCCCTCGTTCCGAGGGCATCATGCCAGAAGAGCGCATTGATATTTTCCGCTCGCAAGGACAGCGGTAATCTGAATTTCTTACCAGTAAACTAGGAATACACTACTAACTCAACCGTCTTATTTTAAGACACCTACATGTCTTAAAACTTGAGGTCACTTTTAAGACGTTTAATACCGTCTTAATACGTTAATATACTGTAAGTGTCTTACAATAAGACACTTCAAACGTCTTATACTAAGACGGTTAGATGTATTGGAATATAAGACTCTAAAAACGTCTTGCAATAATTATACACAAATGTATAATTTGCAAACGTATATGTGAGTGCGAAATTATTCATAGTCAATATGAATACATTACAGGCGAGTCAATAAACATCGAATATAATAATTTTTCTCATCAGAGTAATATTATAAAGTTCGATATTAAAGAAATTCGTTGGAAATGTATTCAAATCCACAATGCATCCAGCTCTCACAAATCGAAACACTCTGAAATAAACGCATCGCGTCAAAAAATTTCACTAATACTAATAAAAATATTGAAATAATGATGAATGTATATCTCTAAGGGAAAGGTATTTTTAGTTATTTAAATGAAAAATCCAGAATTATATTGTTTTCACTTTATTGGTGATTGAAAAAACAAAATTTATTCCAACATGAAATAAAAATTTATTTACCGTATTTTTCAACTCGTTCGAGATGACTCGCAGTTTCTTCAGTCTCAAAAAGTTCATCCACCTTGTCAACTGGAGGGGGGTTCTGTGTAAATAACCTTCCCACATATGCTGTCTTGTAGGTTAGTTGTTGGCAATATCACTTGCATTGGAGACTGCACCAGCACAATATTCAATTCACTATGGTCATCAATTATGCTGTCATCCGCATCAAACCACATGTCCGATGCTTGATGTTGTTTTTGAATGATAATGTCTGTGTTTGCTATCATCAAACAATGCTGGATCGCGAGCACATAATTTCTTAAGCTCTTCCAACACAACTTCAGCGTCAGGCTGATTATCTCGTGAGAGAAATCTAACACACTTGCGTCGTTGACCTAATGCACAAAACACTGTTTTTTCTTTTTTTTTTCGACATTTTTTCACAGCAAACAACCTCCGGAAAATGACGTGCTTGTTGGCCGCGTTGAATTTTACAGAAAGTGAGTTGAGGTGAGGTCGAAAAAGGAGGGGAAGGTCCCGTTACCTAACAGTACAGGGGCCCCTTTCTCGAACTCGCTCGTATCTGCGTGCACGCATCTTAGCGAATAGACCAATCAGGATCAAGTATTCCGTTGTGGTGGGGTTACGGACAACGGAATACTTAATCCTGATTGGTCTATTCGCTAAGATGCATGCAGGCAAAGATACGAGGGAGTTCGAGAAAGGGGCCCCAGTAAAGTACGCTAAACCCTGTTCCAACCGAGCCGAAAACCGTATAACGAACGGTACTACACGTCATGTGCAGTAGAGTGCGCTCGTCGGTTTTTTCCTCGGGACCGGCGTTACTTGAGTAAAGAGAGTGTACAAATTTTCTGTAAGCGGTACGCGACATATACGGCTGAGATGTAGGCATTTTTTTTATTAACAAATAATAAAAAGAAATAAAGGATACAAATTCGGCTGATGTGTTGACATTGACAATGAATAGAATTCAACGTGAAAATGAACTGTTATGCTCGATGTGGTTCTTTAATTGTCAGTCAAATGAAATTTTGTTTGAAGGTTTTTAATCTATCTTGCTTCATTTCCAATATAATCAACCACTCAAATTTCACTCACTCAAAGCCCTTTTGAGGGTGACCGGAAACTTTTCGGGGGTAGTGTATATCTAAGGTTACATGTGAATAATGATGCTTGACGTCACAGGTAACAAGACGTTTGAAGTGTATTACTTGTGTAAGTGTCTTACTATTTTAAGCAACTTATTCATTTAAATGTCTTATACCTGAAGAAGTGTCTTACTTTAAGACGATTAAGCGTCTTTATCTTAAGACAGTACCATGTGTCTTATGATTTTAGACGGAAAATAAATGTCTTTTTGAGAAAAGACAGACAAACGTCTTGGAATAAGACGGTTAAGTGTCTTGAATTTATGATCAATACACTTAACCGTCTTATTTTACGTCAATAAGACACTTTTCCGTATTATTTTAAGACGTTTCGTCGAGAGGCCGGTTTGTAGTGTAAACTCTTTCTTCGGTGATAAAGGTTTTCTTTGGTGGTGTAGCTTTTTAATACATCATAATTAACGAGAGAGAGAGAGAGAGAGAGAGAGGGGGGGGGGGAGAAAGAGAGAGAAATGGTACTATATGATGAAAATAAATAAGCTGATCGATGCATTGGGAAACAAATTTGGCGAATTTCATCAAAATCTTGAAGACTGTGCCCGGGTCGGGCATTTTACCCCTACTTTGATGCTTTTACTATTCCATTCGACCTACCACTGGCCTACTTAGCCTATATAAGCTCCTATTTTAAACCTTCAGTTGGTAAAATGTTTACTAACGGACTATTTTAGATTCAACATAGGATTTCAATACAATGAAAAATCGACCTACTATAAGCCTAAACGAATAGGTCTAAAATTTCGACTCGGATGATCAAACGGTTTGGTAAAATATAGATCCTCCATCTGTGTGTGTGTGTGTTTGGTTAAACTGGCTACTTTTTGGTTAAGATAACTATAAATTTGGTTAGAACAATTAAATATTTGGTTCTAAACACATTTAACTAGATGCTTTTCGTCATTTTAACCTAATTATATTTCTCAGTGTGGAATTACTTGTTATCCACGACGAAATTCTTGATAGGTATGAGAGGGAATGCGCGTACAGTTTGTTCGCACGCACAAAATCATTCGGACTGCAGGTTCGGTCGAAAAAGCCCAGGCGCGGCCCGCGGTGCCGTTTCGATTATAATCGTCGGTGTCGGGGAGGTGTTCCGTGCGCTGCAAAGTAGGCGGATCGTAATCTAGTTCCGCCAGTTCTCGGTGCGAAGAGCGGGCAGATAAATTAGCAGGGGGACTGTGAGGTATAGCGGCCGTCCTTCCCCGCGGCTCGCCATTCTCGATCTTATACCTACATGCAACGCTCTCCCCGCACCAGAGAAAGAATCTAAATGTGGAAACAGAGCTCTATCGTGCAATCCGCGACGCGCCAGATGTGCGTTACACTCGTACCTGCTCTCGGGAATAAATCTTTCGAGGAATTTTCACGTTTCGTCGTCGAATCTCGTGGTTGTGTATTTACTACGGTAGATGACTTGTAAGTTTTTTTTATATATGAGTAAATGAGCATTTTCTGCAAATTACGAAACTTCGTTTGAAATTTGGACGCAAAAGCGATACCTCAATGGACCAATCGTTCGAGAGGTTCACGGAAAAAAAAGGAACTACTCGAATAATTACAGTTCGACTAGCGTTAAACTACGATTCCATGCAGAAAGCCGTAAAGAATGACACAGTAATTAGGTGTTTTTCTTTCCCGGGGAACCGATAGAAATTCCTGAGCGCAAACAGATATTATATCTACACTGAGAAAAACAAGTAGTCGTGACTACTATTTTGGACTCAACTGTTCCAGTTTTGTAATCAGCACTACAGTTTTATGTAGTTATCGGAACGATTGTTTTGTTCCCGTAACTTGAAATAGTTACGGAAATTATAAAAACTGGTGCTAATTACCAAACTTGAGCAGTCGAGTTCAAAATGGTTAAACTGGTATTTGGTACAGTTGTAAACAGTAAATAGTCCTCTGTGTACAAATTCTTGAAAACAAGCTCGAATTTCAGCGCCACTGGATGAAGCAGTAAAAACTGCTGTTTTCCTTTTTCCGTGCTCGCGATCTAATAGCAAAATAATCTCTACGACGTCGCGCTCATTGTCTCCGTAAAATTCGAATAAAACGCGACGCCCTGGCGGGACACCGAGGCCGATGACCCGCTTATTGCTTAATTGCCGCAGGATGGGAGGATGTACTACGCTCGAGCGGCCCGGAAGAATTCGTAAATGGACCGCGAGTAATTTTGATTTCGAAAGTATGCGCGCGCTGCTCTCCGCGGGTAATCGCGTTATTGGCCATGCAGGTGGCGGCGGCAGCGAGAAACTCATCAGGCGCATCATGCTTCACGGATATTGGAATAAACCCCGGGCACGCCGCGGCTGCTTTTTGTTAACTCGCTCTTGGCACTTAAATAATGGGAAATAAAACGACAATGCGGTCTGAGAACCCATAAAATGCGCCGGTCCCGCTCGGGCCGAACGCAACCGCTGTTCTCGAGGAGAGAGACGGCCGGGCGGCCCCCGAAGAGAGCCTGTTTGCCGACCGTCCACGCGGGTGGCACTGCGGTTTCCATGATAATACGCGCGCTGTACGAACCGTCCGCCGGGGATTACCGCCTTTGAGATCTTACGACCTTATACAGCTTTTCCGACTTATCGCGTGGCGTGGGAGTAAAGCAGTTCGCGTGTCCTTCGAAGTGATCTGATTACAATTCGAGATTCTATCGAAGATGACGGTGACGACAGCATCGATTGCTCGATCCGTCCGCTTTTCGTTTTTAATCGTACGTAGATGGAGAAAAAGGATTAGTGATTTTTATAGTGAATCCTGGTAACAGGGCTCCTCGAGGTGAAATATTGAATTTTTTAATAGACTTTTGCAGCGCACTTTTTGCAGTTCGTAAGAGCATGAATCCGTAAAAATCAGACACAAATTAACGGGAGAATTGTAAATTTTACCGTACAAACTGACGTTTATACTATTATAAATTGTAAAAAATACTATTAAAAACTTGAACGTTTCATCCCGGGGAGCCCTGCTACTGGGATAACTGTAATCCTTTTTCTCCGTGTACATTATAGTCTTCCTAATGAAAATACATACCGTGTTGAAATCCCCGGCGCTGGATGATGCGACGCGTCACCGTCGACGAGAGAGGAAAATATTCCGCGGAAAGAATCGCGCGTCGAATCGTTTCCCGATCGTACGACGTCGATATATAGGTACCGTCCGTCAGACGTAGCGTGACGCGGAGAAAATTCCCGATCGTCGCGCCTCGCGTCACCGCTGATAAGCCGATGCGGGGATGTCGTGACGCTCGGGTTGCAAGTGCAGTCGGGGTGAGCGCGGGCGCGTGCACGCTGAATATCTATTCTTGAAAATCTATTCTCGAAACTCGAGCGACTGTTACATACATATATGCGCGGTCGTATACACGTCGAACGAAAATCTCGCAGAGATTGTAACGTGTACTGTATTACTTTGCGCATTTCATTCTAATTGTTTCAATCAAAGGCGCCCATTCGCTCGTTTCTTCATTTTACTCCAACGCATCGCCAAAGACTGCGCGATTTCATTTTCTTAATTACCTCCCAGCGATGCTCATCCATCTCCCCGTCCTCACCGACAAGATCAACTATAATTGCAGCATCTCCGTGAGGTCCGCCGGATGCTCGAATCCAGAAGGCAACCCGCCCCGTCGCTTTTGTCGACGATTCGTTTCCTCCCACATTTTTTTTCCTCACCACTCGACTTTCTTCTCCGGCGTGATTGCTGCAGCGCGCCGAGCGCGCGTCAGTATTACACGGGCCGCGCGCTCGCTCGGCTGTGTCAAATGGCGGTTGTTTATTCCCCGCTGGTGATTTAGCACCGGGTATGAAAATATAAACGCGTTGCATGTTTTCAGCATAATGAGACGCTTTACGAGGCGAGCTCTCACCGCGCCGCCGCGGCCACCTCTCTTCCGTTTCTTTAACCCCGCTGCTCGCAGAACCGGAACCCGACCGACGCATCGGCTGCTCCTTTAAAGTTGCGCGTTCTCCCGCGCCACCGCGTGGCCGCGTGTAATGTCTATCGCGGGAACGCGCGCGGCGCTTTAGGGGAGAGAGGCCGATAAGGTCTCGAAGTACCCGCCCGCGCGCGGTGTAACGGCAAGCTGTACTCTAGAAGTGACTTTTATGAACTGGATAATGCACCGTCTGGCTTTCAACTTAACTTGCCGGGGAAAATGGGCATCGATATTTGTTTTCGCGATTCGAGAGAAAACGAAAGTCGAGGGGAGCGGTGGAGGGGGTGAAACGCGGCGGGTTATCCGAATTTTGATCATTCCATCCTTTTTTGACGTTTCCCGTTTTTTTTTTTCTCCAAATATCTCCATCCAGGAAGGTGATGAGGAGGAGACCACATTTTTCTTCGAAAAGCCACGACTCTTTTCTCGATCGCCAATTCCATCGCCTTCCATGGAACGGTGGCTTTGTCCTGTACGTCGAAGCTGTGCATTTCCTCCAGTCCGGTATTTCCTCTTGGAAAACCAAACTCCCGAACCTTACCTTTCAAGTCGCACACATCCCTTGTAACTTGACCGAGAGCGAGTCGTCTATCATGCGAGTTCGTTCCCCGCGCAAAGGGAGAAATGTAAAATGGCCAGCGGGATTCCGGGGAATGCTCGCTTCTGGAGCCGTACGTCCTTGGGGATCGGACTGTAGGTTGAGCAATTCGTATACCGGGCACATTTTTCTCTGTGGCAGTGAGAGAGAGAGAGAGGGGGGAGGGGGGAAGAGAGAGAAGCGCCGCTCTCGGCGTGAGAAATAATTAGGTTTTGTCTATCTCGGGTTGTTTGTTAGCGCAGTAACCTCTTTCTTTTTTCAAGTGCCTCCGACCTGTCCGCTTTTCTAACCCCTTCCGTCAGTTCCCTCTTTCTTTTCTTTGCGAATTATGAAAATCAGCAACGACGAGCGCCCCTCCGCGCGTTTCCCATTTTCCCCCAACAATTTTACGCGAGCACATCGAATTATCATCACCGACGACAACTACACTCCGCGCGGCTCGTTCCTTTTCTCGGGTCTGGGTCGAAATTCGCGAAGCAGAATGGCGGAATTCTTTTGAACGTCGCACGATGGAAAGTTCATTTAATTTGGCCTGGAAATTTCTAATTAAAAAAAAGAACGGTCTTTCGTTATATGCGTTTGCAACTCATGATTCTCGTGATTGTTTGGTTTAAAATTGAGCAAAAATTATAAATCATGTTTAAATTAGTACCTATCTATTTATTTTGCTCAAATAAATTCCGTTCGAAGACAAACATATTTTCCTCGATGCTTTTGTGGATTTAAAAAGAATAAAACTCCGAAGTGTGTGTAAACCAACGCCGGGGTTCACCGATACACGAAGCAACGGTTCCACAACGATTTCGACTATAGAATGTACACATCGCGTAGGAAAGAGCTCCGTTAGAAAAAACACAAAAAGCGGAAACCGGTAAAATCTCCCCCATTCCGTCAATACCATTTGAATTTTTAATGGAAAAGAATGGATTCGCCCAAGCGGAAATGTGTCCTCATGTACACCTTTATACGTCTCATATCTACATACACTTATATCCACGCAGGGGTTCCTCCCCCTCGTCCTTCTCCTCCTACACGCCCGCGAGGAAAGGGAAAGGTTTCAATTTCCCGAGAGATCCGTTCTATCCGATGCGCGAGGCAACGTTGCGACGAGATCCTCTTCTTAAACGAGTGGGGGAGGGAAGGGAGCGGGGGAGGAGAAAGCAAAAGGTGGGGTGATTCTCGCCGAGAGGTTAATACCGACGTGTGGGTGGTATCGACGCGTTGCCGATAGGCCCGAATCCCTCAGATTTTACGTCGCGTATCGATCGAACGTTCGCGCGCGTTCCTCTCTCGCCGATCTATTACCCCGGCAGAGGAGTTACACGCGGAGTGACCTCGTCTCCCTCGACATATTTATTTAAGGACAGGTTTACGAGCTGCGTGAGTAACTCGTTTTATAACCCTTCCCGTGGTATGGCACCTCTCTCTCTCTCTCCCTCCCTCCCTCTCTCCCTTTCTCTTTATCCTTCTCTAAAGGCTCTCGGGGTTGGATCGTGAAACGACCCGAGAAGGAGGTCCTCTCGAAGTTCAACGGTTACGTTCGCCCCGGAGGCACGGGCCTACCGTAAATGGCCCGCGCCGTGGCCCCGCCATTGGTACCCGGCGTACATGTGTACGTGTGTACCCGGAGACCGAGTACACCTGCCTGCAGAGCCGGGACGAGCATTTCGGAGAGCCGTCTGTATTATGTATATCAGGAGGATACTTCACCTCCCCGCGAGCAGACGTTGTTTGCCGTCTACCTGTCTGCCGGCTTCTTTCACGGGGCTTCGCCTTACCGTGCAGGCGCCGCTTTACAGAACGAACGTGCTGATGCTCGCGCGCCAACGTGAGAGTAGGTACAGTTTGTTCAGGTGCGTGGCGCGTTTTTTGGTCGGTAGGAAATGGGGGAGGAGATTGGTTCCACTGCCGTTGTGTTTCCGAGGCGAATGAGATTCCGCGAATGAGCCGGGATTGAATCGTCTAATTGGGAATTTCTTTTTCGGGGGCGTATCAGATATTCAGCAAGACGTATGGTAGAGTGCCCTCTTCTATGGTTCTTTGATATGTCGTATGTACAGAGGAATGCGTCGATCGTTTATTTCAATTCAGGTCTGTCTCGCTGGCTGTTCAAATACGGACCTGTGCTGCTATTATTTACCTAACGAGTACCAGAAGCCTGCTCGTTGAATAGGTACCGATAATTGCCGCTCTACGCGCAACAATGAGCTGGTTCTATCGTAAATGTGTCACATCTTTCCATGTGAATTATAACAGCAAACGAGCGAAAGGCATTACCAGGTATCAGTATCCCGATGTTGGGACATACGCAATTTATCGCCTCCTTTCTATATTGTTTATCGTATCGCCAGCCAGGTCACGTGATCATCATAATCAAAGCATACATCATATACCCAGCACGCATTTTTCATATCCGCGAGACAATTTAGGGAACTGTACCTACTTTTTACGATGATGTATGTACCTAAGTGTCTTGCGCACTTTGTTAAACGCGTTTCCAACCAACCGAATAGAGGGCATATATTATAATCTCCGAAAACTCCCCGTATTCACACACACAAAATATGCCGCTCGACCAATTAGAGTCCCTTAAATTCGAAACGTCTAGATCTGTCCACAGCGTCAGTTTGACTCGGATAAAAAATCAGAGGCCCGGGGAGTCACGCAGCCCCTCCCATTTATCATCTAGTCCCGTCCCGTCCTGCACCCCTTTCAACCCGGTATCCCGGACACTCGCCCGGACGGTTCGGCTCGTATCTTGCCGCAAATACTTTTTGCGTTATCTCCTGCATTTCACCCCATCGAACGAGGCCGATCGTTGCACTCGCGGCGTTCGTGCCGATACGTCAGACCCGTCGTATCGTCGACGTATTATTTACGAGTCGCGACTACCGGCTTTATTTTTCGCGCGTGTGCACCAAAACCCCTTCTGTTGGCGAGGTCCCGCGCTCGATAAATCAGTGATATCCCTGCAGAGGGCCGGAGGGGGGTGCGAGAGGCACGAGAAGGGTGGAAGTTAAATTGTACCGGTTCTCTCTCTCTCTCTCGACGGTAACCTTCCGCGCGAGTCAAATCGATGCGACGCGCTTATCCGAACGATTGTACGCGACGTCGCGACGCGCGGCAGCTGCAACGATCGCGCGAAACAGCTGATTTCTCGAAGGCTGCAGCGGCCGATCGCCGCGCGCGCCCTTTGCTCTCTTTCTCTCTCTCTCTCTCTCTCTGTTTGCACCCCGTCCGTCGAGGGCACTCGGCGCACGTTTCAACCCTTCCGAAGATTCGCCCCCGGGCAACGATCCGCGCCCGCCACGATTCGCACCGTCGACTCGCGGCCAACGGTCCTCGGAAATCAATATAGCGACCCGCGCGAAGGATCAGCTCGACGGGACGGGGCCCCTCTCTGTATCGCGAACCTACACTGCTCGCAGGCAAGGAATCGCGCCGGAAGCACGATTTCTTTCGCGCCGCCGGCTGGTTTCCGCTTTCGTTTACCGTCGGAATTGTGCGCGTTCGTTGGCTCGTACAAATGCGGCACGATCGACTGCACTTCTCGTCCGGCGAACGGATCGGGAGGGAGGATAACTCCGGGGGAGCGCCGGATGATTTAACGCGCTGCGTTGCGGTGAGACATTGTGCGCGATTTCTGTTGCGTGTTGCAGGATGCGCGCGGGCATTTTGGAACGCCAGGGACAGGTGACGCGCGCGAAGCGGCGGATGCGATTGAAAAATATCGCGTTTCCCCTTTTCGAACCTTCGTCGGCCTCGTATTTCAGGGTTACGCCTAGGTACCGGTGACACTATCGTTCGATGGCTGTTAATTCGATAATATTTTTCTCGCTTTCAGGCGCGATATCGCGCGAGGAATGTCAAATAACTTTTCCACGAGCAATCACCCGAAATGGAAATGGGCTACTTGGGAACGACCTTCTCACTCTATTCGTTAAATGCGCGCATCATGGGTCGCCGATAGCGTTAATAACCGCGATATTGCCTTTGAACGGTTGCGGGGGGTTGCTTTGCGAGAACGTGAGGATGGGTTACATCGTTTGCAGGTTCATTGCTCGTATATTATATATGCATACCTACATCTATAGAGAGACTTTCATTATACCGAGCATTTGAACAGAGTATCTATAATTGATGTAACGTATTAATTAAATATATTGAACGGTCGCTTTGCGAGTGATGCGCGAAACATTCAACGCTCGATGCATTCGTATAAACTCTGAGGGGGTCAGTTTCGTCCGTTATAGCCTTAAATAAATACGCATAGCTCCGTATATAAATCACGGATGAATAATTAATGAAATCTCCCGGGCGCCCGACATTTTTCCGCGATAAATATTTTGCTCGCGAAGTGTTACTTGATTTACCGTGTAATTACACGTTAATGAACGCTGGTAAAACTTTGGTCCTATAATGGCGGGGCCACTCGGAGGTAAAATCGATAGACTGTAAAAACGCATGTTTCTCCCTCGGCTAATTAAACTAGAGTGTTCGCTCATTAACTCGCGGTGGAAGAAAGTATGCACGGGCACCGCGCGTGGCTTGCGCGGTGTCGAAGGGGAAACTCGAAAGCACGTCAACCCCCGCGATACTCCGGAATAGCGACTCCTCGCGCACGTATGTACCGACTGCGTTGTGTTGCCGCGTTGATGATGACGGGCGATGGCTGTTCAAATATCGATCAGGCTTGTTATCGGTACGCCGCGTATGTGTGTTGCGTGCAATTATATGAATGCTGTAATACCGCCTTACCCGGTTTGGTAAAGCAACGCGGAACATCACCCTTGAAATTCTAATGCGGATCCGACAGATTACCACGATTCGATAATTCTCTCTGATAGAAATTTCACGGGAACGAACGCCGACTCAATTGTCTGTACTTGGCAATAATTATTTGGTCGAACTTAATCGATCGTGTAACGAAGTTAATAATAAATTTAATGTCGAGTTCATTCACGCCTCTTCGTTTAGAATACATTTGAATTCCGATTACCCCGAACCTTATCTTCCAGACGTATAAATTATAGTTGATATATCCCGTTACGAATCAATGATCCCTCTCGTAGATATATATATATACAACGCGAGATAATAAATCCTGATTTACCCGTATCTGGTAATAATTCAGTCGGCGTGAATCGACGGTCCGTTATGCGCTTAATAATCCAAAAAATCAATGCCTCTCTCTCAGTCTCCCCACGGAACATACCCTACCATTCATCCTCCTTGACTCGAGCTTATATTCTCCCCGATCACCATCCGCGCGTCCATCGTCAGCGCGTGTCGCTCCACACGCGCCTCCCCGGCCCGTCCCTCTTGTCGCTCCCTTCTCGCGCCTCCAATTTCACTCCGACCCCGCCGCGGTGTTCATCCCGCTCCTCGAGAGGTTCGAGCACCCACGAAGCGACACTACTACACCGACGCGATAGGAGCGGCGCGCAGGCACGATGCTCCCGGCGCGTCTCGCGCATGCGAGAGTTTTGTTCTTTCAACGCGGGCGGCGCGTGCGCGCGCGCGCGCTTCTTGCCTTCGGACATCTGAATACAATGTCTCCGGCCCATAAATTGTTCAACATAAATTAAAAGACAGATACCCACCACCGCGAGCTTCTCGAGAAATAATTGTCATCCGAGAGATCTCTCTCTCTCTCTCTTCCTCACCCCTCGCGAGAGGAAGAGAGGTTGCACGGTACAGTTTACTCCCGACACAAAGAGCTTTCCTCCGGTTCTTCTCTCCGAGACTCGCACCGCGCGCATAGTGCGCGCTACGTCCCCTCGTAATAGGCACCTCGGTGCGACGCAAGGTGCGAGTTAGTTTTAATTCATTCTACCCGCCTTTCTCGAGACTAATTAATGCTAATAGGTGTCTCGAAGTGTCGCGCATATACGCAGTCCTGAAAGAGCCTCTCTCGTCGTCGTTATCAGCCGCATACCATACGTCGCTTTAATCCGTTCGTCCGCGACTTCCTCGTCGTCGTCGTCTAGCTGCACGCATTTGTCATTCTCGCGGAGTACGAGTCTTTCCTTTGGCTCCTCTACTTTTTTCTTTTATACCGCTATCTCGAACTCCGTAACGGAGGAACGGATGGATTTCCATACGCGCGCGTACGTCTCGGTGTCGAGACAGAAGAAACGGCTCGGATTATAACTTGTACCATTCGTCTTATTTTATCTACGGTTGTTGGAGTGGTTCGTATATTGCTACTATTCTCTCTCTCGAAGCGTCCGAATGCGGGTTTGCGCGTTATTCGGGGAATCGTCAGGAAGTAAAAAGGGCGTACGAATTTTTCATCGTGGCTTCATTTCATCTTTGCGTGTTAACACACTGAGAAAAATGATCCGGTTAATTTAACCAAAATCCTGGAGACCGTAATCAAATCGTTTGATGAATTACGGATTCTCCAGGTGTTCGGTTTGACTGATCATTTTCTGTTTAGAATAATTAGATACATAGTTAGAATTATTAAACATATACCTAGTCAGAATAACTTGATATTTGGTTCAACTTACTAGTATTTTGGTTAGAATAACTAAACTCGTTTAATCAGATGCGCTTTGCCATTTTAAACAAGTTATTTTTCTCAGTACGAAGAGGGGATTTGGGAAAATTGAATTTTAGACAAGAACCGGTTAATTAAATAATTGCTGGAATGATTGCCGAGTATATTGTATGTAAGGTAGGTTTACCAAAAAATCCTACCGGAATACTTCATCTCGTATGACTTCATTTTTATTTTTAATACCTACCACAATAGTTCTCGAAGCGTTATAAATATTAATATACTTCTTAGCATACATTTCCACTATCACCACAACCACCTGCAGCATGACTTACGTTAATTTAATTTGTTCTCCTACGATTCACCTACGCGTCTAGTCCTCTACCCGCAGGCATCCGTCAGTCCTTGCGCGAAATAAAAGTTCTCACCCTCTCCGCCTCGCACCTCCTATCTCATCCGTCCCTTCGTGGGCGTCGTGAAAGAACGGACGAATTTCCATACGTACGTATATATCCCTCGCGTCTGGGAGGGAGAGAAATAACGTGTCGAGTTATTACCCACCTTCTGCGGATTCTTTGGCTGAAGGCGGTATTCCAAGGGTACCTATATGTCGCTACATAAGTGCTTATATACATGCTCACACATAAAATACCAGTCAAACCGTATATATGCGGAGTAAAAAAGCAGACACCACCGCGTGGAAATACTAAAAAGTATTTATTCCTTCCGTATGCACTTCCTGATTGTGCGTACCACTTTTTCAATTTCCATTCCAACGACGTCCAATTCTTTTTATAACAAGTAACGGAAATCATTAAAATTTTGCTATTTTTAAAAAGAACTTAAAGGAAAGACCCCTTTGAACCTCGCTTAATCCCTCGAAGAAAGTTCCTCCTCGCTCATTTACATGTATATAAGTATACCAACCCCTTCCTGTTGATGATCCCACCCAAATTATAAACTCGAATTGGAAAATTCCTCGGATTCCCTCGTTAAAACAATTTCCCACCGATATTTATATGCCGGTCTCGTCAATTAAACTTTCCCGGGGGAATCGGGAGGCCCCCGCACGTCTATAGAGTCCTTTCGAATTCCCGCCCGGGTAGAATTCTTTGCTTCGGAGCCGTTGTCGTCGTCGTCGTCGTCGTTGCCGCCGTCGCCGTTGTCGTATGCCCAAAACTTTCTGGGCGGAATCCGCGTCGCGAACAGCATTCCCCGTCGTTCGAGTCCAAACGAAGCACCTACCCCGAATTCCGCGGCGTTCCGGCCCGTCGCGCGCTCGTTCTTGCCGCGAGGCGCCGCGGCGCACGACGAACGCCAAGGGGAAGATATACGTATATACGCGTACATACACGGCGCAATTCTCAACCGAACCTTTCTTCCGCTTCGGGCGCGGTTACACAGTGCCGCGAGCACGCGTATATATACTTAAGACGAAGCGATAAAAATGAATTATTCTTCCGCACTGACGGAGCGGTAGCGGGGCGAGCGCGCCCGACTGCAGAAGAGGGAGAACGAACGAGATAGTCACGCGTATTTCTCGAAGGCACCGCGTCCTCCCGCTACTTCTGCGAGGCGAAGAGACGACGGTCCGGGAAATCGCGCGATTCGGTTTCGTTTTGCTCGTTACGTCTCAGGCGGAAAAATTCGATATATTTTCTATATAATCCATATTGTCGGCCTAATTTTAAAACCTCGTCAGTCAAAATTGTTATAAAATTAAGATTTTATGTTATAGTGCTTTAGAATTTAATTATCTATCCTTCTGCAAAACCTCGTAAAATGTCTTTAATAAACTGACTTACGAGGTTTTAAAATTAGGCCGAGACGATATGTGGTTTTGGTCACACATGTATGAATTTTATATTATTTCTATTTCGCGCACGGAGAAACATGGATTTGGAATGAGGTGTCCACATTCTGGCACTAACAAGGAAACGTTTCGAGGCCGCCGCTTCCGATCTTGATGAAACTTCGTAAATTTAAAGTTTATCAAAAAATAAGAGACCCCTATTTTTTTATAGCGGCCCAATTTTGGTTTAAGGGGGTGAAATGGACCCCTGAATTTTCACCCCCTTCAAGCTATCTCCGAAACGAAGCGAGATAGATGAAAACTTTCAATGTACGTTTTGTTTGGTTTTTTTAGTATAATAAAATCCCCTAAACAGATTTTGAAAAAAAGCATTATTTTTCAAAAAAAAAATTTTTTTATCTAATTTTTCGAAATTTCGGTTTAGTCATGTGGACAAAAATTTAGGAAATTTTATTACAAATTCAACCATGTATGACATGATATATTTCCCTCCTACAGTTTTGCAAATTTCTAACTTTTATGTCTGATAATGAGCGGGCTACCAATGGCAGTGACGGGATAGGTCGGGGGTTATTACTTCTATGTATTTTAATGCCACTTTTCTTTTATTTAATAAAGTTCAACTTCTATGGCTCATAATTATGACAATAATGGTATTCCGTGAAAAAATGTTTCATACAAAGTTGTTTCTTACACCAAGCACACGTAATAACGGCAATATCGCCACATATGTGGCATCGTGGTTCCGAGTCCTGTGCAAAACAAAATTCTACAGGATGTTCAAATTCAGGAGGTCTCCTGAATATATATCCACTCTTGAACCACGAATATTTAATAAAGTTAGTAAACCGTGGTGAAGAAAACTGATTATGAGTAAGAGATTGAAGTTTTAAAATATTATCTCTCGAATGAAGGTTAATATCGTAATTGAAAAGAGTTACAATATCTGAAAACCTCCTTACAAAATTCTTCCACATTCGAAAGCCGTATACGTCTAGCGGAATATTATCAAAATAAAATGGACAAAAATTGTTCAGAAATCTTATTAATAAATCCGACCGTTAATTTATTTATATTATTTCCTGTTTGTGTGTAAGTAACTAATAATTCACTCACAGGTTAGATAAAATTGTCTGAATTTTTATAGTTTTTTGTTGGAATCATTTTTTTCTTTACTTTTCTTCTTCGCGTACTGTTTCCTCCAGTACTCCTCACATTCTTGCAGCTCTCGTTCTACTTCGGCCATGGATGGTCCTGTTGTGCGGAATGTCAGATCCAGCGATTTCCCGGGAGACGGCAATGGTATGTGCCCATTTTTAAGATCCTCCACGATCTTCTCAAAAGTCGGTAACTCGTTTGAACCCATCACTTGAATGATAGACGCAGCCAATGAAACTGAAGCTCTTTGCTTCTCGGCCCTGTATATATACTCCTCGAAAATGCCGTAAACAACATTCCTGTTATTTGTAGGGTTGCCTTATATGGCCCCGGTGATGCGAAAGAGGGAGTTTAGTTCTTTGGACAAGCTTTATTATTAGTTGGCTCTGTGCCCATGTAAAAATATTTTCGTACGCGCTCTCGAGTTTCGTACGCGGACTCCGAGGATGATGGCCCCTTTTTGGGAAGTCGGACCTCCCACCCTCTCCAGTCTGTTTCGTTCTTGTGAGGCGACTTCATTATATATAAGGAAGCGAAAGAGAAAGCTTTTTAGTCTGAATATTCAGTTTCTATGGTGCACAGCAGTTCATATTATTATTATGGCAATTATAAATCCGATCAATGTGTTAACTTTATTGGTGGCCGTTTTCAGTGTACCAAATGGAAGAGAAACTCCAATGAATAGTGCAGAAGTGCAATTGAAAGATTTATTACAAAATATTATTATACGTAGCATGGAGGATTCATCATTTCGAGTCGAACATGAAAATAAATTGGAATTGGAAGATTCAATCGAGGATAGTGAAATGCACGCTGTTAATACTGACTGGCTGGAATCGGATGTCGAGGATGTTCCTCACATAGAAACCTCTATACCTCCAGAACCATATCCCTGTACACCCGATGAAGAAGCGGTTAGCTTTGAATATAAACAAAGTGCCATAGATTACTGGAACAGTGGGAAGAAAAGACGTCGAACCGTAGCAGCAGTTCAACATCAGTTTAAAAAAGTGAAATCTGATAGACAATTACGAAGATGGGCTGCGCAAGTAGGACAGGGGGGTACTCAAAATGATAAATTAATACGCATAGCGAAATATACTTTTGATAAATTTGTAGAAGCTAGTAGATCGAAAATAATAGTACATAATGTAGACCTTAAACGATGGGCTTTACAAGCAAAAGAAGTAGAGAATCTTCCAACCTTCAAAGCAAGTCAAACATGGTTGAGGTCATTCAAGAAAGCATATAGAATTGTCTCTCGAAAGATCACAAAGTTTGTAACGAGAAAAAACGTTGAGGGTGAGGAAAGTTTGAAAGTACGAAGCCATGCCTTCGTAGAACAAGTGAAGCCACTCATTACACAATATGGACCACAAAATGTATTTAACTCTGATCAGAGTGGATTTAATTTAGAAATACATTCTGGCCGAACTTTAGCTACATCGGGGCAAAAAAAAATTTAGCTGTGGTACAATCAATATCTTCTACAACCCACAGCTATACTATACAACCCACCATATCTGCTGATGGAAAACTACTGTCGCCTCTTTATGTGGTATTAAAAGAGGCTAGTGGGCAATTGGGAGAACGAGTGCAACAAACCGTGTTTAGGCCGCCAAATGTATACTTCATGGCTTCCAAATCTGGGAAACTTACAACCGATCTCATGAAAACATGGCTGCAAGAAGTTTACTTCCCTAACACTGGATCTACAAGCGTCTTACTGCTGGACTCTTGGAGTGGACAATGTGAGCGAAGTGTTCGAGAAGCTACACCAGAAGACAAGACAATAATATTAATGACGATTCCACAAGGCACCACCGGACTGATTCAACCGCTAGACGTATACGGATTTCGAATGTGGAAGAATTTTGTAAGGAGGTTTTCAGATATTGTAATCTTTTCAATTACGATATTAACCTTCATTCGAGAGATAATATTTTAAAACTTCAATCTCTTACTCATAATCAGTTTTCTTCACCACGGTTTACTAACTTTATTAAATATTCGTGGTTCAAGAGTGGATATATATTCAGGAGACCTCCTGAATTTGAACATCCTGTAGAATTTTGTTTTGCACAGGACTCGGAACCACGATGCCACATATGTGGCGATATTGCCGTTATTACGTGTGCTTGGTGTAAGAAACAACTTTGTATGAAACATTTTTTCACGGAATACCATTATTGTCATAATTATGAGCCATAGAAGTTGAACTTTATTAAATAAAAGAAAAGTGGCATTAAAATACATAGAAGTAATAACCCCCGACCTATCCCGTCACTGCCATTGGTAGCCCGCTCATTATCAGACATAAAAGTTAGAAATTTGCAAAACTGTAGGAGGGAAATATATCATGTCATACATGGTTGAATTTGTAATAAAATTTCCTAAATTTTTGTCCACATGACTAAACCGAAATTTCGAAAAATTAGATAAAAAAATTTTTTTTTTTGAAAAATAATGCTTTTTTTCAAAATCTGTTTAGGGGATTTTATTATACTAAAAAAACCAAACAAAACGTACATTGAAAGTTTTCATCTATCTCGCTTCGTTTCGGAGATAGCTCGAAGGGGGTGAAAATTCAGGGGTCCATTTCACCCCCTTAAACCAAAATTGGGCCGCTATAAAAAAATAGGGGTCTCTTATTTTTCGATAAACTTTAAATTTACGAAGTTTCATCAAGATCGGAAGCGGCGGCCTCGAAACGTTTCCTTGTAAGTACTCAGAGTCTGGCGTTATGTGATCGACTAGTGAAAAACTCGAGTTTTTACAAAATATTGCCATATAAAGTAGTATTTAATTCCCCTCGTATGGCAAAAATCAGTACAATATCGCATATTTAAAAAAAAATATTTGGTATTTTTTGCAATTCAGCCAACGGACAGATGGAGAAAAACGAAAAAATAGGAACTGGCAAGGAAGAAAAACAGTATTTATTTTCCTCTATACCTATGCACGTTAGTTATATTGCAAAAAATTCCAAATTATTTTAAAATATGCTATATTGTACTAATTTTTGCCATACGAGGGAAATGAAATGTTATTTGTATGCTAATATTTTGCAAAAATTCGAGTTGTCACTCCAGTACTACACAATCAATTACATAATGCCAGAAAGTGCCCCCATTTCAAATCCATTTTTCTCCATAGTTAATTTTTAACAACGATTCACTTGTATGGATTTGTATCCCACATACATATGTCATTCAGTCTTAATTCCATTGTTATCTTACACCAAAAGTGGTCTATATGAGTCCACACTTCAGAATTTTTTACTGCGTATGGATTATACAAACATTCAAAAATCTATGTATAGTTCTGATATAGTTAATATAGAAGTCATGTATGATTCATATATGACCAAAACCGCATATGGATTATATACAAAATATATAGAACTTTTCCGCCTGAGCGTGCAAATCGTGTCGATATTTTTCGAGTAAACTCGCGCGACCAGGGAAATAGTCTACTGTTTCGTAATACGCTCGAAGAGGAGAGGGGTGTACACTTTGAGATCTCGAGTAGAAACATCCCCGTAACGCACGACGGTGAATAGGGACGGAGAGCCGGTCGCGCGCTCTCCCGTGTCGCGTGTAAAAACATGTTTTGCGAATGTGCCGATCTAACATCGCATTTCAATAACCATTCCATAAATAGCCCGTCGGATTTGGAGCTCACCCTCCCTCTTGTTCCCTCCCCATCGTACCACTCCTGCCGCCACCTTCGCCCTTCTCTCTCCGCACGCATTTTGGCAGTGCGCCCATGCAAATGAAAACAAATACTTTCCCTATATGCCGCGTTATTGCCTCCTTGATGTATGCTTTTATAAGCGGAACGAATGGTTATTACCCACCCGACTAAATATACGGGGTTTTGCGTTCGCATCCCGCGGAGGGGGTCGCGATAACTTCATTTTCCTTTGAAGACTCCTCTCCCGCGCCGCCGAGTCGATGGTAATGCGGGTTGCGCGATGTCTCTTCGTTTGCCTCTTCGGGGGACGCGAAGATGTGCTGAACGAGATGAAGCCGAAGGTTCGGTATGGGGGTGGTTTCGTTGGCGCCGGCTCGATACGCTCGATGGCGGCTGTGTTTACGGGGCATATTTGCATTGGGCGCATTCGAGATTTTCTCCTCGTGTTTGCCTAAAATATTTTGTCGTATCGCATCTCGCGCGCCACGTACACCGATTGTTCGTTCCATTTCATTTTCTTTTCTCTTCAAATGACGCTTCGCCGAAGGCTATCGAGCCGAGTTGCGTGTATATCGAGGACATAGCTGTTTCTCTGCATTTCCGCATCCGAATGGTTAATCCGCAATCTGCCGTAAACAGTCGAAACTGTATATCGATTACACCGTGCCGATAGATTCCTGTGATAGCAGCGGGCCGTAGTCGTAGGCCTTTGAATCCTCCTTCCGTCTCCCGACGCGATATATCTAAAGGGATAGGCGAAACTCTAACCCTGGCATTTGGAATTTATGTGAACCCGGAAATACCCGCGGTCAATACGTTGCTGTACAGGAACTCCCTCCCGCCAAATTCCGTCACCGCTCCACCTCGCCGGACACCGTCCTCTGCCCCTTTTTGACGTCTCGATATAGTAATATTCCGCGGTAAATAACAATGTAAAATAATAACCCGTAGAAATATACCTAATAATAAATACCACATTTAATGTGAAATTTATCCGGATATCATCCTCTGCCCCTTTTTGACGTCTCGATATAGCAGTTTCACGGTAAATAATACTAAAAAATAACCCGTAGAAATATAATAACAAATACCATATTTGAGGGGGTCAGAAGCCAAGGGGTCCAAGTGTATAAGGTGTATGAATGATTCATACAGCTTATACACTTTTGAGGCAAGGGTAATTGCAGGTATTTTTAAAGAACAAGAATACTTTAATGTGGAGCGTCTCGGAAAACTTGTATTTCTACTTGGACCCCTTGGCTTCTGACCCCCTCATTTAATGTGAAATTTATCGTGTAAAATCACTTTACAACTCCTACCAAAAATATATTCTTAATAGATTACATCGAATAAAGTGTAGACACCGAAGTTCTCCGACACGGAAAGAATATAATCCTGCTCGGTTAAGAACCGAGCAGATTTTCGGATACGAGCGACGTTCGTAAACATTTTGCATGCATCTCGACGCGCCCGCGCCGTCGAAATTATAACGGGCGCTTAAAAGAGCGCCGTGAGAGATCATTCCTGACCCCAGCGGTGCGTTCGAAACGACGTCGTTACGCCGCGAGCGGAGGACGTCCCTTCCGCGTAAGGAAAAAAAACATCAAAGTCTTCGCGTCCTGAGAATCCCTCGGAGCGCGGCGTATTCGCCGTCCATAAAGTGGTGCGAGGTTCGCGAGCGAGACGGGCCTATCTATATATCTATACGTAGGCGGCTATACGACGGGGTCGTCCCCGGAACAAAAACGCGGAAGAAACATCGCCCGTCCCACATTTGTATTTCGCGGAGCGCGGAGACTGAGCATATTTAGTACATTGTCCTATTTCACAAAGCCTGTAATATAACGTTATACGGAGCATGTAAGTTACGACGGCGTACGTTTATCCCCGGCGGTTTCGAGCGGCAACGCGCGCGGTAGCGGCGTAGCTGTACCTATAGCGCGCGCGGGAGAGCAACGGCTGAAACCGGAGTTAGAGGCCGTTGTAAGGAATTGCACTTCGGGCACACGAGCGCGTTCGGGCGGTGCACCACCACCGCGCGCGGGCGATGTTACGCGGGGAAACAAAGTTTCCCGGGCTACTGCACGGCGACGATGTCCGGAAGTCGAACGAGAGTGGAGTGGGACTTCCGTGGATTATATACAGAGAAAACGAGCTTAGTTGGATCTGTTGAAAATTACTTGCCGTGTCGCAAGTAATTATTTATTTACATCAATGGAATTGTTTAATACATCAATTTGATATCTCTTCCTTACAATCGTGTGAAATAGCACGCGATTGCACGGAAGAAATATCAGATTAATATGAAAAAAGATCAAATTGATCTAAATAAATGTAATAATTACTTGCGACCCCGCAAGAAATGTTTAATAGATCCAACTAATCCTTTTTCTCTCTGTACGGTTATCTCTCGGGAGATTTGCACATCCATCGTTCTTTTTAATTCTTTTTATTGATTGTATTAATCGATCTTCACATTAGGTATATGTTATGTGTCGAGCCGCTATAGCTATCCAATAGCAAGCTAGACGCAATTCTCACCCTTATATCGTTGCGGTTACGATCGATAGACATTTTTCCCGTTCATCGATCGCACCCCCCGTGTCTACGTAAATGTGGAACGAGAAGAAGGAGACTGCTATGCGCACCGATGAAGAGACTGACAGAGAAATTCAAATTCAAGCGGAATCAAGAAACAGATCTTACACCCCCTCGGAATGTCGATAGAATAGAGAACCGCCCCGCGCGTCTGCCGCATCCATCCTCGCTGATCACACACACACGCACGCACGCACACACACACCGTTTCATCAATATTAATACCGAGCCTGGAGGAGCGCTCGGCTAAACAGTTTTATCTCGACATTGAGAATTCAATCCAGCCGGTGCCAGCAGCGACGTTCCCGATTTTTATTATTTTTCTTTCGAGCGCTTTTTTAATATTGCCCCTCTCCGTTTATACATATGTATGAAGAAATTTTAATGCTCCTCCGCCGCGTGCTCGGCGCACGGGGGAACCGCATCGTGTCTCTGCGCGTATATATTTCGCACGTGGCTGAGAGACTCGAGGAACTTGGCATAAGTTGGAATGGATGGATAGAGCGTCGAATCGAAAATTCGAGGGCAGTGGTTGAAGCGCGCGTATCCGTGTGCGTGACGTCCGGGAAGCGATGTCGAGAACTCGGCTCGGTATATTTTTTTTACAGATTTCTTGTACAGTGGGAAAAATAACGCATACCATGTGAGACTAAACTTGTTCGCCAGGAAAAAAACTTCAATCATTATTATCTCATTATCTATGAGCTTTTGGCTTATAAGTACCTACTCGTATAATAGGTACTTTTTTTAAGATTACATTTTTATCTACAATAAAGTCTTATATCAGTGTAGCCCAAAAGTTCATAAATAATATGTTAATAGATTGAAATTTCTTTCTTGGCGAGTAAGTTTAGTCTCATGTGGTAGATTCGATGGGACATTATTATAGAGGATGAATTTATTTATTTTTTAAAAATTCTTTCATCTTTTTTTTAGTTCAACGCGCAGAAAATTGACGCAATTCGTTCTCGAGTTCGCCTCGCACTCACTAATGATGAGTAGGTACGTCGTTACAAATGCATCAGGTCAATGACCCGCGTCGTCAGCTGTCGCGTCGACAACGTTTCGTCATGTTTGCCGAGGTGGCGAATATTTATATGAGCGCTCTTCTTACTTCCTTGATTATATTATAGTCTGCACTTTTAATTATACCGCGATGTTGAAATGCATCGACCATATTTTTACGAAGAATACTTTTAATGCCAACTTTGATATTATTAAAGATATTCGGTCGCTTAAAAATATTCCTCGGTACACAGAGAAAATGAATTAGTTGGATCTATTAAAACTTACTTGCGGGGTCGCAAGTAATTATTTATTCAGATCAATTAGCTTTTTTTCATGTAAGTAAATTTGATATTTCTCCCTTGCAATCACATACTATTATACTTCACGTGATTCTAAGAAAGAGATATCTAATCGATGTATTAAAAAATGTCATTGATACAAATAAATAATTACTTGCGATCCTGCAGGTAATTTTTCAGTAGATCCAACTAATTTTTTTTTCTCTGTGTACCGCCGCCGATGTCCTACGCTTACAGAGGGAAGCTGGCGCATCGATGATTATGGCACCGCGCTTCATACAGTGCCAATATTCGGTCGTCGAATTTCGGAAGGCAGCCAACTGTTCCGCAAAGTCGGTTATCGGATTATACACCGCGGTGTCGATGCTCACAATTTGCGAGAGAGCGTGAGTTTCCGAGTATTATGTAATTAGCGGTAAATCTGGTAATAGGTCGCAACGGTGCAGCGCGCGCGCGGGGCTCCAACTCGCGCGGGCCACGAACCAATCGCATTAGTGCCGTACGAACGTGCCTCCTCGAGTCGTACGCTACGTGCCAACCCCCGGCCACCCTCTTTTCCTCTTACGCTCTTCTCGCCTCTTCGTCTAGATACATAATGCAATGTTATACACGTGGGAAACCTCCGTACGTACATCGCGCGCTGCGCTTGTGCTACAGATATTTATCCGGTTAACCGACGTACACTTCGTTGCGGGCAGTCGTCGCACTCGATGGATTCGTTAATGCCCCGTCATCTGGTTATCGCGCGATCGACGTTGAAAAGCTTTTCGCGAGCACCCTCCGTTCTGCTTTTGTCGGAATGACGCGAAAAAGTTCGGATTAGTAGGGGGGAGAGAGAGAGAGAGAGAGAGAGAGAGAGAGAAATGGAGCACATCGCGAAATGAAAAATGTCACGTCCCTAATTGAAATACGTGGGTTAGCTACCTCTATGCACTCGTCTCGCGATGTCAGCCGGTTGAAAGCCTGAAATTCATTACGTTCGACCTTGCGTCCGTATAACGCAAGTATTCATGTACGAGTATCTCTGGTAGATAAATATATTCGGATAAAATGTTATTTTCCAAACGGAGAGGTTGCGAAAAGTATACTGAGAAAAATAACCTGGTTAATCTAAACAAAATCTTGGAGACCATAACCAAACCGTTTGGTAAAATATGGATTCTCCATTTGTGCTTGGTTAAACTAACCATCTTCTGGTTGGAATAACTAGACACGTAATTAGAATATCGAAACATGTATAATAATTAGAATGACTGAATATTTGGTTGAACTTACTAGTATTTTGGTTAGAATAACTAAACTCGTTCAATCAAATGCATTTTGTCATTTTAACCAAGTTATCTTTCTCAGTGTACCTCCACTTCTTTGACTCGTCAACGAAGAGCTCCGTTACGGAACAATTTCATAACCGCTCGATGCTTCGATGCACTTCCCGTTCTAAAGTCCATAGATCATATGTATGTGAAACGTAAACGGCGTCGCACTCGACACCCTTGAATTAACGGAACCCCCGATGGCAGTATCATCATTAACATGATGCGTTACCCAGTCCGTCCCGGCTCAGGACTTCTCCACTTCGCTCCGCCACTCCAACGTGCTCGACTTCACTTCACACTCCGCGCCGCCACACCTCGTCCATCCGTGATTCCAGCTACACGGTGTACACGACATATCGCGACGTATCCAACGCTTCAGCCCTCCCGGTTTTTGTCGATTTCTCCAGCCGTTCCGGAAACGAGCGAGGGACGCTCGCTCGAAATCCCCCGCGAATGCTCTTCGGCGCCGATTGATTCTCGACGGTTGATCCTTCGCTACGTCGCGCCTTCCGCGTGGGGACGCGGAGCGACAACCGTATCGCAGCTGTGCGCGTCGTGCCGTTACAGTGAGAAATTGCGTCATCACATAGCGCCGTAACACCGAGTCGAGGGTGCTTCGGTGTGCCTATTTGTCGTAACCGTTTAACTTCCGTGAAACACTTATTAGGACACAAGTGTTCTCGGCCTGGTTGAAGATGTCTTTCGACCCTCACACGGCGCACGTGTGCGCTGGTGCAACGCGTGCTAGAAAAGAGACACGGCCCGTGCTCGAAATGGTTACGCTTACTTTTATTGACAGTGTGGTGATAATGGGCGTGGGTACAACGCAGACGCGTGATTGCGAATATTATTTTATCAGGTATTAACGTCGCGCTCTTAGTAGTCGTGAAATGAAAAAGGAAACAATATCGGAGTTTCGTGGGTTAATTAATACAAATTGTGGGAGTATGCTAAAGCTTGCCGACGATGTAAAAAATTAAGAAAAAAATACAAAATCGCCCGAGCACTTCGTATCAACACCCGTTCCACCGGGCAGACAATAAGCGCGAACAGATGTTACAACCGAAGATATTTATGCCTTTATTATACCGCCTAATTAGCTCGCTCCTGGTCGCTTAAACCCTTCCAGATATACAGCCCGAATTTCTGCTTCGGCTCCGCGGGCTCCGAATCGTTTAAGTCGCCCGGATTAGTGCGAGAGCCAGATTTAGGAGACGCGCAATGAATGATCGCGACTTTTTATCGGTCGAAATGTTGTATAAGGTAGCCTCGTTACGCAGCCCCATTTCGCTCGTCACCTGCAATCTGCAGTCGTTCGTATACACCTATACGTCAAATGAATTCTACTCGGAGACGCACGACTCTGTCGAGTTGACTTATCGGTACAACCAACAATCGGCGCACGCCGCGCGCGTCCTTCCACATTCGCTTCGATCGCTCGGCCATTCATCCTACTTTGAACGATCGGCTTTGCCTTTCGATAAATAAACGAGGCGTGTGAAATACCCAAGACTGGCAAAGAGAGCGAGATGGCGAGAGTCGGCGATCGATTTGCAACGGTGCCAGCTCGTTCGTTCTCGCTCCTTATCCGATTCATCTGGCGCGTATAATTTCTTCTCTTGTTCTCTCTCTTTCTCTTTCTCTACCTCTCCCTCTGTCTTTTACCCCCCCCCCTCTCTCTCTCTTTCTTAGCTAATCTTTTCGTCTCTACATCTCGCACAGTGGTATTCCGGAAGTCTTTCCTTGTGGCCGCGTCTGTACTATTACCTACTCCACAGAGTTTAAGAGGTGCTTATTCCTCTGGTTGTTTAGTGAGGGCGTTTAGGGTCATGGATTTTGCGTGAGGCGATCTTGTCTTTTGTTTATATTACTCATTCAGTTTTATTTCTTCTACTTATTTCTCTGTTTTAGTTGTATTTTCATGTTAATGTTTTTTTTTCTTCTATTTTTAGCGTTCCATTTATATTTTTATGTTCACGTTTTAACACCGTTTTCTCTTTCTCTGTATCTTTCTTCGTATCTGCCCTTAGGAGACTCTGGTCCCAGGGTAAATAAATTGCTTCTTCTTCTTGTTCTTCTTCTCTCTACCTCTCCCTACCACGTAACACAAGGTTTATGTAGACCTCGAGATTTATCGCATGCAAATGCACCGCCCGATGACACGTCCCGATCCAGTGACAAGCGGACAAACAAGCGCAGCAGCGAAGCGAAAGCATTCCTACGATAGTCCGAGTCGTAGAGCAGCGAAAGAGCGAGAGTGAGATGAGGCGCGAGGGGGGTGGCGGGTAAGCGGTGGAGAGAGTCCGACGTATAAATTCGTTGGACGTATCGAGGGTCGACTTCATCGTGACAAGGGAGGCATTCCGGGGACGGTGGTAGGGGCTGTTAAAGCACAGCCGAGAACGAATGTTGCCGGGGTTTCCGACAAGTTAATGGCGACGTTACCGGCACTGCGCGCTCCTAAACGCGTTAGCGATACTTCGGAAAACAGTTTATACTTACCACACGTGGGATCTAACGATCCAACGATTTACGGGCAATCGCGTCGACCGGTGTGCGAGAGCTCGCGTTATCTTTCTTCGTTTTCGATATCGTTCCCGACTCGTTCATGAATTACGTGTACTCCCTATGCGACGCGATATTTCACTTTAGTACTTATATTTGAATACCTGGTAGGACATTTTTTTTCTTTCTCAATCGATGGAAGATGCGACGATAGCTCGTCATAAATCGCTGGACTGTTCTATTTTTTTTTTTTCAATAGGAATCACGGAATTCTTTATTATTTCGTTGTATTGACTTTTTAAAGATTTCGAAACAAAATTACTTCGACAAATTTAACCATTAGTATCTAGAGTTAAAAGTAAGAAGCGAAATTTTAGCTTTTGATGACCTTCGATAGTTCTTCTTCTCCTTTGCGTTTGTTTTCTTCAGTAGAACACTTCATTCCTTACGTACATTTTTTTGGGAGAAAATTTCAAATTTTTGATAATAATTTAACCATTATTATTTATAATCAAAAGTACGAGACGAAATTATAGCTTTTGGCGTTCTTCGACAGTTTTTTTCCCTTTGCGTTCGTATTTCCTTCGGTAGAACACTTCATTCCTTACGTACATTTTTTTTGTAGAAAGGTTCGATATACACTTTTATCCTGAGTAGGATATGATCGATGCGGGTCACGAGTGCGATATGTGAAAAACGTTCTCGATATACCAAGGAGCTGCTATCGTATGTATGTGTACATACGTATGGCTTTTTCTTTTTTTTCCAGCCCAATGACGTGAAACATATGATGTTTCGCAAGGGTCATCCTTCATGCGTTCTACCGTACAATTTATTCGACGAGCCTCGCCGATCTTTCTACACGCCACGCGTGCGTTCGCAACGAATAATTAGTTACTCGCGAGCTCATGCGAATTCCCTCCTTTACTTTCTCGCAGAGACGTTGATTATGAAAATTTTCTAGGAGTGTTTATTATTTTTAATTTTGTAAGGCGTCATCGTGTTCCGAACGAATGATTTGGGAAGATGTAAATTTTTATTTTTAATTCGTTATTATTACATCGTGAAAGAGAGATTGTATTAATCGAATTTTTTTCTTTCCTGTTTCAGGTGAGTAACTTCCACTGCCGCGTTCGTTGATTTAACGATGTTATCGACTTCAGCTTAACGTCATCGTCTGAAAAAGATTGACAAGGTATTTCCTCGTTGTAACATCGACGAAAGTCGCTTATTAGGTACGCAAGGTCGTGGTACATAATCGTTATTTAATGCTCAAAGTTTCGGGCATTGATATGCAACGTGTCCTGAGGGCTGAAGAAAAACAACGATATAAGTTGCATTACATCAGTTGCGTAAAATTTATTCATTTATAAAGGCATTAGCCTTTCCTTTGAACGCTCTTCGTTGAAAAAGTAATTCTATACATAAAAAGAAAATGAAGAAAAATTAAACGTCCTTCTTTCGTGTCTTCAACAATAAATATGCAATCGCGAATGCCGCGCATGTGCGATTGCAGTAGCAGTTGCAAAATTTCACTTCGGATGCCCCGCAACGTTTTTCAAACACACGACACGAGATTCAGTCGATTGCACGTACTCTCTACATTTCGAGTCGAAACTGCCGCGACAGCACTTCATCCTCTTCCGTGTACGCGCGCGAATAACGGATAAGCTCGTCTTCCGGGAATAATAAACGCCACGTGCGTACTTCGCATAAGCACGAACGTAGGTACATTTCGCGTCATCACGTCACACCGATCGAATTACCGAACCCCGCAAGTGTCTCGCGCGACGGCGGATAATGTGGTCTCGGGAACACATCGCCCGGCGACGCGAGCGGAGGCTGTGGGACGAAGTAACCGCGCACAACCGGTGCACTTGGCCCGACGCGGCCGAGCATTAAGCAAGTTTATCACCGCGGAGGGAAGTTGCCGCGCGGAGACAGTCGCGGGATTTGTTATCGCGAATTTTGGGCAACCAAGCGACGCCATACTCCGCGGAAACGGGGCGAACGAGAGCGCGGAGAATAGGGCGGGGACGCGAGCGCGGCATTACCGGCTCTACGAGCCATAAAACTATTCAAGACTCATTGCCGTCGAGTCGATGTCTCTAAACTCCCGAACTCGAGCGGCTTACGGCCGGCGAGAGACTGCCGTATCTGGGTTTGGCACGGATTTCATTGTATATCGGCGCAAAACTGCTCTTAAGCCGTAGTTATACAATCAGCCCGTATGCATAATACACGCGCAGCTGCGGTTTTCGGGGGGAATTTCAGGATAACGAGTACGCGGTTGGCTCGGATTTCGTCGCGCTGATGATTATCGGTAAAACTGCTCTTACGTGCCGTAGTTACCTCGCATGCATAATGCATACGGGTGGCGAGGGACTCGAGTGGACCGAGTCTAACATTTTTTGGTTCATTTTCGGAAAGAGTGCTTGTATTGCCGGGTTGCGTTAATTTGTCACGCGAAAAAAGAAACCGGCAATTTTTACCGCCTCACCCAGCAGCGCTGAGATTCGAGTTCATTTTCAAGAATTTGTATAAAGGGTTCTGTGTTACTATTTACTGTTTACAACTGTACCACAAATACTAATTTAACTGGATTTAATATCTGGTTGCACAGGAATTTCTATTGGCTCCCCAGGAAAAACGTCTAATTGCTGTGTAATTCTGTACAGCTTCCCGGGCGGAATCGCAATTTAATGCTAGTCAAACCGTAATTCGTGCAGTTCCTTTTTTCCCGTATTTAATCTCGCTCTTTGCGCGGAGTACTCGTGTGAGGTGGGATATAATTATTCTCGCCAATCCGCAGTGTCGACAATGACGAACGAGCCGAGAGATAGTCACGTATATCTGTGCACACAAGAACGTATGTCTATCCGCGATCAAATCGACTTGCTTCGCGCTTGCGAAAGCGCGGGGAAATTGTCAGATTTTAATATCCGTTCGCGCGGTAATCATCCGTCGCCTCTTCAAATATTTCCTCATTTCCTGCCGCTACGATTCGACCGACGTAAGAGGATCATTCGAGTCTCCCGAAAATTAGGGACGCGTTCGAGGCGTGGAAGTCGACCCAACGAGGCAAACAATCGAAGCGTCTGGTCGAGCTGTTATCGAGCGCCGATAGACGCGAACATTTCGCTCGATCGCGAAGCACTCGTGTCGTACGTAACTGTTTTGACGGGACAACGAATACTCGAGATATCTCGCGAACGTATCGATCCCCCCTACAACTCAATAATTCATCCCCCTATACTCTAGAGGAAACACTGGCTGCAGGTTCCCAGTCTGTCTGGGTTATATCTGACGGACGCGCGAACCCCCATCCCCTATATCGTTCGGTCGTCCCTGCACTCCTTCCTCTTATCCCCCGTTCTTTCGTCAGACTGTTTTCCATTCTCCTTGTAGCTCGAGAAACGCGCGGCTCCCGCGCATATGCCATCACTTGATATTTGTCGATTCGATATCTCGATTCAGTGGACGTACATTTGTTATAGGGGATGATCGGAAAGCCACGGAGTCGCGTCTCTAATACCGATGCACATTTAACACTTGTCACAGATTTATGTACGGAACGCGTAATATTAAAGCGGGGATTCATTTTTTTGGTGTCAAGCTGTTTTTAGTTCCCCCGGCAGCCCGAGAATCACGGTTCTTATTTGCACGTATTTCATCCACTCGACGTTTGTCGATTCGATATCTAGAGTCGGTGAATGCGCATTTGTTAGGGGATGATCAAAAAGCACAGTGGAATCGTAGAGATACATTTCTAGGATCTTTCTGCATTGAGAGAAATCATTGCTGGTGCCAAAGAAAATATTTTTTTTTTCTATCAGAAATGTGATATAATTCCAGCATCAATCCATGATTTTTTTGATCAAGAAAATGTTTGACAGGCTCGCGTAATTGTTTTTTTTTTTTCACGCAGGAAGAATTTCTTGTTCCAACGAAGGTATTCTTGTGAATCAAGAATATATATTATTCGACCAGGAAAATGTACTTATTCTTCAAAATTTTAGAGATCATAATATGTTCTTGGTTCAAGAATATTTTTTGCCACGTAATTATTTTTCGCATTGGGGATTACATTTCAATTGAAAAAATTCATAGCAAACCTTATTCAGCACGTTAACGTTTATACCATAAAAGACGGTCTTCGTAATTCAGCACGTATTTGGGTATAGCTCGCAATTAGGCGACAGCGAGAACGAATAATTTTCGAAATTGTTCCGGCGTTTCACTTAAACGCACAGGGCACCTGCATACATATATGCACGATACTAATTTGTTACGCCCAAGGAGGAACGTGCCTGTGGGAGCAGGGGCTGCAGGGGGTTGGAACGAGGGGTCGGGGAGTGATTGAGAGGTGGACAAACTCCGGGCAACGTGTTCGGCACGCTCGGTGTCTGCATGCATGGAGCACGTATTTCCCATGTGACTTCGGAATATTCAGCTTACATTGCTGTCTCAGCTAGCTCGCGGTGTTGGTGGAATTCCGAAATTCTGGATTATCCGGAGTGCCGGGCGATTAAAATTCGAGCGAACAATAAGCTGCGCGGTTCGCGCCAACGTGTGTATGTGTGGGTATACGGGGAGCGACGAGCATTCGCATAGTTTGCCGGGGGAATTCGAATAGGTATTGCTGCACTGTATGCCGATGTAAATTAATATTGGCGTAGTTGATCGATTTGCACCGTTACACGAACAGGGGTTGATTTTGTCGTACCTCTGAGTCAATTATTTAAATCATTACTCTTAACGTACCGTAGAGCGGGGCGAGTTCGACACTTTCCGAAAAAGTGTTTGCAGTGGACGTACCGAGCAGTCGCGGTACTTTTTGACAAAGATTAATGGTTAAAGGTTTTCCATGTACATTTAGGTATCACAATTGGTAACTTACAACATGTTCCATTAACATTTTTAATTTTCCTAGCGGGTTTAAATAAGAGGTACAAAAATGTAGTTTTTAGAAAGCTTGAAACTTTCTGCTGAAACTCACAATTGTATCGGCCTATCCAATTTTTCTTTATCTCTGCTCACTGGTAGAACCTTGCAGTCAACAATGACACCAAAATCTTATTTTTATTACGAACAGGCGCTGAGTGACACCGCTGAGAACAAAAGTCGGTAATTTTAAGTCTGTGGTGGGGCGAGTTCGGCAGGTACTGTAATATTGGCGGAGTGCGCGTTAACTGCTCCTTGAAGATAAGGATTGTAGTTTTACTTACTTATTTATTAAAAGATTATTTATAAATTCTTTATTTATAATGATTTATGATTAAATTTACTTACTTTAGACGTAATATATCATATTTTAGTGTCTTTATGAGGCTTTGCAACGTCAAAATATGATCGAAATCCGAGATAATAAGCTTACCTTGTCAAGGTAAAAACTGTAATATGAAATTATTCCCTATTTTATTTAAAGATAATTATTTAATTATTATTTTGTTTACCTACTGTACTACCATAACAAAATTAAGTGTGCCAAATGTGTTTTAAAACAAAAATGAAGTGCTGATGTGCAATAAAACAGTTTTTATTTTTTAAAATTGTTTAATTTATATTCCCTAAGTTTATTCTTCAAATTCGGAAAAAGTCAAACATTTCATTTCATATTAATTTAGTTGAATTTTCTGAAAAAAATTGTTTACCACAAAAATTCTAAATTTTTATGACTGAAACGTCAAGAAAGGCTAAAAGTAACGTCTGGTACAATTTTTGTCAAAAATAACCGAAGAAATCGTAATTTAAAAGGCAAAAATGGATAGGTGACGAACTCGCCCCACCTGGCGGGTAAGTTCGACAGGTCGGTTTTCTCGCTCTCAACCAAAAACAAGATGGCCGAGTAAAATTATTTTTAGTTCTTCAAAAACTTTAGTGCTAGACCGAAGTTTTTCACCCAGAACAAATAACCAGAAACGACCAGAGTGAACAGAGCGTTAAAATGAGTTCTTAAAAGTGACGAACTCGCCCCGCTCTACGGTACATAAAGAAATAGAGAATTGGATCGAATCAAAAACCTTTTCCGAATGGATATTATTCACTCGATGCGAATGAGACTTGTATCTCTACAGGCATGCTTTAACTTCTACCGTAAATGGCACACGATGCCCGGAATAATTGGAAATTGCGAAGCCCGAAGAACGTCCCGATAATTTCACATTGTTCATTCACTCACGGCTATTTGTCTCTTAGGCTCGGGGGAGGGCAGAGGAGGCCGAGGTAATCTCATTCCCGAATTCCCATCTGAAATTCCACTGATAAATGACTCGTCAGTCTGATTACTGTTGGGATTTTAACGCGAGCTTAATTAGGGACCGTGGCTCCATGACTGATCGATCAGCGCTGTACGAACGCGTTCTTCGACGCCGCTCGGCGCACTTCGGAGCTCGGAGCGAATTGATCCGCGTTCGAATCGCGAAGGGCTGATTGACAAGTCGGGTTATACGGTCCTGCCGGTCCGGTAAAGAACGGTCCGGATTACCGCTCGCTAGATCTACTGATCACTCTTGGCCGCTCTCCTTCTTTTCCCCCTCGTATCGTGGCAATCACCGCGGTCCCGCGATTGGGTGGTTCCCGTTCGCAGAGGCGGTTGCGCTCTTCGTGGAATTAGCGTCGTACTTCGGGATATCGTTTAGTCAGGGTCCCGTGCGACTCGGCTCGTATACCACATGAGGCTAAACTTACTCGCCAGGACAGAAATTTCAATCACTGTTATCTCACTACCTATGAGCTTTTGACTGATATTTGTATAATACTTTTTTGAAGATTACGTTTTTCATCTGCAATAAAGTTTTATATCGATATAGACCAGAAATTCATTGATAACGAGATAATAGTGATTGAAGTTTCTTTCGTGGCGAGTAAAGTTTAGCCTCACTTGGTACGTATAGAGGAAAGGGGTAACGTTCCTACCCTCCGATATCTCGAGACTGATGGGCTCTGGAAATATTTTTGGATTTAAGCCGATACGCCTCCGAGGCTCTTTTACCGAATCGTATTAAATGTACGTATTTTCGGCAACTATGTTTGTCTCTGAATACTTTCAAATTAGAGTATCATAAATTCTACACCGATCTTCACTTTTAATGCAAAAAAAAAAAACAAAAAATCTGCCGTTCAACGATGGTACTTAAAAAGGATTTTAATTAATCGACATTGTTCTAGCGTACTTGCTCTTTTGAAAAATCCCGCCAAAATTAATTAAAATTTATCGCGTTGCGCGATATCTATCCTCTCGGCGTAATTTCCCCCGTCGCATCCTTCCGCCTTATAAACTCGCGGCGAAGTGTTCGTCGCAACAAAAATCGTCATTATTTCGCGTAAACTTTTTTAACAAGTTTTACTTAGTTATAAGAAAGTTAATTTATGTTGGTCGGGCGCACGAGTGATTTAATTACTTAATAAACCGAGGAGGTTTACGGCCCGAAGCGCGTGGGTCGAGGGGATAGGACCATAACAAAATACGGGAGAGACAAGGGGTCAAAAGCTTTTTAATTTTGGTGATGCAGGACAGAATGGAGTAAAATACACGGTTCGCGGTTTATTTATGTTTGCCTGCGGGACAGGCCCGGAAGGAATTTTTTTAATTCCGGTGGTATTAAAACCCACCCTCTTCCCCCCTGTTTCGACTCGGTCGTATCCGGTGCTTACCCGTGGCGTTTATCGCGGTCGCGTCTGGAAAGTGTCCATCCCGGGGGGCGCGACGCGTCGACCTTGCACGCTGAAGACTCGGTGAAAATTTGTTCAAGAGTCGAGTTTCATCGAACCGTGACGCGAGTTGCGCGCCAGAGGTCACGGATCTCCTCCGCCGGCGCAGCTCCCTCGCCGAATTTCACCCTCGGTAATTATGCCGTCGTCGATTTATCGTCCGCGAGGAACGCCGAAATTTTAATAACGTTATACTACCGACAAGATCGCTTTGTTCTTTTGTAACGATATTTCCCGCATCATCCAAAGATTTTCCATCCCGTATCTATCTGCCTCCCCCCCCCCTCTCTCTCTCTCTCTCTCTCTCTGTTTTCCCGTGTTTTCCTCTCCCCTCATTTGCACCATCAGCTCTCGCCTCCGCTTCTTCCCATTCACCAGAGATTCTAAACGCGCTCTCTTCACTCCGTAAAGCGGTGCTCTTCTTTGGAACTTACGAAACACTGCGGAGAGCTTTCGTCTCTCTCAACGTTGGACTCGAAGTTGCTCAACGATGACGGGAGGAACGGGAGGAGGGAAGAAAACCCACTGTTCCTTTCGGGCGAACTTCATTGAGCACGAAATTCTCTGAAATATATTCGAGATGTTTACATTAAACGTTTCGGAAGCGGGGACGACTCGAAAGTCTGGAGAGATTTGGGATGGGCGAGCGAATAGCGGGGAGGACGGAGAGTGTTTGCCTGGTATGTGCGAGCGATAAAGGGTTCCCGAGAATCTTCGGGTCCGTACAATAACCGTGAACACCCCTGTAGTATCGTTGTTTCACGGCACCCAAGTTACTCTCCCCGTAATAACGTCTGCTCTCGCGCCATTCCGCGATCGCTTATCGTGTTTCATTTACTTAATTAGTCGACCGAAAGGAGGCTCGTTATTTTTGCAACGGTTACGCCGTCGAAATTTCGAGCACCCTTCGATGGAACAACCGCCCGCGACTCGCGGTGCGCGAGACCGCCCCACTCCGGTTGTTACGTCCGTTTTAATTATATCCGATGAATCGATCGAGTCTTTTCGAATTGCAAGCCGGTAGCTGATTCGAAGTGGATTAACCGAAATTCGACGTCCGTTAAGTAAATTAAATTCTCCCTTGTACCTGGAGAAGAAAAATTATCGATACGAATGTACGATTGAATTGCTCTCGATGAAACGCATACAAATATATTTGCGTTCAATGACAAAATTTATCGACTCGGAAAGTATTTTCAAACATATTCGTACGTGACATGTAAGACATTTTATTCACAGCTTCGGATTGTAGAGATTCTCGTTTCTGCGGATAGCATTTGCGCGTTACTACTCGCGCGTTATTTTATTTCTGGTTTCAAACGTCTCGCTTTGGCAGGTCCGAGGACAAAGCGCCGCGATAGCCGCGAGTTTTCGGCCAAATTACCGCCTCGGATCCCGTCCTTCTGGGACGTGCCGCACAATGGACGCGCCGTAGCCGCGAGACAAATTTTCACCCCTTTTTTTCCTCATCGCGAAACGGTCTCAAGATGTCGTTATACCCCCGGCAATTAGGCACGACTTCTTTCGTCGGTGGGTCTATTCGCGAGAGAGTCTCTGGACTGCGAAAGTATTGTTCTTCCCGCAGGGGAGCTTAAGAGCCCGAAACGATAGCGCGCTGTATACGTATACGTAGGTCCGGACTTTTTGTGGTGCTGAAATTTCGAACTCTCGCCAATGCAGCGCTTAACGGTCGAGAGACGCTCGGTCGTCAAGCTGCGGGACAATTTCTCGTCTTTTTACCCCCGGCTGATTTCAGTTCGCGAGACGGTCTCGAGTTTGTCGTCGGCACCCCGGCAATTAGACGCGACGCTGCTCGATCGTCCGTGAGTTCCTTTCGCGGCGCTTTCGGTCGTGTTGCGTGGAGAGGCTTTTTTTTCTTTTCACCGGGAAGAGACCGCGCTTCGTTCGAAACAAGATTATCCGTATGTGGGTTTTCGAGTTCAACGTCATATCACTATTTTGCCGTGCGGCAACAACGCGTTCAGGAATATTTAAATTATCGAATTTCGTAGTTCGCAAAGTGTATATCGCGCGAGGTATTAATTACTCTAGCCGGACGTATATTTGCGGGTCACGTTTATTACCCTCCGAAATGGACACTGTTTGCATTTGATGTTTTACGTCCAACCCTGCAGTCTGCTCATACTCGTTATTTACAATATTTCGCGCGCATTTCATATCGTTTATTTGTACCGAAGGTGGAATAAAAAATTTTGAGCCCGATGAACGAAAACGAAGAAGTAATTGTGAAAATTAAAAAAAAATCATTTCTCGATAAGCAATGGCCACGTCCGCGTTTCAATATTCAGTAAAACTAATTAAAACGTATTAAACGTATTAAAAATACAATTGACGGAAGAATAAGGAGCTCGCTCCCATTCGGGCAAAGTTAACTGGGCCCCCGCCGCTCCTATCGGAGCCTCTCGCCGCGAAGGAAATAAAGCGTCAATCCCGTCGCGCTCCTTCATCCAAGAAAGACAAGGGAGAATCCTTCGACGCGCACCGGCAAGTGGATTCAAATTTGGTTTTCTCTCTAAACATTGTTTCTCGGTGTAATAGCCACGGGGGAGTGGGACAAGTCGATAATTGCGAGAAGTCGGGCGAGGAGGACTCCGAGAGACTGAGTAATAAAGATAAACAGAATGGCGAGAGTAGGAGAAACGAGGAGACGCGCTGAGAGAAGGAGAGTGAGAGAGAGAGAGAGAGAGAGAGAGCGAAGGAGAACAAGTCTCATTCCGAGGAGTTCGGAAGGTATAGTCGAAGTGCGAGGTGAGCAGGCGAAGGAGGAGTTGAAAGTGATGCTCGCGGAAGCATTATGAGACACGTTATCGCCCTACTCCAATCGAGACTGTCGCAGCTGCCGCGTCGCGATACTCGCCCTCTGGCGCAATCTCTGTACCGTACGGCTACTTCATTCCGGAGCCATCCTCGAGTTTAAATGTTCGGCAAACTTGTTATTCGCTCGGTTTGCCGCTAATTGTTGAATTATTAACCGGCGACTGCCCGACGCCTCCGTTATACATATTGACCTAACATATTTGTACCTTTGGGACAACATTAATCGGCTCGTCAATATGGATCCATGTATACGGTTCGCCGCTGTTATCTCGTTACCACTGCCGCTGGCTTTTTACGGAAGTCGATGGGATACTTTTTCGATGGTTATGTTTCGCGATTCACGCGGGGGAAGGGGTAAAGAGCTTGACGCAGTCGTGCTCTCGGTGCAATCGTGTGTATTCGCGCGCATTGAAAAAACAGAGTGGTTCTGATTACCAGTCTTCTGGCTGCTGAAGCGGTAACGTAATGTAGTCTCAAGTGACTAGAGCGCAATCATCAGTCTGCAACAGCTAGAAAACTCCACGAATAGGAACACGATGTCATTGCTGTAGCGATACATATGTACCTACCTATTACTCGTGTGGAAATACTTAAGGATGTAATAGCGAGATTTTCTTAGATGTACCATATGAGGCTAAACTCTTACTCGCGCTGGGAAAGAAACTCGAATCACTATTATCTCATTATCTATGAGCTTTTCGCTCATATTTATATAATACTTTTTTGAAGATTAAATTTTTATCTGTAACGAAGTCTTATATCGATGTAGGTTAAAAGCTCATGAATAATGAGATAATAGTGATTGAAATTTCTTTCCTGGCGAGTAAGCGTAGCCTCGTGTGGTACTTTGATCTGTTGTAGAATCAATACTTTTTTAGCGCGTACTCGGAATTTTCTTGGCAAATATAACAGCACCCGCGAGGCGAGGGTTCTCGCCATAAATCGTCCAACGAGCAACCCTCGAAGTCTGCTCTTTCGCGCGCGGTGTCCTCTCGCGCGTGTGCGGGGTGCATCGGTCGTAGCGTATATCCACCCCTCTAATGCGCGGTACCACCCAGGCAGCTTAATTGCTCCTTCTCCGCCGTATACCCTCGTCTCTCGAGATCTTTCGCCCGACGTCATCTCTGCAGGACGCGCGCTCTCTGCGCGTATTTCGCGGCGTCCACGGAGGACCTCCCGTTTATAGCGCTCGCAGAGCCGGCAAGGACGGCTGTGCCGGCGCGATGCGCGTGATTTATGAGGGAAAGCGGGGGTGGTCCACGCGCGGAAGCGACGGAAGGAAGAGGAGAGAGAGAGAGAGAGAGAGAGAGAGAGAGAGAGAGAGAGAGAGAGAGAGAGAGAGACAGCGACGCGGTTTATCTTCGCCGATTAAATTGATTAACGTCACTGCGCGCCAAAACCCAGCTAGACACTCGCGCGCGCGCTCTGTTATTATTAACGGCGAGCGACGGCGCGGTTTCGACGAGAAAGAAAGTATCGGTCGTGCCCCTGAGTGGCGGCGCGGAAACACCCGCGGCGCGCACGATCATTCCCTCTCTCAATTTCTCTCTCTTCCTCGCTCTTTCTCCCCCGTTGAAAAAGAGCGCGCGCTCGTGTCGAGGTCGAAGACGAAATGAATGAGGTGGAGCTTGCGACAAGACAAGGCGCATACCTCTTTGAGGGTATAAAACACTTTGTTGTATGTTAACCTCCTAACCTCCTTACCATTAATCGTACCTTTGCCGGCTCCAGTCCGTGTCGAGGCGGCTAACCTCCTCGTATAATAGCTGGAGCTACAGCATCCGTAGCCACTTCGAATTATCGCAAAGAGTTCGTCCGCCGATGTACAAGTGGAGCCGCGCGACGTGTGCCGTTGTTCGGCAGACTCACTTGTATTTGCGATTTTTGCTCCGCCGACGGTTGCAGACGCGATTTTCCATTCGCTCCGATTGCATTTGCCTGATTCGATTCGACGGAGAGGAGGGACATTGGAATTGGCGTGCAATCGGCGAGTCCGCGTGCCGCGTAAGTGTGTCGCCTTGGATTTCCAGTCCGACGAAATACAAAACTGGGGGGATAAACGCTTTTCCTCCTTTGCCTCTCGGCATCCGCGGCGAGGCGCGCCGGAGACCCATTTCGAAGTTTCGCTCGAACGATTGCAACTTTTGCCGGCGGCGCAATTTTTCTCCGGATCGGCTTTGCCGCGCGCGCACCGCGCAACTCCTGCGTTAAATCGGCCAAGTTTGGAGCGGCGTTCGAACCGCAGAAAACGCTGCCCGGGAAAAGCCGTTTTCGAGTTTGCGATTGCCGTGACGAACGAGAGGGGTGCTGGCTTCTCGAGAGGTTTAACACTCGAGTACCGCGAGTACATTGAGAAAAATAATTGCTGATGCCGAAGAAATGCTTTCTTCGATGAAAAACATGATATACCTAAGTCCGGAATCAAGCTATGGTTTTCTTCGTGTAAAAAAATATTTGAGAGACTCGAGTAATTGTTTTTTTCGCGGGAAGAATTTCTCGTTCCAAGGAAGGTATTCTTGAATCAAGGATATTGTATATTCTTCGATCGAGAATCTGTATTCTTAAAAATTTCTAAAATCATATGTTCTTGATTCAAGACATATTTTTTTGACACTAGCAATTAATTCTCCAAGTGTCCTCTCCGTCTACTTCTACATTTTTAGCAGATTTGTATGGACGTTAATGGAAGATTTCTCCAATTCCATCCTGCAATTGAGGGTGGATGTTTGACTTATTGGGGACGCTCAAAATGAATGCGGTACCTGGCGGCAAAGCGTGTACTAAACAACATGGCCGATATTGGCGTTTTGGATTGGCGCGCACTTGAAAAGTGTTAACTTGCTCCAAAAGTTTCTAAAAAATGAGCATTTTTAGAACGAGACATAGACATTTATCTTCACAAACAATGAAACGAATTCATTAGGATCAACTGTACAGCATGTTCCACGAGAAACGCATCAAGCGGTGAGACCCTGACATTTACCATCTGCAGTATTTGCCGACGGTGCTTGACTCTTTTACCTACCGGTCGACGGAATTTGAAGTTCGCGGCGTGCTGTACGCCAATATCCGCCATGTTTCCGCTGCGCCGCGAGTGCCGCCATCGGTAATGAGCGGTCCCAATAGGTAGTTGCCAAGAGAAAACGACGAGAAACTAAAGAAACTTGACATCCGCCTTGACTTATCAACGCGTACGTTGGGTCATGATCGGAAGCGGAGGGAACATTTTTCCAGTGAAAAGTAACGCTTAACCAGCAACGTTATCAGTGTCTCGGAAGATTCTACCAACGCGGGACCATTCGTTTCTTCCCTCGATCGTTACAAATGACCGATACCCGACTCCACCTACGGTTTATTGGAAAGGATGTCATTCCACGAGTGAAATTATGAACGGTTGTTTATCACAACTGGACGTGTGCGGTACTGACGCCCGTGACTTGATTAACATTCCGAGCGCACGCCAGGGTTTGAATGCACCCCACGGTTTCTTCGCGTCGTGAGAATCGTTACGATCCTCAAACGCGAGACAGCGGAACCGTCTTCCTATTAGGACAGTTGTAATGCCCCACTCGTTATTATTATTATGTTTTATTCAAACGCATCTCGTCCCCCTTTTCCTTTATGTTCGACAAATATAACTATCCACGCCAAGTTGTTTCGACGCACCGGACTGACGTTTTACCGGACCCAGTGTACCTACACGGGGAAAAATTAATAAAAACTCATGGGAAAACCCATGAATTTTTAGTTGTTGCAGTAATCGGGCTCCTCGAGGTGAAAAGTTGAAGTTTTTAATAGACCATATCGTACTCTTTACAGTTCATAATAGTATAAACATCAGTTTATACGGTAAAATTTACCAATCTCACATTAATATGTGTTGGATGTTTACAGGTTTATACCTACTGTTACGAACTGTAAAAAATACGCTGCGGTCCAAAACTTCAATTCTTTACCTCGAAGAGCCTTGCACTGAAAAAAAAATTGTTTCATTCAACTATCGGTGAGGTTTAATACGGCGAATCTCACAGAGAGTGTAATTGTTTCAATACCGTAAGACTGTAAGGACAAATACATAGAGTTGACACAATCAATTGGAAGTTGAAACAAGTGAATATCGATTTGAAATAATTGCACTCTGTGAGGTTCGCCGTATTCAACCTCCTCGATAGTTCAATGAAGCAAACTTTTTTTCAGTGCGTTACCGTGAAATTCACTGTAAAAATTATTAATCCTTTTTCTCCGTGTAACGCGAAGCACCACCGACTACGCGCACGAAACGCCCGGGTGAAAATGACCGCCGCTTGCAGCTTCCCCGGCGAATCTCTCTTCTTTCACGGAGGATTCGACACGCGTTTGAGCCCTGCGCTACGAGATCTCCGCAATATATCGCGAGCGAGAGAGAGAGAGAGAGATTCTCGGGTTTCCTTACTGTCGGATTGCACAAAGTAAGTAGCCCGGCCACACATACGTCCATGTGCGGCGCTTGTACACGCGCGCGCGCGTGTATGTGAAGCCGTTCCGGTGGTTGCACAATACGGGACCTATGCCGACGGTCGGGAGAGCGCAAAGTCTACAGACCCGGCGCTTTCGCTAAAGTCGGCAGTGGTCGTAACACAATAGACACGTAGAATCTTGATCGATAACGACTTTGATCACCGAGTCTCTCAGCAAAGCCCGTTTCGCTCCCCCGCATCCTTCTCGTTCTCACTGTCACGTGCGCTCACACCGCGCTAACGACGAAATGTAGAAACCTGCAGCGTCCGTTATCCGACGACTGCCATATATCGCATCAGTCACGCGTGCCCCTCGTGGGCACCCGCTTTCTTATTTATAATATTAATGATATGCCCGCATGGCAACCGTTATGCGACCGCGGGTCTGGCAGTGGCGCCGACCAATTGTAAGGTACTATGAAATGTAGCGGTCGGTGCGCGGCATTTGTCTAATACAATCGATTATTCACCCTCGTAGTGCAATATTAAGGCGGGGGAAAAAGTAGGCACTCGGACACTTTTTGCTCGCAGTAGGTACGCGTTTGATGGAAAAATTGCACTGTTACTTTATTTTTTTTTTCTGTAAAACTACATCCGAGAGAAACACTGAAAGAAATTGTATAGATTGTACGGCAGTGCAGGTAGTTTATTAATATAAGAATAAGTTCTAGTTAAAAAATCTTAGAGAGCAATACGTATATTTATTTCAGCTATACGCATTTTGCTCTTGTTACTATTTGGTATTGCTATATTACCTGTACTGTCTAGTTGACTTCATTTAGGCTTAAAGTATAGCTGTCACAGCTATACTAATTGCTGTGCGCGCGACCTGTGTATAAATTCCTTTCGGTGTACACTGACAAAAATAGTGATTCTCTGATTACCAGTCTTCTAGCTGCCGAAGCGGTAATGTAATGTAGCTCAAGTGACTAGAGCGCAATCATCAGGCTGCAAGAAAACTCCATGAACACGAACACGATATAAATAGACATACTTTGGTATGCTTCAGAATTGGTACTCTTTTTTTTCAGTGCAGATCGAAACATTTCATCTCTCCGCTATTCTATTTTCCATTCGGTAGAATTCATGGTCGTTCCGCACGCAACAGTGGAAACACACCCGAGCTTCGTCAGCACGCGCCTCTTCTCCAGCTTCGAATCCCACTTCGCACGGTATACATCTCAGCGATTTCCTCGAACCCCGCTCCTCCTCCTCCTCCTGCTCCTCGTCAACACTCGTCCCGGAGAATCGTCGTTCGATGCTCGACGAGATTGCCGTATCCCGGAAGTCGAACCGACCTCTCCCAACGGTGTTTCTCGCTATCGCCGTCCGCGTCCCTCCCCTCGGAACGACGCGCGAACGAAGATCCCGCAGGAGGATCCCGGGAGCGGAGCGGCGGCGGCGGCGGCGGGCACACGCGACGATCGATTCCGCGAGATCTCGAAGGACGCGAGCGTGTTCCCGCGCGGCGCGACGGCTATATCTTCGCGCCCGTTGTCGTCGCCACCGCCGTGCGCGGTGGTGTAGATGGTCGGGAAGATTTTCGCGCGCACGTACCGCGGAGCCGTATAACAAGCGGCGCGACCACTTTGTTATGCGCATAAATTAGTGACTGCTTTTACGAAACGGGCTCTGTTATCGGTAGGGGACATGCGGTGTAATCCGGCATCAGAAACGCATTAACAAATGTCAGGCGGGGCTCGCGACGTAATCCCGCACCGCGGGAGCGGAACGTTCGACCCACAAATCAAGCCTCAAGCTCAAATCCATCGCGCGAACCCTCTCTTGAGTGAGAGGGAGAGAGATAGAGAGAGAGAGAGAGAGGAGAGGAGAGGCCCTCTTCCACACTTCGCCCTTACGCGTTCGTACCTTATATCTATTACGACACCCGAATCTCTCGCCTACACTCGCCGCCTTAAACCGACCCGTCCCGTTTACAAGAGGTCCGTCGCGCGACACAGCCGGGCGCTCGATCGCGTAATCTCGATCGAGCTCCCCTTCGTTTCGGAGAGTTCTCCCCCGTAACACTCGGTATCCGCTTCTCGATTCGGAGATTCGAGTCTCCAGATACGGGATCTCTCGATTCCGGGATCTCGGATGTGGGTACACCCGACTCGGCTGTAGTCGGGGGCCTGATTAAAATGCCGGATAGAGAGAGACGTCGCAGGTGACGCGACGCTTCGACCGAATCGAGATCGAAAGAGCCGTTTATACTTTGAGGCTTTACAGTGAGGTTTCCCCCGTTCCTTTCCGGCTTGATCCACGGGGGCTATCAATTTTTAAGCTCGTTCGATATACGAGCACGCGGTCGTATACAATGCCGCGCGGACGTGACTTGCGTAGGAATAGGGTATATTGAGGGAAAAAAATCTTTACGAGTGTTGTGTGATATATAAAAAAAGGCTCATGTAATATATTTGAATTGAAATGCTCCAGCGGGAATAATGCGAATGGTAATCAGTAGCACCAGTCGAACGTTTAATTCGTAAAATGGAGATAATGAATTATTGATAAAAATATCGAATATTTAATGTTCACTCGAAGGTACACTCCATCTGTTTTGTTAAACTGACCTGTATTTTCTGGTTAGATACTTAGAATAACTAAGTATTTGGTAACTAGTATTTTGGTGTTAGAATATCTAAATACATTTAACCAGATGCGTTTTGTCATTTTAGCCGAGTTATTTTTCTCGGTGTATAGTAGGTACATTCGTTAAAGGTACGCGGAGCCACTTAAATTGTCCCTTCGATATCACGATATCCAGTGTTAATAAAGGGTCAATTCAAACGGCCCGCTTTCTCCTACCATCCAGAACTACCGCGAAGTTTCACGCTCATCGCCGTCGCGGCAGGCGCGATACGCCGTATCGGCGGCACGGGAGTAGGTTCCTATAATCCATGTGCACTGGATGGAATCACGGAGTATCTTCGCCGGGAGATTACCATAATAACCAAATTGGTAATTACTCCGGAACCTCCGGCCCGCTCCTTCCACCTTCCTCGGCGTTTCATCCGGGATACCGCGAGACGCCTCGGAAGATTACAGCGTGAGGTACAACTCGACACCGTGGTCTTACGAGGTAACCCTTCCTCTCCGCGTAGCCGAACGTCAACGGTTATCAGCCACGATCACTTACTTATCTTTAGGAACCCTCGTTTAAAGTGGTCCCCGCAACGGCATGTAGAGCTCGTTAATTCGGCTGGCGCGATTGCGTGTCCCTCGTGATAGTTGCTCTGAGAGAAAAGTTTTTTTGTAGCTAATAAATATACGAGGGCAGAGTGAAAAGTCCGATACTTTTCTAGTAGATGGTGGTGCGCCCCAAAGTCTGCAAAGTAGCCGCCTGCTGCGGCGTTGACCTCTTCGTTTGATGAGAATTTCTTTCCAGCCAGCCATTTTTTTTAAGTCTGGGAAGAGAAAGAAGTCGCAGTGAGCCAAATCCGGTGAATAAGGTGGATGCGGCAGCAATTCGAACTTCAAATCGATCAATTTCGCTGTTGCAACGGCAGACGAACGGACAGGTGTATTGTCGTGGCGGAACAGAACTTTTTTTTTCGCCAATTGGGGGCGTATACTCATATTCGCGATCGCACCACCATCTACTAGAAAAGTATCGGGCTTTCCACTCTGCCCTCGTATACCTGATTATGGCGAAAGAAATCTTTCGTTGGGCCAAGTAAATATACATTAATTATGAGGGCGTCTCTCTTTCACTCAAACAGAAATAAGTAGAGTAATGTCTATTGAGTATTTATCTGGCCCAAAGAAATATTTCTTTCGTCATAATCAAGTATACGTACGTTAACTATAAATAAACTATTTTCTCAGTATGCAGGAAAACCAGTAGCGTGATACACTTTCAGTGTGCCAAGATGATCGCGTAGGTGGTAGCAGGAAAAAGAAGTGTCAACCGATGACGAATTTATCTCGATTGAGTTATTTACGTCATCTGATATGATGACATTCTCGTGTTAAAGAGAAATACGACCCCTTAAAAATCCCCTAATCACGCTGTCAGGTACACCGAATGCTGTATTGCTCTATAAATAATACTTGCTAAAAAAAACAAATAACATCGCAGCCCACGGAGTGTAAAAGATCTCATCCTCAGTTGTCCTGCAGTTATTCTAACCGAGTTTCCCGCATCATCTCAACCAGAAACCCTCCCTCTACTCATACAGTCAGACCTCGCAGCAAATAAAATTCACCTACCTTCTCCGGGGCGTCGAGTGCCCGCCACATTAGGCGCCTCGTCGTCACTTTCGCCGCATCGTCGACGACTTGGCGCGTTTAAACTACTCGACTCGCGACCGTGTTGCACCGCGAGAATGTTTGAAATTCCGACGATATGGAACTGGAAGTTTACTCGACGGCGCTACGACGACGTCCCGCGTCTGTCGGGGGGTGGACGAAAGGGCGGACGCGGTGCTAGTAGACAGCGCAAAAGTTCGAGCGCGAACCTCGAATTCGTGCTCGCATATAATGGGAACGAATCATTCCACCCGTCGAGAGGAGAGAGCTCGACACATTTGATCTTAGCTGAATCGACGAAACAAGGGATGCGGGCGTGCCGGTCGCCGACGTACCGGTGCACCCAGGGCGGGGAACGCGATGAGGTGTAGGAGGAAGAATGGATAAGAGACACAAAGCCCCGAAGGGGTCTCGCGGAGTCGAGCAGACGAAGGGTGGCGGGGTGGTGAGTGAGGAGGTGGTGGTGGCGCGCGAGAGAGTTTCGTCAAGAGCGCGAACGGTGCGGGGAGAACAGTCGAAAATGGAACGGGAAAGGGAGAGACTCGCACGTCGGCGCATTGTCCCTCCTGTGTACCACCTGCGTTAAGGTTACCGCACACTAGGGCGTCGCGTCGCGGCGCGTCAAAATACCGACTGGGATAAAATACATACAAATAAATGTACTACCGCACACTAGAGCGGCGCGGCGCGGCGCGTCGCGTCGCGTCAGGGACGGGGTTCTTGCCCAGAGCGGCTCTTCGCGTCGCGTCGCGTCAAAATACCAACTGGATAAAATACATACAAATGAATGTACTACCGCACACTAGAGCGGCGCGGCGCGGCGCGGCGCGGCGCGTCGCGTCGCGTCGAGGACGGGGATTCTTCCCTTCGAATCCTTGGCGTCAAACGACGCGTCCCGACGGGACGGTCATAAAGACGGGTCGTCTTTGTCCGTCACACAATAGACGAAATTCGGAATATCGATTCTTACCACTCACTATCATCGCGATCGAAATACCTCGTGGTTAATATCGCGACTAGACAAGCGAATTCTCCAAGACTGGCGCGTTTTTTATTGATAGGATGGATCCACGTTCTCTTCTTTCTATTTCTTTCTGACATCAATGCTATCGTAAAAGCAAATTTCCTCATTAGAATTACTGCTGCCGTCATACATCTTGTTGCACTGCTAGATACCGTCTGATTATAATATATTTTATAAAATTTACGGACATTCAAGTCCGAATCTGTCGGTTGCCGCCGGAAAAGTGGGCGATGCCACCATCCATCGCGGAGCGTCACCGAGCCGTGACGTAAAATTTACTGACATTCAGGTAAAGGTGCCGGTAAACACGCGGGGTTCGGCGAGTCCCGAGCAATGCTCGCCGATGTCAACGAGGCTTTAAGGTCGAGCCCGAACATTCGGATTTTGGCGAATACCGAGCGACCGCTCGGTGACCACCGAGGGACAGCTCTACCCGGCGAAGACCGAGTAGTCTGAACTCGGAAGGTCGGTTCTTACCTGAGGCTTATAAATAAATGCAAACTTCTTCAATGTTCTTAAAATGCATGTGAGTTTGAGAGTTATTTGCAAAAGTCGAGAGAGCATCCTGAACGAATACTTCGGATGCAGCGTTTACACAGTGCTTCTTTAGTTATAACTGAACGTTATTCCCATACGCATCGATGTAATATTACAAGTACATTTTTTCAACTTTTATAATAGCAGTGTTCCATCGCACCTTAAGCGGACGTCTATATCGGTTCTTACCGTTCATTATTATCGCCATAATTAAATTTAGAGTTAATCCCGCCATCCGTCGCAATGGCGAGACGAGTGGTATGTTTCGATGAATCTAGGCTGTTATTGAGCTTGCAGCCCCGTCAATCTTTCCTTGAAGAGGATTATAATTATCAAACTGGTTGTCGGCTGAGAATAATCTTCTGGGTACTAAAAGTGAAAGAGTTAAAAAATCAGAGAAAAATTGCATCGATCAAAAAAAAACTTTTTTAAATAATTTTATTTGCAATTGATTTAAACAAATGACGTATTTTCATAGCTGGCCACTTTTTAAAAATCTGAAAAAAAGCAAGCATATACTTTGATATCCTCTCTTTAACGACAAATAAACAAAAATAACGACACTTTAAAATTGACGACACAAAAATTAATTGAAGTTGACGCCGCGTCGGCCTCGCCGCGTCGGCCCCACCGCTAGCGTGTCGCCAAGCCAGTCGAACCCACCGACCGTTGGCTGGTGGCGGGGCCGACGTGCCAATTCCGACGCGGCGTCAACTTCAATTAATTTTTGTGTCGTCAATTTTAAAGTGTCGTTATTTTTGTTTGTTTGTCGTTAAGGAGAGGATATCAAAGTATATGCTTGCTTTTTTTCAGATTTTTAAAAAGTGGCCAGCTATGAAAATACGTCATTTGTTTAAATCAAGTGCAAATAAAATTATTAAAAAATTTTTTTTTTTGATCGATGCAATTTTTCTCTGGTTTTTCAACTCTTTCACTTTTAGTACCCAAAAGATTATTCTCAGCCGACAACCGGTTTGATAATTATAATTTAATGAAAAAAAAGCAGCGTTATTTTTCAAGTGGCTGTAAAACCAACAATTTTCAAAATTTTGAAAAATTCTTCGAGATACGGTTAAACATCGACAAAGACTACAATATATCCAAATTTGAGCAAAATCCGAAATGTTACTCCAAAAAGTGTCCGATTTGGTATGGAATGACCCGCACTGCATATGATCGAAAGGAACGAAACTGAAGAAAATTGTTATATCAAGTCCTTCAACCAAAATCCCGGCCGACTGCAAAGATTTTTTTTCTTCTCAAAACAAACTGCAACCTGTTCAATTTCTCTGCACGTATGCTCCAACTTTTTAAAAAATCAATGCTGTATCATCAATAGCAGTATCTATTTGAATGGGCATTGCGAGAAACGGTTCATTACCATTCGTCCGACTCGGGAAAGGTGGGGGACTGCGAACTCATTAGTAGTCTAGATTCGCGGATACAGACCGCCTGCCTTGTTATTGTGACCGACGGTGGGATTAACTCTAGATTGGCGATTATAATGAAGTGGGGTGTGTTTACGACTGCTCGTCTCCTTTGATGTGCCACGAAAGACCGACAAACTACGGGAACGGCGAATACTTGGACGAGCACGACATTCGGCCATCGGCGAGTAGCGAGCAACCCGTGTACACACTCGGGATTCGCCAAGCAGTCGCTCGGTGTTCGCCGAGTACCGAGTGTCTACCCACCCTGTTTGATAACGGGAACCAAGCGAACAATACATTTGGCCATCGGCAAACAGCGAGCAACCCGTGTACACACGCGGCATTCGCCGAGCTTTCGCTTAAAGCCTCGTTGACATCGGCGAGCATTGCTCGGGACTCGCCGAACCCCGCGTGTTTACCGGCACCTTAAGAATCGCCGAGCATCGCCGGGCATGTCGTAAAATTTATGGACATTCAGGTAATAATCGCCGGGCTTAGACGCACCCCAACGCGACCCGACGCGACCCGACGCGCCCCGACGCGACGCGACGCGCCGCGACGCCCAAGTGTGCGGTAACCTTTACCCGCCGGAGGGAGCTTGCGCCTGGTCAAACTCGACCCTCGATGTCGCGTACACGGGGTGCCCTTGAAATAGCGAGAGGGTGAATCGAAGATTGAAAAATGTCGGAACGCTTCCTTTATGAACTGATCGGAGTTGAACTGTTCTCGACTGTTGCGATTGGCAGTGGAAATTGAAGCGGGTGCTTCTAACATTAGGTCGCATGTTTTTGCGACACACCTACACATGTATAGCGTTACAATGTCAGTTACAATCTTTCAGCGAAAAGATATCTAAATATGTCTTTATAGCCGCGCAGCATTAAGTGGTCGACACACCCCGTCTGGAAATGTGAAGCTATATTTTCAACATGGTGCATAAGAACCTTTTGCATTTTCGCCACCACACTTAAAAAACATAAATCTAGAGCCCTATAGAAAAAAAAAATAAATAATAAATTTCTGATTTTGCCGATTGATTACAACAACAAAATTTATTTTTTTTTCTATAGGGCCCTAGGTTTATGTTTTTTAAGTGTGGTGGCGAAAATACGAAAGGTTCTTATGCACCGTGTTGGAAATATTACTTTACAGCTGCGACAAAAATGCCCGAAAATTGTCGCGGCTGTAAAGTAATATTTCCAAGATGGTGCATAAGAACCTTTCGTATTTTCGCCACCACACTTAAAAAACATAAATCTAGGGCCCTATAGAAAAAAAAAAATTTTTGTTGTTGTAATCAATCGGCAAAATCAGAAATTTATTATTATTATATTTTTTTTCTATAGGGCTCTAGATTTATGTTTTTTAAGTGTGGTGGCGAAAATGCAAAAGGTTCTTATGCACCATATTGAAAATATAGCTTTACATTTCCAGACGGGATGTGTCGGCCTCTTAAGTGGTCGACACCTTCTTCTCGTTCCCATCTCGCGCAAAAACGTCGGTATACAAAAACGAAGGCAAAGGGACGAGCCCCCGGCTTGGAAGGAGCTTTCATTCGCGATAATTGGCTCGTTCGTATTCGCGTCCCTTCTGTCCTTCGTTCCGATAAGATACACACAGGTCCGGATTAACGAGGAGAGAGTTAGGAGGTGGGCCACGTGACCGTTAGTCGGGACGTGCGCCACCGTGGGGACCTGAATGACGGGGCGAAGTGGTGTCGGGTATTTCGCGAATGCTGATTCTAGACTATCTCCTCCGATGAGAGATATTATTCCATGTAGATGAGGTTTTCGAGCGTGTCACAAGCAACGCGACTTTCACTACAAACAATTACAAACGATTCTGAAGGGACAGCAAAAAGTCGTTTTGACGTAGGTCAAAAATTGAAAAAATTGCCTTTCCGGAGATTATTGAAAATGCTGCAACTTTTTTTTTACGACTACAAATGATGTCATCTTCACTACAAACGATTCCGAAAGAACAGCAGAAAGTCGTTTTGACGTAGCGCAAAAATTGACAAAATTGCCTTTCGGGAGAATATCGGAAACGCTGTAACTTTTTTTTTGTTTGTGGAACGACTATACTTAAATACACCCACGCATAGTAGTCCCATACCAGATGTCAAGCTTTTTCACCCCGGCTAAGCAATCCTTCATTACTTGCTTCAATAATACTCGCTCCGTTTGATCTTCAAAAGAACGACTTCAATTTTTTACCAACGAAGCACAATCCCATTTTCCTACCCATCGAAAGAATATACCGAAACAACCACCTGTTTATTCACGTGCCGTATTTTTGACAAATTATGCCTCGCCTGCTTTTTCCCCGATGGTACGACGAACCAAAGCACGAGTTCCCACCAGGCTGACCAGTCTGCAAGCTACAGGTGTGATTGATGACTCGTGGTCCCGTTCTCTGTCGCAACTTCAGACACATGAACCGCCACCAACCGCGGCGGTTCGACGCGTCGAGGCTGACGCGAGAATCGTTCGTACGCTCGACTTGTCCGTTCGCCACGGCGACGCTCTCGGAGCTTTTCAGGCCCCATATACAGCGACCAACCACTTCGAAGGGTCAATAACGGCGAGATTCTTTCTCGTTTATACAAAAAAAAAACTCGTTTCATTTATAGCTACTTTTTCGATAACTCACCGCCCCACGAGTTCCTCGGGGAGCCTGCAACCAGCCACCCTCGCTTCCCGGTCTCTGCTTCGTCGACGGTGGCGAACGTCTTTACGCGGAGGACTGCGGTTTATCACGCGGGACTGTTACGGAGGGCCCGGACCATTTCGACTCGGCCTGCTCTACCCTCCGACATTCAACCATCTCCCTCATTCCCGGCTCTCTTACATTCTAATTCTTCGCCGCCCCTTTCGCCCTCCCCCTTCCAACACCACCATCACCCTTTTTCTCCGCGCGGACGGCTTCTTTCGCAAATTTTATTATAATGAATCCCCGGAGTGTCTGCCAACCTCCGGATGAGGTATAATATACCTACTTGGCTCGGCACTGCCGCGTCGTGACACCGAGGGTGTTATTTACCGTAGCGGCTGACAGAAAACGCTCAGCGGTATTGCAGCGGCCCCCTTATTATTCGTCGCCGTCTCCCGGGAAATGTTTCGTTAATTGCGAAACACGCGTGTGCGAGTGTACGATTGCGGGGGTGAGAGGAGAGAGCCCTGTAGCGCCTGCCGCGGAGAGGGATACGAATTGTCAGGAATCCGATCGAGAGATAATGTCGTTCGCTTAATGCGGGTTTGCGTCATCAGCGGAATACGCTTTCAAAGGTTCACTTTCACGGAAGGCACGATGTGATTAATATTGGCTGTAATTATAAATACGAGTCTCGTGTTGTTTAATAATGCTAAAGTTATTGCATAATCCCAGGATAAAATCGAAGATAATTGAGATAGCGAGTATTTCACGTGAAAGATGATAAAAAATTTAGAACTAGAGAATCGTGTATGAACGAAAATCATTGAAGTTAGTTATTATTCGCAATATAATTGGGAATAATACACACCTCGTTTAACTTACCCTCTGATGATTGCGGTGCTTAATTGCGGACTACTTAAGAGGTCAGCTCAACTTGCACATTCTAGCCTAAATTGCGCTATATCACCATCTCAGGAATGTGGGATCATACGTGCACGCGTATGAGCATACAAATTCACATCTTGAACTAATTACACAATTATCGTTTCAAGATATACTCGTGTGCCGGCTGCTTCGCACCATGGCTCGTTCGAGGCAAACTGTAAATATGAATGTATTTAATAACAGTAATATACTGCGCGGTTCGCGCACTCTCGAGACGCTTACCCGCGCGACGCAAAGAAAAGTAGTTATAGTTTCGCAAGTGCACTTACTCGCCGTTTACCGCCTCCTCGACGCTCTCCCACGCCTGGGCGTCACTTATAGCGCGACTTATTTCCCGGCGAAGAGCGAATAAGAAAGCGGTGAGCAAAATTTTCCCCATTCATACGGACCCTGTCCCGTTAACGGGTTTCATGGCACAAATGGTCACACTCGAGATATGGACGCGATGTTTTTTCAAAGATTTAATTCGAAGAAGCATTCCGGATCGCAAAGAAAAATATAAATAAGGGAGCCCTCGAGAAAATACGTCGACATTTCGCACATTCCTAACTTGATGTACGGGGGTGGTACTCTGTGTGGTAGTAAATTGAAGATTGTCGGGCGAACCGTATACATAAAGGGCTCGAAATCACGACACGCGGGAGGGTTCGACGCCCTGTAAATAAAGTGAACATGTATAGAGATATATCCGCGAGACTTCGATGTGTTTACTTGTGGAATGCCTCATATTACAAAGAAGGGGGAAGAGGAAACACATCAGTGTACATTGCTTACACTGAAAAAAATTTGCTTTATTCAACTAACGGTGGAGTTGAGTATGGTGAACCTCACGGTGCAATCGTTTCAATGCCATAAGAGTGTTAGGAAAAATAAATAGAGTTGAAGCAACCAAATTGAAGTTGAAACAAGTGAATGTCTGCTTGAAATAATTACACTGTGAGGTTCGCCGTGTTCAACCTCACCGATGGTTGAATGAAACGAATTTTTTTTCAGTGTATGCATATGCGTTGAAACCGTTCAAGTAGTATTCATACGAAAAAGACATATCTAAAGAAAACAGAGAAGCAATAGCGAATATGAAAAAGAATCAACTCGAAAAAGTCTCATGAACGCGACCGCGCCTCCCGTTTTCGCGAAATCCAACCCGGCATTTCGGTAATTGGAGCCGAGCGTACACCTGATGAAGAGAAATGACCAGTCCGGACCATAAATCTACATACAGCGGATTAATCTCGGCAGATGCGAGACCTGTTCCGAACCAAGCTGAACTAATCTAAACTCAACCGCGAATCACTCGCGCGTTCGGTGGGAAGGGGAAGAGGATTTGGTTAAGATCAAGAGCGAGTAACCTGACGCCAGAAATTCGAGGAAAATGTCAGGTACCGTGGGATACTGCTTTTGAAATATTCCACCTCTCGTAATACTTGACAGTAGGATTCTGTAAATGTAAATACAGTAAAACCTCGTTTATTGCAAGCCCCTCGAATCATATGCCTCTCGTTTATCGCAACTCGAGAGGGGCTCCCACTCCGCTTCTCGACTCAAGGCGATTTCGCACTGATCGCTCGTGATTGGCCACCGTGCGCGGTGAAAGTCGGAAGGGTTGCAACTACCATGCGCGGTGGGAGACGAAGGGGTTGCAATAAACGAGACTTCTGCCTTGCAATAAGTGAGAGTTGCGATAAACGAGGTTTTACTATAGATGAATAGCTGCTGGCAATCGGTGAGCAGTCTATCTGAACAATTTTAGAACATTCTTCAGTGTTTTAGAATATTCTGATTTCTTCAAAATAGTTCGGAAATGAGATATTCAACAAAAACTCGATCTAAAAATACCTACAGTTAGATCGCCAGCTGCTGCAGCGAACACCACAAGAATTAATCGCCGCGACCAAGGAAAATGTAATAACTCAATGGCGCGGAAAGTCATCCCGCACCCTCTCCCTCGGTCCGTACCGCTCGACCGGTCCAGATATTACGCCTTATCCCACATAAAGAATTCATTTTCTGCAAGAACGGTCGTCGTCGTCGTCGTCGTGTCCCTCGCCTCGCGGATAGGTCGGGACGAGCCACTCCCGACTGGTCGAAAGGATCGAGAAGGAAAGGGGGTAGAGTGAGGATTCTCCGCGTAGAAAATCGAGAAGTCCGTCCGCGGCGGTCTTTCGGCCCCGCCAAGTGAATGTGAGCGAAACCCTTCACTCGCCCTTTCTGCTCCACTCTCGCGCGACAAAACGACGACTCTTCGGCCGGATTCTTGCAGAGTCGGGGCGACGAGTTCGAAATTTTCAGTGGCCTCTAAAAAACCGCCCCCGGCGCCACCCACTGCACCGCGCGAAACCTATCCTACTTTTCTCCGAAGAATGAGAGAGAGCCGCGACCCCTTCCAAGGCTTCCCTTCTCCATTGGCGCAGCCACCCCGGGAAATAAATCCGTTTCGAGGAGCATTCTTACCCCGACATCGAGGGCTCGAAGTTTCGAGTGTTTTTAGTGAAAACATTTGGACGGATCTCGTGACCCTTTTAATTCGGGGTTCGTCGCGCTTTCGAACGGGAAATAGAGTGGGGTCGCGCGCTCGTTTCGTGCTGTGTTAATCCTGAACTTAATCTGACTATTTGTACATTTTCCAATTTTCGGTTTTTATGTATTTACTTGTAGATTCGGCTCGAATATCTTTTTATACTTTCGGCGGTATTTTGGTTTGGTTCGCGTTTTGGTCGAGATTTTTTGACGATGACACTTTTAGGGTGTGTGAAACGATGTTCGCAGTTAGAACGAACAAAGAGGATTTTCGAGTAAGATGGCAACGTTTTTAACCTCTAGCCTTTCAATTGATCATGCCTTTGTGTATAGTTACCTACTCCGTTCGAAATTCCCCGCTTTTCGTCCCTCTCTTGTTAAAGATCCGAAAGTAGTTAACCAAGGGGGGATGGGAGGAGGCGCAGGATGGCGAAACGGGGTTGGAAACGGCGGTGAAAATAACTTTGCAGACTCTGCCGGGTTGTTCGGTCCGCTAACTTTATTCCCAACACGTGAGATAAACTCAACACCGGGACTAGAACCGTATACACGCGGCCCTCCTAACCTTATCAACCTTCGTCGAGTACCTTTTAGGAACCATTCGAAATTGGACCGCGGAGAGTTCCCGAGGGTTCGTTAAAGTTGCCTACGATGGGAAACGTTGCGGCTAATAGACGTTCGCTCGAACAGTTGCTCGTCTAATCTTTTTTTATCGGCAGGTATTTATTTAATAACATGAAAGAGATCTCGCACGTGTTCCTCTGACAGGCAGGAAAAGAGAGAATCGCTGTGTGAACGGCAGATAAATCCTGTACTTTATTCGCTGGGTGAAAATTTTCAATTATAAGTCGCACAAGACAACTGGAAAAATTCGCGAGACCTCTGACGCGTAATACGCTGATGACACAGAATTGATTAACATCGCGATTTTTATCATAGTGTTTGATAGAAAAAAAGCTAGCTGATTATTCACGTATTCCACCGAAACTACGTAGAGCTGTGGAACTCTTATCCTCTTGCCGGTTTCAGCAAAATCGAGCACACGCTTTGTCCTCCTTCTCCGAGCACCCACCGTCCTCCCCCTCTACATCGTGGAGTACGCTGGCGCAATTAAATAGCCTGAGACATTTCGTTCTTCGTACTTCGGATTTAAATAAAATCAATTTGCGCGAGCGTAGGTTGATGTTGACTCGGGGCATTTCATCGTGGCTGGCTGCACGAGAGGGCGAGTGGCTCCGGCTGCAAAATTGAGGGAAATTGTAGGTAGGGACGGCCTTACCGATCGTTTCGAGCCATTTGCAAGCCAAATTGCCATTATTGATGGTAATAACCATACAGTCGAGCCTCTCTATATCCCCGCAATCCCTTGACTGCTCGACTTACTTAGATACACGGACGAGCTGAAATTTTAACAACGGGCCTCCACTGGGGCTCCGATGGAACACCTTTAATAAAGCGTCGAATTCGGAAGAAAGCGGTGAAGTCTCGAGTTATTTTTCATTAACAAGTCCCTTTTTATCTCGATACATACTTATACCAGATGTCCAACAATATTCACCGGGGGGCAAGATAAGTAGGATCGCGTCAATCCCAACACCTCAGACATATATTCGAGTACCAGGAATGGCGCTCAGCTGCCCACATGTTCAGTTAACCCAACTCGCTCCGGTATATATTTTGGCACAGTTGCTGTAGCGCCGTACACCTATATATATGCGACCGTATAAGTCAGCCGTTTGGTATCGACAAATACGGCAGCGTAAATCACGCTAAGCAGTTGATCGATAGCGTTCGATCCGATCGAATGGGAGCAGTTTTTCTCGCGGCGCTGGAGCCGGCAGTCACCTGATTCGTAGGTGAGAGTATCTATCGAGCAAATTGGCCGATTAGTTATACCAATTTCTCTGCCCGCGTTACACCGTCCCACGCGCGGGCTCGATCCTTGATAAATCGATAGGGGCTCTAATGTGGGAGCGACATACTGAAATTGCGTAGTAAAACACATTTCATTGCATGGCGAAGTCGTTCCCAACTTGAGCGTTTACAACTAGCGGCATCCGTGTGTGGTGGTGGTGAACGATCTGATGGTCGCTGTGCATTTAACCGCGTGCGATATATAGGGTCCTCAAGCGGGGGTGAAGCTATTGAGGCGACACGTTGAAAGCTGCGTTCAGAGAAATTGGAATATAATGTTGGAACTAAGAAGAGAGTTTTTCGAAAAGCTCTCTTTGACGAGTCTGTAAAGACGGATCATATTGAGTAGATGGGAATGAAACTATTTCTCGAATCGAATATTTGTTTTTATTATACATGTGTAACGTATAACATCATGAATAGATGTCGCACGTTTGCTGCAATAGTGCCATAACTCAAAATTAGAATTGTCCCTAGCGACAACTTTAAAAGTTGAATTATTATATTTTTTGTCACCCAGTGTCAAAAACCTCGGTTTTTCGATCGTCCTCGACGCTTGTGAAATCGTGTTTCACGCACTGAAGCTACTCAGTGTGTGAACAACCTGCGCAGTGCGTGAAAGTACCTGCGCAGTGCGTGAACACTTTTTTCTGCCAACCAACGTGTCAACCAACACTGGTTCCATTTTTTAATAAAAACGGGATCCATATTGTCACGAGTTTTTATCTATTTCACACTATAAAACTACAATTCACCGTTTTGTGGTTATGTGTACTGGCTTTCTGTCTCACCGTTTTGAGGTTATGTGTACCGGCTTTCTGTCAACTGTGTAGTCTCTCGGCGCATACGCAGTGTTGGACATTCGGTTGGATTCACTGACTGCTAACTTCACACTCGTTAAAAACATGCGCTTCACGCACTCGTATCCAAAATAACTAATACGAGCGTTGACCATTTTCTGCCAGATTATGATAATTATCATAGAATTTTCATGATAATTATCATAATTTGGCAGCAAATGGTCAACGCTCGTATAATATAATAATTCAACTTTGATAGTCGTCGCTTTAGACAATTCTAATTTTGAGTTATGACACTATTGCAGCAAACGTGTGATGTGATTTTATCGTTGAGCTGCCAGTTCTAAATTCACTTCATTTCCTTAATCGTTTTAATTTATAATTCGGGAACAGAGTCTACATTCATTTGAAGTTATTATCGCGATAATTTGTATTCTCAATGCTCATCGCTCTTTCTCGAAATTTACTTTCCAAGTTCGCAAGGAATCGCAAGATCGCTCGTCAAAGTTCCCCCGGAATTTCAATAGTTACCACCAGATTAAAGCATCTATATATATATATATATATACACTGACGATGATTCAACGCGAATTCTCGCAATTCCACGGGGCGCACGATGGCTGCTCTGTATTGCCGTTAATTCTACGTTACGTTCGTTTAAATTGCGAGATTTCCATGCCCGACGATCGACATGACAAATGGCCAAGCACTCTAACCGAGCCCGAGTAGCACTCGGCGGTAAATGAACACACGACCTGCACTTACGGTCACTCGCCACGCGCGAATAAAACGAGAGCGATGTCGACCAAATCTTATCCATCCACAACGTATATCGCTTGGCGTGTGGGTCGGTTATGAGGGGATCACTCGGTAGGGGCGGCCGTCGTTTCGAGCGGCGCCATCGGAATTCTTGTCGAGAAAGAGAAATATATATCGGATATATATATGAGATTCCCACGGCCCACGCGATCCATACACGCGGGACTCGATAAAAAGTGTACAGCTGATAAACCTGCCAGGAAAAGTTTTCCCTGCGGTTCGCTCGCGGCGTTATACAGTCCGACTCTCGAGGGTGACGGTGCCGAGAGTTGAACGTCGTTTTTTCGTCTCGCTCTCGCGCTCTCTCATTCTTAAGACAAAATGGATCAGAGCATTCGGTCTTTTCATAAAGAAAATATTCGTACTTTTAAACTCAATTTGTGTAATCCGTATACATATTTAATATCATACGAAAAGGAAAATGTCCGAAGAAACAATTATTCGCCGAGTAGCGCATTTCTTTTTACAATATTGTAACGTTAACGAAACGCAAGAGAGACGCATTTATTCCAAGCAACGAGTGCAAGAGAGATAGGCTTGCAACACACGATGATGTAGCTTCATTTCAAAATGTCGTTTCTCAACTCAAATGAGTTCGAAGATAAAAAATGAACAAGAGTACGGGGTAATAATTCTGTATACCTATAATAAATTTTTCGAATGTACGAAAGAAAACATTTGCAAGAAAACCGAATATAGAGGGAGCGACTCAGATAAATATCCTTTCTTTACTGTGTATTTCCAAAAAAGGAAATATTTCGTATAGATTTTCTCGCCTATAGACCGAACGCAGTTTTCCATGGGACTCCGTCCCGGGGAGTCGAATTGTACCGTTTATTGCCGTTGCTGTTGGATACACGAATGGCGTATACCGCACGCTCTTCCCCGCTTGTACCGTACGGCGTACAGAGGGAGCATAGCGAGGGAAGCTAGTGTACTACAAAGGGATGGAGAGGCCATGGGGTGCCTTGATTCGAGACAAATAGATTACGAAGCATTCCGACTGTTCCGCCATTCGCTCCGGGGGATTTGGAAGTCTGTGTGGAAGTTGCGCGCGGCGTCCTCCGGTCTAAAGGTGTTATTAAGAAAAATCGAGTGCCTTCCAGCTAAATGGCTACACAATGTGGCGGGTCGATTCACCATCGACATGGGACGGAGTCATTCCATAAGAGGTCCATTACGAAAATTATACAACATATCGGTTATCGGTTATTTTAATATGAAAGAAAATTATAAAATGCAGTTTTTGTTTCCCTGATCCCACACAAAATATATACGCGTAATGAGAGCTGGATTTCTTGAGGATTTCAAAAATCGGAATTGCTACAAACTTACTCGATGGATTAATTTCCGTTCTAAGCCGATCATGAGCGCGCGCGACTCTCCGGCAACTCGTTTCGACGTTTTTAAAAACGATTAATCTCTCCCCGAGGCCCGACGTTCGATAACCATCGGTTTTGCCCTTTGCACGCGCGCGCGCGCGTCGCTTCCCTGCAGCACGCCACTCTAGGGAGAGAAACGGAGAGAGAGAGAGAGAGAGATCCTTGCTCGTTTATTTATTTTCGGATCAATTATCCACCCATACGCATCCGTCTACATCCGGCCGGCAGCGGCTAGTGCGCGGAAAAATACTCACTGGGCTCGCGCTCTCGAAGGGCTCACCCTCCTTTCCCCCCCTCTCTCTCTCTCTTTCTCTCCTATCCCCGACACTAATCCAGATCTGGAAGCTAAATTGGCGGTCCGATTTCCATCGTAGCGGACCCGTATCGTACCGTGAGCCACCTAAATGCAATCTAAACCCGGCATTCGAGAACTGCCGTTAAATCCGCAGTAATCAAACGCGCGGAAGCTGAGTGAGAGAGAGAGGGGAGAGAGAGATAGAGTGAGAGAGAGAGAGAGAGAAGGGAAAAGGGAGAGGGAGAGACCATGGGCGAACCGAATAGGTGACTTGACCCGCCGGGCCATACTACCACCACACTTGCCGCCGCCGTATCGCTACTGACACACTGTCGAGGTGAGTGGTACCCCTGAACTCGAAGCCCAGACCCCGAACCGACCCCGATCCTCGGCAAGGCTCTCGTTGCCGGCAGGCAGGATTTAGTTGAATTTCTAGTCGTTCGGGGATGACCTGGGAAGTACCCTATAAACGAGGGTGCCCGCAGCAAAGCAGGTACGCGATTCAACCGTGCGGATGAAACTGCCGCCGCGTAACGTACCCTTTCTTGGCCAGTCTTTGCGTATATATTCCTATCCGTAGCGCATAGTTAACCTGCAATTCATGTAGTTACAGGGGGTTTGATACGTGGGATTATTCCCTATAATTGAACGTTGGATGGCATCGAAATACATAGTATCAGCTCTGATATGTTCGGATGTACTTATGCCACTCTTAGTGGCTCTTTGATCAACCACCTCAATACGATCGAATAATTTATCATTTATTTTCACGAATGTTCATACGCTGAGCGTTTTTCGATATCTTCTCGATATATCCTCACAGGCTGTTAGAATTATTAACTTGAAATTGAAGAATAAATTAAGCAAAAATCAATCGCTGTTTAGACTGTGCAAAGAGTGTCTGGTTTGTGTTGCTCGAGAGGGTTTCTTGGGGCGATGAAAGCCATTGTTTATATTATGAGACTATGCAGTGTGGCACCTCCGCTAAAGGCCCCTCTACACGTTGGCCAATGCATTGGCAAGCACGCTGGCCAATGCACATTGGCCAGCGTGTAGACGGGGCTATTGGTGATATTGGCGGCATGGCACCAGCGTTGGCGGAGCTGGGCCAAGCGTTGGCGACCGATCCGTCGTGGTGTCGGTTTTTGAAGACAGATCAAAGGCGTTGGCTTTGGAGCTGGCGGACGTTGGTGTCGCGTCCACACGTTGGCCGCATTGGCCTAGTATGTGAATAGCTGTCGCACCCGAGGCGAAATTTGTATATTCATTTTGACATTTTGGAGACACTGCTAATTTTCATTGCACTAGCAGTATGTTCGATTTAAAAGAAGTGTTCATGTCCATATTAAAATGGCACTGATTTTAATACTTCTGAGAGACTGTACGTAATTCAATTTTCAGTAATAGCAGGATCAAGTCAGTGTTTTAGAACGCAAAATTATACTCAATTTAACACCGATGTGTTAAAGATGTATGCGATCTATGTAAACTCCGCAAAAGCTATAGGACTACTTTATAGGTCTGTTAAAAGAATTTAGTAATAAAATTATTTATATTTGTACGATAAGGATCAAGGGTTTGTCAACAATTAAAGTGACAAATATATTATTTATTTGCCAATTTTGCGGCTTCAAATTGTTGCAGTGCAGTTGTTCATATTGGCCTGTGTAAAAATAAACTGAATTCCATGTCCTTGCCAGTGCATTGGCCAGCGCGCTGGCCAGCGTATTGGCGGACGCATTGGCGAGCGCATTGGCCAGCGTGTAGAGGAGTTTCCAATGTCCTTGCCAGTGCATTGGCGAGCACGCTGGCCAACGCATTGGCGAGCGCATTGGCCAACGTGTAGAGGAGCCATAAGAGGACCAAAGAAAGAAATCAGTCATCGATGGTCCAGATCATGATCCCCGTATGTCTTTTTAGCATCAGTTCACAGCAGAGCGTGAAATAGTAAAGATGTCTTCTTCCAAGCGCATTGTAATAAAGAATATTTTGGTAGTGAAAACACAGTGTTTTACTTAATTTCAAACTACCACATCCAATACAGGCCATACAAAATATTCAGGATTTGAACGCTCAATATGAATGTATCTTCATCGTCACTTTGATAAACCAATAATTACGCTAGAAATAACGCGGTACTCGTTAAGCAATTTTACACCATAACACGGAATCAAGCAACTTCTCCTCTCGAACTTGAGAAATGAGTTTCTAACCTTCATCGAGGGAAACAGCGCAGGCTAGCCGACAATAGGTGATCACGTGCCGGCATATCCGACGATGCGCGCAGAGGGCAATGCAACTGGCAGGAGCGGCGCGGACGCCACGGGAAAAGGGAGCCATTTCGGCACAACTCGCGGAGGATTGCTTTTCCGGTGGCGACGACACTGGGAATACAAAAATAGGGGATCGAAGTTGGGGGGATACGCGAGCGGCGGTAGCGCGGAATTCCGAGTGTGTCGGCCGCCCGTCTCTCTCCCGGGGTGTCTGGAGAGCACAGTCGTTATAGACTAAGAGCTAGTGACAATTTTCAGTGATTATTTAGTTAAGGCCTATTTTTTGAGAGAATGTTGTGGGGGGCATGTCTAAGTGCCATCCGTGAGGATTAACCTTGATAGCGGTATGGGAGGCTGGCGGAACGCCCCCAACTTGTAAAAAATAGTGCACAAAATTATTATTTAGTTAAGGCTGAAATTTTGTTTACTATACATCTGGTAGTCCACAATTATGAATATAAATTGGCGGATCGATTGGCCGGCATTAAAAAGGTGGCGGATCATCCTAAATATGTCGTGTGAACAATAAAATTTTTATTATTTAGTTAAGGCTCAATTTTTAATATGTTATTGAGGCAACTGTTTCAAGTGGAAATTTAAATTGGCGGAACAAAATATTGGCATTAACTACCTGGCGGAACGGTTTAAACATCCATTGTGCGCGCCTCGATTTCGTGTTGTTTGCCGCAGAATTTTTTGTATTAGGAATGCTTCTAATATAGATAATGATTTTGTTTATTTTCTGGAATCTTTTTAGTAATAATAGTAATTTAGTTTTTCCCTGGAGTTAATATTTTAGCGCTCATTCAATATTGATGAGCTTCAATATATCAATCAAACATCAGTCTTATGTTAGGACACTCAACATTTTATTTGTGATGTCGGAAGTTTTAACAATTTTTAAAACGGATGAATGATATAATTTTTTTTTAGAATACCCTTTTGGCATTTGACCGACGATATAGTGCTTTATACAAATATAACGAGGTGCGTGAAGTGGAAGAATATTTTTAACAGAAATTTTTTTAAAGCGAACTAATTTCTTAGAGTAGTTATCGACTTACAAATATATGGTAGGTACTTCGTATAAAGACAATTTTAATACCGTCAGTTGTTCGATCATCTAATCATCTTCTGTGTCCGGCCAGTCAGAATCGTCACCTTCGTCAACAGAATCCAGATCACTAGATGCTCGGGAGCCTACGTCTATAAATTTAAACAAATTGATTAGAAAAATGTAATATTTTTTGTTTATATTTACTGTTAAATCTGCATACCTGATTCAATGTCACTGTTGCAATCATTGTTGCTTTTATTGGAATCTTCAACAAGTACATCTCCAAGAAATTCAGGCAATTGATCTTGAAACCAGACGAATTCATACTTGCCGTCGTTGATGCACCAGCCATGGTTTTCTGGAGATTTGTCCGTTGATTGTTGCAAATTTGCATTTAGCCAGATACTGGCAATGTACGAGCTCCGCAATAGTTGCTGTTGCACTTCAGTTGAGCATGGTGGCAAGTTTGATGCGTCGGAATTGCGGATGTTTTTTGCAAATGAGTACGTAGTGTCTGCAACTTTATAAGCTTCGTTAAAGAGTACCAAACGAGCTTCATTAACGGTGTCTGCGTTTTTGACACCATACATCCGGCAGATAAATTCTTGCAAAACAGGAAACACTGCTGAAGTGTCAACATCATCTTTGCCTAGGTCTTCAAATGCCTCTTGATAATTATAGAACGCCTTCAATAACTGATATGATTTATTTTTTCCTTTACGGGAAGAGATGTAATCACACCCTGTAAGGGCGTGGAAGCCAGGCAGAGCTCTTGAGAATGTTGAGAAGGTTGAGCTCTTGAGAATGTGAACAGTGACATTGAATCAGGTATGCAGATTTAACAGTAAATATAAACAAAAAATATTACATTTTTCTAATCAATCTGTTTAAATTTATAGACGTAGGCTCCCGAGCATCTAGTGATCTGGATTCTGTTGACGAAGGTGACGATTCTGACTGGCCGGACACAGAAGATGATTAGATGATCGAACAACTGACGGTATTAAAATTGTCTTTATACGAAGTACCTACCATATATTTGTAAGTCGATAACTACTCTAAGAAATTAGTTCGCTTTAAAAAAATTTCTGTTAAAAATATTCTTCCACTTCACGCACCTCGTTATATTTGTATAAAGCACTATATCGTCGGTCAAATGCCAAAAGGGTATTCTAAAAAAAAATTATATCATTCATCCGTTTTAAAAATTGTTAAAACTTCCGACATCACAAATAAAATGTTGAGTGTCCTAACATAAGACTGATGTTTGATTGATATATTGAAGCTCATCAATATTGAATGAGCGCTAAAATATTAACTCCAGGGAAAAACTAAATTACTATTATTACTAAAAAGATTCCAGAAAATAAACAAAATCATTATCTATATTAGAAGCATTCCTAATACAAAAAATTCTGCGGCAAACAACACGAAATCGAGGCGCGCACAATGGATGTTTAAACCGTTCCGCCAGGTAGTTAATGCCAATATTTTGTTCCGCCAATTTAAATTTCCACTTGAAACAGTTGCCTCAATAACATATTAAAAATTGAGCCTTAACTAAATAATAAAAATTTTATTGTTCACACGACATATTTAGGTTGATCCGCCACCTTTTTAATGCCGGCCAATCGATCCGCCAATTTATATTCATAATTGTGGACTACCAGATGAATAGTAAACAAAATTTCAGTCTTAACTAAATAATAATTTTGTGCACTATTTTTTACAAGTTGGGGGCGTTCCGCCAGCCTCCCATACCGCTATCAAGGTTAATCCTCACGGATGGCACTTAGACATGCCCCCCACAACATTCTCTCAAAAAATAGGCCTTAACTAAATAATCACTGAAAAATGTCACTAGCTCTTAGTCTATTATTACGGGACGCGCGAGCTGCGGCAGCGAAGCGAGCTACCGAGACCACGCGGCTACATCCCTGGTACCGGCTCGAACTACCTCCTTCGCTCGCTTTCCTATACCTTTTTAGCGACGCCCACAAATTCTCTTGCTTACGGCTCTTTAGTATTTATAACTCGACAGCTCGCTTTGCTCGGAAGGCATTCGCGTGGAACCGACTTTGCGCATTGAAAGGCGCGCGCGCGCGCAGACTCCAGGCTTCGATGAACCCAAGTTCCGACGACTTGCGCGACGGACGATAAAATCCAGACACGCGCGCGCGCGACGTTTACGTGGGATGTCGTCGCGACGCGTCGTTTCATTCCTCGAAGTATGTACTACGCTGCTCTCTCTAAAATGTATACCTATGTACCTATAATATAGGACGCTAAATGGTTGCACTAAATTTTTAAGGCGCACTAAAACGTCGATGCTTTTAAAAGCCAAAGCGATACCTGTGCGCCATCCGATCTCGTACGACGTCGTTCTTCCTGCAGGCGTCTTCCGTTTCTAATTCCCGTCGTTCCTATTGTTCATCCATCCCGAGATAACGGAATGTGAGGGAGGTTTTGATGATATAAATTTTCGGGATCTTCCCTTTCCGCGTACGTATACATTTTCCCACGGAGGATTTCTCTTTGCGGAATAAAATCGGCGTCGAATATTTCCCCGAAATGGATTACACATACCACCTTTACTCCCCGATGTAACAACACGTCCCCGTTCTCCCTTCGCGACACAGGCATTTCGTCCCTTTCTTCCGAAAGTCCATTGCGTCCTCCCCGAGAAACGGTTCCGCGCGACCCACGCAAATCCCTCCCCTGACTTTCCACTTAAAACGCCATTTTCTCGTATATGTGCGCACAGGGTAGTCCGAGGAAATTCTGACCACCTCAAATTTCTTTTCCATTTTAACAGCTATCCGTGAATATTTCAAATAAGAACTTTATGGTTTCATGGGCAGGGACATGCGATATGTGCGCGAGAAATTTTTCATGCGATGTACCTACTATTTAGGAACCATACGAATTTCTTTTGCAGTACACTAATTGTAAGTGCAAAGGTCTAGTTGAGTAAATAGAAATTTATTCACATCGAATTTGATAAATGTTTTGCATGTCTTTTTAATAGAGTGCGAACCTTGCGGAACATTTATCAAATTCAAATAGACTTTCGTTCGATGTGAATAAATTCCTATTCATCTCAAATAAATGTTTCTATCAAGTTCGTATTCAACTAAATCTTCCCTCAGGATGTAACTGTTGAAATAGAGAAGACAATTGCGTCGGCTAGAATTACCGGACCATCTCGCATACGCCCGAATGTAAGAGATGGGCGTCCAATGGAACAAAACTCCGCGAGCGTATGTGCTCGTGCATATACGAGTATGTGCTTTCACGGCTCCTCTCACCTGCGCTGCTTCTCGTCAGCGACCGTCCCTTTACCACATTTTATCTTGTTCTACTGTGAGTGACCTACTAACCAGAGCACTTCTACCGCAGTCGTATGAAACACAGATTGAACGTATATTGTATGGGTGGGAGGGATACGGGATGAACGTGAGCTGCTAATATATATGAGGACCTTAAAAGCCAAGGGATACAAGTGCAACATGTTTCTCATAGAAAATATGACAAACAAACTTATAACACTGAAAAGACAATATGAATGATAAAAATATAACGTACCTAATTGTTAACTATCTAAAAGGAAGTCCTAAATTTAGAACAATAGCCAAACTTTGAAATCGATTATCTCAAAACTAAGAAAAGTGCACTTTACTTCTAAGGCAAAAAAAAAGTGCAAACGAAAATGCACTTACAACATCGATGAACGTATAAGAATAACGCATGTCTGCGCTCAAATCGGTCATATGTAGCGGTGTGTCTATCGAATGGAGAAACACATGAGAACTGTCCGATTTCAATGCAGACATACGCTATCAATTTATCGTTTCGTTGTAGACTCTTTTGTCCACTCCGAATCTTACATCGGAAATGCTACGATACATCCATCCCTTTGTCATGAAAATTCTACGAAATATCAAATTAGAGCGAGAGGATGTGACCTCACGATGGAAAAAAGTTACATATCTTCCAATCAATATCCCATCAATCGCACGCAGCTAGACTCCCACGGCGTTATCTCAGTTATCTCTGAAACGAAACGAGACACGGTAAAAGTTTTCGCGGGAACAGTGTTTGGTTTCAAAAAAACGAGGCAGGTACTTTTGAATTTAAACTTTTATCATATCCCGTTTCTTTTTCAAGATAACCTTTCGGCAACCAAACGACGGGAAATTGGTTCATCTCCCTTCCATTTCTTACGTCCATCCGATATACGAACGGAGCCGTCAGGGCCTGCGTATGTAATATATCCATAAATCAATACGCAGTCCT